>OZ026523.1:52494715-53694715 GCA_964019695.1 Loripinus fragilis | reverse complement strand
GACCAGCAGAACTGTTTTCAACAAACCCATTTGATCACCAAAAGGAGTCTCCAAATGAAATTGGGAGTTCATTTGACACAGTTGTTTCAGGAGTAGATGTTTGAAAATGTGGATGATGAACAGTTTGGATCCAGATCAGGCCCAAATTTTTTTTGTGCCTGAACTTGGTCTAAACCATTTGTAAAGTTTATCAGCAGACATCCGTTGTGCAGGCATACATTTCACATGAAATATCCCGTTTTGCATTCTCAGGTATTAAAGAAAAATGAAATACAACAAAACCTACCTCTTCCAATATACTGAGATCTCTTTCTATCCACTGTCTGCTTACACACTGGCACCTGGAATTATATAAATAAATAAATAAATAAATAAGAAATGCAAATTTAGTATTTTAGTTTTGGTTTTATAAGCTACCAGGTCAGTATGTGGAACCTTTTACATATTTCTAGTTTTTGTTTTATATGTTACCTGGTGGGGTATGTGAAACCCTTTTTTATATATTTTTAGTTTTTGTTTTATATGTTACGAGGTGGGTATGTGAAACCCTTTTTATATATTTTTAGTTTTTGTTTTATACGTTACGAGGTGGGTATGTTAAACCCTTTTTATATATTTTTAGTTTTTGTTTTATACGTTACGAGGTGGGTATGTGCAACCCTTTTAATTTATTTTGTTTTTGTTTTATATGTCACGGTGTGGGTATGTTAAACCCTTTGTATAGTTTTTAGCTTTTGGTTTTATATGTAACCGGGTGGGTATGTGAGACCCTTTTCATGTACTTTTATTTTTGGTTTTATATGTTACATAGTGGGTATGTGAAACCCAGTTTTATGTTGTTTTTAAGTAACATATCCAACGCATGTATAACCCATTTTGTGTGTCAGAAAGTAGTATGGCAAACTACATTCTGTATTATTAAGTTTTCGGAGAATAACCATTGAACGCGTATGCCATTGAAAAGAACAGAGCGAGCAAAACCACCGCCAAAAAATAACCGGATCAACGCAAGGCCACGACAACCCAAATATGGCTTTAGTACCATCTTACCCCAAATGCTGCTCACTATAAATAAGAATAATAAGAATACAGACACATTTGTAACATAATTTTTTAAGCTCTTGCAGTGGCTGTGGCCACACTAGTTTGTTGTGTCTTGTCTGTTTTTCTTTGTTTTTGTTTTTTTGTGTTTTCTTTTTTTGGGAGGGGGGGGGGAAGGGTGTTTTGTTATATTTTATTTTTTGTTTAGTGCCATTGATTAATGGAATGGCACCATCGCATCGCATATTTTAAAAGGTTGTGAAAATTCGCAAGTACATAAGGGAACGCAAGGCAGCGAATCGTAAAAAAAGTGTTAAACGGGATGTGACATTTGTGCCATTTTACCCCATTCCTAAACATAGAGAAGAAGTGCATCTTTCTCACATTTTGAAAAAAATACACCCGCTGCAGCCCAAGTTTAAACGCGAATAGTACTTCATTGTACCATATAGACGATAGAAAAAAAATACTTACTGTAGACTGCAGACTCCAGATTCTTGGATCAACGTGGGCTTGTAGCTTCAAGGGCAATCAGTCAGGGCCTGAAAAATGAATAACTATATTTAAATATGAGCAATGTCATCGAGGTCTACAGTGTTTGGCTGAGGTAGGCTAAAGAATGACAGTGTTTACTTTGATTAGATACTTCTATCGGCTGTTGTCTGCTGATGATCTATGCAAATTGTCCGCCCTGATCTGGATCCAAACTGTTTGCAAAGTGACCATGTATAAATGTACTCTGAATTGATCAGGTAAAATAATGGAATAACCAATAATAGCTTACAAAATATATGTGACCTAATTAGACAGTATTTAGACTATGTTCAGCTGGGTAAGGCACATGCTGCATCTATAAAAGATCCAAGTCAGTCAAAGGTAACATGCAACTTTTATGATTGTCGGTTTTCCTGGTCTCTTGTTTTATTTCAAACATGAAAGCTCTACAGGTCTGCTAATTGTATGCACATTTCATTAAAGTCTCAATTAAATCTGGAGGTCCTTTTTATAATTAGGAGTTAGATTTTTAGAGGCTATTTTTTATATCAAATATGGGCATGACAGCCATCTTGGTCATGTGACCAGCAGAACTGTTTTCAACAAACCCATTTGATCACCAAAAGGAGTCTCCAAATGAAATTGGGAGTTCATTTGACACAGTTGTTTCAGGAGTAGATGTTTGAAAATGTGGATGATGAACAGTTTGGATCCAGATCAGGCCCAAATTTTTTTTGTGCCTGAACTTGGTCTAAACCATTTGTAAAGTTTATCAGCAGACATCCGTTGTGCAGGCATACATTTCACATGAAATATCCCGTTTTGCATTCTCAGGTATTAAAGAAAAATGAAATACAACAAAACCTACCTCTTCCAATATACTGAGATCTCTTTCTATCCACTGTCTGCTTACACACTGGCACCTGGAATTATATAAATAAATAAATAAATAAATAAGAAATGCAAATTTAGTATTTTAGTTTTGGTTTTATAAGCTACCAGGTCAGTATGTGGAACCTTTTACATATTTCTAGTTTTTGTTTTATATGTTACCTGGTGGGGTATGTGAAACCCTTTTTTATATATTTTTAGTTTTTGTTTTATATGTTACGAGGTGGGTATGTGAAACCCTTTTTATATATTTTTAGTTTTTGTTTTATACGTTACGAGGTGGGTATGTTAAACCCTTTTTATATATTTTTAGTTTTTGTTTTATACGTTACGAGGTGGGTATGTGCAACCCTTTTAATTTATTTTGTTTTTGTTTTATATGTCACGGTGTGGGTATGTTAAACCCTTTGTATAGTTTTTAGCTTTTGGTTTTATATGTAACCGGGTGGGTATGTGAGACCCTTTTCATGTACTTTTATTTTTGGTTTTATATGTTACATAGTGGGTATGTGAAACCCAGTTTTATGTTGTTTCTAAGTAACATATCCAACGCATGTATAACCCATTTTGTGTGTCAGAAAGTAGTATGGCAAACTACATTCTGTATTATTAAGTTTTCGGAGAATAACCATTGAACGCGTATGCCATTGAAAAGAACTGAGCGAGCAAAACCACCGCCAAAAAATAACCGGATCAATGCAAGGCCACGACAACCCAAATATGGCTTTAGTACCATCTTACCCCAAATGCTGCTCACTATAAATAAGAATAATAAGAATACAGACACATTTGTAACATAATTTTTTAAGCTCTTGCAGTGGCTGTGGCCACACTAGTTTGTTGTGTCTTGTCTGTTTTTCTTTGTTTTTGTTTTTTTGTGTTTTCTTTTTTTGGGAGGGGGGGGGGAAGGGTGTTTTGTTATATTTTATTTTTTGTTTAGTGCCATTGATTAATGGAATAGCACCATCGCATCGCATATTTTAAAAGGTTGTGAAAATTCGCAAGTACATAAGGGAACGCAAGGCAGCGAATCGTAAAAAAAGTGTTAAACGGGATGTGACATTTGTGCCATTTTACCCCATTCCTAAACATAGAGAAGAAGTGCATCTTTCTCACATTTTGAAAAAAATACACCCGCTGCAGCCCAAGTTTAAACGCGAATAGTACTTCATTGTACCATATAGACGATAGAAAAAAAATACTTACTGTAGACTGCAGACTCCAGATTCTTGGATCAACGTGGGCTTGTAGCTTCAAGGGCAATCAGTCAGGGCCTGAAAAATGAATAACTATATTTAAATATGAGCAATGTCATCGAGGTCTACAGTGTTTGGCTGAGGTAGGCTAAAGAATGACAGTGTTTACTTTGATTAGATACTTCTATCGGCTGTTGTCTGCTGATGATCTATGCAAATTGTCCGCCCTGATCTGGATCCAAACTGTTTGCAAAGTGACCATGTATAAATGTACTCTGAATTGATCAGGTAAAATAATGGAATAACCAATAATAGCTTACAAAATATATGTGACCTAATTAGACAGTATTTAGACTATGTTCAGCTGGGTAAGGCACATGCTGCATCTATAAAAGATCCAAGTCAGTCAAAGGTAACATGCAACTTTTATGATTGTCGGTTTTCCTGGTCTCTTGTTTTATTTCAAACATGAAAGCTCTACAGGTCTGCTAATTGTATGCACATTTCATTAAAGTCTCAATTAAATCTGGAGGTCCTTTTTATAATTAGGAGTTAGATTTTTAGAGGCTATTTTTTATATCAAATATGGGCATGACAGCCATCTTGGTCATGTGACCAGCAGAACTGTTTTCAACAAACCCATTTGATCACCAAAAGGAGTCTCCAAATGAAATTGGGAGTTCATTTGACACAGTTGTTTCAGGAGTAGATGTTTGAAAATGTGGATGATGAACAGTTTGGATCCAGATCAGGCCCAAATTTTTTTTGTGCCTGAACTTGGTCTAAACCATTTGTAAAGTTTATCAGCAGACATCCGTTGTGCAGGCATACATTTCACATGAAATATCCCGTTTTGCATTCTCAGGTATTAAAGAAAAATGAAATACAACAAAACCTACCTCTTCCAATATACTGAGATCTCTTTCTATCCACTGTCTGCTTACACACTGGCACCTGGAATTATATAAATAAATAAATAAATAAATAAGAAATGCAAATTTAGTATTTTAGTTTTGGTTTTATAAGCTACCAGGTCAGTATGTGGAACCTTTTACATATTTCTAGTTTTTGTTTTATATGTTACCTGGTGGGGTATGTGAAACCCTTTTTTATATATTTTTAGTTTTTGTTTTATATGTTACGAGGTGGGTATGTGAAACCCTTTTTATATATTTTTAGTTTTTGTTTTATACGTTACGAGGTGGGTATGTTAAACCCTTTTTATATATTTTTAGTTTTTGTTTTATACGTTACGAGGTGGGTATGTGCAACCCTTTTAATTTATTTTGTTTTTGTTTTATATGTCACGGTGTGGGTATGTTAAACCCTTTGTATAGTTTTTAGCTTTTGGTTTTATATGTAACCGGGTGGGTATGTGAGACCCTTTTCATGTACTTTTATTTTTGGTTTTATATGTTACATAGTGGGTATGTGAAACCCAGTTTTATGTTGTTTCTAAGTAACATATCCAACGCATGTATAACCCATTTTGTGTGTCAGAAAGTAGTATGGCAAACTACATTCTGTATTATTAAGTTTTCGGAGAATAACCATTGAACGCGTATGCCATTGAAAAGAACAGAGCGAGCAAAACCACCGCCAAAAAATAACCGGATCAACGCAAGGCCACGACAACCCAAATATGGCTTTAGTACCATCTTACCCCAAATGCTGCTCACTATAAATAAGAATAATAAGAATACAGACACATTTGTAACATAATTTTTTAAGCTCTTGCAGTGGCTGTGGCCACACTAGTTTGTTGTGTCTTGTCTGTTTTTCTTTGTTTTTGTTTTTTTGTGTTTTCTTTTTTTGGGAGGGAGGGGGGGGGAAGGGTGTTTTGTTATATTTTATTTTTTGTTTAGTGCCATTGATTAATGGAATAGCACCATCGCATCGCATATTTTAAAAGGTTGTGAAAATTCGCAAGTACATAAGGGAACGCAAGGCAGCGAATCGTAAAAAAAGTGTTAAACGGGATGTGACATTTGTGCCATTTTACCCCATTCCTAAACATAGAGAAGAAGTGCATCTTTCTCACATTTTGAAAAAAATACACCCGCTGCAGCCCAAGTTTAAACGCGAATAGTACTTCATTGTACCATATAGACGATAGAAAAAAAATACTTACTGTAGACTGCAGACTCCAGATTCTTGGATCAACGTGGGCTTGTAGCTTCAAGGGCAATCAGTCAGGGCCTGAAAAATGAATAACTATATTTAAATATGAGCAATGTCATCGAGGTCTACAGTGTTTGGCTGAGGTAGGCTAAAGAATGACAGTGTTTACTTTGATTAGATACTTCTATCGGCTGTTGTCTGCTGATGATCTATGCAAATTGTCCGCCCTGATCTGGATCCAAACTGTTTGCAAAGTGACCATGTATAAATGTACTCTGAATTGATCAGGTAAAATAATGGAATAACCAATAATAGCTTACAAAATATATGTGACCTAATTAGACAGTATTTAGACTATGTTCAGCTGGGTAAGGCACATGCTGCATCTATAAAAGATCCAAGTCAGTCAAAGGTAACATGCAACTTTTATGATTGTCGGTTTTCCTGGTCTCTTGTTTTATTTCAAACATGAAAGCTCTACAGGTCTGCTAATTGTATGCACATTTCATTAAAGTCTCAATTAAATCTGGAGGTCCTTTTTATAATTAGGAGTTAGATTTTTAGAGGCTATTTTTTATATCAAATATGGGCATGACAGCCATCTTGGTCATGTGACCAGCAGAACTGTTTTCAACAAACCCATTTGATCACCAAAAGGAGTCTCCAAATGAAATTGGGAGTTCATTTGACACAGTTGTTTCAGGAGTAGATGTTTGAAAATGTGGATGATGAACAGTTTGGATCCAGATCAGGCCCAAATTTTTTTTGTGCCTGAACTTGGTCTAAACCATTTGTAAAGTTTATCAGCAGACATCCGTTGTGCAGGCATACATTTCACATGAAATATCCCGTTTTGCATTCTCAGGTATTAAAGAAAAATGAAATACAACAAAACCTACCTCTTCCAATATACTGAGATCTCTTTCTATCCACTGTCTGCTTACACACTGGCACCTGGAATTATATAAATAAATAAATAAATAAATAAGAAATGCAAATTTAGTATTTTAGTTTTGGTTTTATAAGCTACCAGGTCAGTATGTGGAACCTTTTACATATTTCTAGTTTTTGTTTTATATGTTACCTGGTGGGGTATGTGAAACCCTTTTTTATATATTTTTAGTTTTTGTTTTATATGTTACGAGGTGGGTATGTGAAACCCTTTTTATATATTTTTAGTTTTTGTTTTATACGTTACGAGGTGGGTATGTTAAACCCTTTTTATATATTTTTAGTTTTTGTTTTATACGTTACGAGGTGGGTATGTGCAACCCTTTTAATTTATTTTGTTTTTGTTTTATATGTCACGGTGTGGGTATGTTAAACCCTTTGTATAGTTTTTAGCTTTTGGTTTTATATGTAACCGGGTGGGTATGTGAGACCCTTTTCATGTACTTTTATTTTTGGTTTTATATGTTACATAGTGGGTATGTGAAACCCAGTTTTATGTTGTTTCTAAGTAACATATCCAACGCATGTATAACCCATTTTGTGTGTCAGAAAGTAGTATGGCAAACTACATTCTGTATTATTAAGTTTTCGGAGAATAACCATTGAACGCGTATGCCATTGAAAAGAACAGAGCGAGCAAAACCACCGCCAAAAAATAACCGGATCAACGCAAGGCCACGACAACCCAAATATGGCTTTAGTACCATCTTACCCCAAATGCTGCTCACTATAAATAAGAATAATAAGAATACAGACACATTTGTAACATAATTTTTTAAGCTCTTGCAGTGGCTGTGGCCACACTAGTTTGTTGTGTCTTGTCTGTTTTTCTTTGTTTTTGTTTTTTTGTGTTTTCTTTTTTTGGGAGGGGGGGGGGAAGGGTGTTTTGTTATATTTTATTTTTTGTTTAGTGCCATTGATTAATGGAATAGCACCATCGCATCGCATATTTTAAAAGGTTGTGCAAATTCGCAAGTACATAAGGGAACGCAAGGCAGCGAATCGTAAAAAAAGTGTTTAACGGGATGTGACATTTGTGCCATTTTACCCCATTCCTAAACCTAGAGAAGAAGTGCATCTTTCTCACATTTTGAAAAAAATACACCCGCTGCAGCCCAAGATTAAACGCAAATAGTACTTCGCTGTACCATATAGACGATAGAAAAAAAAATACTCACTGTAGACTGCAGACTCCAGATTCTTGGATCAACGTGGGCTTGTAGCTTCAAGGGCAATCAGTCAGGGCCTGAAAAATGAATAACTATATTTAAGTATGAGCAATGTCATCGAGGTCTACAGTGTTTGGCTGAGGAAGGCTAAAGAATGACAGTGTTTACTTTGATTAGATACTTCTATCGGCTGTTGTCTGCTGATGATCTTTGCAAATTGTCCGCCCTGATCTGGATCCAAACTGTTAGCGAAGTGACCATGTATAAATGTACTCTGAATTGATCAGGTAAAATAATGGAATAACCAATAATAGCTTACAAAATATATGTGACCTAATTAGACCGTATTTAGACTATGTTCAGCTGGGTAAAGGCACATGCTGCATCTATAAAAGATCCAAGTCAGTCAAAGGTAACATGCAACTTTTATGATTGTCGGTTTTCCTGGTCTCTTGTTTTGTTTCAAACATGAAAGCTCTACAGGTCTCCTAATTGTATGCACATTTCATTAAAGTCTCAATTAAATCTGGTGGTCCTTTTTATGATGAGGAGTTAGATTTTTAGAGGCTTTTTTTTTATCAAATATTGGCATGACAGCCATCTTGGTCATGTGACCAGCAGAACTGTTTTCAACAAACCCATTTGATCACCAAAAGGAGTCTCCAAATGAAATTGGGAGTTCATTTGACACAGTAATTTCAGGAGTAGATGTTTGAAAATGTTGATGATGAACAGTTTGGATCCAGACCAGGCCCGAAATTTTTTGTGCCTGAACTTGGTCTAAACCGTTTGTAAAGTTTATCAGCAGACATCCGTTGTGCAGGCATACATTTCACATGAAATATCCCGTTTTGCATTCTCAGGTATTAAAGAAAAATGAAATACAACAAAACCTACCTCTTCCATTATACTGAGATCTCTTTCTATCCACTGTCTGCTTACATACTGGCACCTGAAATTATATAAATAAATAAATAAATAAACAAATAAGAAATGCAAATTTAGTATTTTAGTTTTGGTTTTATAGGTTACCAGGTCAGTATGTGGAACCTTTTACATATTTCTAGTTTTTGTTTTATATGTTACCTGGTGGGGTATGTGAAACCCTTTTTTATATATTTTTAGTTTTTGTTTTATATGTTACGAGGTGGGTATGTGAAACCCTTTTTATATATTTTTAGTTTTTGTTTTATACGTTACGAGGTGGGTATGTTAAACCCTTTTTATATAGTTTAAATTGTTGTTTTATACGTTACGAGGTGGGTATGTGCAACCCTTTTAATTTATTTTGTTTTTGTTTTATATGTTACGGTGTGGGTATGTTAAACCCTTTGTATAGTTTTTAGCTTTTGGTTTTATATGTAACCGGGTGGGTATGTGAGACCCTTTTCATGTACTTTTATTTTTGGTTTTATATGTTACATAGTGGGTATGTGAAACCCAGTTTTATGTTGTTTTTAAGTAACATATCCAACGCATGTATAACCCATTTTGTGTGTCAGAAAGTAGTATGGCAAACTACATTCTGTATTATTAAGTTTTTGGAGAATTACCATTGAACGCGTATGCCATTGAAAAGAACAGAGCGAGCAAAACCACCGCCAAAAAATAACCGGATCAACGCAAGGCCACGACAACCCGAATATGGCTTTAGTACCATCTTACCCCAAATGCTGCTCACTATAAATAAGAATAATAAGAATACAGACACATTTGTAACATAAATTTTTTAAGCTCTTGCAGTGGCTGTGGCCACACTAGTTTGTTGTGTCTTGTCTGTTTTTCTTTGTTTTTTTTTTTGTGATTTCTTTTTTGGGAGTGGGGGAGGGTGTTTTGTTATATTTTATTTTTTGTTTAGTGTCATTGATTAATTGAATAGCAACATCGCATCGCATATCTTAAAAGGTTGTGAAAATTCGCAAGTACATAAGAGAACGCAAGGCAGCAAATCGTAAAAAAAAGTGTTTTAGGGGATGTGACATTTGTGCCATTTTACTCCATTCCTAAACCTAGAGAAGAAGTGCATCTTTCTCACATTTTGAAAAAAATACACCCGCTGCAGCCCAAGTTTAAACGCAAATAGTACTTCGCTGTACCATATAGACGATAGAAAAAAAAATACAAATACTTACTGTAGACTGCACACTCCAGATTCTTGGATCAACGTGGGCTTGTAGCTTCAAGGGCAATCAGTCAGGGCCTGAAAAATGAATAACTATATTTAAATATGAGCAGTGTCATCGAGGTCTACAGTGTTTGGCTGAGGAAGGCTAAAGAATGACAGTGTTTACTTTGATTAGATACTTCTATCGGCTGTTGTCAGCTGATGATCTTTGCAAATTGTCCGCCCTTATCTGGATCCAAACTGTTAGCAAAGTGACCATGTATAAATGTACTCTGAATTGATCAGGTAAAATAATGGAATAACCAATAATAGCTTACAAAATATATGTGACCTAATTAGACCGTATTTAGACTATGTTCAGCTGGGTAAAGGCACATGCTGCATCTATAAAAGATCCAAGTTAGTCAAAGGTAACATGCAACTTTTATGATTGTCGGTTTTCCTGGTCTCTTGTTTTGTTTCAAACATGAAAGCTCTACAGGTCTCCTAATTGTATGCACATTTCATTAAAGTCTCAATTAAATCTGGAGGTCCTTTTTATGATGAGGAGTTAGATTTTTAGAGGCTTTTTTTTTATCAAATATTGGCATGACAGCCATCTTGGTCATGTGACCAGCAGAACTGTTTTCAACAAACCCATTTGATCACCAAAAGGAGTCTCCAAATGAAATTGGGAGTTCATTTGACACAGTTGTTTCAGGAGTAGATGTTTGAAAATGTTGATGATGAACAGTTTGGATCCAGACCAGGCCCGAAATTTTTTGTGCCTGAACTTGGTCTAAACCGTTTGTAAAGTTTATCAGCAGACATCCGTTGTGCAGGCATACATTTCACATGAAATATCCCGTTTTGCATTCTCAGGTATTAAAGAAAAATGAAATACAACAAAACCTACCTCTTCCATTATACTGAGATCTCTTTCTATCCACTGTCTGCTTACATACTGGCACGTGAAATTATATAAATAAATAAATAAATAAATAAATAAACAAATAAGAAATGCAAATTTAGTATTTTAGTTTTGGTTTTATAGGTTACCTGGTCAGTATGTGGAACCTTTTACATATTTCTAGTTTTTGTTTTATATGTTACCTGGTGGGGTATGTGAAACCCTTTTTTATATATTTTTAGTTTTTGTTTTATATGTTACGAGGTGGGTATGTGAAACCCTTTTTATATATTTTTAGTTTTTGTTTTATACGTTACGAGGTGGGTATGTGCAACCCTTTTAATTTATTTTGTTTTTGTTTTATATGTTACGGTGTGGGTATGTTAAACCCTTTGTATAGTTTTTAGCTTTTGGTTTTATATGTAACCGGGTGGGTATGTGAGACCCTTTTCATGTACTTTTATTTTTGGTTTTATATGTTACATAGTGGGTATGTGAAACCCAGTTTTATGTTGTTTTTAAGTAACATATCCAACGCATGTATAACCCATTTTGTGTGTCAGAAAGTAGTATGGCAAACTACATTCTGTATTATTAAGTTTTCGGAGAATAACCATTGATCGCGTATGCCATTGAAAAGAACAGAGCGAGCAAAACCACCGCCAAAAAATAACCGGATCAACGCAAGGCCACGACAACCCGAATATGGCTTTAGTACCATCTTACCCCAAATGCTGCTCACTATAAATAAGAATAATAAGAATACAGACACATTTGTAACATAAATTTTTTAAGCTCTTGCAGTGGCTGTGGCCACACTAGTTTGTTGTGTCGTGTCTGTTTTTCTTTGTTTTTTTTGTGTTTTCTTTTTTGGGAGGGGGGGAGGGTGTTTTGTTATATTTTATTTTTTGTTTAGTGCCATTGATTAATGGAATAGCACCATCACATCGCATATTTTAAAAGGTTGTGAAAATTTGCAAGTACATAAGGGAACGCATGGCAGCGAATCATAAAAAAAGTGTTTAACGGGATGTGACATTTGTGCCATTTTACCCCATTCCTAAACCTAGAGAAGAAGTGCATCTTTCTCACATTTTGAAAAAAAATACACCCGCTGCAGCCCAAGTTTAAACCAAAATAGTACTTCGCTGTACCATATAGACGATAGAAACAAAAATACTTACTGTAGACTGCAGACTCCAGATTCTTGGATCAACGTGGGCTTGTAGCTTCAAGGGCAATCGGTCAGGGCCTGAAAAATGAATAACTATATCTAAATATGAGCAGTGTCATCGAGGTCTACAGTATTTGGCTGAGGAAGGCTAAAGAATGACAGTGTTTACTTTGATTAGATACTTCTATCGGCTGTTGTCTGCTGATGATCTTTGCAAATTGTCCGCCCTGATCTGGATCCAAACTGTTAGCAAAGTGACCATGTATAAATGTACTCTGAATTGATCAGGTAAAATAATGGAATAACCAATAATAGCTTACAAAATATATGTGACCTAATTAGACCGTATTTAGACTATGTTCAGCTGGGTAAAGGCACATGCTGCATCTATAAAAGATCCAAGTCAGTCAAAGGTAACATGCAACTTTTATGATTGTCGGTTTTCCTGGTCTCTTGTTTTGTTTCTAACATGAAAGCTCTACAGGTCTCCTAATTGTATGCACATTTCATTAAAGTCTCAATTAAATCTGGAGGTCCTTTTTATGATGAGGAGTTAGATTTTTAGAGGCTTTTTTTATCAAATATTGGCATGACAGCCATCTTGGTCATGTGACCAGCAGAACTGTTTTCAACAAACCCATTTGATCACCAAAAGGAGTCTCCAAATGAAATTGGGAGTTCATTTGACACAGTTGTTTCAGGAGTAGATGTTTGAAAATGTTGATGATGAACAGTTTGGATCCAGACCAGGCCCGAAATTTTTTTGTGTCTGAACTTGGTCTAAACCGTTTGTAAAGTTTATCAGCAGACATCCGTTGTGCAGGCATACATTTCACATGATAAATAAATATGAAAATGAAAATCGTATGTGAAACCCAGTTTTATGTTGTTTTTAGTTAACATATCCAACGCATGTATAACCCATTTTGTGTGTCAGAAAGTAGTATGGCAAACTACATTCTGTATTATTAAGTTTTCGGAGAATAACCATTGAACGCGTATGCCATTGAAAAGAACAGAGCGAGCAAAACCACCGCCAAAAAATAACCGGATCAACGCAAGGCCACGACAACCCGAATATGGCTTTAGTACCATCTTACCCCAAATGCTGCTCACTATAAATAAGAATAATAAGAATACAGACACATTTGTAACATAAATTTTTTAAGCTCTTGCAGTGGCTGTGGCCACACTAGTTTGTTGTGTCTTGTCTGTTTTTCTTTGTTTTTTTTGTGTTTTCTTTTTTGGGAGGGGGGGAGGGTGTTTTGTTATATTTTATTTTTTGTTTAGTGCCATTGATTTATGGAATAGCACCATCGCATCGCATATTTTAAAAGGTTGTGAAAATTCGCAAGTACATAAGGGAACGCAAGGCAGCGAATCGTAAAAGAAGTGTTTAACGGGATGTGACATTTGTGCCATTTTACCCCATTCCTAAACCTAGAGAAGAAGTGCATCTTTCTCACATTTTGAAAAAAATACACCCGCTGCAGCCCAAGTTTAAACGCAAATAGTACTTCGCTGTACCATATAGACGATAGAAAAAAAAATACTTACTGTAGACTGCAGACTCCAGATTCTTGGATCAACGTGGGCTTGTAGCTTCAAGGGCAATCAGTTAGGGCCTGAAAAATGAATAACTATATTTAAATATGAGCAATGTCATCGAGGTCTACAGTGTTTGGCTGAGAAAGGCTAAAGAATGACAGTGTTTACTTTGATTAGATACTTCTATCGGCTGTTGTCTGCTGATGATCTTTGCAAATTGTCCACCCTGATCTGGATCCAAACTGTTAGCAAAGTGACCATGTATAAATGTACTCTGAATTGATCAGGTAAAATAATGGAATAACCAATAATAGCTTACAAAATATATGTGACCTAATTAGACCATATTTAGACTATGTTCAGCTGGGTAAAGGCACATGCTGCATCTATAAAAGATCCAAGTCAGTCAAAGGTAACATGCAACTTTTATGATTGTCGGTTTTCCTGGTCTCTTGTTTTGTTTCAAACATGAAAGCTCTACAGGTCTCCTAATTGTATGCACATTTCATTAAAGTCTCAATTAAATCTGGAGGTCCTTTTTATAATGAGGAGTTAGATTTTTAGAGGCTTTTTTTTTGTCAAATATTGGCATGACAGCCATCTTGGTCATGTGACCAGCAGAACTGTTTTCAACAAACCCATTTGATCACCAAAAGGAGTCTCCAAAAGAAATTGGGAGTTCATTTGACACAGTTGTTTCAGGAGTAGATGTTTGAAAATGTTGATGATGAACAGTTTGGATCCAGACCAGACCCGAAAATTTTTTGTGCCTGAACTTGGTCTAAACCGTTTGTAAAGTTTATCAGCAGACATCCGTTGTGCAGGCATACATTTCACATGAAATATCCCGTTTTGCATTCTCAGGTATTAAAGAAAAATGAAATACAACAAAACCTACCTCTTCCATTATACTGAGATCTCTTTCTATCCACTGTCTGCTTACATACTGGCACCTGAAATTATATAAATAAATAAATAAATAAATAAATAAATAAACAAATAAGAAATGCAAATTTAGTATTTTAGTTTTGGTTTCATAGGTTACCAGGTCAGTATGTGGAACCTTTTACATATTTCTAGTTTTTGTTTTATATGTTACCTGGTGGGGTATGTGAAACCCTTTTTTATATATTTTTAGTTTTTGTTTTATGTTACGAGGTGGGTATGTGAAACCCTTTTTATATAGTTTTAGTTTTTGTTTTATACGTTACGAGGTGGGTATGTTAAACCCTTTTTATATAGTTTAAATTGTTGTTTTATACGTTACGAGGTGGGTATGTGCAACCCTTTTAATTTATTTTGTTTTTGTTTTATATGTTACGGTGTGGGTATGTTAAACCCTTTGTATAGTTTTTAGCTTTTGGTTTTATATGTAACCGGGTGGGTATGTGAGACCCTTTTCATGTACTTTTATTTTTGGTTTTATATGTTACATAGTGGGTATGTGAAACCCAGTTTTATGTTGTTTTTAAGTAACATATCCAACGCATGTATAACCCATTTTGTGTGTCAGAAAGTAGTTTGGCAAACTACATTCTGTATTATTAAGTTTTCGGAAAATAACCATTGAACGCGTATGCCATTGAAAAGAACAGAGCGAGCAAAACCACCGCCAAAAAATAACCGGATCAACGCAAGGCCACGACAACCCGAATATGGCTTTAGTACCATCTTACCCCAAATGCTGCTCACTATAAATAAGAATAATAAGAATACAGACACATTTGTAACATAAATTTTTTAAGCTCTTGCAGTGGCTGTGGCCACACTAGTTTGTTGTGTCTTGTCTGTTTTTCTTTGTTTTTTTGTGTTTTCTTTTTTGGGAGGGGGGGAGGGTGTTTTGTTATATTTTATTTTTTGTTTAGTGCCATTGATTAATGGAATAGCACCATCGCATCGCATATTTTAAAAGGTTGTGAAAATTCGCAAGTACATAAGGGAACGCAAGGCAGCGAATCGTAAAAAAAGTGTTTAACAGGATGTGACATTTGTGCCATTTTACCCCATTCCTAAACCTAGAGAAGAAGTGCATCTTTCTCACATTTTGAAAAAAATCCACCCGCTGCAGCCGAAGTTTAAAGGCAAATAGTACTTCGCTGTACCATATAGACGATAGAAAAAAAAATACTTACTGTAGACTGCAGACTCCAGATTCTTGGATCAACGTGGGCTTGTAGCTTCAAGGGCAATCAGTCAGGGCCTGAAAAATGAATAACTATATTTAAATATGAGCAATGTCATCGAGGTCTACAGTGTTTGGCTGAGGAAGGCTAAAGAATGACAGTGTTTACTTTGATTAGATACTTCTATCGGCTGTTGTCTGCTGATGATCTTTGCAAATTGTCCGCCCTGATCTGGATCCAAACTGTTTGCAAAGTGACCATGTATAAATGTACTCTGAATTGATCAGGTAAAATAATGGAATAACCAATAATAGCTTACAAAATATATGTGACCTAATTAGACCGTATTTAAACTATGTTCAGCTGGGTAAAGGCACATGCTGCATCTATAAAAGATCCAAGTCAGTCAAAGGTAACATGCAACTTTTATGATTGTCGGTTTTCCTGGTCTCTTGTTTTGTTTCAAACATGAAAGCTCTACAGGTCTCCTAATTGTATGCACATTTCATTAAAGTCTCAATTAAATCTGGAGGTCCTTTTTATGATGAGGAGTTAGATTTTTAGAGGCTTTTTTTATCAAATATTGGCATGACAGCCATCTTGGTCATGTGACCAGCAGAACTGTTTTCAACAAACCCATTTGATCACCAAAAGGAGTCTCCAAATGAAATTGGGAGTTCATTTGACACAGTTGTTTCAGGAGTAGATGTTTGAAAATGTTGATGATGAACAGTTTGGATCCAGACCAGGCCCGAATTTTTTTTGTGCCTGAACTTGGTCTAAACCGTTTGTAAAGTTTATCAGCAGACATCCGTTGTGCAGGCATACATTTCACATGAAATATCCCATTTTGCATTCTCAGGTATTAAAGAAAAATGAAATACAACAAAACCTACCTCTTCCATTATACTGAGATCTCTTTCTATCCACTGTCTGCTTACATACTGGCACCTGAAATTATATAAATAAATAAATAAATAAATAAACAAATAAGAAATGCAAATTTAGTATTTTAGTTTTGGTTTCATAGGTTACCAGGTCAGTATGTGGAACCTTTTACATATTTCTAGTTTTTGTTTTATATGTTACCTGGTGGGGTATGTGAAACCCTTTTTTATATATTTTTAGTTTTTGTTTTATATGTTACGAGGTGGGTATGTGAAACCCTTTTTATATAGTTTTAGTTTTTGTTTTATACGTTACGAGGTGGGTATGTTAAACCCTTTTTATATAGTTTAAATTGTTGTTTTATACGTTACGAGGTGGGTATGTGCAACCCTTTTAATTTATTTTGTTTTTGTTTTATATGTTACGGTGTGGGTATGTTAAACCCTTTGTATAGTTTTTAGCTTTTGGTTTTATATGTAACCGGGTGGGTATGTGAGACCCTTTTCATGTACTTTTATTTTTGGTTTTATATGTTACATAGTGGATATGTAAAACCCAGTTTTATGTTGTTTTTAAGTAACATATCCAACGCATGTATAACCCATTTTGTGTGTCAGAAAGTAGTATGGCAAACTACATTCTGTATTATTAAGTTTTCGGAGAATAACCATTGAACGCGTATGCCATTGAAAAGAACAGAGCGAGCAAAACCACCGCCAAAAAATAACCGGATCAACGCAAGGCCACGACAACCCGAATATGGCTTTAGTACCATCTTACCCCAAATGCTGCTCACTATAAATAATTATAATAAGAATACAGACACATTTGTAACATAAATTTTTTAAGCTCTTGCAGTGGCTGTGGCCACACTAGTTTGTTGTGTCTTGTCTGTTTTTCTTTGTTTTTTTTTTGTGTTTTCTTTTTTGGGAGGGGGGAGGGTGTTTTGTTATATTTTATTTTTTGTTTAGTGCCATTGATTAATGGAATAGCACCATCGCATCGCATATTTTAAAAGGTTGTGTAAATTCGCAAGTACATAAGGGAACGCAAGGCAGCGAATCGTAAAAAAAGTGTTTAACGGGATGTGACATTTGTGCCATTTTACCCCATTCCTAAACCTAGAGAAGAAGTGCATCTTTCTCACATTTTGAAAAAAATACACCCGCTGCAGCCCAAGTTTAAACGCAAATAGTACTTCGCAATACCATATAGACGATAGAAAAAAAATACTTACTGTAGACTGCTGACTCCAGATTCTTGGATCAACGTGGGCTTGTAGCTTCAAGGGCAATCAGTCAGGGCCTGAAAAATGAATAACTATATTTAAATATGAGCAATGTCATCGAGGTCTACAGTGTTTGGCTGAGGAAGGCTAAAGAATGACAGTGTTTACTTTGATTAGATACTTCTATCGGCTGTTGTCTGCTGATGATCTTTGCAAATTGTCCGCCCTGATCTGGATCCAAACTGTTTGCAAAGTGACCATGTATAAATGTACTCTGAATTGATCAGGTAAAATAATGCAATAACCAATAATAGCTTACAAAATATATGTGACCTAATTAGACCGTATTTAGACTATGTTCAGCTGGGTAAAGGCACATGCTGCATCTATAAAAGATCCAAGTCAGTCAAAGGTAACATGCAACTTTTATGATTGTCGGTTTTCCTGGTCTCTTGTTTTGTTTCAAACATGAAAGCTCTACAGGTCTCCTAATTGTATGCACATTTCATTAAAGTCTCAATTAAATCTGGAGGTCCTTTTTATGATGAGGAGTTAGATTTTTAGAGGCTTTTTTTTATCAAATATTGGCATGACAGCCATCTTGGTCATGTGACCAGCAGAACTGTTTTCAACAAACCCATTTGATCACCAAAAGGAGTCTCCAAATGAAATTGGGAGTTCATTTGACACAGTTGTTTCAGGAGTAGATGTTTGAAAATGTTGATGATGAACAGTTTGGATCCAGACCTGCCCGAAATTTTTTGTGCCTGAACTTGGTCTAAACCGTTTGTAAAGTTTATCAGCAGACATCCGTTGTGCAGGCATACATTTCACATGAAATATCCCGTTTTGCATTCTCAGGTATTAAAGAAAAATGAAATACAACAAAACCTACCCCTTCCATTATACTGAGATCTCTTTCTATCCACTGTCTGCTTACATACTGGCACCTGAAATTATATATACTTAAACGCAAAAGTTTCGCAACCGTTTAATATCTGTGTTTTCTTCAGTATGGTTCAAGTTAGAATATTCATATAATCATATTTTATGCTCCTGCACAATGCGGAATGATTTACCATTAATCGCTTTTGATCATACTCTTCATTCTGACGTGATAATGACGTCAGTGTTTTTCAACAATTTACGTCTAGCATAGAGAAAGTTATATTGATTTGAAAACGAACGGTGTGATGTGATAGCCAGATAAGGTATCTGACGACAAACATTTTAAGGTTTAACAATTAACGTTTATCAACGCTCAAAGTCGCTGCGTTTCTTTGTTAACGTCAACCAATTTATCAAAATTGTTCATTTTATCCCGTTATGTCGCGCGATACTTCTGTCTTCTATGCACTGTGTTGAAGGCCTTCACTTGTGACATTAAAAACTCGATTATTGATATTCAGTTGTGCTTAAACGGCCAATTACGTCAAATATTGAAGGCTTTACGTTGACGTAATGAACGTTACCAAATGCATAAAATAACCTGCTTTGATTTGTCTGTCCTTCTGCTTTTAAAAACAGATTACGGTTCAACACCTTTTTCTAATAAAATGTAAGGTGGTGTAACACTGTGACTCGATAAAATGTAAGGTATTCTAACTTTGCGACTTTTCAAATTTGGGTTGCCTTACATTTCTTGTTGAAGATCGGCAGTCGTAAGTCTCACTGGTCTGATTTTCATGTTGTTTAAACGGCAAATCATTGGACTTGTTAATCATAACAACATGTAGTAAAATATTTGGTTCAAAAAGAAGGAAATAGCATTTTAGTAAGAGTTGCAAAACTTTTGCGTTTAAGTATAAATAAATAAACAAATAAGAAATGCAAATTTAGTATTTTAGTTTTGGTTTTATAGGTTACCAGGTCAGTATGTGGAACCTCTTACATATTTCTAGTTTTTGTTTTATATGTTACCTGGTGAGGTATGTGAAACCCTTTTTTATATATTTTTAGTTTTTGTTTTATATGTTACGAGGTGGGTATGTGAAACCCTTTTTATATAGTTTTAGTTTTTGTTTTATACGTTACTAGGTGGGTATGTTAAACCCTTTTTATATAGTTTAAATTGTTGTTTTATACGTTACGAGGTGGGTATGTGCAACCCTTTTAATATATTTTGTTTTTGTTTTATATGTTACGGTGTGGGTATGTTAAACCCTTTGTATAGTTTTTAGCTTTTGGTTTTATATGTAACCGGGTGGGTATGTGAGACCCTTTTCATGTACTTTTATTTTTGGTTTTATATGTTACATAGTGGGTATGTGAAACCCAGTTTTATGTTGTTTTTAAGTAACATATCCAACGCATGTATAACCCATTTTGTGTGTCAGAAAGTAGTATGGCAAACTACATTCTGTATTATTAGGTTTTCGGAGAATAACCATTGAACGCGTATGCCATTGAAAAGAACAGAGCGAGCAAAACCACCGCCAAAAAATAACCGGATCAACGCAAGGCCATGACAACCCGAATATGGCTTTAGTACCATCTTACCCCGAATGCTGCTCACTATAAATAAGAATAATAAGAATACAGACACATTTGTAACATAAATTTTTTAAGCTCTTGCAGTGGCTGTGGCCACACTAGTTTGTTGTGTCTTGTCTGTTTTTCTTTGTTTTTTTGTGTGTTTTCTTTTTTGGGAGGGGGGGAGGGTGTTTTGTTATATTTTATTTTTTGTTTAGTGCCATTGATTAATGGAATAGCACCATCGCATCGCATATTTTAAAAGGTTGTGAAAATTCGCAAGTACATAAGGGAACGCAAGGCAGCGAATCGTAAAAAAAGTGTTTAACGGGATGTGACATTTGTGCCATTTTACCCCATTCCTAAACCTAGAGAAGAAGTGCATCTTTCTCACATTTTGAAAAAAATACACCCGCTGCAGCCCAAGTTTAAACGCAAATAGTACTTCGCTGTACCATATAGACGATAGAAAAAAAAATACTTACTGTAGACTGCAGACTCCAGATTCTTGGATCAACGTGGGCTTGTAGCTTCAAGGGCAATCAGTCAGGGCCTGAAAAATGAATAACTATATTTAAATATGAGCAATGTCATCGAGGTCTACAGTGTTTGGCTGAGGAAGGCTAAAGAATGACAGTGTTTACTTTGATTAGATACTTCTATCGGCTGTTGTCTGCTGATGATCTTTGCAAATTGTCCGCCCTGATCTGGATCCAAACTGTTTGCAAAGTGACCATGTATAAATGTTCTCTGAATTGATCAGGTAAAATAATGGAATAACCAATAATAGCTTACAAAATATATGTGACCTAATTAGACCATATTTAGACTATGTTCAGCTGGGTAAAGGCACATGCTGCATCTATAAAAGATCCAAGTCAGTCAAAGGTAACATGCAACTTTTATGATTGTCGGTTTTCCTGGTCTCTTGTTTTGTTTCAAACATGAAAGCTCTACAGGTCTCCTAATTGTATGCACATTTCATTAAAGTCTCAATTAAATCTGGAGGTCCTTTTTATGATGAGGAGTTAGATTTTTAGAGGCTTTTTTTTATCAAATATTGGCATGACAGCCATCTTGGTCATGTGACCAGCAGAACTGTTTTCAACAAACCCATTTGATCACCAAAAGGAGTCTCCAAATGAAATTGGGAGTTCATTTGACACAGTTGTTTCAGGAGTAGATGTTTGAAAATGTTGATGATGAACAGTTTGGATCCAGACCAGGCCCGAAATTTTTTTGTGCCTGAACTTGGTCTAAACCGTTTGTAAAGTTTATCAGCAGACATCCGTTGTGCAGGCATACATTTCACATGAAATATCCCGTTTTGCATTCTCAGGTATTAAAGAAAAATGAAATACAACAAAACCTACCTCTTCCATTATATTGAGATCTCTTTCTATCCACTGTCTGCTTACATACTGGCACCTAAAATTATATAAATAAATAAATAAATAAATAAATAAACAAATAAGAAATGCAAATTTAGTATTTTAGTTTTGGTTTTATAGGTTACCAGGTCAGTATGTGGAACCTTTTACATATTTCTAGTTTTTGTTTTATATGTTACCTGGTGGGGTATGTAAAACCCTTTTTTATATATTTTTAGTTTTTGTTTTATATGTTACGAGGTGGGTATGTGAAACCCTTTTTATATAGTTTTAGTTTTTGTTTTATACGTTACGAGGTGGGTATGTTAAACCCTTTTTATATAGTTTAAATTGTTGTTTTATACGTTACGAGGTGGGTATGTGCAACCCTTTTAATTTATTTTGTTTTTGTTTTATATGTTACGGTGTGGGTATGTTAAACCCTTTGTATAGTTTTTAGCTTTTGGTTTTATATGTAACCGGGTGGGTATGTGAGACCCTTTTCATGTACTTTTATTTTTGGTTTTATATGTTACATAGTGGATATGTGAAACCCAGTTTTATGTTGTTTTTAAGTAACATATCCAACGCATGTATAACCCATTTTGTGTGTCAGAAAGTAGTATGGCAAACTACATTCTGTATTATTAAGTTTTCGGAGAATAACCATTGAACGCATATGCCATTGAAAAGAACAGAGCGAGCAAAACCACCGCCAAAAAATAACCGGATCAACGCAAGGCCACGACAACCCGAATATGGCTTTAGTACCATCTTACCCCAAATGCTGCTCACTATAAATAAGAATAATAAGAATACAGACACATTTGTAACATAAATTTTTAAGCTCTTGCAGTGGCTGTGGCCACACTAGTTTGTTGTGTCTTGTCTGTTTTTCTTTGTTTTTTTTTGTGTTTTCTTTTTTGGGAGGGGGGGAGGGTGTTTTGTTATATTTTATTTTTTGTTTAGTGCCATTGATTAATGGAATAGCACCATCGCATCGCATATTTTAAAAGGTTGTGAAAATTCGCAAGTACATAAGGGAACGCAAGCCAGCGAATCGTAAAAAAAGTGTTTAACGGGATGTGACATTTGTGCCATTTTACCCCATTCCTAAACCTAGAGAAGAAGTGCATCTTTCTCACATTTTGAAAAAAAAACACCCGCTGCAGCCAAAGTTTAAACACAAATAGTACTTCGCTGTACCATATAGGCGATAGAAAAAAAAATACTTACTGTAGACTGCAGACTCCAGATTCTTGGATCAACGTGGGCTTGTAGCTTCAAGGGCAATCAGTCAGGGCCTGAAAAATGAATAACTATATTTAAATATGAGCAATGTCATCGAGGTCTACAGTGTTTGGCTGAGGAAGGCTAAAGAATGACAGTGTTTACTTTGATTAGATACTTCTATCGGCTGTTGTCTGCTGATGATCTTTGCAAATTGTCCGCCCTGATCTGGATCCAAACTGTTTGCAAAGTGACCATATATAAATGTACTCTGAATTGATCAGGTAAAATAATGGAATAACCAATAATAGCTTACAAAATATATGTGACCTAATTAGACCGTATTTAGACTATGTTCAGCTGGGTAAAGGCACATGCTGCAACTATAAAAGATCCAAGTCAGTCAAAGGTAACATGCAACTTTTATGATTGTCGGTTTTCCTGGTCTCTTGTTTTGTTTCAAACATGAAAGCTCTACAGGTCTCCTAATTGTATGCACATTTCATTAAAGTCTCAATTAAATCTGGAGGTCCTTTTTATGATGAGGAGTTAGATTTTTAGAGGCTTTTTTTTATCAAATATTGGCATGACAGCCATCTTGGTCATGTGACCAGCAGAACTGTTTTCAACAAACCCATTTGATCACCAAAAAGAGTCTCCAAATGAAATTGGGAGTTCATTTGACACAGTTGTTTCAGGAGTAGATGTTTGAAAATGTTGATGATGAACAGTTTGGATCCAGATCAGGCCCGAAATTTTTTTGTGCCTGAACTTGGTCTAAACCGTTTGTAAAGTTTATCAGCAGACATCCCTTGTGCAGGCATACATTTCACATGAAATATCCCGTTTTGCATTCTCAGGTATTAAAGAAAAATGAAATACAACAAAACCTACCTCTTCCATTATACTGAGATCTCTTTCTATCCACTGTCTGCTTACATACTGGCACCTGAAATTATATAAATAAATAAATAAATAAACAAATAAGAAATGCAAATTTAGTATTTTGGTTTTGGTTTTATAGGTTACCAGGTCAGTATGTGGAACCTTTTACATATTTCTAGTTTTTGTTTTATATGTTACCTGGTGAGGTATGTGAAACCCTTTTTTATATATTTTTAGTTTTTGTTTTATATGTTACGAGGTGGGTATGTGAAACCCTTTTTATATATTTTTAGTTTTTGTTTTATACGTTACGAGGTGGGTATGTTAAACCCTTTTTATATAGTTTAAATTGTTGTTTTATACGTTACGAGGTGGGTATGTGCAACCCTTTTAATTTATTTTGTTTTTGTTTTATATGTTACGGTGTGGGTATGTTAAACCCTTTGTATAGTTTTTAGCTTTTGGTTTTATATGTAACCGGGTGGGTATGTGAGACCCTTTTCATGTACTTTTATTTTTGATTTTATATGTTACATAGTGGGTATGTGAAACCCAGTTTTATGTTGTTTTTAAGTAACATATCCAACGCATGTATAACCCATTTTGTGTGTCAGAAAGTAGTATGGCAAACTACATTCTGTATTATTAAGTTTTTGGAGAATAACCATTGAACGCGTATGCCATTGAAAAGAACAGAGCGAGCAAAACCACCGCCAAAAAATAACCGGATCAACGCAAGGCCACGACAACCCGAATATGGCTTTAGTACCATCTTACCCCAAATGCTGCTCACTATAAATAAGAATAATAAGAATACAGATACATTTGTAACATAAATTTTTTAAGCTCTTGCAGTGGCTGTGGCCACACTAGTTTGTTGTGTCTTGTCTGTTTTTCTTTGTTTTTTTTGTGTGTTTTCTTTTTTGGAAGGGGGGAGGGTGTTTTGTTATATTTTATTTTTTGTTTAGTGCCATTGATTAATGGAATAGCACCATCGCATCGCATATTTTAAAAGGTTGTGAAAATTCGCAAGTACATAAGGGAAGGCAAGGCAGCGAATCGTAAAAAAAGTGTTTAACGGGATGTGACATTTGTGCCATTTTACCCCATTCCTAAACCTAGAGAAGAAGTGCATCTTTCTCACATTTTGAAAAAAATACACCCGCTGCAGCCCAAGTTTAAACGCAAATAGTACTTCGCTGTACCATATAGACGATAGAAAAAAAAAATACTTACTGTAGACTGCAGACTCCAGATTCTTGGATCAACGTGGGCTTGTAGCTTCAAGGGCAATCAGTCAGGGCCTGAAAAATGAATAACTATATTTAAATATGAGCAATGTCATCGAGGTCTACAGTGTTTGGCTGAGGAAGGCTAAAGAATGACAGTGTTTACTTTGATTAGATACTTCTATCGGCTGTTGTCTGCTGATGATCTTTGCAAATTGTCCGCCCTGATCTGGATCCAAACTGTTTGCAAAGTGACCATGTATAAATGTTCTCTGAATTGATCAGGTAAAATAATGGAATAACCAATAATAGCTTACAAAATATATGTGACCTAATTAGACCGTATTTAGACTATGTTCAGCTGGGTAAAGGCACATGCTGCATCTATAAAAGATCCAAGTCAGTCAAAGGTAACATGCAACTTTTATGATTGTCGGTTTTCCTGGTCTCTTGTTTTGTTTCAAACATGAAAGCTCTACAGGTCTCCTAATTGTATGCACATTTCATTAAAGTCTCAATTAAATCTGGAGGTCCTTTTTATGATGAGGAGTTAGATTTTTAGAGGCTTTTTTTTATCAAATATTGGCATGACAGCCATCTTGGTCATGTGACCAGCAGAACTGTTTTCAACAAACCCATTTGATCACCAAAAGGAGTCTCCAAATGAAATTGGGAATTCATTTGACACAGTTGTTTCAGGAGTAGATGTTTGAAAATGTTGATGATGAACAGTTTGGATCCAGACCAGGCCCGAAATTTTTTTGTGCCTGAACTTGGTCTAAACCGTTTGTAAAGTTTATCAGCAGACATCCGTTGTGCAGGCATACATTTCACATGAAATATCCCGTTTTGCATTCTCAGGTATTAAAGAAAAATGAAATACAACAAAACCTACCTCTTCCATTATATTGAGATCTCTTTCTATCCACTGTCTGCTTACATACTGGCACCTGAAATTATATAAATAAATAAATAAATAAATAAATAAATAAATAAACAAATAAGAAATGCAAATTTAGTATTTTAGTTTTGGTTTTATAGGTTACCAGGTCAGTATGTGGAACCTTTTACATATTTCTAGTTTTTGTTTTATATGTTACCTGGTGGGGTATGTGAAACCCTTTTTTATATATTTTTAGTTTTTGTTTTATATGTTAGGAGGTGGGTATGTGAAACCCTTTTTATATAGTTTTAGTTTTTGTTTTATACGTTACGAGGTGGGTATGTTAAACCCTTTTTATATAGTTTAAATTGTTGTTTTATACGTTACGAGGTGGGTATGTGCAACCCTTTTAATTTATTTTGTTTTTGTTTTATATGTTACGGTGTGGGTATGTTAAACCATTTGTATAGTTTTTAGCTTTTGGTTTTATATGTAACCGGGTGGGTATGTGAGACCCTTTTCATGTACTTTTATTTTTGGTTTTATATGTTACATAGTGGATATGTGAAACCCAGTTTTATGTTGTTTTTAAGTAACATATCCAACGCATGTATAACCCATTTTGTGTGTCAGAAAGTAGTATGGCAAACTACATTCTGTATTATTAAGTTTTCGGAGAATAACCATTGAACGCATATGCCATTGAAAAGAACAGAGCGAGCAAAACCACCGCCAAAAAATAACCGGATCAACGCAAGGCCACGACAACCCGAATATGGCTTTAGTACCATCTTACCCCAAATGCTGCTCACTATAAATAAGAATAATAAGAATACAGACACATTTGTAACATAAATTTTTTAAGCTCTTGCAGTGGCTGTGGCCACACTAGTTTGTTGTGTCTTGTCTGTTTTTCTTTGTTTTTTTTTGTGTTTTCTTTTTTGGGAGGGGGGGAGGGTGTTTTGTTATATTTTATTTTTTGTTTAGTGCCATTGATTAATGGAATAGCACCATCGCATCGCATATTTTAAAAGGTTGTGAAAATTCGCAAGTACATAAGGGAACGCAAGGCAGCGAATCGTAAAAAAGTGTTTAACGGGATGTGACATTTGTGCCATTTTACCCCATTCCTAAACCTAGAGAAGAAGTGCATCTTTCTCACATTTTGAAAAAAATACACCCGCTGCAGCCCAAGTTTAAACGCAAATAGTACTTCGCTGTACCATATAGACGATAGAAAAAAAAATACTTACTGTAGACTGCAGACTCCAGATTCTTGGATCAACGTGGGCTTGTAGCTTCAAGGGCAATCAGTCAGGGCCTGAAAAATGAATAACTATATTTAAATATGAGCAATGTCATCGAGGTCTACAGTGTTTGGCTGAGGAAGGCTAAAGAATAACAGTGTTTACTTTGATTAGATACTTCTATCGGCTGTTGTCTGCTGATGATCTTTGCAAATTGTCCGCCCTGATCTGGATCCAAACTGTTTGCAAAGTGACCATGTATAAATGTACTCTGAATTGATCAGGTAAAATAATGGAATAACCAATAATAGCTTACAAAATATATGTGACGGTGGTATTTTATTTTTATTCAAAGTTTTATAGAATAATCTGTAAGCAAACAGTTGAGGCCCTGACCAGGCACTGCGTTCTGCGCTGTCTGATCTGGGTCTGCATTGTTTACCTATATCCAACAAAAGGTATTCTATGCTTATATGGATTGAAACTTCGATCTTTGACGAATATGTCATGCTTATGCGTAGCCAGAGGCTTTATCATGTTGAAGCTCACCAAATAAAATGTAGAATTACGTGATATCTGACCTAGTTACTTTACTTTTCAGATTGTGTATTATTACAAAGGCGCAGATCAGACTGCAGGGATGCGCAGGCTGGTCTGCACCTTTGTTCTGCACCTTTGTTGTTCGCAAGCAACAACATAAGGGTTTCTAGTTCAGGCTTCCTGGCCTCCCCCTGACATGTGCTCACAATAACAATATAGTCTGGTTCCCTCCCCTAGATCTACCCATCTATGCTGACATGCTATTAAAGGGAGAGAACCAGTTTTGTTTGTTTGTTTGTTTGATTTGATTCTTAACGTCCACTCAACAATCTTTCAGTTATGCGGGACGGTCTTCCTGGGTTGAACCAGTACTTAGCTAGGATAAATGTGTCTTGCTCAAGGACCACAACGCAGTGACGCCGGTGAGGCTCGAACCCGCGGCCCTTCGGTCTCGAGTCAAGCACTCTACCACTGAGCCACTGCGCTCCCTCAGGAGAGAACCAGTCTAAATAACGATAGTCAATCTGGTCAAGTTAGTGGCATCCACTTGATGTGTGGCATCCTGGTTTCGTATTTCGTTTCCAGTTGCAGGACCATCCATCCAACTTCATTTAGTTGAAATTTAAACGTACTTAAAGTTTTGATTGGCAAATATGACATTTTTTGACTGTGTAACAGAATATGTTTAAAAATCGCCCACCCCCAAATCCGAATCTATTATTGAGCTCTGAAATAGGAAACGCATAGTAAATCATATTAAACGCTCACAACCTACGTCACATTCTACGTCACAGCAAGCGACTTCGGTTGCTTGATTTAAATACCATGTTGACAAGTCAGTTCGATTCAGTGCAGACTTGTATTTATGGTGTTATGTAAGACTTTATAAGTAGGTTGATATGTTATATACCATTAACTCTTTGTATACCAGAAACTCCTAAACGGGTACTTTGGCAAACAGTGAAGACTCAGATGAAATGCAGCATTATGCTGCATTTCATCAGGGTCTGCTCTGTTTGCTAAGATTAAAACAATCTTTAGGGAAAAAGTACGTCATACTCTAGACAATTCTACCTGTGACCCCATAATGTACACAATGGGTAGTCCCATATATAGTATATTAATATGTATGGGAAAATCCACCAGGATCCAAAGGGTTAATAATATACTTAAAAACAAAAGAAACGCATATTTCAATTAGCCTACTGAATGTTTTGTATAATTTGGTAGCTAAATAATAATCAAGGTTTGTGAAAGATACTTATGGCGCGTGGAACATTTAAACAACTGCGTATTAAACGGTGTGCTCTTCAGAGTAATGCTAATAAAGGGGGGGGGGGGGCTCTGAGCATTATAAAATAATTCATAATTCACATGAACTTCCGAGACGCTGTATAAAAAAAGCAAATAACGCATATTAATGAAATTCACTCAGTGTCTTAATCCGCCATATGGGCTATTTCAGGACCGGGCCGGGATCAAACTCACGATCCCTGGATCTGCAGTTAGACAATAAACGGGGAGTGTGCCAAAGACTAACTTATAAGTGCCCAAGCAATTATTTTAGTTGGTTCCGTTAGACAGTACCCAGCTTGATACTCTTGATATCACCCATAATGTACCAGACTTCCTTGCATCTCAGAGTTTCCATATTTGTTTTCAAGATCAATATAAATAATACTGAAAATGAAGATTTCTGAATCTGCAATATATCTACTAAAGCAAGGGTTTTAAGTTTTATACCGTTTTCTAATTTATTACATTTAGCTGTGCCAATATGCAGTGAAATCTGATTAAAAACCTGGCTCTTTAAACGTACAGTACTGTTTTTGCGTTATTTTACATTATTCAGAAAACAGTATTAATTTACTGTGTAACGAGGAATAAAGTGGACTGGAACTAGTCTATGAGCCCGGTCCAACATATTATATAATTCAGGGTAAAATTTCATTATGGTTTCAAATGTTAAATAAATGTTAAATAAATGTTCCAAATGTTAAAATGCGTTGCTTTTGCTGTCAAACTGAAAAATAGTTGATAATATCGAGAAACACTTGGACCAAATAACTGAGTAACACAGAAAGATGTCGGGTGTGTATTCCGTAAATACAACCGTCAATAAAAAAATGAGTCCACTGAGTTGGTGGGACATAGAGTTAACCCATTTAAGCTGAATGGAATTTCCCACTATTATCAATTGGACCAGTCAATTTCCGTTTTAAGGGTTGCTTGGTGGTGTTTTCATTTTTATAGAACAATCTATAAGCAAGCAATGGAGAACCTGATCAGGCGCCGCTTTCTGCTTCTGCATTGTTTGCCTGTCCCGCAAAAAGGACACTAGGCTTATATGAGTTAAATTATTGAGAAAAAATACAAATTCGTAATCCCTTCCAGTGACGTAGGTTGTGGTCCTTGTTAAAGTATTTGCAATGTTTGTTCATTGCAAATGCAGAGGCAATGCCATGAAGCTATCGGGCACTTTTGAACATTGTATTTATCTACTTTAATAAACGAACATGTACGTGTATTTGATCATTATAGCACTTATATAGGCGCCCTAGATTTTGACCAGCCCCACCCAGAGCCAGGCACACTGGGGGTTTGATTATAAAGGTGTGGATGTCAATCCTCTAGGGTAACTATGGTCCAAATATGAACGCTTTCTGATACATACATCACTGGAGAAACTTTAACCAAAACTGTTTTAACGGAAGTACGAACGAACGAACAAACGAACAGAAAGACGTAAACTAGATACCTCTCAGCATAAATGCTGGGGTATAATAATTTTGGGATTCTGTTAAACCTGTCTAAAACGGCCACTCTCATAAAGACCAAAAATTGGTTTTTAAGACCGATTATCGCTTAATGCAGGTCAAAGTATTGCAGAATGCTCAAAAGGGACCATTCTGTAATACTTTCGACCTTCATTAAGATACATGTACCTTTTGTCATTAAGACCCTTGCTCTGTCTATTTTTGAGTGGCCGTTTTAGACAGGTTTTACTGTTAAATTCAGAAAACGCCCGATACTGGGACGTGAAACCACAAACCAAAAAAACAGAACTGGTCATATGTCGATAATCCTTGCAAACAGCTTGGACCCAGATCGGGTCCGGTAAAATGTCAGACCTGATCTAGATCCAAGCTGTTTGCCACTGATTGTATTAATGAAAGAATGTTTTGAAAGTTAATTTTGAGAAAGATCAGCAGACGTAAACATGGCCAAAAATGCTAAGAGTGAATCAGCCAGAACAAATCTTGACAGTGACAGCAGAATATTGCAGAATATCCTTATTACTCGAAATAATGAAACTCTAAATAAAAATCCTAGCCCCATGAGCTGAGAGTGTGCGCTTTGGGTTGGTTCTATAAGATTAACCCATAAAGCGCAAAGAAAAATTGTATCTGAAAATGTCGTCTGCTGGAGTCGTCTGCTGCAATAGTTGCCTTACATTACTGGCGAATTAAGTAAAGAAGCAAACAGCGTGGACCCAGAAGAGACTGCTCCAATAGGATCTGGGTCAACACTGTTTGCCATGGAGGCCTCTTAAACATTTTAGCAGGCTAAAAAAGCAGACGACTTTTGTTGCGATCGGCGTATTAAGGGTTAATGCGCGAATCCAGAAAGTTTCGTCAGTGGGGTTCTAGGTGCAAAGTTTCGACAACTTTTTTTGCATCGTCAACTTATTTTACAGAGTGAGAGGGGGGGGGGGGTCTGTACCAGTATAACTAAAAAAAACCTATCCAGTAAACAACGCGGACCACCATCGGCTCACCAGCGAAATGCCATTCAAAAGGCATTTCGCTGGCGGGCCGATGATGGCCCAAAATTGAATGCCGGCTGAATAGCTTTGTGATGTTCCAGGGGTTCCGGAGCAGTATTTCTAAGAAAACCTTTTACTTTGTGATTTTCCAGGGGGTGAGGGTCCGGAATCATAGTTACCACCCCCGGATCTGGATCCGCGCATGATTCTTCAGTTTTTTAAGTTAAACCGGAAAGGCATACAAATACTAGTATATGTACACTCAGTGGACATAAGTGAGTTCCCAAAATTGCAAACACTGGTTCATTTGCCAAAATTTGAGGACATTTAAAATTTGTATAATATGAAAACGAGAAATGTAAATTATCTGAAATTTTGAACATATCACTATTTACTATTTTTCAATTTAAGGATGCTAGATTATTATAGAAATAATATCACCTAGAGTTCATGGGTGTTATTCATTTCGACCACCCCTGATTTCTGAAACAGTTTGAAATTTTGATGTGGGTTCTAAACTTCTTCCATCTTTACATGACTATAGATATTGCTTATTTTCTATATATTTTTGATGATAATGGTGCTTATATGTTGTAATCGTGTACTGTAAACAAGATGTGCTAACATCCTAATTTATTCACCGTCATATTAGGGGTGGGTGGGGTATTTGCACCCCTGATCCAAAAATCTTAATTATTGAATGAATCCACATGGTAACTTTGCAACAAGTATCAGACTTTCTAGGTTCTATATATGAGTGTTTGAGGCAATTGGTCTTTAAATTTTTCATTCTTTCAAATAAAAAAGACAGCACCCAGCAATACCTTACCCCTTGGCCAAATTTTGCTGAACGAGGGGGTACCCAAACGTTCATACAAAATCATAATTCTTTTTAAAAAAATAAATGTTCTGTAAAAATGTAGCCCAAAATGATACTTTCAACTGAAAATAATTATGGTTGCTCCAAAGAACCGTCTCAATGAGACGGTTCTTTTGAGCACCCACAACATATGTTTTGGTCGAGATATAAGAAAATTATTCTTTTGGGTAAGCACGCTCACTAAAGGCCTGAAAAAATAATTATTTTTCATCCTGATAACATATGTTGGTAGTAGTGAGAGCGTGGTAGCTCAGTGGTTTGGCACTTGCCTCTTGTGCTATAGATCCCAGGTTCGATCCCCGCTCGCGGCGAGGAAAATTTTGGTGTCCGAACACAAATTCTCTAGTGTCATTTGCAGGGATGACACTAGATAAGTGCATCGTCCTTCGGATCGGGACGTTAACTGGATGTCCCGGTACCCCTGTGCAGGGAAAGTTCTCCCCGGCTTAAGTATACAAAGTAATTAAATGTACTTACAGAATCATCTTCAAACGCTTCTGTATAACAAATATACTTGAATTTCTGTGTGCAGAACGCCCCATCACAATACTTCAACTCCCGCGTTAAAAATGAAGTGCACCAAAAAAGCATGCAATCACGAAATTTTGTGCTCACTATCAGGACAAAAGGTGGGTACATATTGACCACTCACCTGTGTCATATAATCTTGAGCAAACCATTTGCATGCTAGCCCCGAGATTATAAAACTATTTTTATCGTGCTAATAAATGTTCACACATTTATATGCATGATAAATAATGCAGATCGGTCAGCGCATCTACGTAGTCAGACCAGTGTCTGTAAATCGTTGTTTGAAAGGAATAGCATAATAGTTCTTTCTTTCTTTCTTTCTCTATATACTGCCAGACCCTCTTTCGAGTATTATCGGCAGGCGTACTTGGTACACTCCGGGTTGCAGGATGAAAGCCTACAAGTAACCATATCTAAATTACCGTAGAGTTCTTTAACCTGCACAGGGGGTGACTTTCCCTGCACAGGGGACATCCAGTTAACGTCTCGATCCGAAGGACGATGCACTTATCTAGCGTCATCAATTGTTTCTATTTTTTTACTATAGTAAGTCATTGTATAGATGTACCACGACCTATGCCCACTGACCTTTGGATCTTTCGATGCAGAATGCGTAAAATGAGCCAGTCCGGCTGGAACATATGTTTACGTAAAAGCTTGTATAGTAAATGTAAATAAATGCCTGAAACCCTTTTTCTAGATCAACATATCAATATTTTAAATAGAGTCACACTTCAAAGCTTTTGGTTTATCTGTAACTGACATGCGCGGATCCAGAGGGGGGACTGGGGGTCCGACCCCGGAAAAGTACAAAACTATGTTTCCTTAGGAATAGTGATCCGGGCCCCCTAGAAAATCACAAAGCTACCCAGCCAGTATCCAGCACTCAATGTCGGGCCAAAATCGGCCCGCCAACGAAAAAGCCATTTAATACAGAAACAAACACTATAGTCTTTTAATTTTTTGATTGAGAATCTTTGGAGATTTTGCAATCAGTGCAGCAAAGAAACATAGGCCCTGATCCAGCTATGTATTTACAGAGCTTATCTGCTCCTGTTGGCATATACAAAAATAATATTTTCTCAGGGTGAAGCTTGTATATAACTAAAGGAGAGCTAGATTTAGCTTTTCCACAGTTTCATTTATCTTTGAATGGTGGATCCTTTTTTTTAACTCACGTTGTGGTCATAGGATGTCCGTCCTGCCAGCTACCCATCCGTCCGTCCGTCGTCCGTCGTCCGTCAATATTAGCTTCCTCCTAAACCACTGGGTAGAATCTCACCAATTTTCACTGGGTTGATCGATCCCCTTTCAAACTTGTTCAAAGATTTCAACTTTTTGTAGAAATATGGTTGCCTTGTCAACCGAAAGGAAACACTCTAAAATCTTATCAGATTTCAAAAAGAATTAGGCACAAATGGTCCATGGGACGCCCTCTACCAACATTGTTCAAATTATTTGACTGTTTAAAAAATATGACCGCCAGGTGGCGAAACCAGTTTTTCCATGTCAATATTGGTGAAACTTTTTTTTTATTCGAAATAGCAAGGCCTAGTAAGAAGGACAACACTTCTTGTCTGAAATCACTTTCTCTAGAGCCTTGATATTTGGTATGTAGCATCAGCTAGTAGACCTCTACCATCTTTGTGCACAATATGACAATGACCAAAAATTGCCCCGCCCAGAGTGTCAACATCCTTTGCCTTTTGTCAACATAATAAATGGACACTTTTCCAAGTAAAGCTTTATAATGAAACTGCTGATTAATAAAACATCATAGCTGGGCTTTGAGAGGAGCTATGCTTTGCTATACCCTTATATAAAGTCATTCTCAATGAGCGACCCCTGGTCCGAAGGCCCTCTTGTTTCCTTATAATGAATCGTGTTCCTGAGAGACGTATTGATTTGGCCAGTGGCACCTCTAACAAAATAATGTCCGCTCTGTCATTAAAACTCATGAAGGGAAACACTCAAAAGTTATGTAGAATATTTCACGAACTAGTTTTGTGGTGCTTAGGGACCTATTTAATTTCGGCATCCAGTTATTCTAAAAAAACAACAAAATATTAATATTGTTTTGAAAAAAAGTTCTAACGTTTTTATTTCTAATTCTTGTTTAGAACATTTTTTTCGAAATCCGCAAATCATCAGATTGTGTGGCTTCGACGCAAATATTTACTGTTTATGAAATCACTCAAATTCATTATTTCAAGCCTCTGTGCAAACAGCAACTTATTTGAGACGGCATGCAGACAGCAAAAGCTCAAGGTATATACAAGAACTTTCATACAAATAGTAAAATTTTCAGAACGCAACAGACATAATTTCTTAACTTAACTCTATTTACACTTTTGAGTTGTGTCCCTTTGATCTTCGTAATACGAATTTACATCGGCTAAAAATTGTTTCGCAACTGTTCAAGATTTGTTCATAAAAGTTCATACAAATACCAGAACCGTAGCTCTTGAATATGTATTATTTGAGTGATTGTTTGCTTCCTGGACAAAATCATGCTTCAAACATATGCGACAAGTAGAATGGTTGATTCGATATCCCTTGTATAGACATTTTGAGCTATGTCCCTTCGAACTTTGTAAGTATCAGTTTCTGTCAAAAATCATGTCAGCTCTTCAACTTATTCTATATAATGCTATATTTTATGTTTAATTCAATTAATGTCACAAAAGTAAAATAAAAGCAGTTACCAGGTGTGAAGAACTGCTACCGATTCTTATCATTTGTGAAAATTGAGTACCAATTCCTCATATCTGCGAAAAATCGAACCAGTCCTTCGCAGATGACACGAATACGTACCAATTCTTCACAGTTAAAAATGAGAAAGATGTGAAATTTGAGCACAGATGTTCGACCCCCAAAATTATCGAAATTGACCATACGAAATCTTCACATTTTCCAAAAGTGACGTTTTGGTACCAATTCTTCACACGGTGTGAAATTTGCGAAATGTGAAATTTGCGGTTCAACAGGGCTTTGTTTACTTGGTGGGTATCTGTAAATTTTTGTTTAAAAAACCGTTGTCAAAACTTTGGACCTGGACGCTCCCCTCTCCCTGACGGGACTTTCTGGATCCGCGCATGGCTAAGCAGGTTGGTTTGAGCCGTACCTTATCATAAAGTCCAAAGACTGAGTTCAAGGTATCTCATTTTAAAATCGAAAGTTAGTGTGCATATTATATCAATTTATCTCGTGGATTCAGGATCCCCCTGTCCGAGCATTGAGTTTACAAGCGACCATTAACACTACAAGCACAAACTTGCTGCAAAATACAGCAAAAATGATGCACGGCGAAAAAAACACCTCTACTCGCTTTGTATATACTTTTCCTTTCACTTTGTTTCGGCGTACCGTTTCATCAATTAGTTAGTAGATACTAACTTCAAAGGACATTAAATTGAGAAACCGTCAAATTAAACTACGTCAATATAGACGGATGGCTGAGAATGGGTTTGCTCCCCCCTAGGGGATTTTGCAGACATATCCTATCTTGTAGAGAATTAAAAGCTGCGTCTTTTAAGAGGTGTTTGCATTCTGTGCGTTGGGGCGTTAGTCTGTAAGAGCCTGTAACATACGTTACCTTATCAAATTAAGAAAAAAGTAAATTGAAAGTTGGCGCTACAAAATGAAGACATTCAAATATTTATTTTTAATAGTCATTCATATAGTATGCATACTGGATATCTTAACTGCGTATGGCATCCTTTTGAACAAAATTGCGGCATCTTGAGGTGTCATATGCGTTACATAAATTAAATTACCCATTAAAATTTGCAAGTGTGGGTAACATCATTTAGATTCACAACCTCTCTGTGTGTTTTGCAAAATGTTTTAACCATGTCTGACTAGCTTATGCAATTGGCTAACAGAAAAAGAACAACAAAGTTTGTTTCCCTATCTTTAATATTTTGCCTGAAATGAGTAATTAAACAACCCTACCCCTACCCAGTTTTAAGGTGAAAAGTTTGGTATTAAAACTCAAGTAAAAATAGTTAAAAATGTTTGCAGTTGATTAATATATTTCATTGGTTTGGATTTAATTGCTTGTAAAAAAAACCCTTATAAATCCGCAAGTTTGTTGGACAATTTCTTATATCAGAGGCTGTAACATCTGCTACCTGACATAACAAATGGGTAAACTCATTGTCTTTAGGTAAGATATGCTTAAAATGTTTTAACCTCCTCGAGGGAATTTTGCAGACATATTTCCTCTTAAAGTACAACTCAAGTTGCATCGAATAAGGGATGTTTGCACTCTCTAAGCTGGGGCGTTAGTCAGAAACAGCATGTTACATGCGGTACTATATCAAATAAAGAAAATGTATTTTGAAAGTTTGAGCTAAAATTGTAAAAATACTTGCAGCTGGATATCTTAGGTTGTTTTGGGACTTTAAGCTTGCTCATATGATAATATATAAATATTACATTCCCTGAGAGGGTGATAGTCGAAAATATCATCCCGAGGAATGTGATTATCAACCGAGGCGCAGCCGAGGTTGATAATCATATTTCGAGGGATGCTATTTTCGACTATCACCCTCTCAGGGAATGTATTATTTATTTTATTATACCGAACAGAACATTCTAGATCCTTTATTTTCTACCGTTTGTTTTCTCTTAGCCTTACCATGGTGAGGGGAGTTCCAAAGGGAATGTATGAATGAAAGATATATTTTTCACAAAAATGGTTCTGTTTTTAACAGTTTGAATGCTCGAACTGATCACTGACGTTCGGTTAAATAAATTACGTCATAAAAACTGATGACGTCAAACTTCATACCAAGCAGCGTCATTTAAATGGAGATACTTTACCGTATGCGATTTGATGCAAACTAAAAAAATTCGCCTAATCCGCCCAAATTTGGTCTCAACATGTTTCGCTCGTCCTAACTAAGAAAACGAGTACCCACACTTTATGTTTCTGACCATGAACAACGAAGTTATTGGGAGTTGAAAGTGGCCAAAATCATGCCTCATGTCCGCCATTGCTGTAGAACGTATCCTGACGTGAACGAACCGTACGCGCATTGCCGTTGCGCATCAGACGAACGACTGATATTTTACAATATCACCCGCTGCTATGGCAAACGAGTGACAGTATTCGCCGTCACTATAGAAGCGGGTGATATTATACAATTATTAACTTCAATGAGGTAGACATAAGGATTTATCTACCCGAAAAAGTGATAATTCACTGAGGCCGCTAGGCCGAGGTGAATATCACTTTTAAGGGTAGATAAATCCTCATGTCTACCGAAATTGAAGTCAATAACTGTTTTGTTATATGACTTTTCAATTAAGAATGAAAATTTTCTACTTTCATTTTTGTTGTAGAAGTCATGTTCAACCTTCAATCTAAGGACTTTCTTACAAGTTTTATCAACTGTTATTGAAATATCATATTGTAGTATTTTGCATTTTGAAATGTATATTAATTCTCTGAATGTGGAATGTAAACTTATTAAATCATAAAACTTTTTTTACATTTTGTTTATTCAAACAAAGATGAATGAACAAACAAAACAAAACAAAACAGTTGTTAAAATTCATGAAAGTCTTTAGTTTACCTGTTGGGATGTGAAACAGCAAATCATGTCAATTTCATGCAGCACATGCTATTTTTTACTCATCATGCTATTTTTAGCTCTCTGGAAGGTGATATTGCAGAAGTGTCAAAAATATTAACTTCTTGAAACTAGTTGGAGCTGGTTTTCATCCTATATCACCCTCTGGGCCAGTTCAGACCAGTTTTCAGGTAGACATAGAGATTTATGAAGACAACTTGGGCCAATCAAGAGACAGGATTCTTTCCAGTCATATAACAATATAAAATATCAGTCGTTCGTCTATGGAAGTTTTGTATGGGGAACTCACGTGAGGTATAATAATGACGTATATATCTGCAAGTTGTCACCAAGTTTTAAAGATCAGAGAGTGTTACATATGTTACATGACATAATGAGTGAGAAAGAGTATTGTCTTTTCTTAAGACATAGACTAAGTGTTTCAGAAAGAATGAATATATATTTTACATGTTCCCCTATAAATCTATTGTCATTGGTGCCTAAACCTTAGAAATTATATTCAGTGCATGCAATCAAATCAATAGATATTTGATACACATGTTATAAAAAAACTTACTTTAATATATTTCTATATGTAGAAACATCAAACAGTAGTTTGACTTCAAGCTGAGTAAGGGCCTTCCCCATCACAATCCTCTTTTTATAATTCTGCAGACATATTACATCTTATATAGCAATTCAAGGTGCATCGAAACCGGAAATGTTTGCACTCTGTAAATTGGGGCATTAGCCTGTAACAGCTTGTTACATATGTTACTATATCAATTTGAGAATAAGAAATTTGAATATTTAAGCTACAGAAAGAAGATAATAAAATTATCTAATAAATTGACATTTTAATAGTCTGCATACTGGATGTCTTTACTACTTATGGAAGCTGTTTAATATTAATATGGTGTCAAGGAATTACCGAGTGGTAAACTAGCCTCAGACCATTCTAAATGTACAGAAAGAGAAACAACGTGTAAATCTATAAAATTCTAATTAAAATATATATATAACACATTATTTCTAATGAATGTAGTCTCTATTTCCTCTGTATGTCAGCTCAGATGTAAACAGAATGTGATTGTCTATTGTTTATTGTTCAGTCTATCATAATGTTTAAGAGTCATAAACACACAGCAGCTTTCCACATTTAGAAGTTCTATTAATTTGAGTACACCTTAAAACATAAATTAAAACAGTACTCTCCTTATTCTACATCATCGGATAGCATAACACCTTCTGCAGGCACAGTATTGTAAACCATTGACCATTAAATTGCAGATATTTCCATCTCACCAGAGCCCACGGTACACATGTACATCATGTCAATTATCATCAACCATTTCTCCATAGATGGCTCAATATAATCAGCAATATCTAGATTCACCCCTGCAGCCGGACCTGAAAAGCAACATAACATAGCAAACACTATCGCCCAATACACACCGAGCTACCCTACTCGGTTATACATAGTTATACACAGTTATACATAGTTATTCAAGGTGAATCAATAGCATACCCGGGAAATACTATACCACCGCACTGATGTATTACACAGGCCTGTTTCAATGCATTGTACAAGCAACTATTCGTATAATAGCATTTTCCTGCTTCAACACAAACCAAGACAGCCACAGACATTTTCCTGTCATACCATACTGTCTCCATGACATTTTTCTGTCATAAAAGTAATACCATGTTCCCATATTAATGAACATTTCAAGTCAATATCACAACATTGTGAAATACTGTATGCTATATTAGTGCATTAACGTGCATTATTATTTAAATGAGACAATACTGTGATGCAGTGTAAATATATATTCTTAATCACCACCAAGGTCTACCAAGCACAGTGATTAAGAATACACATATGCTATATAAAATCAAACAAACTCAAATATGAAACACAGCCAGATTACCTATAGTGATACAAAATGTAGTTCCTAAAATATAAACCACTGTACATATATCGATGCTCAATGACACCTCCCAATTATGTACCAACCGTACCCACACAGTGATTTTCATTATACTTCCCAATAATGAAAACAACTGTACCTATACAGTGGATTTTCAATGAAACTTCCCAATTACTGAACCGACCGTACATATACAGTGCTTTTCCGCTGATACTTCCCAATTACGGAACCGACCGTACATATACAGTGATTTTGCACAAAAACCCGCAGACACCATGCTCATTCATAAAATGCATTTCTGAAGATAGTTTTTAGAATATCTAACCAAATTCTACACAAGGATTTTAACCGTTGGGACCTCAATCGAACTATGTTCTTATTCATAGGAAAAAATGAATGAACAAGGACTCACCCAGAAAACGGCGCAGCCTCTTCACCTCCTGTGCAGCTCTATGTTTCCTTTACTTCAATACCTTTCTTTCTCTGACAAATTTAATTTTAATAGCAGTATAGCAGAGCATGTATATGTTTACTCATTGAAATTTGGAAGTCAACTCGCCACGTATGTAAACCGGTTCTGCGAAGCGTGATAAAAATGTATATAACTGTACAGGTAAAATCAACCACCCGAGCCCAAGAGATTCGCTTGGACAAATCATTTCTACTGAGGGTCAAAATGCGACCGTGACAATACTTTCCCCTTGACAAGTGTGAACATGCACACTTATAAATTCACGGAGCATTTTGAATAAAGTTTAAAATTCCACTTACTTCACATTTCTACTGAGAAAATCAGCACCTACGTTATCTCGACCTCTGATGGCTTGTATTCTAAATCTATATGGCTGTAATACCAACGCCCATCTCATTAATCTTGCATTAGCAACTGACTTCTTTGTCAAATAAACCAACGGCTGATGGTCTGTTTCTAAGACAAATTCTTGTCCATACAAGTACCTGGAGAACTTTTGAACTGACCAAACTATGCTAAGACACTCCTTCTCTATGACTGAATAATTTCGCTCACTTACCTTTAACTTTCTGCTTGCGTATGCAATAGGCATGTTCAGATCATTCTCCTCTTGTAGTAACACTGATCCTATACCATATTCTGATGCATCAGTTTGAAGTATAAATTGAGCAGCAAAATTGGGCAACTTCAGTATTGGACTGGAAACTAGAGCCCTTTTGAGACTTCTTAGTGCATTTTCTTTGCTGTCATCCCATATTACCTTATTAGGCTGACCTTTGCGTGTAGCGTCCGTCAATGCAGCAGCAATTTGAGCAAAATTGGGAATAAATTTGCGATAAAATCCAACTAAACCCAAAAAACTTCTTACCTGGCGTTTAGTTACAGGCCTTGGTGCTTCCTCCACTGCTTTAATCTTGTCAGGGTGCGGTTTTAAAGAATCCTCACTAACCATATGTCCCAAGCATTCAAGTTGTTTGAACCCAATGCAGCATTTAGTTGGTTTTGCTGTCAAACATGCATGCCTCAAACGCAAAAATAATTCACGTAGCACCTTAATATGATCTTCCCAGGTTTTAGTAAAAACCAGGATGTCATCAAGAAAATTGTCTAGATTTTTCATACCTTTTAGCAACTTCCTCATGAGACGACTAAATGTTGCTGGTGCTGAGACTAACCCAAAAGCCATAACTTTGAACTGAAACAAACCTTTGCGTGTCTGAAATGCTGTTTTTGGTTTTGAGGATGCAGATAAAGGTACTTGCCAGTAACCTTTCGACAGGTCGAACCGGGAGAAATATTTGTGCCCTGATAGTTTGGAAAACATATCATCTATGCATGGCATAGGCTCAGCATCAAATAGTGTAATTCTATTCAAAGCTCTCAAATCTATACAAAATCTAAATGTTTCATCTTTCTTACGAACCATTACTATTGGTGAAGAAAATGAACTTTCAGATGGTTCTATGATATCCATCTTTAGCATCTTATCAATCTCATCACTGACAATATTTTCCATTGCATATGGTAAAGGATATGGTTTCAAACGGACTGGGGTCTCAGTAGTGGTTTTTATTTCATGGGTTATTAGATTTGTTAACCCTGGTTTATCTGTGAACACATCTGGAAATTCCATTAAAAGTTCACTTACCTCCAACTTTTGAGTGTTGTTCAAATCACCTGAAATCTGTACATCATTCGGTGTCTCAAATTTATCTACACCTGGTGTTGTCAATAAATCATCAGAATCATCTTTTAAACTCTCCTCATCATACTGATTTGTTTCTAATACAGCTACACTTACCATTCCCAACACATTTTCAGCTTTCTCTTCTCTCTCCACATATTGTTTCAAAAGGTTAGCATGAAATGATTTGAGCTTATTACCTACTTGTATCTTGTAATCATTTGTGCCAAACTTCTCTACCACCCTGTAAGGTCGTTTCCACTGCAACAAGAGTTTATTTGGTTTGGTTGGCAACAAAACTAAAGCCTTTCCACCTACCTCCAACTCACGATGTTTTGCTCTTTTGTCATACTGTAGTTTTTGCTTTCGTGCTGCCTTTTGCAAGTTGTCTTTAGCAATATCACATACGGACTCTAATCTATTTCTCAAATCTACTACATACTGATATGTAGATTTTACCTGAGGATCATCAATGTCTTTTGACCAGAGCTCTTTGAGAATTTTCATTGGACCACGAACTGACCTTCCATACAGAAACTCAAATGGGGAAAACCCAAGACTTTCCTGAGGTACCTCTTGATATGCAAATAGCGTAGCATTCAGGTATTTATCCAAATCTCGTGGTCTCTCTGCACATACACGTTTTAGCATTAGTTTAAGCGTACCATTTAATTTTTCACATAGCCCATTACACATTGGATGATATGCTGTAGTAGTGAGTTGTCTTAGTGATATGAGACGACAGATTTCATTCATTAAGCTAGATGTAAACTGTGAGCCTAAGTCTGTTAACATTTCTGATGGAAAACCCACTCTACAGATTATATCTATTAGAGCCTCAGCTACACGTTCAGTTTCTATATTTGGCAGTGCAACAGCTTCTGGATAGCGTGTAGCATAGTCAACAAGAGTAACTATATACCTGTTCTTGTTGTCAGTAACTGGACACAGTGGACCAATGATATCAACAGCTACTCTTTTGAATGGTTCATCAATCAAGGGCATTTTTCCTAAAGGTACCTTTTTTACTTTACCTTTTGGTATAGTTCTCTGATAGATGTCACAGGATCTACAATATCTCTTTGTATCAGCTTGAACTCCAGGCCAAAAGAATTCAGACAACACTCTACTTACTGTTCTAGCTATACCCATGTGTCCTGCCATTATTGACTCATGTGCTAATTTTAAGACCAGATTTCTGTACTTTAATGGTACCACCAACTGCATAAATTTTTTTCCATCTTGAACTTTTGGAGACTGGAACTTCATGTAAATCATCCCATTGCGCTCTACATAAGATGTTGTAGACTTGTGTTTACCTTCAACTTCTGATTCCTCTTCCACTAATTTACGAATCTTTGCAAGTGAAATATCTTGCCTTTGCTCAAGTCGTATATCATCTGGACTTACATCTTTTATTGCTTCTGGAACCTTCAACTGTGGATATAATTTTTGGGCATTCCTTACCTGCTGTCTCGTCTGAACTGCTCCTACTCCCCAATTCTCATCTGGATTGTTCGGCTCCCTTGCATCTTTAATATTACCTATAATCAATTCATACATAGGACGTTCCATGCACCAAGCATCCACTTCACCAGTAAAATATGGTGTATCAACAAACAATCTTGCCAAGGGTACGCTAATTTTACTTCCATCTGCTAGAATACATGTTTGTTCTTTACCTGTGTACTGACTTGCAGTTACTAAACTCTTTTTGACAACAACTCCGCTGCAACCTGTATCTCTTAAAACGGACACTCTTGATTGACCTATCTTACCTTCAGTAGTAGGCATACTTGACATCTTTATACCACAAGATGTAGTTATTTGAGGCACAGCATCTGTAACGTTTACATTTACAATGCTATCATGGAATGAAGTACATGCACCACAATTTGCAAATTCATCAGATCTTTGGTCTTTGTCCCTATTGTCATTTCTTACCCTATTTCTAGATCTGTCATACTCTGTATCACTGAACCGTACTCTTGGAGAAGGAGATAAACTCCTGGACCTACCACGTACCTGACTATTTGACCCTTTCCTTGGATATGAATTGGAAGCCACATTTCCTACCTTGTTTCTTCTCAGAGGACAATTCACTGCAATATGTGTTGGACTATCACATTTGAAACAACGACGTTCACTCTTGTGTAGTTTAGAATTGAACTTCCTACCTGTATCAACTCTTTCATTAGGAGACTTGTGTCTAGAATTCTTCTTATCAAGACCCTGAGGAAAAGTTAAACTCAATGCACTAGTCAGTCTAGCTTCCTTATACTGATCAGCAATTGTAGCCATCTGTGGTAAAGATATAGGTGTACGTTCCTTAAGAAACAGTGCAAGATCTCTATTGCAAATATGTAATAATTGATCCCTCATCATCAAATCAAACAAACCTTCATACGTTTTTGGAGTGCTTGCCATTTCTATCCACTTTGTCAAATAACTTGACATTCTTACTGAGAACTGACAAAATGTTTCTCCTAACTCTGGCCTTCAAGACCGAAACTTCCTTTTAAAGCCATCTTCTGTTAATTCATACCTCTTAAGTAATGCCATTTTTAGTGCATCATAGTCTAGAGCTTGATCAGATGGTAATAAAGCATATACGTCTAACGCTTTACCTTTTAGAAGGGCACTTAAATGTGTGGCCCATAGATCTTTATTCCAACTTTGGGCCAGTGCATAACGCTCAAAACGATGGAGATAACTATCCATCTCATCCTTACCTTCCTCAAATGGTGGAATCTTAGGTCCCTTAGGCTTTTGCACGCTTTTCTCTCCTACACTTACCCCACCTTTTAATTTAAGGTCTAGAAGTTCCAATTCATGAGTATGTTCTACATGTTTCAATTTTATCTCGTTCTCTGCCTTTTGTCTTTCTACTTCTAGCAAAGCCTCAGCTTTCTCCTTTTCAAGTGAGCTGTTTCTAACTTTACCTTATTTTCAAGTTCTGCTTTCTCTTTTTCAAGTTGAGCTGTTTCTAATTTTACCTTATTTTCAAGTTCTTCTTTCTCTTTCTGTCTTTGTGCATTTCTCTCATCCCTTTGTTGAGCTTGCTGATCTTTTACAAAAGCTCTTAATGTATCACCTTCATAACCAAGTGCTTCTCCCATTGACATTAATTCTTTCAGTAAATCCATGGTTGGGCAATTCAACAACAATGCCAATACAACACAAACCAAAGCACTACAATGCATATATACACAGACTATTCCTATTTATCTTAGTGTAAAAATGTATGGATCTTTATCTAAATAAAACAATTAAAGTGTCAGCATCTGCGAAACTGCTATTTTGATATTGCTTTCTACTCACAGATTCGATTCTGCACAGAAAATGAAGACACACCACCTCCTGGTTAAGTCCCTGGTCAGCTTTACAAATCACGCCTTCTCTGGGTCCGAACAATTAAGCCACTTGTGATCTGAAAAGAACAAGTTATATATTTCTATTATCCAAAAATATACACAATTCTACACCCCATACATCAACACAATGTCTGTTCAGTCTGTACAAATATTAATGGTAAATCTGAAGCCAGTTTATCCAACTTTTGACACCAATTGTCAAGGAATTACCGAGTGGTAAACTAGCCTCAGACCATTCTAAATGTACAGAAAGAGAAACAACGTGTGAATCTATAAAATTATAATTAAAATATATATATAACACATTATTTCTAATGAATGTAGTCTCTATCTCCTCTGTATGTCAGCTCAGATGTAAACAGAATGTGATTGTCTATTGTTTATTGTTCAGTCTATCATAATGTTTAAGAGTCATAAACACACAGCAGCTTTTCACATTTAGAAGTTCTATTAATTTGAGTACACCTTAAAACATAAATTAAAACAGTACTCTCCTTATTCTACATCATCGGATAGCATCACACCTTCTGCAGGCACAGTATTGTAAACCATTGACCATTAAATTGCAGGTATTTCCATCTCACCAGAGCCCACGGTACACATGTACATCATGTCAATTATCATCAACCATTTCTCCATAGATGGCTCAATATAATCAGCAATATCTAGATTCACCCCTGCAGCCGGACCTGAAAAGCAACATAACATAGCAAACACTATCGCCCAATACACACCGAGCTACCCTACTCGGTTATACATAGTTATACACAGTTATACATAGTTATACACGGTGAATCAATAGCATACCCGGGAAATACTATACCACCGCACTGATGTATTACACAGGCCTGTTTCAATGCATTGTACAAGCAACTATATGTATAATAGCATTTTCCTGCTTCAACACAAACCAAGACAGCCACAGACATTTTCCTGTCATACCATACTGTCTCCATGACATTTTTCTGTCATAAAAGTAATACCATGTTCCCATATTAATGAACATTTCAAGTCAATATCACAACATTGTGAAATACTGTATGCTATATTAGTGCATTAACGTGCATTATTATTTAAATGAGACAATACTGTGATGCAGTGTAAATATATATTCTTAATCACCACCAAGGTCTACCAAGCACAGTGATTAAGAATACACATATGCTATATAAAATCAAACAAACTCAAATATGAAACACAGCCAGATTACCTATAGTGATACAAAATGTAGTTCCTAAAATATAAACCACTGTACATATATCGATGCTCAATGACACCTCCCAATTATGTACCAACCGTACCCACACAGTGATTTTCATTACACTTCCCATTAATGAAAACAACTGTACCTATACAGTGGATTTTCAATGAAACTTCCCAATTACTGAACCGACCGTACATATACAGTGCTTTTCCGCTGATATTTCCCAATTACGGAACCGACCGTACATATACAGTGATTTTGCACAAAAAACCGCAGACACCATGCTTATTCATAAAATGCATTTCTGAAGATAGTTTTTAGAATATCTAACCAAATTCTACACAAGGATTTTAACCGTTGGGACCTCAATCGAACTATGTTCTTATTCATAGGAAAAAATGAATGAACAAGGACTCACCCAGAAAACGGCGCAGCCTCTTCACCTCCTGTGCAGCTCTATGTTTCCTTTACTTCAATACCTTTCTTTCTCTGACAAAGGACCTCTGACGGTGGTAATGGGAATCACAGTGTATCGCTGCCTATCATTTTGATAAAAATTAAAGTCGATCAAATGCTTCCATCTTCATATATAAGCTTGCTGTTGGTCTCTATTTTATGATTTTGCATTTGATTTCCTATTGCCATAAATGTACGGCTTTATTTTGGGGCTAAAATGGTCACTTTTTGTATTATACATATAGGAAATAGAAAAATATTTTTAAAACATCATTCCCCCCCGAGTCCCAACTAATCCTTTTGCACGTAAGTGTGTTCTCATATTTTACATAATATATGTGAAAAGCTAGCTGGGACTCGGGGGGGAATGATATCCCACAGCCCAAAATGTGACGTCTGGGCAAGCCCGATCATTAGCATTTGGATTTTTGGAGTGCTCTCTTGAAAATCTTTTTTTCCAGTATAATGAAATAATAAGTACAAGTAAGCTTCCTTTCCATAACCCATTAGTCGTGAAATATAACAACGTTTTAGCATATTTTTCTTTAGATTATGGAAATTGTCCTTTTACTAAATTCAGTTGGTAGATTATTTTGCACATATACTGTATCTATCCAATACACATAAACTACATGGCCATTGACTAGGTGTACTTTATGCATGGATGAATGGTTATAGTACATTGCTGCATAATATTGCACCAGGTAAATACATTGTCATCAAGGTTGAATATGGACTACAGTTGCACTTCAAAATATTTCTTCACAAATCAGATAGAAAAAACAACAACAAAAATAATCATTAAAATGCTCATGATTTTGGACTTTAAAATACTTTCACTCTGATTTGTAATCGAGGATTGATGATATAATACCCTTACACGTGAAAATAATTGATTTCTAAATGTTTTGGTGAAGTCAAATTTTGCAACCCCTACCCTCTTTGGTAGCGTCTCCTGTTTTGTCATAGGGATCTGCCTGTCTAATTATAACCTTAATTCCTTCCTAATACATCAAGTGTCCTATTCAAAAGGATACCAGCGATACCTTATGCACAGGGAAAATTTGGGAAGCATCTGAAAAATAGGCAGATAGCCTATCAAAGTGTCAGAGGTCCTTTAATTTTAATAGCAGTATAGCAGAGCATGTATATGTTTACTCATTGAAATTTGGAAGTCAACTCGCCACGTATGTAAACCGGTTCTGCGAAGCGTGATAAAAATGTATATAAATGTACAGGTAAAATCAACCACCCGAGCCCCAGAGATTCGCTTGGACAAATCATTTCTACTGAGGGTCAAAATGCGACCGTGACATTTGATGCTGAGCCTATGCCATGCATAGATGATATGTTTTCCAAACTATCAGGGCACAAATATTTCTCCCGGTTTGACCTGTCGAAAGGTTACTGGCAAGTACCTTTATCTGCATCCTCAAAACCAAAAACAGCATTTCGGACACACAAAGGTTTGTTTACCTATAGTGATACAAAATGTAGTTCCTAAAATATAAACCACTGTACATATATCGATGCTCAATGACACCTAGTGGTAAACTAGCCTCAGACCATTCTAAATGTACAGAAAGAGAAACAACGTGTAAATCTATAAAATTCTAATTAAAAGATATATAACACATTATTTCTAATGAATGTAGTCTCTATCTCCTTTGTATGTCAGCTCAGATGTAAACAGAATTTGATTGTCTCTTGTTTATTGTTCAGTTTATCATATTGTTTAAGAGTCATAAACACACAGCAGCTTTTCACATTCAGATGTTCTATTAATTTGAGTACACATTAAAACATAAATTAAAACAGTACTCTCCTTATTCTGCATCATCAGATAGCATCACACTTTCTGCAGGCACAGTATTGTCAACCATTGACCATTAAATCGCAGATATTTCCATCTCACCAGAGCCCATGGCACACATGTACATCATGTCAGTTATCATCAACTATTTCTCCATAGATGGCTCAATATAATCAGCAATATCAAGATTCACCCCTGCAGCCGGACCTGAAAAGCAACATAACATAGCAAACACTATCGCCCAATGCACACCGAGCTACCCTACTCGGTTACACATAGTTATACACAGTTATACATAGTTATACACGGTGAATCAATAGCATACCCGGGAAATACTATACCACCGCACTGATGTATTACACAGGCCTGTTTCAATGCATTGTACAAGCAACTACGTATAATAGCATTTTCCTGCTTCAACACAAACCAAGACAGCCACAGACATTTTCCTGTCATACCATACTGTCTCCATGACATTTTTCTGTCATAAAAGTAATACCATGTTCCCATATTAATGAACATTTCAAGTCAATATCACAACATTGTGAAATACTGTATGCTATATTAGTGCATTATCGTGCATTATTATTTAAATGAGACAATACTGTGATGCAGTGTAAATATATATTGTTAATCACCACCAAGGTCTACCAAGCACAGTGATTAAGAATACACATATGCTATATAAAATCAAACAAACTCAAATATGAAACACAGCCAGATTACCTATAGTGATACAAAATGTAGTTCCTAAAATATAAACCACTGTACATATATTGATGCTCAATGACACCTCCCAATTATGTACCAACCGTACCCACACAGTGATTTTCATTATACTTCCCAATAATGAAAACAACTGTACCTATACAGTGGATTTTCAATGAAACTTCCCAATTACTGAACCGACCGTACATATACAGTGCTTTTCCGCTGATACTTCCCAATTCTCATCTGGATTGTTCGGCTCCCTTGCATCTTTAATATTACCTATAATCAATTCATACATAGGACGTTCCATGCACCAAACATCCACTTCACCAGTAAAATATGGTGTATCAACAAACAATCTTGCCAAGGGTACGCTAATTTTACTTCCATCTGCTAGAATACATGTTTGTTCTTTACCTGTGTACTGACTTGCAGTTACTTAACTCTTTTTGACAACAACTCCGCTGCAACCTGTATCTCTTAAAACGGACACTCTTGATTGACCTATCTTACCTTCAGTAGTAGGCATACTTGACATCTTTATACCACAAGATGTAGTTATTTGAGGCACAGCATCTGTAACGTTAACATTTACAATGCTATCATGGAATGCAGTACATGCACCACAATTTGCAAATTCATCAGATCTTTGGTCTTTGTCCCTATTGTCATTTCTTACCCTATTTCTAGATCTGTCATACTCTGTATCACTGAACCGTACTCTTGGAGAAGGAGATAAACTCCTGGACCTACCACGTACTGGACTATTTGACCCTTTCCTTGGATATGAATTGGAAGCCACATTTCCTACCTTGTTTCTTCTCAGAGGACAATTCACTGCAATATGTGTTGGACTATCACATTTGAAACAACGACGTTCACTCTTGTGTAGTTTAGAATTGAACTTCTTACCTGTATCAACTCTCTCATTAGGAGATTTGTGTCTAGAATTCTTCTTATCATGACCCGTAGGAAAAGTTAAACTCAATGCACTAGTCAGTCTAGCTTCCTTATACTGATCAGCAATTGTAGCCATCTGTGGTAAAGATATAGGTGTACGTTCCTTAAGAAACAGTGCAAGATCTCTATTGCAAATGTGCAATAATTGATCCCTCATCATCAAATCAAATAAACCTTCATACGTTTTTGGAGTGCTTGCCATTTCTATCCACTTTGTCAAATAACTTGACATTCTTACTGAGAAATGACAAAATGTTTCTCCTAACTCTGGCCTACAAGACCGAAACTTCCTTTTAAAACCATCTTCTGTTAATTCATACCTTTTAAGTAATGCCATTTTTAGTGCATCATAGTCTAGAGCTTGATCAGATGGTAATAACGCATATACGTCTAACGCTTTACCTTTTAGAAGGGCACTTAAATGTGTGGCCCATAGATCTTTAGTCCAACTTTGGGCCAGTGCATAACGTTCAAAACGATGGAAATAACTATCCATCTCATCCTTACCTTCCTCAAAAGGTGGAATCTTAGGTCCCTTAGGCTTTTGCACGCTTTTCTCCACTACGCTTACCCCACCTTTTAATTTGAGTTCTAGAAGTTCCATTTCATGAGAATGTTCTACATGTTTCAATTTTATCTCATTCTCTGCCTTTTGTCCTTCTACTTCTAACAAAGCCTCAGCTTTCGCTTTTTCAAGTTGAGCTGTTTCTAACTTTACCTTATTTTCAATCCAGCGAAGACCATTTTTGTGCCAGGGATACATTTTTTAGGGTCTTGTAGATACACCTCAAGTGTGTCCTCTCCCCAGACTATACCTTTCTTCTGATTGGCTGCTGTATATGTATATCCTTCTGCCTGCCCAGTAGTCCTGCCAAAGAGTCCATGTAGATTTGGTCCGGTCTTATGTTTATCACCCTTCGCCACTGTATGACACTGTTTGCATCTTCCCACAAAGAGCTTCTTTCCTTTTTCAAGATCAGCCATCTTTTGGACTTAATTCGCTTCGGCTTACGCAACGCGGAATGCGAACTACGGAAAAGACCGTTTTGACCTTCTAATAGTCTGCATACTGGATGTCTTTACTACTTATGGAAGCTGTTTAATATTAATATGGCTACCTGTGGTGTTATGTGCGTTACATGAACCTAATGATAATTTAAACAACATAATTGTGGCTATTGTCATTTAGTTTAACAACTGCTTTGTGTTGGTTTCAAACTGTTTTTATTAGGTTTTACAAACAAATACTCAATTGATGAATAGGAGAAATAAAATTTGCTTTTCTATCTTAAATTTATTGTCTTATAGGAGCTTAAAAAACAGCCCTACTCCCAGTTTTACCTAGAAGCAAATTTTGTTATTACCGTTTAAGTAAAACACATGATAGCAATTGCAGCATGTGGATATTTTTACATTTTCTTAGTCTGTCTTGCTCACATATCACATAGTTGGCTAATTGAATATGCGCTTCAAGTGATACTCTGCAAGTAGGAGAAAGACTAAAGCTTTACAAGGAGGAAAAAGATGCCATTAAAAGCTTTGAGTACCAGGACTGATGTACCTTGATATTTCTGTGAAAAGGAATCATATCTTAGCAGGTTAACTTTTATAAATGTAGCTTTTCCATACATGCAACAAACATATTTTCACCGAATAATGTCTCTGCACATTTTATCTTTCCTAAGGCATTCAAAAACGTATATGAAGTCTTAGTACTTCTGAAGTGCTGAAACGGAGGTAACTCTTTCCCTTTAGATTTATCAAAGTAGGTAAAGCAATGCAATGCAGGATGAACAGAGCGCAAATTAGACACTTTCCAGGGAGCGCAGTGGCTCAGTGGTAGAGTGCTTGACTCGAGACCGAAGGGCCGCGGGTTCGAGCCTCATCCGCGTCACTTCGTTGTGGTCCTTGAGCAAGACACATTTATCCTAGTTTAGTACTGGTTCATCCCAGGAAGACCCGTCCCTGTTAAACTGAAAGATTGTTGATGGGACGTAAAGAATCAAATCAAACAAAAACAAAATACCCTTTCCATTCAATGATTCACTAATTTTCTAAGATAAGAGCGCTTATTAAAGGATGTAACATATATAACTTGACATAATAAATGAGCAAGGGAATTGTCGTATCATCCTTTGTGATTACACAGAGGCAAGTGTTTTCAATATCAGCGTTTTTAACAGATCATAAAATGGCACAGCCTTATCAACTTGTTTTCTCTGTATAAATCTTACATAGAGCACAATGTAGAGCTACTGGTTATCCTTTTCTACCCATAGTACATTTTCCTTCTTTTGATTGCAATAGCAAATGATATGCCTACAAAAACTGAGAAATCAAAGGTTTTACATTCTTCTGATATACTAACAACAAAGAACAACCAGTAGCAAACTTAACTGATGGCAATACCCGACTTTATGTTCTTTCTCATATACCAGATAACTTTCAAGGTGTAACAGAAAAGGTTTTTGACTATTTGCCAAAACCATCAAGAGTCAACATTGTAACTAAAGAAAACTTAATTAAAGTAAGAAAGGGTGCAGAGATCAGGAATCGATACAATCGAGTACCACCTGACCAAGTATACCAATTGGCGCAGCAAAATACTCTTGATCTAAGACCTGAAGACTTAAGCACCAAAGGACTAGAAAGGTTCAATGGCAAATGATGCAAAGAAAAAGCAGCCTATCAAAATTCTGTTTGAACAATGTCAGAAATCTTAATGTATTCTAATAGGTACGCGGTAGAGACATGGCTTTTGCAAAATGAGAGCAATGTTATCATTTGACTAGCATGGATGCAGAGGCAGTTGCAGTAAGATTGCTCTTGCCATTTCACAGGAAGAGGTATGTACCAGAGTCATACTCCGTCGTAAGCATATATGTGAAATGGCATTAAACCCATATGTTTCTGCTTTTGAAGAATGCTAAGGATTCAAGTTATAGCTGAATATATTTGTTTGATACTAGCACAGCCCACACATACAAAGAAAATTAAGTCTTTTGATGGCAAAAGATGATGATCACATGAAACACTTATAAGTGATGGTTGTCACACTACCAATTTTAAAAGGTAATTTTAACTAATGTAACACATATAAAATCGTAAGAAGCTATATATTTGTTTAAAAAGCTTTCATATGTATCAAAGGTATTAAGCATGCAAACTACATGAATAAATCAAATAAATAGATAGTTTTGTGTCTTCTTTTTGTTTCTCAAACGTTCAATTCATTTATTCTAAAATTGATATGGTATCATACGCAGCATTATGTTTCAGGCTTACCCCCTGGTTTATAGAGTGCAAACATCTCTTATTTGATACAGCTTGATTTCATTTCAATTGCTTTTTTGATGATTTTAATTGCGTATTTACGCAAATACACTGCTTATCTAGGGTGCTGTTTTTGATTTGTTTTTTTTCGCATGTGCCACAACTTTTTAATAATTGTGGTATAAACTTTGGTAATGGGTTTAACATGCTCAGTCCTTAAGTTAAAGAGTTCATACCAAAAATTTAATTTTCTTAAATTCCTCAGACTCAATTTAAAACATATATTATGGGTACACAAAAGATCCGTCTCATTGAGACCGTTCTTTAGAGCACCCAAAACATTTGTTAAAATTGATGGGTAAGAAAATATTTACAATTTTATGCTCAAATTTTTTTTATCTAAGTTTATAAGGCTCCCTTTACTTTCAGACATTCAACAGACACTGAAGTACCAGCCTTTACATTTGGTCAGACTGGATCCAGCATAGAAAGAGTCCACTCACCAATATTAATCGGGTCATTTAGGAAGGACAAGTTTACCAGATCATAGCAGCAAATAACAGCCAGTTCCAGCCAGCAAACCCTTTAAAATTTTCTCTAACTACGGCAAATTCCTCGCTCATGGCTGTTTTCTTTCAAATTCTATGACTCAAAGAAAACGGACTCAAAGCTTAGTACACTAACAATTTGAGGAAACAGAAGAGTTGACATCAGATTAGTGATTAGATTCATAGTTTTAAAGAGTAAACTTGTTAATATTTTCTCACCCATCAGTTTTAACAGCCGTTTTGGATGCCCAAAAGAGCATTGAGACGGTTCTTTTGAGTACCCACAACATATGTTTTGGATGAGAAATAAATAAAAAATATATTCACGCACTCTTATCTGGAGGTCTTTTTGCATATATAGTATACTATATTAACCCTTTTCTGTTCATTCTGGATACCAGTAAACAGGTACTTCGGGAAAAAGTGTAGATCCAGATGAAATACACCATAAGGTGGCATTTGCTCAGGGTAGGTGCTGTTTGTTAGGATAAAAACAATCTTCAGGGCGGGGGGGGGGGGGGGTGGGTGGGGGTGGCTGAAGTCCATTAGACTATGAGGATTACCCTTCATTGTTAGCATATGGCATAACGGTTTCTTTGGTTATATGCATAGCTCCAGATTAGTGAATTTTTTCATCTTAAATTTGTGATTATTTTTTATCCAAAAGTTTATTATGTATTTTGGGTCTTCAGAAGAACCGTCTCATTGAGAATTTTTTTTTGAGTATGGACAGTATGGCTCCAGATTCCAAGCAGTCTAATTAGGGCTTGTAGTGTTTGATTACACATATTTGTTTGTCATACATTTATTCTGGAGCAGGCACAATAAGTTTTGTTAAAAATTTTACACGTAATTGATATTCTTATGTGAACTATATATTTCAAACAGTATGTACCAAGATCAGACTGCTTAGAAGCAGTCTGATCAGTGTTCGTAGTGTTTGCTTACATGATGTGTATTATTATAGCTCTAGTTTGAATAAGGGCGGATCTCTATAGGATTTAGGTTGTCTGTCATTCCGTCTGTTCGTTCGTTCGTCCGTCATAATATTTTCGTTTTCGCTCAATATCTTCAGAACTCTTTTAAAGAATTTATCCAAATTTTGTATGTGCATTGAATTGATATTGACATGATCTAGTTATTCTGGAGTAAATTATAATTAAGTCATCACCTTTTTTGTTAAATATTTTACATGCTCTTCTGCTTAATGCACTTTTGTGGTCTATATTGCAAACAGTATGGATCCAGATCAGACCTATGAGCAGTCTGATCAAGATTCATAATGTTCGCTTATATGTCTCACAAGTTATGTGGTTAAATTATTTTGGTGTAAATCAGATGAGGGTTTGTGACCTATATTGCAAATGGTATGGACCCAGATCAGACTGCTTAGGAGCAGTCTGATCAGGGTTCATAGTGTTATCTTACATGATAAGATTTGTTTTGGGGTAAATTGAAAATATGCAGCAGATGTAATAAGCAGACAGCACTCTTTGTTTAACTCTGTCATCTGCTAATGACCAAATGAACTTATATATAATGCTTATATAATATTGCAAACAGTATGGACCCAGATCAGTCTAATGAGCAGTCTGATCTCGGTTCAAAATGTTTGCTTACATGATGAAATTATTTTGGAGTAAATTTGGTGTAATTTTGTGATCTATATTGCAAATGGTATGGACCCAGGTCAGACTGCTTAGGAGCTGTCTGATCAGGGTTCATAGTGTTATCTTACATGATAAGATTTGTTTTGGGGTAAATTGAAAATATGCAGCAGATGTAATAAGCAGACAGCACTCTTTGTTTAATTCTGTCATCTGCTAATGACCAAATGAGCTTATATATAATGCTTATATAATATTGCAAACAGTATGGACCCAGATCAGTCTAATGAGCAGTCTGATCTCGGTTCATAATGTTTGCTTACATGATGAAATTATTTTGGAGTAAATTTGGTGTAATTTCATGTTCTATATTGCAAACAGTATGGACTCAGGTCAGACTGCTTAGGAGCAGTCTGATCAGTGTGCATAGTGTTTGCTTACATGATGAAATTATTCTAAAGAATATTTTAAAATGTACAGAAGACATAATAAGCAGTCAACATTGTTTTGTTAAATATTTTTGTATGAAGTGATTATCTTGATGAATAAAAACAAAAACAACTATCTAATTTTTGTTAATGAAATCGAAACATCTGGGTTCACAGTCGGTATGACACACTGATGCAATGTCAGGGTTCTCACAAGTATTTTGAAATAATACATACAATTTTCCCATGTCAGCTAAAACTGCCAAGTTTTCTGGATCAAACTCCAACTTTTCAGTTTTAGCTCCCAATTTTTTTCCAGGAATGGATTCTGTAACTTCTGTTTTCAAAATCCTAGTGAGAACTCTGCCTCTGATCAGCTGCATTGTTACTACATGTATGTAGATGACCTGTCCCTACTGAAAAGGCTTTCTCATGATGTGGTTCAATTCTTAAAATGGGACATACGTTTTCAAGTGTTTAGTCCTCACATTTTTAGCTGGGGTTTATTACTTCCTTGTTGCAGATTTATGTTTTTACTCCTAGTTTATGCCTGCTGCACCCAAATTTTGGGATAGATGCAATACATTGTGAATCTGTTTTGATTTAGGCTCATGATATGCTTGAAGAAACGTAAGTTCAGCATTTGTTTGGCACCTTTTTTAAAGCTGAATTAGTGTTGTATTTGGTTTAAAGGTGAGGTTGAATCAAAGTTGATTCAACGTTGAGTCAGTGTTGAAATGTCAACGTTGAATCAACGTTTATATGTCAACGTTGAATCAACGTTTGTATGTCAGCGTTTATTCAAGTTTCAAATTCAAATATATTTTCAACGTTATTTCAACATATATTGTCAACGTTGAATCAACATTGAATCAACATACTCGTGCCGCTGGGATTATGGGTAAATGAACGCCGCCTTGCAGCAAACCTAGTGGGTTTAATTAGAACTAAGAACGTTTGCATGTCGATTTTTATGTGATGATGATACAAATTGTTTTAGAATTATGCTTTTTATGAATGTTTCGGTGTGGAAATGGAGCTCTGTAACCTATATTATCATATGACGTCGCGTCTGGGAGTGAAATAACGCCATGCAATAAAATTGATAAACCACTAGTGGTTTATAGATTTTCGGGAAACGTTATGACGTCCATAACAACGTTGCGTACATAATGACAAAATTATAACGGTTTTACGCCAGAAATAATATTTCAAAGTATTTGCCATATGATAAATAGAATCTAACATCCGTGCTCTTGTATTATTGAATTTATCAAACTCGTTGCGAAAAAGAGATAAAATGCTCCGCAAGCCTCGCATTTTATCTCTTTTCCCCATCTCGTTTAATAAATTCAATAAAACATGAGCACTCATGTAAGATCCTCTATTTATCTGGGCGTCCTACTTCTTTGGCTGCGAGTACTGCAGGTGTGTAACAGGAGTTTTTTTATGCATTTATCTCTTGTTTATCTTAACTTTTCTTTCTAATTATTCATCTTTTGAGCAGCTTATCATAACTACTTAAATACTGTATTTGTCAGTTACTGCCAATGAAGCTCACTTTGTACAACAGATGATCCGCTAAGGCTATAATATGAGTGTTTCTTATTGCATGAAGATTGAAAAAGGGTAGTTAGGTCGGAAAATGTTTCTTTTTTATGGGTTTTATGAGGGAATGCATGGGAAACAATGTTGGCGAAAAGGGAATTTTCCAGAAATACCTTAACAATACTAAAATAGTTAATGGTCGGCAGCAAATAATATGGAAGGTTGGGCAACTGTAAACACACATAGGCGTAGCTCCCATTACGCAGTATGCACACGTGCGGAATAAAAATAGTATCACCAAAGTGAGCTCACTAGAGAATGTGATAAAAGTGATTTTCCATACCTTAAGGAACTGCTGTTAAAGGAAAGCCTCTGGGAGCCAATGCTTTCCTTTAAGAGAAGTTCTTATTTCAAAAGGGACGCAATTGTAGAGAATCACTGCTTGAAACGGTAGTCTCCCTTTGACGTGCGCACCTTTTTTCAGCGTTTTGGCTACGTCATTGAACACATATACTATTTTTGGCTAATGGTGTCTAAGTATGCCCAGGAACAGTACCAGGTATGGGTAACTGGCCGGCGCAGCATCATGTTGACTGCACCGCGATACATCATTTAACTAAAACAATCAATGTCTTGGTATATATGCTATTTTACCAGACAGCTCTGTTTAATTCAATTAAATCGCTTACAGAAGACTCATGATTTCGTAATATGTAGGACCTCTTCATCATTAGATGTGTGTTGTATCTTGTATGGAGTTCTCCGATTTTTGGTTGTCATAAACAGAAGTCCAAATTTCAATGAATCCGTGGCAATTGCATCTGACTGTTAACTGTTCGATTTCTTTTGCTCCAGTATTCAGCTATATGTACTGTCGAGTCCTTATCTTTGTTTTATCTCCTTTTTACAACTTGATGTATATGTACTAGGATATGCTTCATGGATAAGTTACGGGTCTTTCATGCGAACCAAACATCTTTGTGTCTTGATCTACATCAGAGTTAAAGGCGAGGTTGGTATTGTGAAACTAGTTTATTTTCTTACTGACCATTCCAAGGTGGATCTTCTAATTTTTTCTTTGTCTTGTGCCATTATGTCTTGTCTGTGTCTTGCAGCTTTGTCTAGCTAGTCTGACCCAGAGAATATGCACACTCTAAATTCAGTTCTTTGGTGCATTCTTTGCTACCAAAGGATACCCTTTTAAGAACATATTTGTGGTCACCTGCTGGGAAAGGGCTGATCTCTTGTCTCACCTGTATGTGATGTGTTCTTGTGATTTTGTCGCTTTCTCATACGGTGACCTGGGTCAGGTGTGGTACTTGAGTGTATTGATTCCTGATCTTTGCCATCTTCCTTACTTTGAGGTATATTGAAAATGGTTGCCTTTTCTCTTTCAAATTTTCGTCTATATTCTGTTGTACCTACAATTACTACTCATTCAGACTATTTATAATATTTTTTTCGCACTTCTCAGTTACTGGAGCACTTGGTTCGTATATAGTGGCGACATAATCAACGTTGTGTAAAACGGCCACTCTCAAAAATATCGAAAATTGTTTTTTTTTTTTTTTTTTTTTTTTTGGGGGGGGGGGGTAATTGTTTATTATGCCTAGTGGTCACCTGCTGGGAAAGGGCTGACCTCTTGGCTCTCGTTTGTGATGTCTAATTGTGAGTTTGTTACTTTCACATTGGGATTCTTGGTCAGGTGTGACAGAACCCCCACAAACAAAGGGAGGTTCATAAAGCAATAAATCAACAACAACAGAACCACAACAATAGAACAGGTGGGTACTTGAGTGTATCGGTTCCTGGTCTTTGCATTCTTTCTTACTTTCAAGACCAATTATCGATTAATGCAGCTCAAAAGGATAGCAGAATGCTCCAAGGGGAGCATTCTGCAATGATTTTGGCCTTCATTAAGTTATCATTTGTCATCAACAAGACATCAGGAAGAAAATAAAAGCAAAGCAACCAGCTCTCCCTTCCTCGTCATGATTGCAAAACTAGAAAGGACATAAAGTAATGCACACCTAAACAAAGACCAACACAGAACCCCCACAAACAAAGGGAGGTTCATAAAGCAATAAATCAACAACAACAGAACCACAACAATAGAACAGGTGGGTACTTGAGTGTATCGGTTCCTGGTCTTTGCACTCTTTCTTACTTTCAAGACCAATTATCGATTTATGCAGCTCAAAAGGACAGCAGAATGCTCCAAGGGGAGCATTCTGCAATGATTTTGGCCTTCATTAAGCTATCATTTGTCATCAACAAGACATCAGAAAGAAAATAAAAGCAAAGCAACCAGCTCTCCCTTCCTCGTCCAGATTGCAAAACTAGAAAGGACATAAAGTAATGCACACCTAAACAAAGACCAACACAGAACCCCCACAAACAAAGGGAGGTTCATAAAGCAATAAATCAACAACAACAGAACCACAACAATAGAACAGGTGGGGGCATAAATGCATTTACTGGGCAAAAATGTTTGCCCTAGATTCTGTTGTTGTTAACACACAATCATTGTTTATCTCGCATGTAGGCTTCCTTACTCTTTACTACTGCAACGCATCGTCACAGAGAAACAATCTAACCAAATAAACACACTATGATGAAACAAAGAAAAGGGCTCATGACTCACAGATAGTCAGAGCTAAAGAAAACCTCAACTTGAGCTACAGGTGGGCCCAGCCAACGACACGCATTCGGCACCAATCAACGGATTGAAGCTTTACGTCAGGGCTTGCATTGAGTCTGAGGCCTGATCCACCGTCGTGGAGTTAAAGAGGAAACCATAGCTATAAACCGTGATTGGGTTTACAAGCCATGCAGACTGTCGCATGATATCCATGTTGTATCCCACTCTTTTATAATGTTTCATTATCTTTTTAAATTTTTCACTAAACTAGGCTTTCCAACAATTCTTTTAAATCTATAGACTAAAGCACCATAAAATACAGGTTCTGATATGCATTGTTGCAGAAGAGTCTAAAAACAAATATTGTATTTTACAATCAACTCTGAGTGTCTGTAATAAAATTTAGGAAAACTTTATGAAGTTTATGGTATCGATAACCTTGTTTTTATAACTTGGAAGTCATAACATTTCTGTTGTTGAAGTCATCAACATGAGAACATACTCTTGGAAAACGAATAAGTTGTGATATGTATACACCATAAGAAGGGGAGCGAGGAACATTTCTATCAAGAAATGGGAAAAAATGGAAAATTAACTGTTTCAAAATTAAAATTGTCCCGTTTATCATAAATTTTAGATGAAACTATGCCATTAATAATGGACAAGTCCAAGTCAGAAAAATGAGGCTTCAGTATCTGAGGAATTAGCCTTATTTAATTGGAGTTCAGTGGGATATTTCTGACTAACCATTTGTTCAAAATAAGGATTATCAATATCAAGCAAGTCATCTAGATATCTTGAGGTGGAGTTAATACTTCATCTGCTTGATTATTGTCAGAAAGAGACAACATGAAGTCTCTCATAACAAAACAAAACCAATCTGCAACAAGAGGAGCACAATTAGTACCCATAGGAATACCTACGATTTGTCTATAAAATTTGGAACCAAATCTTATAAATATATTGCCCAAAAGATAATGGAGAGCGTCACAAACTTTCTGATATGACCACAATTTAAATCTTTTAGATTGTTCAGAAGTAAAACAAAAGTGCGTTTCTCATTACAAGCCAAAAAATGTGAGTCCTCTTTATTAAAAGTTTGTTCAGTTAATTCAGTAAGTTTTTCTTTGGTTAGATTATGAAGTCGTTATTAAGTGACATATACAAGTTGGACCCCCCACACTTATATTAGGTGTAATATCATTAACAAACCATGTAGTAAAAATATGGAAAAGGCCAAGATATATCAATGCAATTTATTATCAAAATGTATCTAGCATTTTACTAACAAACGCAAGCAGATAAACAATAGCTATATAAACAGTCTGCACGGTTGTTCTCAAATCATCTACTAATGGTACACTTGAACTATGTACTTAAATTGTCTTTTGAGGAAATTAAACACCCCAGTAGCAAGAACGATATCACAATGTAGCCTACTGCAGTCTTTAAAGTATGCTGTTAGAGGCTACAGTACACATTGTCATTTTTTATTGATGCTAAAATGCTGTAAGAGACTACAGTAAATATAGTCATTATATTCATTAATGCTAAAATGCCCTATTTTCTTCACCGCTAGTATCATTGTATGAGGGGCGTTCCAAAAATTACTTTGACATCTCATATCCGTAAAAACGTTATAATTTTGTCATTACATTGTTATATACGCAACTTTGTCATGGACGTCATAGCGTTTCCCGAAAATCTGCAAACCACTAGTCTTTCATTGATTATATTGAATGGCGATATTTCACTCCCAGACGCGACATCAGGTGATAAAGAGAGTTCCCTGATAATCCCTTGCTCTTCTTAACTGCATACAGTAAAACCTGTGTACAACGGCCACTCTCAAAAGGACTGAAATTGTTTTTCAAGACCAATTATTGCTTAATGCAGGTCAGAATATTGCGAAATGCGCCATTCTGCAATACTTTCTACCTTTATTAAGCTACCATTTATCATTAATGTTCTTAAAAGGGTATCCTTTGGAAGCAAAGACTGCACCAATGAACTGAAACCAGAGTGTGCATATTTCCGTGTTTTGGTTTATTTTTTAGTGACCGTTTTACACAGATTTAACTGTATCTGCTTTGGCACTCTACTGGCATAGGCTATGATTAACGTTCATAGCTGAATCTTAAGAGTTGGTTTATGTACACAGACTGCCTGGATTCCACTCCAGTTAATCACACATTGTATACCAGACACATCTTTCAGAATGCAAAACAACAAGCTTCTGTAGTGACGTATGAGCATTGGACAGAGGAGAACAATCTTTGGGATTTGTATCAGATATGACTCAAATGAGCCTGCTCAGCTACAAAGCCGAGCTAGAAGCTTGACAGTTGTTCACGGACATAGAATAGCAAACTTTTTTGCTGGTAAAATTGCAATGTCGTACCTTTTATGGGACATTGAAAAACATTGCAGGACCAGATGAGACACCTGATCAGGTGCTGCACTGTTTGCTTATATAATAAACTTTAAATGAACCTGAAACATACTACCCAACAACTCTTTAATTCAAAACGGATTCACCAAATTGATAAGGGTGGGCAATTCCATTAGACAAAAATGGGTTAATTACGCACTGTCATATGACATAGAATGGATTTCTTACAGACAGCTCAAATTGTGCCCTATCTTTATTGGTCTTTTAAATGATTGTCTTGAAATGATATGTATATCATTAATTATATTATTCTTTGTCTTGATTACACCACATGAAAATATTACCCATCTTATATGGTATTGGTGTCTCTAAAATAACTCAAACAACTGTTCAGCTTGCTTTATATTGATAAACAAAAATAAAATGTTTGAAATAACAAACTAAATGATATAAATGGTCTAATTTGGCAACATGTTGTATTAAAATATTTTTTAAGAATGAACTTGACATACTTTGTAACAAGTGATTAACTTCTGACTGCTTGTTAATTGTTGAATGCTACACAGTAGATGTTCTGAACGGATGTTAAAATTTGTCTATTTAGCTTAAAAACAAGTAAACATGCTGTTAATTTTCAATTATTCTGGAACGTAGTCAGGCGGATAGGTGAGAACTACATTTGATGGGCAGTTTGGTGTCTGGCAGCATTTGCCTGGCGCTGGTGGATTCAGGGAGCAGGACGCTGGGAGTTGCCAGTTCAAACATCTAAAAAAGAAATAAAATGATACGTGACAAGCACATGCGATTTTGTTATTTATTACACTGGCGACTAGCAAAGACACAGAAGTGCCTATACATTCAGGTGCGTAGCCAGGCGGAGGCCAGGAAGCCTGTGCTTCAACATCATTATGGGCGTCGCTGCAAGAAGTCCAGACTTTGTTGCTTGCGAAAAACAAAGGCACAGACCAGCCTGCGCATCCCCGCAGTCTGGTCAGCGCCTTTGTTATCCGCTACATAGGTCTGATATCTCTTAATTCTACATTTTATATGGTGTGCTTGAATATGATAAAGACTCTGGCTCCGCCCCTGACATTTGTACAGTCTTGTTAAAGCCTTAATATGTTATATATGAGGAGGATGGTAGTGGATGCAGACCTAAACTAAAACTTAACACATAGGCCAGATTTTTTATTAGTTGATTTACAAACCACCCTACTGTAATTTTCTGGAAAGTAGAAGAAAAAAATTATAAATGTTTTTAAATTTTATCTGCTGACTCTAAATATTATTTGTTTTGTTGATTTTTTTTTATTTTTGATATTCTGTCTGTGTATTTTTGAGAGTGACACTGTTAAAAGTGATTGTTCTGACCACATTTTTTTTGTTTAAAGATTAAATAAAGACTGTTGGTTTACCTTATTAGTTTAACTGTTTGTTCTGGAGTATTAAAAGAAAAAAAAGCTGAAAATGACCAGTCAAAAAAGCTCTGAAAATGACCAGTCAATTGGTCATTTTCAATACCTTATTTTGTTAGCTTATTTTAAAATAAAAACAATCAATGGCAAGCAAGAAAAATAATTCATTATTTATGTGAGGGTGGGATAAAAATGCCTTCCTTGGGATCACCGTTTGTAATCACATGGCAAGCTTCATGATGCCAAACGGTGATCCTTGAGGTATATTTTTCTATCCCATCCTCAAATTCCTGACATAGTCTTTTAATATTAATATGTTTTATATCAAAAATAAAATTGACAAGTGTTGAGGATTTGAGTACAGTTTCCCTACCCTAAAATGTGCGCTTGTCTAAGCATGTTGCTAAGGCACAAACCAACATTCACACCTCTGACCCATTATTGAATGTAATTGGAAGTGTAGATTGAGCACTAATATCCAATTATTGATCAGACCATGTAATAAATGCATGACCACAATCCTTTTAAATGTACATGTCGATCTTTACATTGAGGACATATCTCTTAAATCTAGTAATAGCCATCACCTTAATATACCTGGTGTATGCAAGGAGTGAAATCTGTGGGTGAGACGGGCATTTGTGCATCTAAGCATTTTTGCCTATGTGATAAGTTATAAGTCAAAATCTAATTAACTAGCTTATATTCGTGTTTCTGTTAAATAGAAGTATATGTTCAAAAGATTTTTTATTTGAAGCTAAGAGCTCTCTCAGTCAAACATTAAAAGTTTGATGATTTAATCAGTTGGCCTGACCTCAAGTTTATAAAAACTTTTTATGCCCAGCACAGCTGAGCATGAAATTTCAACCGCTCATAAGAAAATAAGATACTAGCTATTATAGATTTGTCTTGCTTCAAACCACTCATCTGTTTTATTTATCATGCTCATAAATGTTAAAATGCCAACAATGGTGGCATTTTAATATTTATGAACAAGATAAATATGAGCAGGATAAATGCCCTGCTGAGTTAAGTTGAGCATGAAACAAACTTTATAACCTTGGGCCAGGTTGCAAAATCATAACCAGTCATGTGTTTTGGCATACAAGTAAAGTCAAGAGCAGAAAACTACATTATGATCAACAGAAAAAACTTACAATCCCTGGCATTGATACTGGTGAGTAGCACCATTCACACATGTACACTTGTATGTACAGTCATCATTCCATTTTTCACCTTGTTGATAGTTATGATTCTTGTAGAAGCAGCCTGGCTGGGTACCTGTAACACACATTCAACGTTCTATGCTATGTCATTTGGAAATGTAATGACTCTGTGGTGTGTTTTAATTTAGGAGAAATTGTGTTTCAAAATTTAAATTGACGTTTCCATCCTACAGTTATTTTCGAAATAAAGAAAATAAATTTGTAAAAACAGTATTAACCATTAAAAAGTGCTAAATTAAAACTACATTCGATAGAAAATTTATTATTTCTTGTTTAGGAATATAATTACACTGTTTGCACAGCTTATTCAATATTATATAATATCAATTGAAAGACAGAATAACTTAGATCAGCTAAAATAAGCCTAATTAGGATCTATATTGTTTTTCATCCTTGCTATAAATCTATCCTAATATAGAAAACACTCCATCCGATTTACTGGAAATCAGAAGTTCATGTCTTACCAACATAAATAACACAATAGAGCGGTGACATGTGACATTTCCAACAATGTGACACTTTGACATGAATAGATTCAGACAAACCTGTGCAGCCTCCTTTTAAGCTTAGAAACTCCAAATGATGTTCAGTCAGTAGCTTAATATTCATATAATATTCAAGCGACAAGCAGAGGCTCTGATCAGACTGCGCATATGCGCAGGCTGATCTGAGGCTTTGTTGATCGTACATTCCACATTGTTTGCAATTCCATGGCGCGGCTAAATAAGTACTCAAATTGTGCTAAAAAAGAGCATGTGCACTGAAAGAGTGAGTATAATCAGGAAATATAACAATCACACGCTGCAGACCAACCCACAGTATCGTGAGGAAGAGCCATAGAACACTAACAGTCACAAGACATCAGGAAGACAATTAAAGTAAAACAACCAGATCTTTCTTCCTTAAGATGATTGCAAAACTAGAACGAACACTAAATAATGCATTAAAACAAGAACACAGAACCCCCCACAAACAATGGGAGGAAAATAACACAATAATCACTAACATTCGATGCATTTTATTGAATAGTTATAGTTTATTTGCTAAAGTGTTCAGTCATTGCAAACCAAAAGGTGTTAACATTGGTAAAATATCTTGTTTCTAAATAGAATGCTATGCTGTTAATACTCGAGCATTTTTAAAGATATATTCTGACATTTTGATCCTATGACAGAAAAGTATAATTGAGCATGTTGAAACGTCGCTAGCTATTAAATGAGGCTATCATTTGAAATATATTGACGTAATATGATTGGACTATTTCTCAATCTTTTTCTTTCCTGACTTATTTTGGCTCTTTAAGCTTTGAATAGAACCTAAGGGAAAACCTGTCTTAAGCGGCCACTCAAAAATAGACAAGACAAAGATCTTAATGACAAATGGTAGCTTAATGAAGGTCGAAAGTACGCGAAAGTATTGCAGAATGCTCTCCTTGGAGCATTCCGCAATACTTTTGACCTGCATTAAGCGATAATCAGTCCTGAAAACCAATTAATGTCTTCTTTTTAGTGGCTGCTTAAGACAGATTTAACTGTACTAACCTGTTTGTGAGCCTGTACCTCCGGTACCTGTGCCTGTTCCAGAACCTCCTGTGCCTGTGCCTGTTCCTGTACCACTGGTACCACCAGTACCACCTGTGCCAGTTCCAGTACCAGTTCCAGTTCCAGTACCACTACCTCCGGTACAATCAGGAACTGCACAACATTCTCCAGGAGTTCTCTTTAAAACACAGCCAGCAGGCAATTGTCCATATGAGGGACATCTGTAAGAACAAGTTTTAAAGCACATATGAGCCGTGACATGTGATTTCCAACCATGTGGTAGTTTGACAAGTGTAGACACAGACGAGCATGTGCAGCCTCCTTTAAAGCGTAGAAACTCCAAATGATGTTGGGTCAGTAGCTTAACACTCATAGAATATTCAAGTGACTAGCATAGGCTCTGATCAGACTGTGTGTATGCGCAGGCTGATCTGAGGCTTTGCTGGTCACACTTACCACATTGTTGGAAATCTCATGTCGTGGCTCATATCAGTAAAAACAATTATAGGATTTTTGTATTTGGTATGGCATTTTTACCACAGACACATCTTACCAGACATATGGTATAAAGTAATATCACACCGGCTTTGACATACACTTTGATATGGCACATACGCTTGGCTAATGTGAGCTGTACCTTTCTTCAGTAGATATATATAATGAATTTTTAATGTGTTTATCTTTCATTGAAAGTTATAATACCCACACACGACTGATTGAGGGACTTAGGTGTGGACTTGATGCATTGATTTAATACCTGCAAAACTACTGTAATAAGTAATGTGCCTAAACAAGAAATTTTGATATTAAAGCAAGAAAAATGGACCATTTCATGTCTAGCATTATTTGGGCCTCGACCTGATAAACCTGTGTGTGTCGTTGTGGTATACCCTGGTCATATTCACTTACTTTTTGTTCCATGCCAACAACAAAGATACAGACCAGCCTGTGCATCCGCACAGTCTGATCATCGCCTTTGTTGTTCATAATCTCGAAAGTATTGAAGCCAAGCTTGCTCCGTGCAAAATTTAAATATTCTTGCTACAGTAAAACCTGTCTTAAGCAGCCACTCAAAAAAGACAAAAATTGGCTTTCAATATGGTTTATGGCTTAGTGCTGGTCAAAAGTATTGCAGAATGCTCTGAGAGAGCATTCTGCAATACTTTCAACCTTCATTAAGCTACCATTTGTCGTTAAGACTTGTTTTGTCTATTTTTGAGTGGCCGTTTTAGACAAGTTTTTCAGTATTCTTTGCAGCTGAACAGACTGGTTTGAGTCTGGTGTATTCAGAAAGCCCAAAGGCAGGTTTTCTCACGACAAGATCCAGTTTGTAACTTACCTGTCTACACATCTATAGAAGCCAGTCTGTGCATTTTCACATGTACAATTATAGTCACATCCATCTAGCCATCTTTCTCCCGCTGAGTGAAGCGCTCCCTTATATAAACAGCCACCACCTGAAGATAAAAGTATGCAAAATTTGTACATTTATCATATGAACTCGACTTGACAAAACTTGTCTTTTGGGTTTCAGACAAAACAAGAATCAAACCAGTCTCCCCAGTCACAGAGACTAGTTAAAATATTGAAATATCGCTTGTAACAAGCTTCGATATAATGCTTTCAATAAGTGAAAAATAATGGTGCTGATCAGACTGTGTGGATGATCAGACTGGTCTGCTCTTTGTCGTTGGAAAAGCCCCGAAGAAACGTTTTTTTTGCATCAATTTCTAACAATGTGGCATTTGAAGCGTGTTGACTCAGACGAGCCAGTTGAGTATCATTAAAAACTTAGAAACTTCAAATTATGTTTTGTCAGTAGCATAAAAGTCATAGTATATTCAAGCGAATAGTAAAGGTTTTGATCAGACTGCGCGATTGCTCAGACTGATTTGAGCTTTTGCTTTGCTGGTAGCACATACCGCATTGGTGGAAATCTCATGTCGTGACTCATGCTTAAAGTTCTCCTTCAAACATACATGTGTATCTAATTCAGTTTGGATATACCCTTAAAGTTTGGCTTTAGCTTGCCTCTTGTCTTTGTGTCTGCTAGCATCAAAGCCGTTGGCGAGACATCAAAGATATGCAGTCTCTCATAAGCCTTTGTTTATTGGCTATCTGATAGGTACAAACCCAGTAAGAATCTAAAAGCAGGTCGCTATCTATCTGTCAGCCAAAAATAAACTTTTCATTTGTTATGCTCTAAACACAGCAATTTTCACAAATGCTGGCAAAAATCGTAACGTAGTGTTTCACAACATAATGCAATCATTTTGGTATTTACAAAGAAACTACCCTTTCTCCCTATTTCATACTTTAACATTGCAGTATCTGAATAAAAAGAAGTTCCAATGTTCCATTTGTTTTGGTCCGAACAGCCATATACTTTCCAATTTAGAACAGACGGACAGCAAACGTTTTTGACAGACTACAGAGATCAACAGGCAGGCTTATTGTAGTCTTTGCTGATAGTTAAATAATTATAACAAAATATGCAGAGCTTGCACATTGGTCTGAATAAAATATTTTGTTTGTCTAATAACCTTTATGTAATTATTTATTTACCAATGTATGCCTTGCGCAAGATAAGTAGATCACTTGTATTATACAAGGATATTGGCATAATGAATATTGGACTAATTAAACACTTACTGCTTCCAGTAAAAGTCTGAGGACTCTGAGTCCCAAAGCCTCCTGTACCACCAGTTCCAGTTCCAGTGCCAGTTCCTCCAGTACCAGTACCAGTTCCTGTACCTCCAGTACCAGTTATCGTACCAGTTCCTGTACCAGTACCAGTCCCACCAGTTCCTGTACCAGTACCAGTCCCACCAGTTCCTGTACCAGTTCCTCCTGTACCAGTACCTCCTGTTCCTGTACCAGTTCCTCCTGTACCAGTTCCTGATCCTCCTTGATCTGAATAAAAGACTAAATGATCTGGTATCCAGTATAAGATACTAGTTACCAAATGTGTATAGTAAAACTTGTGTAAAATGGCTACTCTCAATAAGACCAAAAATTTGTTTTCAATACCAATTATTGCTTAATGCAGGTCAAAAGCATTGTAGAATGCTCAAATGGGAGCATTCTGCAATACTTTAGACTTTCATTAAGCTACCATTTGTCATTAAGATCTTTCTTTTGTCTAATTTTGAGTGGCCATTTTACACAGGTTTAAGTGTACAGTGAAGACTTACAATAGCAAAGACTCTGATCAGAGATAGTGGATGCACAGGCTGATCCAAGTGTTTGCTGGGTGCACCTACCAAATTGTACATTTTGCTGCACCACGACTCAAATGGGCCGGTTCACTAGATGTACTTACCACAAATGTGCAAAAGCCTGCACACACATTAAAGCAGCAATCGGAAAACTTTGGCTCAATTCGAGAATCAAAACTCGGATGTATGTAAGGCGTAGTACTATGTATGAAAAACTGCATTTTATAAGCCCTAACTGGCGTAAGGAAAAATAGAACTGTAGTATGTGGGTCAAGTTCTATTAAAATCCATTATTTTGATTACCAGAAACGTTTTATCAACAGAATAAATGAAGTTTATGATTTTTCAATAAAATAGCGCTGTATACAACAACTTCATTTATAACCGTTTCATTTGCTGCAATCACACTTGTTATTGTGTTAGCATGGTTTCCGTGACGTCAGCATTACGTTATGTAACGTCAGCATCAAGTTATCAAAGTAGATCCTTGATGTACATTCGAGGTCTGATTTCACGGAATTCCACGGAATTGGCCGAGGCAGTTCCGATTGATTTAAGCAGATGTACTCAGCAGGTCAGCCAGAAGTCTAAAAGTTTGTCTGGGCCTTTCTCTACTTCCATACTTGTGTATGCAAGAGGCAAAGACTCTAATGACAATGCACGTATGTGCATGCTCCTCTCAGCCTACGCTGCTTGCTGATGCAATAAATATCAAGAACTCATAAATTAGCCCAAAATAATTTAATGCTTACAGATAAGGTAGCTCATGTAGACGTAAAAGTGAAGTTTTTGTCTGCAAACGTGTACCCATAGTTTTGCTTACTAGATGAAATAGGCTTGTTTGAGTTCCCATGCCAATAATTTGATTGCAAATTAGAATTTTGGTAGTTCTCAAATATGAGCGGAAACCTCCTTTTACCCTTTTAACTTTTAAGCCTTATGAAATTTCCCACCATTATCAATTTGGACAAATCCATTTCAAATTTAAGGGTTGTTGGGTAATAATTTAAAGTTTCGTTTAAATTTTAAAAGTATATTCTGTAAGCAAACGGTGCAGAACAAGATCAGACACCACGTTCTGTGTTGTTTGATCTGGTTCTACACTGTTTGCCTATGCCCACAAAAAGGAGGTAAAAAGGGTTTTGAGGTGCTTATTCAATGACACTGTCTACGTGCAATTTCGATTCTTCTTAACAATTGCACAGTACGAAAACGGTTTAATTTTGTTATGCGAGAGATCCAATGCATTTATTCACGCTTTTTGGCATTAAAAAACAGGTTAAAATTGATTCAAAAGTGTCGAATCAATCTCTGTATTTTGCGCCTAAAGGCCTTTTTAACTTTACAAACACTGTAGACCCTGATGAAATTATGCATAATGTTGCATTTCATCTAGGTCTTCATTGTTTGTAAAAGTATCCATTTATTGGTTTTCCATATACAAAGGGTTCAGGTATTTAACATACTGCAGTAGCCACAAAATCTCGCACAATTCTTCCTGGCCCAACTAACATAAGGGTCCTGACAAGCAGATCGTGAGTACTCAGGGCAGTTGGTGAGTACGTCAGCGCATGCTCCTCCTGTACCTACAAAATAAGAAATACAATTATATTTCGCTATGAAATTCATTCTCATAGATTACATACTCTACTATTTATATGTAGAGTAAGACATTTAGAAGCATGGTTTATTTATACTTGAGATATATTTGTTTAACCCATAAAGCGCCACCTAATTTCAAATTTTGCTGCTTTAAAAAACAAATAAGGCATCATATTTCACGAGAATGGTGGCACACAATTCTCATGAAATATCATATCTTATTTATTTGAAAATTAGTAAACTTTGTCATCTGCTGCAAACGCGGTTGAAACTTAAAGGTATAAATATGATATGGTAAATTGGATATGCCTAATTGATTTTTCATGACACTGCGTATAAATAATATAAAAAAATATGATCTCAAACATGTAAACTGCACACTAACAGAACTTACGGCATAATAAGGCATTGATGCATAAGCTAATATACTACATGAAGGTATGAGCACAACTAAAGATATTTGATGCGGCACCTAAGCCAAGATTGCACCCATTGGCAAAACCAAATATGTGACCAGGAAATGCCACAATCACAGACTAACCCACGACACTGTGGGGATGGATCAGTCATTACACTATCAAAGTAAAGCAATAAGCATTGGTGTAGTTCCAAAACGCAGCATACGATCACGCATAATAAAAATAGTAATACTCAAGGGAGCTCACCTAATGTGGTCAAAGTGATTTACCATATCTTAAGGAACTGCTCTTAAAGGAAAGAATTCGCTCCCTCTGAGAGCAAATTCTTTCATTTAAGAAAAGTTCCCATTTAGAAAAGGGACGTAATTGTAGAGAATCATTGCTTGATACGGCAGTCTCCCTTTGATGTAAGTAACTTTTTCAAAGTGCTGGCTACGTCATTGATAAGCTATCTCTTCATCAGCAAGATGATTGTTTACTCAAAGTCTCAACACAAAACCGCCATACACAATGGGAGCAACAACAGACAATGACTAAACGAAAACAGTATCTATATAGGATCTAACATGAGTGCTTCATTAAATTTATTAAATGAGTTGGGGAAAATAGATTAAATGTGCGGCCTGCCAAGCATTTTATCCTTTTTTGCAACGAATTTTATAAGTTCAGTAATACAAGAGCACGCATGTTAGATTATATTTATCATATGACATTAAGATTACTTTGCAATCTCATTTCTGCCATAAAATGTTATAATTTTGTCATTATATACGCAACGTTGCTATGGACATCATAACGTTTCCCGAAAATCCGTGAACCACTAGTGCTTTATCGATTTTATTGCATGGCAGTATTTCTCTCCAAGACGGGACGTCATATGATAAACCACATTAGAGCAGTCAGCAGACTAGGCTACAGGGGCCTTAAATATATTACCCCTACGAATTTTTGCCAAACATTTTGCCTTTATTAAACTACAAAAAATGTTTATATCGCATTAAGACTTCCTAACTTATGCTATGTATCATCAAAAATTCTTGACTTTCATTATTAAACTGCTTAAAGGCATTATCATCATAGGCGAAAAACATTGCAAAGTGTTTTCTATAATCAAATGAGACTCTGTTTTTGTTTGTGACCCTGAAGACTTTAATCATTTATAATGTTGTTCCCAACGACTAAGTTTAGTCATGATCTGGACGTTGGTTCAGAAGAAAGATACAGATAATGCTTTTTCATAGGGTTATATGATCCAAGTTTAAATAACTAAAGGACAAAGGTATGCTACTCTTTACTGTGACTCTGACACTAAGGTCCTACCTGGTCCTATATTTGGGTTGACAGTTATAACTCCTGACCCTGTAACACCACTGCCTCCACCTGCAAAAATATGAAAATACCAGTACCTGAGATAGATTCTTTAATCTTCTTACCAGTTACATTGTAGCACAAAAAACTAATGCATATTTCTGCTTCTATATATGTAAATATTGAATACTATATCAATACTTATACATTTTTAGGTTATTAATATATCAAAATATCAAAAATAAGAAAAAGTCTGTTTAAACATAAAATACCTGCCAAATAAGCTTGCTGTTTATTAGTATCTAATTGATGGGTTAACCCTTCCCATATGTATCTGATAATTTTAATTTTCATTTAACAGCTTTAACCCATATTAGACTGGCAAAAGAACATTTAGCATTGGCAATGAAATAAGACGCAGAATGTCATTTTACAAAGAATGGGTTTAAATACAAGTAAGGCTGTGTATTTTAAAACACCCACACTCCCACTGTATACTCAGATCAACGTATGTATTTACCTGTCTGATCAGCGAGTCTTTTCTCCCCATATAAAAATGCAAAAGTCATTAACTAACCATGGAGCATACAACAAATACTCTCGTTGAATTGGTTTTTTTTCTGTGCGCACATTCCATTTTATTGGTTTTGTCATAAATTCGACTAGAATTGATCTGCCGGCGAGATACCATTTTTTATCATTTACATCGCATATCAACTACATTGCATCACGTTGCCTGATAAACATTGTCTATCTCACGGCATGTGCCTTTATCAGGCCATGATTACGTTGCACTTTTTCAATGATGTCGCTAATGACGCTAAATCAGCACAAATATCAAAAATTATGTCATAATCGCTAGTTTGAAGAGTGAAACAATGGGTAAGCTGATAAAGAGAATATGAGGTTTGCTTCTTTTGATATCAAGTTTACCATGCTTGGTTTTGAGAACGCATGATAAATCACTTGATGTGCGTTACCTTATCAGCATTCTGGCTATGCCATTGTCGGTGATGTTGCTCACGCCATATTCTTACGACATATGTGCTAACTAAAATATATTTTGCCAAGGACAAATGAAATTAACTAATTATTTATTGCTCAAAACTATTTATAGACCATCTCAAAACAAAATGATGTAACATTACTAGTCAAGTGTATGTTATGCAATAGTTATACCATGGGTTGTTCGCCTGTACGTGGAGATTATCCACAAGCTTTAGCGAGTGGATTAGCTTAGGTACAGGTGGACAAAGATGGTATAACTATTTTATACCACCTACATCAGTGTAGACCTTGCACATCACAAGATATTTTTTGTGCTAAAGATGGTAAGGGTGGTATAAATATTGGAAGTACACAGTATCGCATCCTTTCTTAAAGACATATGCGGCTATTTCCAATGCGCACCTTTCCCGCGTCTGCAAACGTGGAAAGTTGTCTGGGCCCTGTCTTTCGACCCTTAACGGATTCGGATCAACACAGCTTCCGATATTCTTATGTCATATCGGTGTTCCGACATTTTCTTCACAAAATAACTAATGAAAGTGAATTCGAACTATCTATTGACATCTTTTCAGAACTGATCGTCTCAGCACTAAAGACAGATAAATGTAGCTCAGTCGAAATCAAACGACGTACACAATAACCCTGGTTACGAGTACGATAGTGGCCGAGTCTATACTATTTGTATGGTTATTTAGAGCGGCGCACGACCTGACCTCGTGGCCTAGTGGTTAGCGTGTCTGGTTACAAAGCCAGAGGACCAGGATCGATTCCCGGATGCGCACATATTTTCAGTGTGTTTTTTCTTTCTTTTTTAACATTTTAATGCTAAATTACTGCATATACTAGTAAAATGGCATCATCAAAACGAACGAAATGGTCATCCCCGAACTTTTAATATTGAATTACGCATGAAACCTATGGGGGTGGGGTTAAATTTGGCCCTCTAGAAAGAGAATTAGTTCGGTGACCCCAGATTTTTATTCTTTTTTCTGAAAGGTATTATAATAGTCCATGAATTAAAAATAATTTTTCAAGATTTTCAATATCAAATTTTTTAATACACTATTTATTCTAAAAACAAATTTCAATTTTTGACGAATTGTCAAAATATATCATGCAGTATCTTGTCACAGCATGGGATAACAAGTAAACATGCACATTTTCTTAAAAGTTTGAGGTCATGGGCAGTAATTTAAGTTAAAAGAAAGAAGCTGGCTGAAGATTACAACCGTTTTAACTCGATAATTAGGACTAGTGTTATCATTTTATATTTCTAGAAAATTGGTCAAATGCTGTAAACTTCAATATGAGATTCTGAAAAAATAAGCACGGTGACATATCCTTTTTATTTCATAAATGGATAGCCTATGCATAAAACAAACTGTATGCAAAGTATTGAAAATATTTCAATATGGGAAGTATTTAGTAGCATATGTCCTTAAATGTATTTCTTATTACTTATCATGTATTCAATATCCACATATCATTCATACTTACTGCATAAATTGCAAGTGACTGGACAGTTGGATTTGGCCCAAGCAAGATACTCTCCTTGACACGCTGAGGCACCATACTGGTCACAGTTTGGAATTTTGTCTTTACATGGACCTGCTGTTGTGGTAGTTGTTATTCTTGGTGCTCCTGAAATATATTTGCAGAGAAATGTAAAAATAATATCTTTTACATACCATCTGACACTATCGATCACAGTTTGAATTGGAGTCTTTTCAGCGCCATGCTTGTGTGGTAGATGAAATCCTTGGTGGTCTTGAATATATATGCAGAGAAATGTGAAGATGATATCTTTTAAATGCTGTCTATCACTATTGATCACAGTTTGAATTGGATTCTTTACATGGCCCTGCTTATGAGGTAGATGCAATTCATGGTGATCTGGAACAATAAATGCAGGGAAATGTGAAGACAATATGTTTTACACGCTGTCTGACATTACCAATCGGTGATCATTAGCTATAAATGCAGGGTAATATGTAGCTCTGGATAATCCTGAAACATATGGACCTCATCGCGCAAAAACCTGTCTTTGGGGTTTCCCATAACACGAGACTCAAACCAGTCACCTTAGCTACAGAGACAAGCCAGATAATTAAAATTTTGCTCCTAGTAAATCTAGATATGATACTTTCTAATAAGCAAATAACAAAGGCTCTGATCAGACTGCATGGACGCACAGGCCGGTCTGCGCCTTTGCCACCATTTCCATACCCCCAAACACAGGCTTTCTCACGTTGAGGCCCATATATTTAGAGACTGTTTCCTTTACATGAGTGACTTTATTGATCACAATTTAGAATGTTGCCTTTAATTGGCCCTGTAGTTGTAAGTGGTATGTCTGGGAGATCCTAGGTTAAGATAAATCATACATAACATAGAGAATGTAAAGAAACTCTCCATTCTAATGCACTTGATTTTGTAACGTGATTTCTGATTGGATAATGTGAACACTTTGCGAAATAGTTTGACATCATTAATTGCCTCGCATAGCGTTGGATGATGTGCGCCTTTATGCAACTTGCAACGCTCCACTTTGAGACGAAACTGCATAAGTGCATTAGACTGGGGATAAGCATATTCAAAATTTTCATTTGGGGAGGTATATTGTTGGAAAACGGTCGGAAATTACGTGTTACGGTATTTACCTCCTGTGCATATGCCGCAATACTGAGCACAGTTCTTCATTGCCCAATCCTTGTATGTATCAGCACAGACATAAGAACCATAAGCATCACAGTTGGTGTTATCCTTGCATGTTCCCAGAGCTGCTGTGGGGTCACATGTTAACTTCTGACAACACGAATCAGCTGGATCAGCACCAATTTGACATCCTGTTGGTACTGAGGCAATTCTTTGGCATCTGAAAATAATTAAAAATGTATATAGAGGATCCAACATGAGTGCTCATGTTTTATTGAATTTAGTGGTTTATCGATTTAATTGCTTGGCGTTATTTCACTTCCAGACGCGACGTCATATGATATGTATGATAATATAATATGAGCCATGGCATGTGATTTCCAACAATATGGCATTTTGACAAATGCAGACTCAGACGAGCTAATGCAGCCTTCTTTCAGATTTAGAGGCTCCAAATGATGTTCTGTCAGTAGCTTAACAGTTATAGAATATTTAAGCGACTTGCAAAGGCTCTGATCAGACTGCGCGTATGCGCAGGCTGGTCTGAGCCTTTGCTGGTCGCACATACCACATTGTTGGAAATCTCATGCACTGGCTCATATAATAATTAATAATTCACAATGAAGAACTGACCGCCAGGGATAAAGAAATCACTAAGAGTCCAAGGCTTGAAAGTGCATCTTGCACAAATCTTCAAACATTCTTTGTCTTGGTTTACAATTTATCAGTCATCATTCATTCTAACTGCATTGTTGCACGTTGACCTGATAAAAGTTGCCTATCTCACGATAAAGTCTTGTTTGCTTCTCATTTGGGCACATATGGAAGTAAATGAAAGTTCAGATAAAATAGACATGCAGCGCATCTAGTTTAGTGTGCTTGCTTATTTAAATGGTGGCTTCATGGATATGTGATAAAGAGAGGATCTTACATGAGTGCTCATGTTTTATTGAATTTATTGAACGAGTTGGGGAAAAGAGATAAAATGTGAGGCTTGCCGAGCAGTTTATCTCTGTTGTGCAACGAGTTTGATAAATTCAATAATACAAGAGCACGATTGTAAGATTCTATTTATCATATGACAAATACTTTGAAATCTCATTTCTGGCATAAAAACGTTATAATTTTGTCATATGTACGCAACCTTGTTTTGGACGTCATAACGTTTCCCGTAAATCTATAAACCACTAGTGGTTTATCAGTTTTATTGCATGGCGTTATTTCACTCACAGACGCGACGTCATATGATAAAAAACAAAATGTCATGAGCTGGATCCAGTGTTTACCTCTCAGTACACTTGTACTGTCCTCTATTGGCATCAGTGCATTCACACTCATATGCACAGCCATCAGACCAAGTTTGACCTTGTGTGTAAGTCTTTGTCTTGTACAAACATGCATCTAAAATGGAATAGAAACATATGAAATAAATTCATTGAAATGCAAAATGAAATTTTACTTTAATATTAGACAATGTACAATTTCATCAATATAGTATTTAACCTAAGCCCCATAGATTACAGGTAAACACTTGAAATTATGGCAAGTTAAATTCATGGATGCCTACAAATGAATATGCTTGTCATATCTAAGTTTGATAAATTTGGTTACACATCTTGTCTTTGCTATTAAATAACACGTTGTTTACAATATGTACAATAATAAACTCATACATACCCAGCATCGCGTTTAAGGACAGTGACAAGTTGTAACTTATATGAATTGCACATTTATGTCTCACCAGGGCAGTTATAAGAAAATTGAGAGTAAAATCACAGAAATTGGAAAACCATATTTTATGATATCCTTTATTTAACGTATTTATGCGTAATTAAAGCCAAAAAATTTTTTGGAACAACCTTCACTCTGAAAAGACATTAATAATATACAGTTATTTCAGGCCTATTTGCAGTATAGGCAAAACTATTACCCCGAGGTGCCCTGGACGACCTGATGCACTATTGCACGAGGCCCGAGACCAAGTGCAATAGTGCATCAGGTCGTCCACGGTACCGAGTGGTAATAGTTTGACTATACTACAAACATGCATGGAATAACTGTTTTATTACCCAACCCATTTGATGAAAACAGCGTTCCTTGAAAGGAGTTGCTGTAGACGATGCAGTTTTGTTGCAAAACGAAAAATTTCAACAAATCTGCTCCATTTTGGTCTCAAAATGTTCCGCTCGTTCTATCTAAGAAAACGAGTACCCACACTTTATGGTTCTGATCATAAACAACGGAGTTATTGGAGTTTAAATTTGCCAAACCATGCCTCATTTTCACCATTGTTACATAACGTCTCCTTTTCATAAACGAACCGTACGCGCATCGTCGTCGCGCATGATAATAAGCGCCTGTGTGTTTTAACAGGGAAGTGGGAAACCAAGCCCAGGGTATAGTGCCAGTCTATAGTCATATTTATTGACGGGTGGAATAGTTCAGTGACTCATGACATAGCAAAAATAGACAATTACTCTGTATATAGACGGTTGGGTAATAATGCCTAATGTTTTGGTACCACAAAGTAAGAACAAAACGAGGAACATGAGCTGGGCTTTAAATGGTCAACTAATCACACCCAGCCACATTTTTTCAAATTTTTCAAAATACTTAAGACGTCCTAAGGATATCACAAAATAGAGGTACAAGCTAAAAAGCAACCATAATCAGGAGTAAGAGTACTTTCTGACATTATGACTCATATCACAACCTTATTTTTTATAAATGCTCGTTAGATAAGATCGTTTCAATAGAATGGTGCAATGTATGTGTTATCAAGAGCCAAGCAACACATGTATAGTCCGTGCTCGATAAGAGTAGAGTGACGAAACAGATTTACAGTTAGAAGTATGAAAGAAAACCCTATGTTTGTCCAATCAGGTGAATAAAGTACCATAACGTGACCAACTACGTAACTCTACTCTTATCGAGCACTGACTCTAACTGCCTTATTGCAGTGTCAAACATGTCAACCCAGAAGGCACGCTACCTTGATACAACGTCGTAATAACGTCGATGCGACGCCATGACGTCGCATCGACGTTGATACGACGGTGTTTCGACGTTATGTGCCTGCTGGGAAATAGCCAACAAAACTGACTTACTTCGATATCCAGTCTGGGCAAGAGTTGCTGGATCAATATTTGGTGGTCGTCCATATCCTATGAAAGAACCTGTAAATCCTTGTGGAACCCCTGTTCCTCCTGTACCTGTAGATGTACCTTGGCAAGATGGCACTCGGCAACATTGAGGATCCTTGGGGTCAGGTACAAACTGGCAAGAAACTGGTACATTGTCATACTTAGGACATCTGAAAATATACAAACAATTGCAAATACTTGCACACAGTAACGACTCAGATTAGCCTTAGAGTTGTGACAACTCGATCAGAACAGAACACCATCTGCGGGAAGAAAACATATTTCCCATGATATCCAATGCACAAAGTAAATTCTGACTTGAGTCAGTTGTTACCCAGGCTGTACAAAAGTTCTGACAAGTTACTGCTTTTACCTTGCACTGGCTCCTTCTAGTGATCAATTAGAAAAGATTGTCAAATGTTGTAAAACAATGTATATATCATGAATATCATGCGACAGTCTGTGTGCCTGGTTGCAAACCCAATCATGGTTTATAACTATGGTTTCCTCTCCAATTGCATGTGGATCAAGTTTCAGACTCCATGACGACTCTGAAGTAAAACTTTCATCAGTTGGTTGGTGCCTGGTGCTTGCTTTGGCTAGGCCGCCATAGATCAACCTGATATTTTCTTTATTTCAGACTCTCTGTGAGTCATGGGACTTTTCACTATTTTATCATAGTATTTCATACTGTTTCTCTATGATGATGCTTAAGTAAGTAAAGAAACCTCTATGTGGTTTTAAGAAATATTTTCTAACAACAGCAGAAACAAGGCCAAAGATTTGGCACCAGTAAAATGAATTTAGTCCCCAAGTGGCTTACTCGTATCTTGATTCTGTTGTTGTTGATTTGTTGTTTATGATTGCTCTCATTGTGTGATGGAGATTTGTGTTTGATCCTTGTTTTATAATGGAGTTCTTAGTGTTATCTCTAGTTTTGCAATCAGTTTGAAAAGAAAGAAAGAGCTGGTTGCTTTACTTTAACTGTGTTCTTGCTGTGATGTGGCTATCAGTGTTTTGTGTCTCGTCCTCATGGTGCCATGGGTTGGTCTGCAAGATGTGAATTTTGCAATCCCTGGGCACATACTGACTTACTGTTTTATTGCTTGCATAATATTTGCTAGTAAAGAATCATAATCCACAATCCAGATTTTCCAGCATACATAAGATTTTTATCACAATCATTTTTTCAAATGATGACTACATTAAATATTTGTTGAAATTCACTCTTATATATGCATGTTATGATGTTCACTGCACTTGAGTGGATGTTTTGCTGTTATATGATTTACCTGTCAGTACACTGGTAGTAGTGATGTGCTGCATCTTCACATCTGCATTTCAAACCACAGCCATCATTCCAAGTCTCATTCTGAATATGGTAATAACCCTGGTACTCACAGTATGCTAAAATAATAATAATAATAATAATAATAATAATAATAATAATAATAATAATAATAATAATAATAATAATAATAAACAGACTAATAAATTGGATTTGTATGGTTATTTGTTTTGTGGGGCCAAATTGTTGCTTGGGAGTTGAGTCAAAACAAAACAATAAGACACCACAAAAATATCGTCATACTAATCTAATAACCTTCTTTTACTCGAACTTGTGCAATTATTTACGTATTTTATATCATCAAGGGAGGCAAAACATAAGACCAAATGAAGGTATTCTAAATTATTTATTAAAACTCCTTACACAGGTTTAGCACAAAATAATATTAAATAAGTAGACCAAATGCTTTTAATATGGGTGCAATATTTAAGTTTATTAAAATTGTACAAAATAATGAAATACAGGAAAATTTGTATAAAATATAACCTTTTTTTACGGCTGACATTGGATGTCATCTGCTTTCTTGGTTGACTTCTTTGAACCTACTTCAGATTCTTATACGCCTATAACTTTCTTATAAGTGGAAAAAAGCATAACGCGTGGATATTCATTTTTATAATTGCGTTGCAAGGAAAACTTTGGTAAAGAATTGTCGATATTTATTGAATTTTCACTTTCTTACTACTGCTCCTGTTGTTTCAGTTTTGGCTCACAAGCACATTATGCAACGTCATCATTGATTTATATAACGTAATGTGCAACTGTGTATGTCATCATATAGTAAAAATATGTAACGCTTGAAATGGTAAATAAAGGTGTGGTACTTGATTGTATCGATTCCTGATCTTTGTCACCTTTCTTACTTTATCCAAGCTACAAAAGGAGGAAATTTCACGCATGACAGCATATTTACAAATGGACCTAAGGATGACAGAGACTCAGTTTGTAGAGCTTTAGACTGGTGTTTGACGGGTTGCTAGTTCAAGACTGTCACCAGAGTCAAAGAGTTGTGTTCTTGGGCATGACACTTTATCTGCTGCTTAGTAATGGTTCAACCCAAGAAGACAGGAAATTGTCCAACATGACTAAAACGTAAAGCAACAACACTAAAAAACAAAACGAATGGATGTAAAACAGAGCATGAGCTGATTAGACGTCACAAATACTGATAGGCATAAACTGGAAATGATAATCAGGACAACAAAAACTAAATTTTTGTTGCTTGGCTACAAGAAAAATCAAGCTGAATCTTTTAAAATTGGGTTAACAGTAGCTTCTTTTCTTGAGAATTTGAGATGTGAAAAACAGACAATATACAACATAGACTGAAACAACATTGTTTAAATGCAGAAATTATAAGCACTGGCGCCTAATCAATTTTGCCTAGATGCTGTTTTAACACTGCATGGTCATTGAGGCTTATTCTGGGGATTTGTACAAAGATTCTGTTTGTTGGGAGCATTTCATTTTTTACCCATATTTATCTATTTATAGAAGCTCTATTAAGACATGTAAATAAATATTTTTCTCTTCTTTTATTTCCCACATAAAACCAGAAAACAAAAACAGATACAGTAAAATAATCCAATACTAAAACGACGTACAATGAAAAATAGATTGGAAAAGAGAAGCATCGATCAGACTGATTGCACATACGTGCAGGCTCAACAAGGTTTTCACTTTCTCCCAAATACATAGTACTAATAGTTTATTATTCAAAGTAAAGATGAAGGCAAAGATCAGGAATTGATACAACCAAGCACCACACCTGACCTTGGACTGCACATGGGAAAGCAACAAAAACACAAGAAAACACCATACACAAGAGAGCCAAGAGGCCAGCCTCCTCCCAGCAGGAAGCTGCAAGGCCACAAGGAACAGAAAAGATGACAAAACAAAGACTTACATGAAACATAAATAACAAATGCATGCACAAAATAAGCACCTCCTTGGAACGGTCAGTACACACTCCCGTGAAAAGAGTTAACTATAGACATGAATGACAGATATCTAAGTTCAATGGAGTACACATGCATATTAACTTATTTGACAAGAATTATCTGACCAGATACTGCTCAGATCAATTGACGGGTTAAACTGGTCCAGACGGTCAAAACATACCTGCTGACAGAGAATGGTGGATAAACGAGGAGAAGCTATTTGTTAACGTCAATACAAAAAAAACTAAGATAACTCTTACTTTTATAAAACACAAGGTTATCTTTCCACAGAAGTCCAATTTCACCTTAACAAACTCTGTGAGCAGGTATGTTTTGACCGCCTGGACCAGTTTAACCCATCAATGGATAATTCTTGTCAAATAAAAATGAATATGATGGTATGATGTGGTATTTGATGACACAATAGATGAACATCATCTGGCCAACATTGTTTGCAACCTACCGTTTTTGGGGCATGTAAGCTAAAAGAATAGCTATTTCAGCTGAATGTACATTATTTCTCTAAATAAAAAGAATGCGTTGCCATACCTCCACAATCGGAACTGCCTCCGCCATTTCCGAGAAATTCTGTGGAATCAGAGCACAGATGTACAACGATGATCGACTTTGATAACGTGAAGCTGACGTTATATAACGTGATGCTGACGTCACAGAAACCATGTTAACACAATAACAAGTGTGATTGCAGCAAAATAAAAACCTTATTTAAGGTTTATGTTTTTTCAAAAAAAATGTTGCTATAGCGATATTTTATTGAAAAAACATAAACTTCATTTATTCTGCTGATTAAACTTTTCGGATAATCAGAATAATCAATTTTAATAGAGCTGAAATCACATCATGCTACAGAACTAATTTTCCATACGCCACTTCCGGCTAATAAAATTGAGCTTTGTGGTACACAGTACTATGCATAATGCTCCTTATATACACCCGAGTCATGATTTGATTTTCGAATTATGGCGGACTTTCCCGAATGCATACCTCCAGATAATGGTGGTGTTTGTGGATATACTGGTCCCTGTGTTGTGACAGACCCCAGAGAACCACACTGGATGATTTTACAACAAGCATCCTGTGGATCTGTAATCAGCCTACATTGTGCTGGTATATTTTGTTGATATGAAGGACATCTGAAAGGAAGTAAAACAAATAAATGGAGGTTAGACGCTTTGTCTTGCCATGTAACATAATCATTTTGCTTGCATCTAAATGTTTCTTGAAGTTGGGATGAGACTATTATTTAAAGGATTCAAAGATGCACACAGTGTCATTCTGAGCTAAAATTAAACGTTACAGAAGCATGTATACTGTGTCAGCATTTGCACTGATTATTTCTAAAAATCAAATATACTCACATTCTTAATAAAAAACTCCACTTTTTAACCGTTTGTAAATATTCAATAAGGTATACTTATACCATGATAATGAACTACTTAAACAAAACATTACACAATAATAAAGGGCCACTCAAACCAATCAAACCAAACAAAGTTAGGCCTCCAGATAAGAGTGCGTAGCTGAAAGTTATTTTTCTTATTTCTCAAACAAACATATGGTGTGGGCACTCAAAACAGCAGTCTAAATGAGATGGTTATTTTGAGCACCCAGAACACTTGTTTAAATTAAGAGATAAGAAAATAATCACAATTCTATGCTAAAAAAATTGTTTAACCTGACCTATTCAAAGTAATATGTACACACAGCAAAGGCTCAAATCAGCTGCACATCTGTATAATTTGAGTTTTTCCTGTCTCCAACTTAGTGAACATGCCACTTTTTAAATTTTGTTTTCAGAATAAGAATAATAAAACAACTAAGAAAGTATACTTTCTTATGTGCCAAACTGTTATAGTTACTTCACAAACGTGCATCATTATTATTTACATTAACTTAATAAATACCAATTTTGAACTGTTAAATTGAATACTTCTGCTACTTCAGAGAAAGATTTGCAAGACATTGTTCATTTTATTGCTATTTTTATGACCTGGGGAGAGTTACAGTACATAGCAAGGAGAAACTGATATCTGGAAGGATTATATTTGAGCCAGTGCCTGAGATTTCCAAAAATTTGATATTTTGATGAGTGTAGACTAGGACGAGCTCCTGCAACCACATTTTAAGCTTAGAAGCTCAAAATTGTATTCAGTCAGTAGCGTAACAATCATAGAATACTCAAGCGACTAGCAAAGGCTCTGATCAGACTACGCGTGTGCGCAGGCTGATCTGAGCCTTTGCTGGTCGCTCAAACCACATTTTTGGAAATCTCATGTCACAGCCCACTTTATTTACCTGTCAGTGCATCTGTACTGGCCAGTGGTTCCATCAAGACACTCACACTTGTAAGTACAGCCATCATCCCATTTGTCGCCTTGTGTGTATACACGACCTTTGAAAGCACAGCCATCTGTCAAAAGAAAGAACATGTACTAGGGTAAAATTGGGTAAATTCGGACAGTCAGCTGAATTCAGAAAGCAACCTTGTTTGTTTCATATTTTATTTTTTTTGGAATAAAAAATGAACTAACTAGGTAAACAGTGAAAATCTTAATGAGCCATCTCATCCGGATTTCCATTGTTTGCAAATGTATGTCCAAATTAACATGATGTCGGATGTTACTTGCCTTTACCTTAATGTCATTTGAACAAATACTCTTGCTTTAGTCAGTGATATTAAAATATTGTCGTCATTTTGCAACTTGAGTTAGCTGCTTTTGAAGAACCGTTTCTTGCACACTGAATAAAGAAATCAGGTATCTTAAAATATCCCAGGTAGCAAATTAGGAACTTGCATTTGCAACTCTCCATACTACAAATGTCAAGTGCAGCTCATACCTAGGTTGATTCAGAAATGGCTCTGAGTGTTACTCATCACAATGCTTGTGTGATTGTGGTATTTCCTGATCATACTCACTTGAATACAACCAACCGAACAACGTGTACGTAAAGGTAGAGCCAAAAATGACATAAAAACAGATCTTCACATTTTCTGGACACATCAAAAAAGGAAGGATCCGTGGGGATACCTGAAACACCAGTATTTCTTTCTGGCCTAGCCATCTACCCAAAATAGGGAGTGCAGTGGCTCAGTGGTAGAGTGCTTGACTTGAGACTGAAGAGCCGCGGGTTCGAGCCTCACCGGCGTCACTGCATTGTGGTCCTTGAGCAAGACACATCTATCCTAGCTTAGTACTGGTTCAACCCAGGAAGTCCAATCCCTATATAACTGAAAAATTGTTGATGGGACGCAAAGAATCAAATCAAACAAAACCATCTCCCATAAATTTAGATTTTTAACTAAGATTACCACCCACATAATCCAACTTTGTATCACAAAGGCGACTCATGGATTTTCAAAGATATTATATCCAACAAACCAATTAATATATATATCATTTGCCATCGTCTCTTTCTGGCATTTTTAACCCTTAAAGTGCCAATCATGACTGCAGCAGAAGACAAACGTTGCATCAATGTTCCTAATGTTTGAAAAAATTAAGGAATGATACTTCATGAAAATCGTCTGCCAGCGGACAATTCTCATGAAATATCATACCTTATTTGTTATTTGTGAAAAAGCAGTGAACTTTTAAATTGTTGTCTACTGCAAATAATAGGTGGCGCTTTAATAGTTTGCATGTTTGATGTGCGAGTTTAGTGTTTTTTTTTCCATTTTACAATGATCTTGTTGGGGAAGAGGGAGCTGGTTGATTGACTGTAATAGCATTCTGTGTCTTTCCTCATTTTTTCATGGATCGGTCTGTGATCTGTGAGTGTTTCAAAACAGATAAACACAATAAATCATTTTATAAGAAGTAAATATGCACTGATTGCTTTCTGCTCCCCTTAGAAGAAAATAACAAGTTAAACTCTTCAAGCACGTTGCACATGCAGTTGTACCTTTTAAAAGGGGGTTCAAAATTTATACAGTCTGATCGACTCCTCATCTTGAAATTAAGAGGAAGAGCAGTACATAATTTGTGATGTGGATGAGCAGACATCTTGAAACTTTCTGAAGTTGTGTACATTATTTTTGGCGTTGACCTTTCACAACTCTTTGCAATAATATTTTTACAAGGGGCTCCTTAAAGAATCAATGCATTGTCCGAATGCATACACTTTTAAAATCAATCAAACAAAAGAAGCAAATAAAAATTATAGATCCAGTCATGCTTTGCATTCATAAACAAAGTTAACACTGACTTTGTACAATGAAATCTTTCTTAAGAAAATAGACAAAAAAGGCCAGAAAGTCATGTGGTATTGAAATGCAGGTCAAAGTTCTACAAAATGCAACACAGGAGCATTCTGCAATGCTTTTGAGCTGTTTTAAGCAATTATTGGTCTTAACCCTTAAAGCGCCAAGAAAAAAAATGCATCTGAAAATGTTGTCTGCTTAAGTCCTCTGCTGCAAATAATTGCCTAACATTACTGACGAATTAAGTATAGAAGCAAACAGCGTGGACCAAGAACAGACTGCTCCTATAGGAGCAGTCTGGTCATGGTCCACACTGTTTGCCATAGAGGCTTCTTAAACATTTCAGCAGACGAGAAAAGCAGACAACTTTTGTTGCGATTGGCGCTTTAAGGGTTATAAACCTATTTTTTTCAAAAAAAGATTTTGATATTGTTTTGATTGGCCACGCAAGACAGGTTTTACTGTGACTTACTTCCATGTCCTGAAATGCCGGTAGGATGTGGTATATTAGGATTCACTGTAAATGGAACTCCAGTTCCACTTATTCCCCCACCAATGTTTGGTGTGATAGCTGGACCATAGCCAGTAAAGCCTTGTCCATAAGATGGTATGGGCACGCTGGTCAGAGAGCCATTGGCACTTGGAGAACAAACTGGTTGTTGACAGCATGGTTCATTTGGATTGTCTTGCATATGGCATTCAGGTGGTAGATTGTTGAAAGTGGGACATCTATTTGTAAGAAGTGGTATACAGATAATTCAATAGACAAACATAATGATACAACAAGCATGGAATGTTTAAAGCTGTCACTGGTCAAAAACTTCTAATTTATGATGTACTTATGTCCCTCATAATTGTTTTAACTTAAAAACACGTGCAGACCCTGATGAAATGCCACTTTATGCCTCATTTCATCTGGGTTTTCACTGTTTGCCAAAGTGCCGGTTTTTCAGTATCCAGAATGAAAAGGATAATTTTACAATACAATATTTACAAATGTAGTAGTACACATGGCACATAGGAGATAGTTACGTTAATAAAGTACTTGCACATAGGTTGTGTTAACAAATGTCTTTTGGACTGTAATGTAATGGTGCTAGTCACAATCTAATGTTCAACAGGTAGCCATGTGAGTTTGATAGAAGCATTTGATCTGTGACATGCGATTTCCAACGACGTGGTATATGTGACCAGCAAAGGCTTAGATCACCCTGTGCATATGCACAGTCTGATCAGAACCTTTGCTAGTCACTTGAATATAGTTTGATAGTTGAGGTTTTGGCTGAACAACATTTGGAGTTTCTAAGCTTAAAAGGGGGCTGTACAGGTTTGTCTGAGGCTATTCATGTCAAAAGGCCACATTGTTGGAAATCACATGTCAGGGCTCATTTACAGTATTACTCATCACAAGTGGCTGTTGCCATCAATGTTATATTTTGTTGAAAACTCCTTACTTTGGTGAGCATCGGTATTGGCCTGTTTTTCCATCTAAACAAATACATGTAGAGTCACATCCATCATTCCATCTCAAACCCTGTTGATGTAATACACCTTTATAGAGGCATCCCTCTGAAAGAAATTAGGTAAGTATTAAATAATCGATATCATACTATAAAGCTCTCCGTTTTGTCATTAACTAGATCGTTATATCATTATTAAAATATTTGTTTTCAGCTATCAAATGAGCATGAGCTATTTATTGGTTGTATATGCTATTCTCTCGCCTGATATGTGGACAGTACAATCTTCATTTGTGTAGTTTCAAATATTGTTAAGCAGTTGCTAAAATATACCAATACTTAACGCTTGCCCTTATATGTGCAATCAAAGGGCAACATTAGTGCTTGGATAATATGGAAGCAAAATAAGAAAGGTTTAAATATATAATAAATGGAAACCACAGTGTCATATTTTTATGTGTTATTTCAAATGGTGATATGTCTTTTTAAGAAACAGTAATACTATATTTATAACAAAAAAGTAAGTGAATATGATCAGTAAAAACCACGATCACACACTACACACCAACCCATGACACCAGGAGGAAAATGACACCTATAGGAAAGTTAATACAATATGTGATTGCCAAATGCAAATCCTGACTATAGTAATATCAACGACATTAAATGCGAGCAAGGAGAAACTAATACTTTCAAAACCTATCCTTATATACGCAATCAGAGGGCTAACATTAGCGCTAGCATAGTTCATAAGCAGCAAAGAAAGAATTAAAGGATATTATAAGAAGATATGACCTACAAGCACACATTATAAAAACCATAATAGTAACCATACCTAGACTGTTTATCACTGGAGGTGTTGGACGAGTTCCAGGAGCGAATGTCTGGCCAGGTCCTGGAGTTGGTGCAGGTGTTGGTATAAGAGTTGGTACTGGATATCCACCAATTGTTCCTGGCTGTGTCTGAGATCCTTGGAATGTTCCTGTTTGACCATTACTGCACTGTATTTTTGCACAACATTCACCTGCTAGTTTGACTTGCGAGCAACCAAGAGGTAGATTTGTTACATCAGCACATCTAAATAGAATTTGAGACAATGCATTACAAAATAGAAAAAAGCAAGGACACAATTAAAGCTAAAGAACCCTCTCTCTCCCTCAGCAATATTATCACAAACCTAAAAAAGGCACAAAAAATATAACCTGAATCTAGGACAAAAGATAAAACAGTGGCATACACTTTCACATATCGCTGGTTAGCTTGCATAAAGTGAACTATTGATGTTCAACGTCCTGTGATAACCAACATATGTGATAATGAAACACAAATGTTAAATCAAAGTAAAAGTAATAATATGTAAAAAATTATTTTAACAAAATAAATTACTATAAATTTTGCCTAGTTTTAGTTAATGACTGGGTAAGAACATAATAATTTATGATACTATAAGTAAAATTTAATCTTATATTTGATTGTGCAAATGTCAACCAATTGTCACTTACTTTTTGCTACATCTGTAGAATCCATAATTGGCATTTTCACAGATGCACTCAAGGTCACAGCCATCATCCCATTTCTGGCCTTGCATGTAGGTATTTCCCTTATAGATACATCTATCTGCAAATTGAAATCAACAGTATATATTTAAATGATATTTATCATTGTTATCTTAAATAGCAATAGTATATTATGTTTTGATACAACTGATAATATAATGATATCATTAGCTTTTATATTGTCTTAACAGTTCTTTCTTTTATAATACATTTTACTAGCATCAGAACAAGGTAGTTGCCCACTAAATTATACGATATTGTTAAGAGTTACAATCTCCTTCTTAAAAAAACAAATGAACGAACAACAACAACACAACAACAACAACAACAACAACAACACAAATAAAGAATGTTTATTGAGTTTTAGCCTGCAATTGTACTGTTATTCGTCAAGAAACTGTATCGTTGCAATGCCACGCTTTTATGTCTTACAGAATCATAGTGACGTAAAATTGTTTATGATCAATGCATGTACAAATCAATAACCATCATGTATAATATCTAATTTTAAGTTTTCAGTATAATGCTCAAAACCACTAAAGTCATTGGTTCTCCATTTGTGAACAGTACCCTGTCCTCGAGGTAATAAAACTTGAGTATAGTCTCAGACTCAAAATAAAGAGCAACGATTGCTTGCTTGTGGACACGAGTCCGCAAGCAGCCAATCAATGCGCTGAATTTTGAGTTTGAGAATGAACTGTTAGGCCTGGTCAAATATGATCACATGTAGTATGTTGCGATTCAGGACATGACCTTGTTCCTATAAAAGCACACAATAAAGTGAACTTCCAGAGCTCATAAAACAAGAAAAAGCCTTAATAACCTAAATTTATATGTTATATGAACAGACTAAGTCAAGTACATTTTTTCAAGTTTTGCATTACATAACAAAGGAGTACACTTAAAAAGGGTCTATTAATTAAAATACTGTTTTAGAAGATCAAATAATATGTATGACAGTTTAATTTGCATCTTTGTGGAATTATTTTGTATGAGTAAATACAATGGGTATAGGTAAATATTGTATGCCTGGTTGGAAACAAAAGAAGGTGAAATATATCAATTGGTTACTATAAAATTGTTTGCAAAATCCCTTCTAGGGCCGATGCAATTTATCGTAGAGCTACACAAAAAATGAAAGGAAAGTTTACTCATGGGATGGGGAGATACAAATACAGTAGAACTTCAATGGCCCAAACTCTGATGGCTCATTTACCTAGGCTGGCTAGAACTGACATCATGGTCCCAACAGATCATTTTATGCATGATCCACCCTGGATTGCTTGAACTACCCTTGGCTAGGACTATTTTTCATTGTCACAAGCCTGTTCGTATGACTAGTAAATCTGTATAATCCTTTTTCAGATTAGTTTGTGTGTTGGGTATTCAAGACTTTTTAGATTTGTAAGACGCCATAAGCATATTTATCAGATAACGTCGCGTCTTGGAGTGAAATAAAGCCATGAAATAAAATTGATAAACCACTAGTGGTTTACAGATTTACAGGAAACGTTATGACGTCCATAGCAACGTTGCGTACATAATGACAAATTATAACGTTTTTACACCAGAAATGAGATTTAAATGTAATGTCAAATGATAAATGGAATCTAACATTCGTGCTCCTGTATTATTAAATTTATTAAACTCGTTGCGAAAAGGAGATAAAATGCTCGGCAAGCCTCGCATTATATCGCTTTTTCCCAACTCGTTTAATAAATTCAATAAAACATGAGAACTCATGTAAGATCCTCTATATAAAACATACCGTTTGGTCCTGGAGTAGGAATCTCATCTGAAATAGAACAATTCACCATAAACCCAGGGCTGTGGAAATGCCATGCCCGACTTGCCCGACTTGTCCGACTTGGTCTTATTTCATTCAAGACAAGTTGAAAATTTCAATTTACTTGTCCTTGGACAAGTGCAAAATTTGTTATAAAGTTAATAAAATTTTGTATTTCATATTTTGATTAATTATTATGAGTTCACATGTTGCATTGAAAACAGTGTGGATCCTGATCGGCTGGCCTCTGAAGAAGCCAGCTGATCTGGATCTACACTGTTTACAAGAGAGTTGATATCTGCATGGTTTAATACTGTTTTTGAAAGTGTAAATTGTTTAAGCACAGAAAGGTATAAGCTAATCTGTACTATCGGACAAGTAAAATTTTCTTTGGACAAGTACATTATGGCCATTTACTTGTCCCTGGACAAGTAACACATTTTATTATTTCCTCACCCTTGATTGACCCTTCTAGGACGAATGCAGTTTTCCCCATAAAGCTACATTAAAGCTAATTAATCAAATCTAAGTGTACATGGCTATAATTTCCCCCAAAAAATTATATATTTCTTTCTCTAAAAGAGATTGATTTTGTCGTAGCAAAAAGTGCATACATACCCTTGTGAAATGCTGAATTATTTGGAATTTCATCTGGGTTTTCACTGTTTGTTAAATTATCCATTTAGGAGTTTCTGGTTTGCAAAGGATTAAAATGACTTATATAAATATTGGTAAATCAGGCTCATAATTGTCTAAGCTACAGAGACTTCATCAACATGACAGGTAGACTTTTACTTTGACAGGCCCATTTAATTTCTATAACACAACTTGGTAGAAGAATGATCTTGAAATAAGCATTAAACTGTTTACTGAAACACATTTTGGGCATCATATTAAGATAAAAATATAAATTAAGATTTTGTTCATAACTTGGTGCTTACATGACATATACATTTCATTGCATTACGTTAACAAACACCATCTAAATAATTGTTAATACCTTATGTCTATTAAAGCTTTGAGAAGAAAAGTTACAAGCAATTATATAAATGCAATAAATAATTGTCTAAATAAATTTCTATGTTAAGCTTTGAAACCCAGCTTTCTGTGATTTTGCTTTAACCCTTAAAGCGCCACCTATAATTTGCAGTGGACGACAATTGCAAATTTTGCCACTTTTTCAAAAATAACAAATAAGGCATGATATTTCATGAGAATTGTCTGCTGGCAGACAATTCTCATGAAATATCATACTTTATTTTTGTTGAAAATTGGGATAGATGTCGCAAAATTTGTGGTCTGCTGCAATTGTGATTGGCGCTTTAAGGGTTTATTCATTCAACAGACACTTATGCGTAGAATTTACTTAATAGCACTTTAGTAAATAACTATAAAGAACGTTACTACTTACTGCAGAAATTGCAAAACTGTCTACAATTTTCATGTGCCCAGTCAGCATATCTAGGGTTTGTACAGGTGTCATTAAAGTATCTGTCGCAGTTAGCGTTCTTGTCTACACAAGGAGCAGGTGTGGTCAATGTCTTAATACCTACAGGAATTGGAATAAAGCATGTCATTGGTTGTACTGTAAATTCAGAAATTTTCGCGAGAATTTTATTTTCGCGAATAGCGTTAAAAGACATATTTATGACGTTTAAAATTCACGACTAGGGCATGATTTACCTATATAAGTAAACCACAGAATAATTTCTCCATTTCGCGAGGATTTAATTTCATGAAACTTCACATATGAGAAGTTTCGCGAAAATAAAACCCTCGCGAAAATGTCTGAATATACAGTATTCAAGAAGCATTGTTAAATGATGGATTGACATACAGTGCAGACGAATATAAGATTTGTTGGAACTATTTGTTAAAACAAAAACTATCTAAAAGGTAATAATAACCAATGAAATTAAAACATATGAGCTTCTGATATGTGCATTAAAGACGAGTGTACAAAGCATTGAAATATTGTTTTCGAATCAGTGCATGAAACCCTCCTAAATTATTTGCTTGCAGTCTGAGGAAACCACATGTATTTAGCTATCCAATGAGTGCACAACAAAAGTTCTACATTGACAGGGTTGATATTCTAGCTGAGCTGTGCCTTAGCTAGCTGCACAGACTATTTTGTTAGCTTTGTCATGCTCAGCCTCATTTGAGAGAGTGTCAATATCTATTTTATCAAAATACGTAAAGTGTGCTTTGAATGCATGTCATATTGCAGATTCTGGCACACCTCACCTAAAGAGTCAATGCTAAAAGAATGTGATATATCAAACAATAATTCACAGTTTTGAAAGCGCAGAAAGCTCACGCTAACAAAATGGTGCCAGTCATGCCGTTAGATGGGAAACGTCGTTTTTATGCTTGAAAGACGTTACAAATACATGTTAACATATGCAACACAGTCCAACTATTGGTGGGAATTATTCAGTACAATGGCGGAAAGTTGAAAGAAGTTGAGGACTTCAAATGTGTTTTCATCGTTTATTGTGTGTTAGAATCATAATAGATCAGCTCTTGTACATGAATTGTTGATTAATCATTCACTATATGTCGGTCAATTGTACAAAGATAAATCACTTGTGCTATGCCCTCATGATTTGAGTTTCTTTATAACTGACCTCCAAACAGAGAATGATTACTCGCCAATTCACTGCTAGAGCTGATCTATTTCTTAAATAGTTGGTTAATCATCAAAAAAACAAAGCAAAATGCTCATTTAAATAAATATGCCAGGCCATTGGGTAAATTCACTGAAATGAAAAGGATTAAATCAGTATTTACAGCTACCCAGTTGGATTACATATCTAATATCTAATCTGAGCCATTATATGACTTGGTATGTTGTGTATGCATTCAGAAAATGATTTAGCGAGCCAGCATATTTATGTCAGCTGGTTGCACATGCATTTTGTCAAATGTAATTCATGATCTTTTTACTTATATACTTTGTGTGGAGATAAGTTATCCGAGTTCTATAGATAGCAGCAATATATCCATCATGGTCAATCATATAAGAATCTAACATAAGTGTGAGGGTAGGATGGAAAAATCCATCCAGATGATCACTGTTTGGCATCACGAGGCTTGCCAAGTGATGAGAAATTGGGATCCCAATGGACAGATTTTCCTTTCTTCCCCTCACACGAATAATGGATTCTTTTTCCTGCTCACCACTGTTTTTATTTATTAACTCATTTTGAAATAAGCTTTCAAAAATTCTTTAATACGCTTAGATGCAATTTCTCATGATAACTTTACTCTACGTCCTGGGTAAGCATGGGTAAGCTAAGATTTTCTATCCCAGGGTAAGATCTTAGATATCCTTATCAGATATCCTTATCCAATGTGCAAGAAAATAATTTATACTAAAAAGTATTTCATCCTTATTTATTTTACCTTGTGGAAGGATATATTAATCATTATGAGGGATACTGGTTTGAATTTCAAAAGTTTGTTATCCAATATGGCTTATAATGAAGATCATTTAAATATGCCTCATTGGGGGTCCACATAAGTTTCTAGCATACCATCTTGCAAATCTGTGTTTATATGCAGATAAGGATATTGAACAATTACATATATAATGTGGGAACTAGGAAAATTTCTTTCCTGTAACTACAATGTATATCCATTTGAGGTAAAAATAATTATTTTGGGTTTAATATTTAGTTTAGATTAATCTCATGGCCTAAAATGCAAGTGAGTATGACCAGAAAGTGCCACAATCATATATCACAAACCATGATGAAGCAACATAAGAATCCAGACAAACATAGATACACACATAACACAATAATACACCTAAAGTAAAGCAACAGATTCTCTCTTCCTTGGTGAGATGATCACAACAATAGAACAACAAACACTACTGAAGTTTTGGCAACACAGACCTGTTACTAAATTTATTTAGCAATGAAACCTAATTGGCTAAAAGCAGTAAAAATATAAATTAATTTTACTCCTTAAAGCCAAGCTTAAATATTCTGAATATGGAACACTGGAATTGCACACATGTTATATGGGACTGTGAAGTAAAATAAGGGTTGCATTTCTCAGCAATTTTACTAGATTAAACCAATTACACCACAATAAAATATGTTGTTCTCATTTGGACGTTTAAAATAGGCGCCACAGCTTAATTTTTCTTGGAAACACATGAACATTTCTTCATTGCTTGTAGAAAAATATCTTATCAAAAGCTATGCAAACAAAGCATCCAAGCATGCAGTTCAGTAGTCAGCTCTGTCAAGATTTAGTTAGTTTAACACAATAACAAAATATCATTTATTAATGGACAGTAGATCTCAATTTCATTTAACACCTAGGCAAGCATTTGTTGTGCTTAAAACAATATAACTCATTAAAAGATGAAAGAAAATACTAGAAAAAAGTCTTAGCAGGATCCGCTTCTCAAGGAGTATAAAATATTTATTTTATTTGAAAGATGTTAAACATGTTGAATGATCATCTAAATGTAGGGACCTATTCATCTTTCCAAAATGTTAAGATAATATTACAGCATATCATGCAAAGATTCGGTTGCCTGCAAAATGTCAACGATTTTAAAAATATAGTTCAACATAAAGAGATAAATGGAATTTTAGCTAATATATATTAAATGCACTGCCTTGTAGGTCTATAAAATTATCCAGTTAAAAAACCAGATACACCTTAGCAACTTTAGGAGGATAAAAATGCAGTATTTATTTTCTAAGTGGATTAAATGTATGTGTTTGATCCATCGTGTTGTAACAATCACGATAAATGTAACAAATATGCAACCAGTCCAATTTTGGACAGGTTTCATATTTTGTAGAGTTGCTATGGATGTACACTTTATGCATAGTTTTATGTGTGTTCTTTAATAAAATTAAATTATTTTGTCACTGCATGGCATTCCCTTCTACCTGTTCCTGTTCCACTTGTTGAACCACCTCCGGTGAAATGTCCAAATTGTTTACTGAAGTCACATGTTGGTTCAGCACAACATTTTCCAGCTGGTTTTTCCATATGACATTGTGGTGGTAATGAGCCATAATTAGCACACCTGTTGAAAAATAAAAATATTATGTATACAGTAAAACCTGTCTTAAACGGCCGCTCAAAAAGAACACCAAAATTGGTGTTCAATACCAATTATCGCTTAATGCAGGTCAAAAGTATTGCAGCATTCTGCAATACTTTTGACCTTCATTAAGCTACTTTTTTCCATTAAGACAAGTGTTTTGTCTATTTTTAGGTGACCGCTTCAGACAGTTTTTACTGAAGCTCTCAAAACATTCTTGCATTCCATTTATGTGTATTCCATTCTCATTAATATATAAAAAAGAGTATTAAACATTTTTTTGAAAACCGGAAACAACACTGTATCATATAAAATATTAACGTACACTGAGGAGCATGTCCATAATCCTATAGAACCATCTTGACAAAAGCAGTTATTAGCACAACCATCTTGCCACGTTTGACCTGTATAGTATGGCTGACCTTTGTACATACATACATCTGAAATACATTGATGAGTAGAGTGTCACTTAAATAATAATCACAAATAAACTATATGTTGAAATGAAATAAAATCATAAAATCTGGATACATATGACATTTCTTTAAGTTATGTTGCTGTACGCCCATGACATTGCTTTTTTTTAAATTAAACATCAAATTCACAGAACATCGTCCTTCTTGCTAACGCATACTATCTTAAGCAGGTAAATGTTGAGTTAAATTGATTTGACAGCAATAATTTATGTCCTTCTTTCATAGCGTTGTGTTACCAGTGGAGCAATAACAGGTTTCTTTTTGTAAGTATCAGTACAACGCCTCGTTTAAACATTTTAAACATCCTGAGCCATATCTGGTTAAAGTGCTACTGACTCATACAAAAAGTACCAGCATGTTAAGAGTAAGATGATGGTTGTTGGCTGTCCTTTTGAGGCTTATATATGTCGAAACATGTAGCATAACTAGTGTAATGGATATTTACCTATTTATCACATGACGGCATGTCTTGGAGTGGAATAATGCCATGCAATAAAATTGATAAATCACTAGTGGTTTACAGATTTAGTAGCGTAACACAATAATGTCCATTATAACTTTGCAAAAATGATGGCATATTCTTCACATTTTCACCCCCAAAATGCGATTATTAAGCAGTTTTAATGTCATGTGATGAATAGAATCTAACATTCGTGCTCCTGTATTATCAATTTATTAAACTCATTGTGAAAAAGAGATAAAATGCTCGGCAAGCCTCGCATTTTATTTCTTTTCCACAACTCATTTAATAAATTCAATAAAACATGAGCACTCATGTAAGATTGTCTATTAATTTGATAAAATGTAGACTAGTAGACTTACTGACACCATTGTATTTTCCTACAAACTGTCCATTTGTTGTTCCATGTGTTCCTTGGAAGTCACAGACAGGTTCTAGACAACAACCATTTCCTTTCTTGACCAACTTACATTGTGGAGGTAGGTTGTAGTAGAGAGGACATCTTGTAAAAAGAAAAATGAAACACAATTAATTTACGCATCAAACATATGCTACTTCTGATAGTAAGACATTTTATTTTAGTAGCGGGCCTGAGTCTTTTTGCACTTTCTATTAGTTCTCATGTACTGACTCAAAAATCTGCGGTTTTCTAATATCGTAGCTTCTCTTTATTTCTGAAGGACCCATTTTATCCAGATTATTTATAACCAGAATATACGTTGTAAGGAGCCCAAAAATATTTCAGTTCTAAGGAGTATTTTGTCAAATAAAGATACTAGATTTTAGAGCTCATGATATACATTTTTTCTATAAATCATCAATTTCACCAGCCAAGCACCAGGACATATACAGTGTATTACTTATTCTAATGACATTACACAATTATAACCCTTTTTGTTCTGGATGCAATACGTATGTAATTGTCCATTTTGTAGTATATGGGGTCTTTGATTAAACTTTATATGATGCGTTTCTGTCCCTGAAGATGGTTTTTGTCTCAGCAAACAGTGCAGACCCTGATAAAATGAAACCTTACAATACATTTCTTTTGGAGCTTCACTGTTTGTCATTTATGGTACCCAGAATGAAAACGGATAAAGCATAGATTACTATATGCCTTCTGATTATAAGTTTAGAACAGCACAGTTCATTAATATTAAGTTTACAGTAATAGCAAAATGTCAAGTAATCAGCTTGCAAGCAGGTGATTGCATTACTCTTGTAGATTCGCAGGCATGTTATAGAAATGACTATAGAATACACATCATGAATGATTCAAAAGACTACCTAAATACGTTATCTACCTTTGATTCAAAGTATAGATGAAGAAAAATATTGAAACAGCTAGCCATCTTCGTAAGTTAGCATGCAGATATAGGTGTGACTAAATGGAGGCAAAATACCATTACATAATGGAAACATTACTAAGTAAACCTTAAATTTGATTTTACCATGAATCTACTTGTGATAGGAAAATCTGTACTTAGTATTGATAGACTGTAACAGTACATGTAGCTATTTTGTCAATCAAAGTTTAAATGATCAATGGAATCATATTAAGACTCATTTAGTGAGCTTATTTTTTTAAAACGCTCTTTGAGAAATTAAAAACTTTGTATTTTGATTTTAAGAAAATTACCAACTAGAATATGTTACTACTATTATCTCATGAAATCAATATGACATTAAAACCTTTTTATCATATGACATCGCGTCTGGGAGTAAAATAACGCCATGCAATAAAATCTGTAAACCACTAGTGGTTTATCGATTTACGGGAAACGTTATTATGTCCATAACAAAGTTGTGTACATGATGACACAACATAACGTTTTTACGTCAGAAATGAGATTTCAAAGTATGTCATATGATAAATAGAATCTAACAGTCATGCTCTTTTATTATTCAGCAAGCCTCACATTTTATCTCTTTTCCCAAACTCGTTTAATAAATTCAATAAAACATGAGCACTCATGTAAGATACTCTATATAAAGCTGCAACTCAAAAGAAGAGAAAAAGATTTCCAGACTGGTAATTCCTTCATGCAGGTCAAACGTATTACAAAATGACCACTCAGCAGTACTTTCGACCTGGCTTTAAGACCTGTCTTGGCTATTTTGAATGGCAGGTTTCACTGTATCAGGGTTGCCACTCAATATCCATTTCAAAATTCCCTGACTTTTCACTGACTTTTCCCTGACTTTCAACCGTTTTCCAGACCCTTTTGGAAGGCAAATTTTAGCCATTTTCATCCATCGACTATTCGAAGATTTTGCACAAAATTTGAACTTGCTCATTTAATCTTTAAAGAAAAATCTTAAACCATAAATATAAGAAAAGGAATGTTTCTGAACATAAATTGATTGCAATTTATGTTCAGAAACATTTCTTTTCTAATATTGCTTGCAAATTATGTAAACTAAAATTTCCAGAAGCCTGTTAACTAGCATCTTTTTAGGACAATTTTGAAATTCCCTGTCTTTTCCATGACTTTTACATTTTTTCTAAATTTCCCTGACTGAAAATGTAATTCCCTGACTTTTCCCTGACTTGGAAATTTTTTCATTTTCCAGAACTTTTTCCCTGACCGTGGCAACCCTGTGTATACTAGATCTATACTATTTATGTCATAACCAGATACTTAGAGAACTTACTTATTGTAGCAACTGTATTGGCCTTTAGATGCGTCGTCACATGTACATTCATAAGCACAACCATCATCCCAGGTCTGGCCCTGTGAATACTGCTTGCCTTGGTAATAGCAAGTTCCAACTGAAATTGTTTTAGAAAACAAACATGTAAGATTTCATCATATTAATGAAACCCCAGGCTGCATTGATGAGCAATTCGCTTTCAATTAAAATGTGTATATGATAACAAACTTAGATACAATCCTAAATGAGAACTGTAGATTTTACAGAAGATTTATTGGAACTCTGATTGATTATACATTCTGACAGTATATAAGTGTAAAAAATTCACCTGACCAATAATTTAATTGTCAAAGAATGCATAATTGTATTATAATTCTGCAGGAGTTTGACTCTCAAAAATAAGTGGGTATGGCAAGGATATGCCACAATCTCATACTGAAGGCCAACTCTCCGTACCATGAGTATGTAGCAAATAACAATAACAGCTCCACGACATCAAGGAGACAATAAAAGTATAGCAACTAGCCAACACTCTTTCCCAGCAGGATAATTGCAAAATTAGAAGAAGACACAAAGTGATGTTTAAATAAGAACTGAGCTAACACAAAAACACCACAAAAAATGGTAGCAACAATAAACAATAAATAACCAATAATAGAACCACATTCTTAGAACGGGCAGCAGCAAGAGCCATTGAAGTGTTGGAATTATATAATTTTGCAGCCAAAATCCTCACCATTAATTTTGTTTTGCTGATTCAAGACACTCAAAGCTATTAGATATATTCATTTAACGGGTAAAATTTCACACAACATCAGCTGAAATCATTTATTTACATTAAACTAAATATTAAAAATTTCCCATGGATGTTTTTGAACTACCACCTATTGTAAATAACACATTCTGTGCACAAGAAGAATTTTAATTTTGCCACAGTTTCAATTCAAATACCGACAAACACATACACACGTGTAATATGGTTGTAATTAATAAGTCCACACGGTTTGTCAAAAGTATTAACTCTAGCAAAGGTTTTAAGTTTTAAATACAGACAGCATGCTGTTTTTGACTGAGCTGATTTTTGCGATTTATATAACAAAATAAAAGTATTTAAATAATGAATTCAGCGATTTGTAAAAGATTATCCGAGTTAAATTGAGTCCAGCTGTGACAGTTAACTGGGTTAATAGCTCTCAGGCACACCTGCAAATGTAAAAATCAGCGTCTAAGAAGCAATAGAGAATGACAAGGAAGTACCAATATCACACACTGCAGACCAACTCATGGCACGATGAAGAAGAACATCAAAACAGTGATGGTTACAAACCATTAGAAAGACGATTTAAGAAAAGCAACTAGCTTTCACTGCCTCATTAAGATGATTGTAAAACTACAAAAAACGCCATTATAATGGAAGGAAAAATTAACAGTGAATCAACAACAGGAATGCTGCCTTAGAATAGACAGCAGCGGAAGCCACTGTTGGAGAAGTATGCATTCTAAAGGCACCTAAGAAATGCCTCAATTCTGTTTTGTTAAACACTTTAACACTGCTCCTTAACTTATGCAATACAGGACAAGGTTTCAAATGTTACCAATATGAAAAGTGTATCAGATTGGAAGCTAAGAAAACCAACCACCCTTTATAGTAAAACTCCCCTATGTGAAATAAATTAAAGAAGTCTCACATTTCACCACTGACTTCCAATACATGCTTTTGTTCAATCATTTATGATTTAGTATATAGTATTATTTAAGAGAATACTGGTGCAGGAGACATACTTTCAAACAGACGATGATTTCCCTATAAAATGCTGGATAAATTGTTACTTAGTCATACTTACAGAAACCATTTATAACCTGGTTGGGTGACATGATCTCTACAATAGAAAATGGGGAAAGCAAATATAATATGTGACTGTGATACTCATGGTGATAATGCAGAAATGTTATTATGAGAACGTCGTTATGAATAATTTGTGAAAACTAAGTTCACCATTCCTTCAACTAAGTCAATATAGCATTTACATATTTTGAACTTTGTTTTATAAAATCCATTGGTAGTTAAATACCAAGTAAATGACTTAAGAAACTAATTAGATGCATTTAGGGAAGTATGATACTTCCTGTAAAATAAACCATTTAATCATTATATTGTTATCTATATTTGTCGCAGAGTGGGTATTTTTGTGGCATGCATTTTTAGCAGAATGTGTAGTATTGGGTGTGTAAAGCTTAAGACAAACCAAATTGCAATGTATATTGGCTATGGTTTCATTAACTCACTGTGTTTTGTCATTGTTGTGTGTTTTGTCATTGGTGCTGTCTGCTCCTCAATTATTCAATCTAAGGGCCCCCAAGTTCCCATGTAATGGCTATTATCTTAAATTTGTGTCTTACTTGTTTGATATAAGTGCATTTTCAAGTTGGTACTCATATCTATAATGATGCCATTTTCTGGATGTTGAAAATGACTGCAGTGGTCTTTGATTATTATTTTTGTTAGCGTCTAAACCAAAGTTCAAGGACAGACAAGTCGTGCAAGCTGGTTTTAACTTGATATAAACAAGAACATTTTCAAACCTATATTTAATGTTTAGCCTTCCAAAAACATTTGACCGTAATCTGAGAAACATTATCTAATAACTGCCAATACTTAGTAATAGTTTAAATCATTCAAGGGCAAGATAATTTATCAAATACTTATGAAATATTCCCAGCAATGATAAAGATAAAAAACTATGTGGCAAAGGGCTGAACAATGTTATTCTTCATTGACTGCAAACACATTATAGCTAATTTGAGCTAAAATGGTTAAACAGAAGTAGTTTAATAAAAATAAAAACGTGTAATATGAATAACTGTCGCTGAATGCAACACCATGGTGGCGTCATCTACCTTTGACTTGGAGCATCTCACAGGGAAACAAATTTTTGTATCATAATGGTTCATATTTAGAATAATATTTTACAAAAGAAGACTTTAATGATCAAATTAAGTTTATGGCAATGTGGTTGATAAAACCTCTAAAATTATACATTTCCTATTTAAGTTATTATCTTGAAACTATAAACAAATTAATTGGTTCATATATATGCATTCATAAACTTTCGAGAAAACGACCTTTCAGAAATATGAATGCCTACAATTTTTGAAAGTATCATTACCTTTGATCAGGTGAATTACTGCGTGTATAATTTTTATCCTTCCAAAGTTGTAATGAGGGAGAAAGAACAATGAAGATTTGTAAACAAAACTCTTCCGAATTCCATTTAAACATTACACATGCATGTATCAATATCAGGCAAAATTTTAAAATTAAGTTTGATTATCAACCATTCTCATTTATTTCTAGTTCAGTCAAAAAAGTGATTTTTACCAGGAAATGTAACGATCATAGACTACAGATCAAAACATAGCACTGTGAGGAGGAATATAAGAATATATCATGAGTGTGAGGGTAGGATAGAAAAATCCATCCCAAGGATCACTGTTTTGCATCAAGAGGCTTGCTGAGTGATGACAAATGGTGATCCAGAGGGACAGATTTTTCTATCCTACCCTCACACGAATAATGGATTCTTTTTCGTGCTCACCACTGTCTTTTTATTTAAAAATAAGCTTCCAGAAGTCCCTAAATACGCCAAGTTACAATTTCACATAATGACGTCATTTTTACATAACATTGACGTCACTTGACGACAATTTGCGTGAGATCCAATACAACCAATGTATGAAGCCCTCACGTGACAGCCTGGGTAAGATAGCATGGGTTAGATAAGATTTTCTAACCCAGGGTAAAATCTCAGATATCCGTATCCGGTGTGCAAGAAATACAGAGTAACAGACTAAAATACACCAGCAAAGATACATATAAAGTTTACCAGCTTATTTTCTCTTCTATGAAAATGTATGTGGTTTGAGGTACAGTATTCAAGATGGCTGATGCAATAATGCAATCTTACATACATTTTGAGACTATTAAGCAGGGTCCTTATTCAAAATCCAAAGGCTCTATGAAGAAAAATTAGTTTTATTATGATGCCTTAAGTTAAGAGTGCTTACTCCCAAAAATAATTTTCTTTTTTATCAACCAAAACATATGTTGGTTGTTTTCAGCACCCAAAACATTTTAGAACTGATGTGTAAGAAAAGGAAGTATTTACATTTTAACGATAAAAAAATGTTTTGTAAACCTGTGATTATTCTTTTCATATTATAATACTTACCACAGTAGCCACAAAATTTGCGACAATTATCCATTGACCATCCTTTGTAATCTCCTTGACAGACAGAAGGGTCATACTCATTACAGTTATCAAGATGGTTAACACATGGTGGTGGGGTCGTGGCAACCTGGGCTAAAATAATAAACACATGCATAGTTTTATATCTTTGGCAAAGAACCTACATTGTGTTGTTTACATTTTGCACTGATAGTGTCACTGGACATTAAAGTAGAATGGCAGCAAAGATCAGGAATCGATATAATAAAGTACCACACCTGACGCAGGACACCACATGGGAAAGTGACAAAACACAATTAAACATCACAAACAAGAGCCAGGAGCTCAGCCCTTTCCTAGCAGGTGACCACAAGGCAACAATGAACAGACGCGAGAGCATGAAACACACAAGACATAAAAACCACAAATGATCCACAAAAGAAGTACCGCCTTAGAATATTATTAAAATATTTCACTGGAGGGTTTAAACCAGTTTCACGGCACAACCCTCACAAACAAGAGCCAAGAGGTCAGCACTTTCCCAGCAGGTGACCACAAGGGACAGCAATGAACAGACACAAAAGCATAAATACTAGAATGCATAAAGATTGGACAGTATATATCTGGCTACTCTTGTAATAGGACACTAAAAATAGTTCGGTTAAAACGTGATATAATCAATAAGTATGTATGTCCTTTAAACTGAGTAAAGGTCATTTGATTTCATTTATGTGTACAATTGCTGTTTATCTGCACGTTATGTGGCAATCTACTGCATGGGTGGTAAACAGTGGAACAAGCTCCAAAAGAGGTATCAGTATTTAGTTCCAACGACACATACATGAACTTTTAAGATCACTCCAATGACAAAAATAGTATTAACAAAGGTAAGTCTCAGTGGCTTTATGAAAGAAATTGAAGTATTAAGCGACATATGGTTAATGATTGCGATGCTATCCCGTGTAGAAATAATTTCTTTGTATGTGTGAGGCCCAAAAATTTGGTTGAAATCTAAATAGTTTCCACATAAATCTCATAACATAAACACATTGTTTCCCCCCAGTTTTTTGTCAATAAAGGAACCTCTGTTCCTAATTTGTTGTTTTACAGGCCTTGTACGCAAATCCTGGTTGAACAAATACTCTGTATCACCTATCAGGTCAAATAAGACAATAATGAGAATTACTTAAACATATGATGGAGAAATATGATTTGAGATTGTTCAAGCGGCTGTAGCTCGTTCCAAACCGAGTGAGATCGTTCCCAGAGCTATCTTTTATGACTTGAAAAATCAACAAATAGTAGATTACTCCTCTCTTGAGTACTTCTTATTTTTGTGTTTTTTGTTTGTAGACAATCCCTAGTCTCTTGATGTCTTTGAGAGGCTGCCTTATTTCATTAAAAGTAACAAGTAACCAAAATAAAAGTGCATTTTCGCTTGCTCAACATCTGGGAAACTGTGCAGTCTCTTCACGGGCTGCCCACTTTCACTTCCAATTAAAGGGTAAGTTGAGTATTGCAGTTTAGTCAAACTGAAACATCAAGATAATTGGCCTCGTTGGTAAGTTATGCACTTTTTTTTGTCTTCTGCATTTTTTTCAAAATCAACTTTTTATCAAAAAATTCTTTCAGGTTTACCATCACAGTTTTTAAACATTTTTTGTTATGGTTCCAAACTGTTTGCAAAAGTTATCAGTGTGTTTTGTCCTTGAGGAAGGATTTTTATACACTAACATCTTTATAAATTATGGCAGGCTTTAGACAACAAACAATAACAGATTCTCTACCCATTCAAAACTTTAAAGCGCCAAGAGAAAACTGCATCTGAAAATGTCGTCTGCTGAAGTCGTCTGCTGCAAATAATTGCCTAAAATTACTGATGAATTAAGTATAGAAGCAAACAGAGTGGACTCAAAACAGACTGCTCCTATGCAGTCTGATCTGGGTCCACAGTGTTTGCCATAGAGGCTTCTTAAACATTTCAGCAGACGAGAAAAGCAGACGACTTTTGTTGCGATTGGCGCTTTGAGGGTTAATTTCATATAAATTAACTAGTGTGGACTTATGTCGTCTGTTGATAACCTATTCAAGCAGATTTAACCCTAATCAGGCAAGACTAGACACCTGGCCGTCTCAGGATTTAAATTGTATGAAAATCTGATACTATTTCAGAGCAGATTTATTTTCTTATTAGATAATTACGTAGAAACAGATTCAGCAGGAGACAGAAAAACCTGCACACTTGCCCAGCAAGTGAATATTTTAACAAAAACTACAAAAGATCAAACTATTGTAAACCTTAAAACACAAATGAGCCATGACATGGGACTTCCAACAATGTAACATTTTGACAAGCGTAGACTCAGACTGGCCTGTGTAGCCTCCTTTTAATCTTAGAAACTCCAAATGATGTTCGAACAGTATCATACATGTAACAGTCATTAAATATTCAAGTGACTAGCAAAGGCTCTGATTAGACTGCGCATATGCGCAGGCTGATCTAAGGCTTTGCTAGTCACAGTTACCACATTGTTTGAAAGTCTCATGTTGTGGCTCCTTTAGATCTAATGATATGAGCCAGTGCATGAGATTTCCAACATTGTGGTATGTGCGACCAGCAAAGCCTCAGATCAGCCTGCGCATTTACGCAGTCTGATCAGAGCCTTTGCTGGTCTCTTGAACATTCTATGACTGTTAAGCTACTAACTGAACATAATTTAGAGTTTCTAAGCTTAAAAAGAGGCTATACAGGCTCGTCTGAGTCTATTCATATCAAAATACCACATTGTTGGAAATCACATGTCACGGCTTATAGGCTTGATGAGATAAACTTACGTGTACAGAATTGACAAGTCCTGTTACAGTTATCTCTTGACCATGCAGCATAGTTTATGCACGTTTGTGGCATGTTAAACTATTTACAGTTGGGGTTCTGGTCACGGCATGGATTATTTATACTTGGGGCGGCAGTAGGTGTTACACTTACCACATTGTTGGAAATCACATGATGTGGCTTCTTTCTGATCTAAAGATATGCTTGATGAGATAAACTTACGTGTACAGAATTGACAAGTCCTGTTACAGTTATCTCTTGACCATGCTGCATAGTCTATGCACGTTTGTGGCATGTTAAACTGTCCACAGTTGGGGTTCTGGTCACGGCATGGATCATTTACACTTGGAGCAGCGGTAGGTGTTACAACTGGCGTAGGAGAAACTCCAGGGGGAGGAGTTGGTGGTATAGCTAAAATTCCAAAATATAAACGGATTATCACAACACTGGTCCAAAACTCAAAAACAGGTACCAGCACATGATAAAATTATTCAACAGGAGCCAAGGAAATTGATACTTGCGCTGTTATACCCAAAAGAGGAAGTTTTATCTCACCTACCCGTACCAATCCATGGGAAAGATAGAAAACGATCAGCTGCACGCTCACCTCATGCTGGCTGCTTATGTAATGTTTAAATCAGACATGGGCGAATTACTTTAGAAAGTAATGCATTGAATTAGCATTACTTGCCAAAATGTGCAATAAATTAGCATTACCATTATTAGATTTTGAAAAAATATTGCATTGAATTAGCATTATTTAAGAAAGTAATAGATTGAATTAAGCATCACCTTCATTCATGTAGAACAGATTCATACAAAACTGTAAACTCTGAAAAAATTTATACATTGACCATACAATTGTGGAACTGATTTGCACATGCCAGTAACAATGGCAACTATTTGAATACACCCAGCCAGGTAGAGCTTTAATAACAAGTCTTTGCTGCTAAGCAACAAGTGACATCACCTTGCATCATATTTTTGGATATGTCCTCTCATGCACAACAAGTAATGCCACCTAATGGTTTCATTTGTGAAGTTAAAATGGTACAAGCTCCTATATTATAGTGAACGACCCCTGTATTTAGAATCTCAATTAAATTTTAATAGACAAAGCTTTCGCCAAACCAAGCTTTCATGTGATGACATTTTACCCATTTTTAACTCATAGCATAATAAGACTATGAAGCTTCAAGAAAATAGTCTTAAAACAAAACTTAAAATTTCATCAAAGACGTCTGCAATTTGTTGTATGGTTTGACAAAATAAACTTTAGGGTTCTGGAATTAATAGGCAAAGAAACATGCAATTTCGTAAGAAAATATTTGCAACCTGAGTTTTTTTTTTCCTTTCTGGTAGTTGCAATCAGTCCTGATCATAAATAGAGGATCTATCATGAGTGTTCATGTTTTATTGAATTTATTAAATGAGTTTGGGAAAAGAGATAAAATGCGAGGCTTGCCGAGCATTTTATCTCTTTTCCGCAACTCATTTAATAAATTCAATAAAACATGAACACTCATGTTAGATTCTATTTACATTTGACAATTTTTTTTATTTTGAATTCATATTTTTGGCGTAAAAACGTTAGGGTTTTGCCATATGCGTGACGTTAAAGGCGCCATTCCATAACGTTTCCCGAAGATCTATTATTGATTTAATGCATGTCGTTATTTCACTCCAATAGGCAACGTCATATGATAAATATTAATTTTAACTTTAATCTGAGATTGGTCTGCCAATTTGCTAATATTTGATTAAACAGGACACAGTATGAAAACGGTAGTATCGTTGTATGGGGGTTTTCTCAATTGGCTTCTAGTTGTCTCCTCACATTAACCCTTAAATAAGGCATGATAGCATACCATTTTTTTCTAAAATTGGGAAAAGATGTGGAAAATTTGTCCTCTGCTGGAGTCGTGATTGGCGCTTTCAGGATTAAAATACTTTGTGTCTGCATTGTTTTGCTCCTATATTGCTGGTAGTTATGTTAGCGATATCCAATGGTTCAAGATTCTAGCTAGCCTCTTTAATTGACCCATTGGTTGATCAAAAACAAATCCCCAGCATGGTCCTCTTTCTAAGCTGTCAAGGTATTTCACAAAGGCATAGATCCAGATATGGGAATTTTATGAGCGTAAAATTGTAATTTTTTTCTTACCCATCAATTTAAACATTGCGTTGTGCAATTGGACCCAGGAATTTATTAAGTAACCTTTAGCAACTTGTACTTTTCCAGGGGATACCAGTCTCCCCTTTGGATCCAGGTGTAGCTGGTTACAAACTATATACCAAATGCTTTGGAACCAAAATTCTTTTAGGAATTATAACCACTTGTGATTTTCCAGGGGATGCCTGTCCCCCTCTAGTTCCACGTTTGACTGGTTACAAACTATTAAGTCCATTGGACCCAAGAATTTTTTCGGAAGCCTATAGCCACTTGTGATTTTCCAGGGGATGCCTGTCCCCCCTCTAGATCCGCGTGAGGCTGGTTACAAACTATAAAATGCTTTGGACCTCAGAATTTCTTAGGAAACCTATAGCCACTTGTGATTTTTCAGCGGATGCCTGTCCCCCCTCGCGATCAGTGTGTTACTGGTTACAAACTATTAAATGCATAGGACCCCAGAATTTCTGAGGAAACCTATAACCACGTGTTATTTTCAAGTGAAAGCCTGCCCCCCCTCTGGGTCCGCGTGTGACTGGTTACAAACTATAAAATGCATTGGACCCGAGAATTTCTGAGGAAATTTATAGCCACTTGTGATTTTTTAGGGGATGCCTGCCCACCTCTGGATCTGCGTGTGACTGGTTACAAACTATTAAATGCATTGGACCCCAGTATTTCTGAGAAAACCTATATCCACTTGTGATTTTCCAGGGAGTGCCTGTCCCCCCTCTGGGTCCGCGTGTGACTGGTTACAAACTATTAAATGCATTGGACCCCATAATTTCGTAGGAAATCTATAGCCACTTGTGATTTTCTAGGGGATGCCTGTCCCCTCTGAGTGCATGTGTGACTGGTTAGCTTCTATAATAGAATGTTGGTAATGTAAACAATAGTACACACCTGCACACGTCTGATTGTTAAGCTGAGCAGTAATCTTAGAGAGCTGACTAAAGTCTGTTACTGTCAAAACGTGAGTTGCGTCTGGGTCTGTTGCTATTTGATTGAGTTCTATTTTGTCTACTCCTGAACCCACACCAACTACAAATACCTGAGATAAGAACAACAGTAAAGAATTATACAAATGAAATTAATATGAGGTTTTCATTATCAAAAGTGCAGACATTTAGGCATGACATGTTATTTCTCCAACAGGCTACAAAGAGTTTCTGTGTGAAGATACAGTGCAGGTAAATATGAAAATATAGGGTAAAGTCGTGTATATTCGTACAGACAGCTTAATTTGGACAGCGACCTTGTTTGTTTCATATTTCAAATATTAGAATAAAAATAGATTTACTAAGCAAACAGAGAAAATCCTGATGAGACGGCTCATAAGGAGCCGTCTCATCTGGATTAACACTGTTTGCAAATGTGTGTCCGAATTTACCTGATGTCCGAATTTACCCGACTCTACCCTGCTTGTTCTCTTTAAATCACATACGCTATTAATAGACTTGGGTTTCTGTCACTGTAATACCAAAGAACTATATATATTTATTTATATTTGATATTATTCTTTACGTCCCAGTCCACAATTTTTCAAGAATTATATTCGAAAATAATATTAAACTATGTGGCTTTGTCTGTGAATACATAAAACTTGTTTATATATTCTGTTAAAAAACAAATTTAACAAATATGAAATCGCAACATGAATCTTCCAATAATGTGGTATGTGCGACCAGCAAAGGCTCAGACCAGCCTTTACATACACGCAGTCTGATCAGAGCCTTTGCCTTCTGACTGAATTGCATTTGGAGTTTCTAAGCTTACAAGGAGGCTGCACAGGCTCGTCTGAGTTTATTCATTTTAAAAATGCCACATTATTGGAAATCAACGTTCTGGCTCATACCATTTGCAAAGCTCCATCTGAGTCTTTTAGGGTTGGAAATAAATTTTAAGTGTGGCAGTTAGAAATGGAGACATGTGAAATATCTTCCCATCTGCAATAGATGGGCATATTCGCGCACATCAGTTCGGGATTTTTTTTTTCTTTTTTTTTTTCAGTTCGGGATTTTCGTTGTTTTTACCCATGTAAGATAAATCTATCTCCCATACCCAAACCAACCCCTGGGAAAGATAAAAAACAAACAGCCTCACGTCGACCACACGATGGTTGCTCGTCAATCCATGACGTCACTGTAGGTTAATGTTAAAATGACATCACCATGTTGCATCTCAACGAATTCAGGATTTTCTGGAAACCTTTTTAATGTTTTTTTTCCCCAGTATAAAATGCGTTACTTAGTGGTGAGCAAGAAAAAAAATCCTTAATTCCTGCGAGAATGGGTCCCTTGCGATCGCCGTTTGTCATCACTCAGCAGTCTTCGTGATGCCAAACAGTGACCCTTGGGACAATTTTTTCTATTCCTCCCTCACACTCATGAGGAGTTCTTATATTATGTTACCTGAACGCCGTGATTTCTCAGCTTCGTTGCCTCTGATATAGTATTTTGTCTGTTTGTGGACTGTCCATCTGTCAAAACTATAGCGATGTTTGGTACTGCAGGTCGGTCTCCATTGGCAGCAGTAAATATTCTGGAGTAGGCATCCTAAAGGGTAAAGCAGTCATAAGATTTGAAAACGAATCAATAATTTGAAAATAACGTCAATAAGAATATGACATTTTGGTGTATATCAATAGCAAAGGCTACAATTGAAAGCTCATGCAATGTTGAGTACATATGCTTTGCTGATAGTATCTTTCTTGTTCACATATACAACGTGTATACCATAATCTCATATACTATTGTGGATGAATTTTTTCGTATTACCAATCGTTAAACTAAGATATATGTTAGTAAAATATATTTATATATAGGTTTCCTAAAATCACACAAAATAATCTTAGTGCAGTAAATGATATAATTCTTGTAGTTTGACTAGTAAACCAATCATTAAGGGACTATTAAAACTACTTCTAAGTACTTCTGTTGATTATAAAGGGTTATATAAAGTAAACATTATACACTCATTTGATATGACATGTTCTGTTTTTATATGAAATTGGTCTACACAATTATACACTCATCATAAATACATGTAATTAAGTAAGCAAATTGATAAGGAGGGCAATCTTAATGGTTTATCACCAATCTTCATTGTAGCCTTCGTTACCAACTAGTTAGCATAAGAATATAAACAGGGATATGACATGGTAAATAGTGAAAGAAACATGCAATGATGAACTATAAAGCTTATCACGAGGAGTCACGTGAAAATACAAATAAAAAGTGATGTGATATACAGTGGATCTTACATGAGTGCTCAAATTTTATTGAATTAATTAAACGAGTTGAGAAAAAGAGATAAAATGTGAGGCTGCTTGCAGAGCATTTTGTCTCTTTTACACAACACATTTTAATTAATTCAATAATGCAGGAGCACGAATGTTGGATTCTATTTATCACATGACATAAAAAGTACATACAAATCGCAATTTTTGCATGAAAACGTCAAGATTTTGCAATCTTTTACGCAACATAATAATGGACGACATTAGTTTACGTTACTAAATCTGTAAACAACTAGTAGTTTATCGATTTACATGCATGACGTTATATCACTCCCAGAGGCGACGTCATGTGATAAAGCTTATAAAACACTATCTATAAGTAGATTAAAATTGTACAAACCAACCTTAAGTGCCTGTCCTGTATTTGTGGTGCCCCTTTTGTAGGGAATATTGCTGATGGCTTGTAATAAGGGAACTTTAGTTGTATATTTGTTCAGGTTAAACTGGACGTATGATCTGTCACTGAATATTTCTGCACCAACTTGTATCTTGTTTGGGCCAATATCAAACTTGCTAGCAATGTTTCGTACAAATTTCAGCATGGTGTCGTAGTTGCTTTGACCAATGCTTCCAGATGAGTCAAGAATGAATGCTATATCTGCTTGGGCTGCACAAACAGGGGTTGATGCATTCTGTACTGGCTTAGAAACTGTAAGAAAATATAACAGTCTTTAAAGTATTCCACAGTGAAATCTGTGTAAAATGGCCATTCAAAAATAGACAAACCAAAGATCTTAATGACAAATGGTAGCTTTATGAAGGTCAAATGCAATACTTTTGACCTGCATTAAGCGACATTTGGTCCTGAAATCCAATTTTCGGTCTTTTTGAGAGTGGCCATGTTACAGAGGTTTTACTGTATTCTAATTCAAGTGAACCCACTATGACATTTTGTCCACTATCTGGCATATGCTGCAAATATCTAATGAATTCATAGAGGATCTGACATGAGTGATCATGATTTATTGAATTTATTAAATGAATTGGGGAAAAGAGATAAAATGCGAGGCTTGCCCAACATTTTATTGGTTTTTCGCAACAAGTTTAATAAATTCAATAAATCAGGAGCATGAATGTTAGATTCTATTTATCACATGACAATAAAATTACTTAAAATCACATTTTTGGTGTAAAAAGGAAAAAAATGGCATCTTTAATGCAACTTTTAAATAGCTCATTACGTAACATTACTAAATATGTAAACCACTAGTGGTTTATGGATTTTATTGCATGGAGTTATATAACTCTGTAAATACATAAATTAATAGTTTTCATTAGACCATAACGTGTTGACTTCTAATAAATTATTTTCTACTAATTGTTGATTATTGTTGGTTCTTTTTTCTCCATATTCTCTTGATTAATAGTTAATTATGTTGCAAATGCAATCTTATCTTAATGAAATGAATTAACTTGTAGGAAGTCTACCACTCTCATAGACAAACAGATCATTTGAGATGGAATCCAACATAATGTAATAGAATAGAATATTGATAATTTCCTTAGTGGAACCAAACTGGACATACAACATATTACACATGTAAACAATACGATTATAATATCAGGGCACCTGACTGATACCTGTAAGCCTTGTCCCAAATTGATATTCGAGCTTAGAAAAGAACATGGTAATCTATGGTATAAACAAGGTACAGCTCTTACCAGCATCAGAAAAGTACCCCCTTTATTGTACAGATAGAAATTATTTACTGTTGCAAAAGTATTTCAGCCTTGACAAACTATATCAAAATTAAAAACTTTTATCTTAGCAAGATTCCTTACTTACCAGCGCATGCTTTGTCAGACAAAAGCCCCTGTAGAGATCCTAGAGCATCGAAATTGTCAGCTGTGTACACATGCGTACTGTCTGGGTCTGTTGCCATAGCATTCAATTCTGATTTTCTGATACCATGTCCAACACCAACAGCTAGAACAGTGATACCGGCAGCTTGGGCTTTCTTTGCTTCTGAAGCTGTTAAAGCTGCATTATTGGACTGGCCATCAGTTACAATTATAGCAACATTGGGAACACCTGGTCTATCACCTGTATAAATACAATAGGAGCAAAATAGATGAAAAGATTATAGCATGCCTATGAAATATTGGTGTTTATCATATGAGCAGCGACATGTGGCATTTTGACTAGTGTAGACACTGACAAGCATATGCAGCCTCCTTTTAAGCTCACAAACTCCAAATGCTGTTCAGTCAGTAGCTTAACACTCAAAAATAATCAAGCAACTAGCATAGGCTCTGATCAGACTGTGCATATGTGCAGGCTAGTCTAAGCCTTTGCTGGTCGCACATATCACTTTGTTGGAAATCTCATGTTGCGGCTCAATTATGTCTGTGATTCTACTCTTTAAAATAATTACACAGCTACAACGTGGTGCAAGAACTAAAGTTTTGGATTTTATCCTTATCTTTAATCATACTTTAACAGTAAAACCTCGAAAATTCGCAATCTGGTCTTTTGAAATACTTGCTTATTCACATTAAATCCGAACACAATGTATTCAAAGACTATGACATAATTGTGATTTTTAAACTGTATATAAAAACATATGTTTTGGGTATGTACAAAAAACGTCTCCATGAGACGTTTCTTTTACATACCCAAAACACATGTTTAATAGTGAAACTATTCAAACTTTTGATCGGGACTTTGAATTTAGTAGATTCAACTGTACTTTATATTTGTGCCAGTAGTGATGGTTTAGTCTACATTGTACGCATGCGCAAGCTGGTCTAAGCCAGCCCTTGTCGCCTATGTCATAGGTACCAAAATTTCATATGTTGGTCAATGTTATGTTTTGCAACAAGAATTTAACAGCAAATAAACAGCCACAAAATAAAATTTGCATCATTTTTGCATTTATCCACAACGATAGCCTGTTCATCATTCCATGCAATGCCCTAAATATTGGTTTGAAATGGGTTTTAATTATTTATAGATATTCTCATGATTAGGCCTATAGGAGCCAGAATATGGGATTTGAGTGCCACAACGGATAGGCAGCAATCAAAAAAGCTCTTAACAATCGACCAAAGCGGATCAAAAATCACTAGAAACAGTGTTTTCAATTACCATTTTGTCGGCGGTTTGGCAACAAATGGCAATCGTAAAGTCTGTTTCTATCGATTTTGATCTACAAACGTCCATAGTATTAACGCTTTTGATTGCCGCATATCCAGCGTGATTACCAATCGAATAGGTGCTTAAGTCTTCTTTACTCGCACAGAATGTTTTTATCCAGCAGGGCTAGATTAACTTTGGTCCGACAGTCTTCATCTACATACAAATATTGTGCATGTGAACAGGTTAGGCGCTGACTAGTACATTCGCAGCCACTAGTATGTGCCTTCATTACTCAACAATGCGAAAATTTACAAAATATCATTCAATGTCAAATATAGTTTCAGCGTGTTAGCAAAAAAGTAAACAAAGTCATACCATGCGCTGCTGTGAAGCTATCTGACGTCATAAACCTGATTGCTTCTCCTGTATGAGTAGATCCTGATGAATATTTGATATTGTTGATACCAGCGAGCATATGCTGTTTGTCTGGGTAAGTGTTTAAGTTAAACTCAGCCTTGTGAGAGGTTTGGAAAGTGTCCACGCCAATCTGTACGTCGGCTGGGCCAATATTAAAGCTGTTGGCAACATTTCTGACAAATCCCAACATTTTCTTGAAATTAGTCTGTCCCACAGATCCAGAGGAATCCAGTAGAAATACAATATCAGCTTGAGCGTTGCATTCTGAAATGATATTAGCCATGACGCGTGATTTCCAAAATGTGGCATTTTGACAAATGTAGACTGATATGAGACTGTGCAGCCTCCTTTAAAGCTTAGGAACTCTTAATGGTGTTCAGTCAGTTGCTTAACAATCATAGACTACTCAAGCAACTAGCAAAGGCTCTGATCAGACTGAGCGTATGCGCATGCTGATCTGATGCTTTGCTCGTCGCACATGCCACATTGTTGTAAATCCCATTCACTGGCTCAATTATAATAATAGTATAGTATAATATCAAAAATTCTAACTCCGGTGTTTCAAATACTTGCTAATTTAAATGTTATTGGGACACAATGGTTTCAGAAAATATGGCCTATTTATTAACTTTTTAGGGAAACAAATTCAAACAAGTCTTAGACTTATTTCTGTATCCCTTTCAAATGTATTGCACTGAATATATGATGTATCTGTTGTATCTTGATGTACTTTATATTAAAAATATTGTTTACACTAACTTATTATATATCAGCCTATAAACACATTGTGTCGGCGCATTAAAGAAAGGTCTTCATGAGACGTTTTTATGCACATCAAACATATATTTGATGGAGGGGGGAGGGGGCTAGGTAATAAATACTTTTATTTCAACTCCCTATAATTCAAACTTCTGAAAATTAAAAAAAAAACAGCTTCTAGTCTGGAGGACTTCAAATTTATAAGATTTTACTGTATCTTGAAATATTCCTGTCTCACAGAGCCAGATGAATCCAGCAAGTACACAAAATCAACCTTTGCATTGATTTTATGAAATTATATATTGAGAGGTTTCTTGAAATTTGTGCCATCCTTAAATTTTTGCTTGCCTTCACGCACCCCACTCACTAAAATGAAACGCACCTAAAATATTTTATGGCCGTTTTTGAGATATATTTTTTTATTCTGATTTTAGACATTTTTTCTTTATTTTTAATGTAATTTTAACATTATGAGTAGGGTGACAGCAAACAAATTATTTTAAAGGATGGCCTTGCCAGTCCCATATTGACAAGGGAATCTTATCAGTCTGCAGGTAGTAGTCAAATAGTTTTGTGTTGGCCAATGAATGGGTCTATAATTGCTGTATTTGCTTACGTGCAGTGCCAACACAGCAAGTGCTTTATTTATACATTACTCAGTTTGATATTACCTGATGTATGTATATAAATTTCATTCATCAATGGCCATCAGTTAGGTGTTTATTTCTAAAGTTGTCTTTAATACCCTTTCTTCAATGTTTTAAATAGGCACAATTGTGTAATTTGAGTTTGGCATACTGATACTATTAATGAGTCAATCGATAGTACATGTACACACATTATTGAGGGCAATTCATGGATAAAGATATGGTGTAAATGTTTCAAGTATTGAGATGTACGTATAAGATGTTAAAACAGTATAAATTGCAATAGAGTATGCATAGATGAAAAGAAAAAGGCGAGAAGGTCTGATAATTAAGAAATAGATCAGCTCCAGCAGTGAACTGTCGAGAAACAATTCACTGTTTGGAGGTCAGTTGTAAAGAAGATCAAATCACGAGCGCGCAACGCGAGTGACTATCTTCGTACAACTGACGGACAAACAGTGAATTATTACTCAACAATTCACGCACTGGAGCTGATCTATTTCGATTCTAACACAAAATAAATGACGAAAACACATTCGAAGTCTTCAGCTTCTTCCAATTTTCCGCCATTGCACTGAAGAACTCCCGCCAATACTTAGACTACGTCGCATACGTTTACATGTAATTGTAATGTCTTTCAAGTGTAAAAACGACGTTACACCGTCTAACGTCATGAATGACGTCATTTTCGAGTGACGTCAGCTATCACACACTTTAGCTGTGAATTATTGTCTGATATATCACAGTTTGTTACCGTTGGCTGTATAGGCGAGGTGTGTTAGAATATTGCATATTTACTCTCAATAAGTTTCACTACTGATGTAGATCTCTTCAGGCGATAACAAGTGACGCAAAACACATAACTATTTACAGATGTGGTGGAATAAAATTAATGTTATCAAAATACATAGTGCTGAAGCAAGCAAGTAAAATATTTTTTCATTTGTAGATAAATTAATAACACGTCTAGAAAATGATATTTTGGAAGCAAGGAATACTTTATAAGCAATTCAAGTGACCATATATGATGACAATGATTAGCACAATGCTCGTGTATGAACTATGTATAGCTTATAAAGTCCAGGCACTAACAGTAAACTGTATTTAGTACAGCTACGTTTTTATTACATTTTTCACAACAAACACATATATTGCACTGATGTCAAAAGCATGTAATAGTCCCTTGGCAAACAAGGCAAGTCAGTCAATACTTACTTGGTTTAGGTGCTGTTGTTGTGATGATAGGTGGTCGAGTAGTAGCTGCCGCTGAAATGATCAAACAAACAACAGAATGAAAATAATTCATTTAATATAATTTCAACCGTGAAAGATCTTTTTTGAAGTCTAATTAAAGAAGGCTCACTGACTCGTTGATATGGTTAAACACACAGTAAAACCTGTCCTAAGCGGCCATTCAAAAAGATCAAACATAGGTTTTTTAGACCAATAATCACAGTACTTTTGACCTGCATTACGACACCACACGGCTTTCAGACTTTTGTTTTGACTATATTTGTTTGGCGGCTTAAGACAGGTTTCGTTGTATACAATAGCCTTTTCCGACACATAAGTTCATGCCTATCCCAGCGGTAGGGATTATGAGTAAACCTAAGGTTGTTTCTAAAGTTTATGTAGCAGGTTTCACAATCAAAACTTGGCTTAAATTCAAGAAAGTGTATGGCAGATTTGTTGTCGGTTTTGTGAAGTTTTTCGTCAAAACAATTAGCATTGGTAAAGCTGAAGGTGAGCTTCTTTTGCAACTGTTGTGACTTTGTGGTAGAAGAGTCCCATTTATATTAGTCATTTATGCAAATTCAATGTTCTCTGTGTCCTACAAATTTTATTATAATTTAAAACACAATATAAAACATTATTTACATATACCTTTGCAGCAATGCGTTTCAACCATTAATATATACACAGTTCAAGTTAAAATGATGTGAATGTCGGTTCAGCCTCAGCATATATAATATCTGAATTAATTCTAACTTTTAATCTTAATAAAATCATTGTAAGTATTTCAAACATAAACTCTTATTGTGGCTTAATGTCCCTTACAGAAAGAGATCACACCAAGAGTTTAGATTAAATTATTTTTTCTTATTTCTCATTCAAGAAATAATTATGTTGGTGGTATTAAAACTTTTTAATAACATGATCATTCTGAGCACTCAAAACACAATAAGACCAATGGAAAAATATTCCTTAATTTACGCTCAATTGTTTTGTATACCCAATAGACCATTTAAGAGAAATAAACTACTGTAAAACATTGATCATTTGAATGGAAAACTGCATATATTCACTGAATGTAACCATATCTTACAGCACTTCTTACCTTGGCATGTCTTCTGTGCTAATGATCCTTTAATATTATCCAGTGAGGCGAAATTTGTGACAGTAAACACGTGAGTGCCATCAGGATCCGTTGCCATGGCCTTTAATTCCTGTTGCTTGGCACCAGATCCCACACCAATAGAGAAGACAGTAACACCTGCTGCCCTTAGTTTAGCAGCTTCAGATGATGTAGCTGTCATACTGCTAGACTGACCTGAAATATTGATTTACTTTCAATAAGTTCCTGTATCTACTCAAAAAAATTGAAAGATAACTCATTTATTTAGCATTATAGACTAGATATGCCTGCAAACGTAGCATATTACCAGTTATTTTACCGTTAGTTTAAATTAAACCAATAATAAGGCCAGCAATGAAGTTTAGATTATGCCTGGAACATGTGGGTCCTAAAAATATATAAAAAGTGAACCTAACTAAATTGAGCTATACTGAATGAATAAAAACATTGTTCAAACAGAGTTTTGTCATAACTATACATGTCTATCAGGTCTGCCACAACATATCATGTAGTTGTTTTCTTTTGTTCCATCTGTAAGTTAGCTTTGTGCCCTCGTCTGTTAAATTGCGCATCACAGACAACACTTTGACATAAAAGAATCTGGTAAGAGAAAACTTATAAGACACATACACATGAAAGTACCCAAAAGGTAAAGGAACAAACTTGCTCATCCTTGGTGCAATGAATGCTAACCTTAAAAAAACAAAGTATTTAATAAAAAAGCAAGTGAGTATGACCAAGAAATGAAACAATCACAAAACACAGACTAACACAAGGCACTGTGATGAAAAGAATACAAACAACAACAGCCACACAACAACAAAAACACAATTTATTAAAGTAAGGCAACCAGGTATCTCTTCCTCGGCAAGATAATTGCAAAACTAGAAAAAAAGTATTTACTTCGTTTCATCATATGACGTCCCGTCTGGAAATGAAATAAAGCAATGAAATAAAATCAATAAACCACTAGTGGTTTATAGATGTTCAGGAAACGTTGTGACGTCCATAACAATGTTCTATTAAATTCTTTGCAAAAAAGAAACAAAATACTCAGCAAGCCTTGCATTTTATCTCTTTTCCCAAACTCGTCTAACAAATTCAATAATACATGAGCACTCATGTAAGTTCCTCTATATATCTGCAGCAAGAGGAGCACTCATGTAAGATCCTCTATATAAATCGAGACCAAGCACACAATCCCCATGGGAGCACCAACAAACAATGAATAGAACCACTGCCTTAGAACAGACAGAAGTGGTAGCCACATGGGTGCTTAGATTATAAGAATCTATCATGAGTGTGAGGGTAGTATAAAAAAAATCATCCCGAGGATCGCCGTTAGGCATCATCGGTACATTAATCTATGATTTTTTTTTATAATTTGGAAATAAAGTAGAAACAGATCAAATAAGTGGATATAGCTTCATCCTTTATAATTAAATACAATGATGCATTCTAAGGTTGACTCTCAGAAGGTAATAAAAGTAATAAACTAGAGTTCATGTGTTGATATTTATAAAAAAAAAATGTTGAAGTGTAACTGACTTGTCACTCCATACCAGCATTTTGTTAAAATGTTAAGCAAATGAAACGCCATGTATTTAAGGTGGTGTTTTTGAGCTTCAAGTGCACATATGCCAACAAATCAATATGTAAAGCTTGACAAAATGTACTTTATTTGTTTATAATAAATTGATGTTGACTTGCAAATTTGTTGAGTAATCACCTTGAGATATGTGTAAGGCTTATAGATGGACAATTTCAAACAATAAATAATGTGGTGCCTTCATGTTACAGGAGCCAATAAAATGTTTTATATTGTATATTTGCAGTCATTTTCTTACCATCTGTGACAATAATGGCAATGTGTGCTGCACTGGGTCGCTTTCCATTCGGGGTAGTAAATGCTGTCTCTCTAGCATATTTAATGGCATCTGCAGTATGTGTTGTTCCTTGTGTATACCTAGAAGAAATAAAATGGTTTTAAGCAAGATTATATACTATAAACAGATTATCATGAGCTATTCACATTCACCCATAGCTCAATAATGCACTAATTCTATATTATTGTACACAAGAGAATATCATTTACAAAAAAACATTGCAAATTGAGCCAGTGCATGAGATTTCCAACGATGTGGTATGTGCGACCAGCAAAGCCTCAGATCAGCATGCGCATACGCACAGTCTGATCAGAGCCCTTGCTAGTCGCTTGAGTATTCTATGATTGTTAGGCTACTGACTGAACGCCATTTGGAGTTTATTAGCTTAATAGGAGGCTGCAGAGGCTCGTCCAAGTCTACACATGTCAAAATGCCACATTGTTGGGAATCTCATGCCATGGCTCAACTATTTTTGTGTCAGACATGAACCTAGTTGTTTTAAAGGCACAGTTTGAACAAAAGAATGTAAGATAAAAAAAACTTACTTTCTGGATATCACATATGAGCTGTGACACGTGAATTCCAACAGTGCGGCATTTTGACATGTGTAGACTCAGATGAGCCTGTGCCACCTCCTTTTAAGCTAAGAAACTCCAAATGATGTTCGGTCAGTAGCTTAACAGTAATAGAATATTCAAGCGACTAGCAAAGGCTCTGATCAGTCTGCGCGTATGCGCAGGCTGGTCTGAGCCTTTGATGGTTGTACATACCACATTGTTGGAAATCTCATGTTGCGGCTCAACTATGTAAACTAAGTGACATTGAATGCATATAAGCCTAGAGTCCTTTTTTATGGGACATCAGCAAATAGTGCAGAAGAATGAACAGGTTTCTTACTGTTGGCTAACAGAATGAACTTTTTTACTTGGAATAAATTGTAAACTACTACCCAATAACCCTTAAATTCAAAAATAGAGTCGTCCAACTGATAAGGGTGGGGAATTCCATTAGGCATAAATGGGTTAAGAATGAATGATTTAGGTACGTGTATTCAGTTAAACAGCTATGTAGATTCACTTACAGAGTGATACATTAGAACATGCTGGTAAAGAAATCTTTAAACTTGAAGAGAGCTGCCATAAGTTCAGTTTGGTATTGTGATACCACATAATGTTGTATTTATATGTAGAAAATAATATCAGTTACAGGCACATGTCTGTAAGTGTTTTATGACAATATTTACTTTTTGAAAAAAAATAGTGAATAAACTACCCCTGTTTTAGAATACAGACCAAGGTGTGACATCAAGAAGCAGAGACCTAAACAATTTTGTAGAGTTACAAGACAATATGTCATACATACTAGCAATACATAATAAGCCAAATAATCAGCTTTCTTTTTCAGTCAGATCATTTCTAAACTAGAAAGCATCACAATCCAGGGTAAGATTTGACCCCTATATAATGGAATTAACATAAACTATCCTGCAACAACAGAACCAATACCTAGACCGAGAAGCTACCATACCCACCAGGGGACTTTGTTATAGTTCTCTGGTTAGATCATAGTCTACAATGAGTGAGTGTTAGAACCATCTTCACTTGTATTTAACAGGCTTGAAGAAAGGGTGCACATAAAAAAAACCTCATGATACATGGTATTTTGAAATTGACGTTTTAAAAAATGAATTAATAAACCAATAAAATTTAATGACTCATTGCTTTAGTTCTTTACAGTACAAAAGGAAATTTAATATATACTGCTAAAGGTAAAATATACATATTTGTAAGAAGTAAACTTACTAATTGTCACCTAAAGTTTGCAGCAGACTTTGTTTTTCAAATAATGTTTCTCTTATAAAAAATAAAATTAGGGTGCAATGTTAATGTCACATTAGAAGACAAAATATATTGTCTCTTAGTAAGACGAAAGGTGTGTGGTCTGTGATTTTGAAATTTCCAGGCTATATTTATTTGATTTTAACACCATCTAGATTTCTAGGCATGATTTCATGTATTGGATACAAATCTCAATAACTACTAAACATCAAATCATTTTCATTTTTAAAAATAAATCTTAAGTGTGTACAGCGTAAATGTATATTTTTCTGAACATTGGTAGGTACCTTGTTTTTGATACAGCATTCTTGATATCAGTCTTAGTGTGGTATTTGTTTAGATGGAACTGTAGATAGACTTTGCTGTCAAATGTTATCACGCCGACCTGAGTTTCATTGGCACCAATAGGAAACCCATCTACCATTTTCTTAACAAAATTCAACATGGTGTTAAAGTTGGTTGCCCCAACACTCCCAGAAGCATCCAGAATGAAGAGAATATCAGCTGGCGATGTACTGTTCTGACAGGCTGAAATAGTACAGAACATATATGAGCCTTGACATGTGATTTCCAACAATGTGGCATTTTGACATGTGTAGACTCAGACGAGCCTGTGCAGCCTCCACTTAGGCGTAGAAACTCCAAATGATGTTCGGTCAGTAGCTGAACAGTCACAGAATAGGCAAGCGACTTGCAAAGGCTCTGATCAGACTGCGCGTATGCGCAGGCTGATCCGCGCCTTTGCTGGTCGCTTATACCACATTGTTGGAAATCTCATGCACTGGCTCATATCAAATCTGGTTATTGCATTGATAACTGTGGCTAATAGGGATAATATGATCTCTTAAGAGGTTGCTAAGCGGGTAAATATTCATTGAAATACATTTTATTTCCTATTATATTTATACATCATTAGAATTAGTCAATCAGGAAAGTATGGCACAATTGGAGAATCAAATCATTCCTCGGGTGTACATATTGCGCATTAAGCGTTGTACTATGTAAGAAAAAGCTCCATTTTATTACCTGAAACTGGCGTAAGGAAAATAAGTTCTGTAGCATGTGGGTTCAGCCCTCTTAAAAATATTTTTCTGATTATCCCAAAAGTTGAATCAGCAGAATAAAGAAAGTTTATGTTTTTTTGTCAATAAAACTTCATTTATAACCGTTTGTTTTGCTGCAATTAAACTGGTTATTGTGTTTGCAAGATTTCTGTGACGTCAGCGTTACATTATGTAACGTCTGCGTCACGTTATGAAAGTAGATCCTCGATGTACATCCGAGATCTTTTTCCTCGGAATGCCACAGGATAGGCAGAGGCAGTTCCGATTGTAGCAATAGTATGCTCCTCTTTTTTGAATTTTTAGTTGGTTATTAATCTTAAGGTTGATATTTTTATATAAGACTAACATTTAGTATAGACACAAGAGCTACAACAAGGTCATTCAGCTTCACTTACCAGTATCAGGTGTATTTGGAATGATTGTTCTAGCAAGAATGTTCTGTCAGTTGTCACACACCTTGTTTAACCCATAGGATAATGATAGTTATATGATAATGATAAGAGAGCTTTCATAACTGATACGCGTATTTCTGTCTATGGTAACACAGTTTGCATTCTAAAGCCTTCAATTGGGTATTTTACAGGAACACAATGAGTGACGATTGTTTAATTAGTGTATATTGGGTCACATACAAACGTTAAACATTATATTAATGGGCCAGTACACTGGACTCTAGCTGGTAATATCACACAGACAACCAGAAATGCCCAGACAAGCCTGTGCATTAAGTAAGCCTCACCAGAGCCTTTGCTGTTTCCATACACAATGTTTGGCTGTTGATTAGATGCACATAAAACTTTTGACCTCTGGTGCTGCTGCATACATCAGCACTGGGTTAAAGCCAGGCTTTGTGCATATGTGATGATTAAATGATAAAACATCCCACGAACAGCCCAACTATCGAATGTATAACACTATTGATAAACGGACCAACGCATTCTATTTTGGTACTTAAGATTTAGGCAAGAAGGAGATACTTTAGTACAAATGCATTACAACCTATGTCCATTTAAGGGAGGACTTTACACTAATTGGCTCATTGACTGGTACAAAGATCAAGTATAATATGACTTTTTGGTTACTGTAAAGGCGGGACCTCATGAATGCATAATTTGAACTGGTTAACCTTAGACATGGGTAAAAGCTGAAAAGAGGTGTGATTTTATTCGAAGGTAACTGTAGCATTGTACCATAAAACCTCAGTAAAGACAGTAATCAATTAAGATTTAAAACGCCAGTAAAATAACTACATCTGAAAGCGTATGTTTATTGTTTAAGATAAGTATATACGCAACAGTGTGGACACAGATCAGACTGCTCACATAGGAGCAGTCTGATCTAGATCTACACTGTTTGTAAAGAGGCTTCAAAATATTTCAGCAGACAACAAAAACATACTCCTTTTTGTGATATGCGCTTTAAGGGTTAATACATGTGAGGTCAGTGGATAAAAAGTCAGGACTTTTATGAAATGCACGCACGTTTGTGCGGCCCAAAAAGCTGATTAACTCTTTACCAAATTATAAATAAAACCTGATTTCCCTTCCTTAGCAGATGAAATAGATAAACCATGCCCAGATATGATTATTAAAGATACCGTCTTTACAGTAAGCAAAAAGTCTATTAATAGCATACCTGGAGCTAATGTAGTTGTTGGTAATGGTGGTGTTGTCACTTGTGTCGGACAGGGTAGATTATAACAATCGCTTGTCTCATTACCAGGACCAGGGCACTGTAAACCTCCATTAGCTGGGGCAGGCTGGGTACAATATCTTTCTCTGTGATGGGTTCCAGGCCCACATGTAGTTGTGCATTGTGAGTAGGAGCCCCACTCCGTCCATCCACCATTAACTATAGTAAATAAGTACTCTAAAATTCAGATATTTATCAACACATGCATAGTATTTCATAGCATATAATAAAAACAGATGTAAGTTACTACAGTGAACATTCGAACATCGATTTTTCTAAATAATCGCTAGTTAGAAATAAATTTTGGACATACTGGACTCAGAGACTAGGCCCTATTTATCATCTATTAAAAGATCTGTCGATTATACGAGTCATGCCCTGTGATTTCCAACAATGTGGTATTTTGACAAGTGTAGACTCAGACGAGAATTTTCAGTCTCCTTTTAAGCTTAACAACTCCAAATGGTTTTCGGTCGATAGCTTAGCAGTCAACAAATTTTCTAGTGACTTGCAAAGGCTCTGATCAGACTGCGCGTATGCGCAGGCTGATCTGAGGCTTTGCTTGTCACACATACCACATTGTTGGAAATCTCATGTCGATGTTCATAAGATGTTTGGGTTAAAAATGAAACTGAGGCGTTTCATTTAAGCGCCCAAACTTATGGTCGCTTATGTTTGATAGAGAACAAACTTGATAATACTTATATGTAGGAGTTATATATTTATATGTCTACCTCCTTATAATTCGAACTACTAAAAATTCGAAATAAAATTTTTGTCGCGATGTCTTCGAATTTTTGAGATTCTACTGTACTTATTTCAACTCTTCAACATAATTTTCATATTATGCAAAGTTATCGACCAACAATATGTTTCACACCAACACAGTTAAATAAAGGAAACTGCAATAGCAATTAACTTTTATAAGACAACGCGTTTTTGTAGGGCATAGACAAATAGTGCAGCCCCAGACCATACGCCACAAAACGCAGCATCTGTTTATGGTCTTTGCTGTGTGCTTACAGAATGTTCTGTTAAAAGTTGATTAAAAATGAAAAACCTTAAAAATGAAAATGGATTGATTCAATTGATAAGAATTTAAAATTTCATCCGGATTAAATGGGCGAAACACTTTTACTGACGAAATTTGTTTCCCTACCATCTGATAGCAAACCTTGCAAGCTATTGAACAACATTTTACAACAGTTATCATGGTCAGAAAGACATTATAATATTTCTTTCATTTCCTACCATAGCGCATTTAAAAACGCAAACCATTTTATTGACAGGTTTTAACTGGTTCGCATGAACTTTCAAAATATCTTTATCAGTGTATGGATATTTTGACACTATCAAAAATAAAAATGTGTCAAGATCAATGTTTGCTGTTCAAACTGTGAGAAAACAGATTAACATATTTTAAAAAAAAACATGTCATATGAAAACGGACCTAACTAGGAGTTAAACGAATCACAAAAACAACAAAAGTTGAAATTCAACTATTTCAAATAAAATATATATGCCTGTCCATTTTTCTCGTAGTAAAGCTAAACTGGAAAAGAGGGTTTATGTTAACGAATTGGATGTGGTCAGCCAATTATTATATGTACTAATTGAAAATACCCCTAATCACAATGTGTATTTGCAGCCTGATCTGTGCAGATCAAGAGCAGGTCCCCAGGTTATAAAACTTGAGTATAGTCTCAAACTCAAAATAAAGCGCAATGATTGGCTGCTTGTGGACAGGTGTCCGCAAGCAGCCAATCATTGCGCTTTATTTTTGAGATTGGCTGCTTGTGGACAGGTGTCCGCAAGCAGCCAATCATTGCGCTTTATTTTGAGTTTGAGAATGAACTCGAGTTTTATAACCTTGGAGCCAGGTTTGCTTTCAATAAGTCCCAACTTGAATAAACATTCGAATATCATAATTTTGATATACCTGGAGGGAGCGTTGTTGTCGTTGTTGTTGTTGTAGTTGTGGTTGTTGCAGCTACAAAGAAATAAAATACACACAGTAAGTCACGATTGTCTGTTGTAACGTTTTAGGGGCCAAAATTATATTCCAAATACATGCAGTATATAATTTCTTTCTCTGGAGATCATTTTCTTTGCAGCTAACCGTGAAGACCCTGGCAAAATGCCACGTTCTGTGGCATTTCACCTGGGTCTTCACCGTTTCTAAAATAACCCATTTTAGAGTTTCCTGTCTAAAAAGGGTTACTCACTTACCCCTTTTAAGTAATATGCTCTATTTTATGCATAGTGGATCTTACATGAGTGCTCATGTGTTATTGGTTTAATAAATCAATAATACAGGAGCAAGATTGTTAGATTCTATCAAAGTTACTTAAAAATCACATTTTGGCGAGAAAACGTCAAAGTTTTGTTATAATGTTATAATGGACGTCTTTACGTAAATATCTAAACCACTAGACTGGCGTTATTACAGCTTCATGTGATAAATGATTGTATTACACCTAATGAATGATTGTCAGTTTTGGTGTTTGACAAGTCCAGACCGTATTTCATATGATCAACGAACAAACTTCAACATCCTTACCTTCACATGTCCTTTGGGCAAGTGTTGATTTAATTGTATCTAAAGCATTAAAGCTGGTGACAGTAAACACGTGCGTTTTGTCGGGATCGGTAGCTATGGAATTTAACTCAGCCATTGTAATACCACTTCCAACACCAACAGAAAAGACTGTGACCCCTTGACCCCTAAGTTTTGAGGCTTCCTGTTTGGTTAATGTTCTGCTGTTGGACTGACCTGAAAAGAATTAATATACATCGTGAATGAAAAAGGACCATATGTACTGTCGTGCCAGCCAAGAGTGACTGTGACGTAGTATTTTGTTAAAATTGTTTAGAAAAAACATTTACTTGTACACTCCAATTGAGCAACCGCGAATCGATAGATCACTTGTGTATTAATCCTATCCTGTGGATATGATTAATACGCAAGTGATCTATCGATTATAAGTCCCTGGCAACTTTGTAAACAAAACATGACGTCACTGTCACTCTTGGCTGGCAGGATAGTACCGCTTACTATATCGTGGACAACACTGATAAAAAGGAAATAGCTATCAAGAAAACAAACACCACTATATACCTTGAACAAAATGATATCTTAACATAATATATGATAAACCACTAGTGATTTGGGGGTATCATTTTTTGTATCTAACGAGTACCAACATCCTGTGTATTTAGATAAGAAAAAAACATATAAACTTGTACAAACGTAAAAGTTAAAAAAACCTTCCATATGCTTTGGCCTGAGTACTTGTTGACTGAAGACTGGCCGCAATATCAAATAAACAGCCCATCATATAAGCCTAGTGTCCTTTTTGTGGGACAAATGCAAATATGCAGACACCGATCAGAGGCCAAAACACATGGCGTCTGATCAGGGTCTCTACTGATTTCTTACAGATTGATCTATTAAAATGTGGATAAAAATATAAAAAAATACCACACAACAACTCTTTAAATGGAAATGGACTTGTTAAATCGATAATAATGGGAAATTCCATTTGGCTTATATGGGTTAATTCTTTGAAAGCCCACGGCGAATTTTGTTGTCTGCTGATAACTTTTACACAGAGCAGACCAGATCAGGCAAGACAAACGTCAGGTCTGATCTGGATTCAAGCTGTTAGACACTCTGATAGTGTTCCTGAAATAATATTTTGAAAATATTAATTTTGAAAAAAAGTCAGTAGACGACATGAAAAATTACCCAGGATGCAAAGAGCTAAACACTTACCATCCGTTACAACAATGGCTATGTGTGCAGCGTTTTTCCTCATTCCGTATTGGGTCTGGAAAGATGTAGTTCTGGCAAACTCCAAGGCCTTTTCTGTGTTAGTACCGCCGCCAGTGTATCTACATGGTGATTATAATGAAGAAAGTTGAAAAAAGTGTTTCTGTCATGTTTTTTTTTTTATAGTTTTTGTGAACCATTTTTGTAAACAACTTAACTTGCAACGTCTTAATCCCAGTTTGGAAATAGGATTTGGGTGCTCAAAAAAACCGTCGAATCCTTAGCGTTCTGGCCCCGAGGTTATAGAATTTTTTTCTTGCTCAACTCAACTGAGCGCGAAAATTCAACTGCTCATAAAATCTAAAATACAGACAAATGAAAACGTTTCTTGCTTTAAATCTCTCTGATGTTATATTCATCATGCTAATAAATGTTAAAATGCCAACAATTGTTGGCATTTTAACATATATGAGCAAGGTAAATTTCGTGCTCAGCATAGTTGAGTATGACCTCGGGACCTGGCAGGTTTTGTGGTAATATTGGAAGGTTTTATAAGTAAAAATACGTATAGATTATATAAATGGAGAAAAGGTGTTGAACACAGAAACCTTCCATCAACCTCAATTTCGTTTGACTTCAGACGCTATATTTTGAAAACATCTACTTCTTTTCAGTCGGAAACACTGGCTGCAAAATTAACTCAACACCAATATGATGATGGTCCTACATTGAATGCCGGTTTGGTAGCTTTGTGATTTCTCAGGGGATCAGGACTGATTGATAAGAAACCCTATATTTTGTGATTTTTCAGGAGGGGGGTCCAAACACCCTGCCCCCCCCCCCTTGGGATCCGCGCATGAGTAGTCAAAGCGTTTATACATACCTTGTAGCCTGTATTCTATTTTTCAGCGACACTTTGTCATGGTATTTGCTCAAATGAAATTGCAGGTACACTGAAGAGTCGAAAGTGATGAGACCAATTTGAGTCTGTGTAGGGCCGACATTAAAGCCAGCTACCAGCCGTTTGACAAAGCCAAGCATAGTGTCAAAGTTGGTTCTTCCTACACTCCCAGAGGCATCAAGAATAAAGAGTATGTCAGCTGGCTGGGTTCCATTGCAAACTGAAATTAATAAAATGTATATTTGAATACAAAAATAGTAAGTGAGTATGTATGATCAGGAAATACCAAAAACAAACCGCAGACAACCCCTGCATGGCACCGCGAGGAAGAGCTGCTCAACCATCACGAGACACCAGGAAGACAAATTAAGTAAAGCAACCAGCTCTCTCTTCCCCATCAAGATGATTGTAATACTAGAATGGACATAAAGTAACGTACAACAAAACATAGAACAATTACAGACTCCCACAATGGGGTCAACAATAAACAAAAAAGTCAGCAACAACAGAACCACCGCCTTAGAACGGACAGCAGCCTAAGTCACTGGGGCTTAAATGCATTTTACTGGTACCAAATCTTCGCCCTAGGTTCTGCTGTTGTTGAAGTTCAGCTCGCATGGAGGCCATCTAACTAATGCAATGTATCATCATGGAGAAACATTCTAACCAAGTTAACACACCATGATAAAACAAGGAAAAGGGCTCATGACTCACAGATAGTCAGAGCTAAAGAAACCTCAAGTTGATCCACGGTGGGTCCAGCTACAGATAAGCATCAGGTACCAACCCACCGATTAAAGCTTTACGTCAGAGCTTAAATGGCAAACCTAAGATGTTTTTTTTCTTCATTCTGCACTTGGATTGTTAATAAATAAGGTATCAACATACTATCAATATTGTTGTTTCATGACTTTAAAAATGGCGTTTTAGCATAGCAAACAGTGTTTCATTCTGAGTGTCCTTTGCTACTGTCGTGTCAACCAAGAGTGACAGTGACGTAATACTTTGTTTACAATTGCTAAGTAAATCACTAACGTGTACACTTCACGTGAGGTAACGCGAATCGATAGATCACTTGTGTATTAATCCTATCCTAAGGATAGAATTAATACACAAGTAATATATCGATTATAAGTCCCTGATAACTTTGTAAACAAACCATGAAGTCACTATTACTCTTGGCTGGCAGGACAGTTGTCAATATTACAGTTTACATATTGTTTTGCAACCCAGAAAGGTTAGTTATTTTAACACTTAAAGGCTGCATCTGAAAATGTCGTCTGCTTAAAGTTAAAAGTCGTCTGCTTCATATTTTACTAACATTTTTGATGAATGTAAGTATAGAGGCAAACAGGTTGGACCTATATAAGACTGCTCCTACAGGAGCAGACTGATCTGGGTCCACACTGTTTAACCAAGATCCTTCTACACTATTTCAGGAGATGATAAAAGCAGGCGACTTTTTGTGATTTTCACTTTGAGGGTTAACCTATGAATAGTTAATTGCATTAAGCTTTATATCTACTGACCTGCCAGCCAAGAGTGACATTGACGTAATATTTTGTTTACAATTTTAAGTTAAACTTTTACTTGAACACTCCACTTGAGCAGATGAGAATTGAAAGATCACTTGTGTATTAATCCTATCCAGTGGATAGGATAAATACACAAGTGATATATCGATTCTAAGTCCCTAATAACTTTGTAAACAAAACATGACGTCACTGTCACTCTTGGCTGGCAGGACAGTAGGTTAAAGAATGAAAGAGATTAACTTACCAGGTGTTGTGGGCAATGGTGTCGTCGTTGGACATGGGTTGGTGTTACATGGGTGTATTTCTGTTGCTGATCCATTACATGGTCGGCCTCCAAATTGTGGAACTGGATTGGTACATGTTCTGTTCCATACTTCAGTGCCCCCTCCGCACGTTCTCGAACAGGGACCCTTTGTCCAAGGTGTCCAGCCTCCGTCGACTGCAAATTAAAATGCAAGGTTACCATGAGCTGTTCTTACAATGAGAATCTAGGAAAAGACTAGAGTGATGCAAAACAAGCAGTTTGACATCAGGCCATGATAAAATTACTAGCCTGTAGCAGTATTTCTACAATGAATATCTTTATAGAATATATAGTGTCAAATAGAAATGTGTGTAATGCCAGAAAGAATAGACACATTTTTGTTTCCGTAAAAATTGAAAAGTTGTATGAGCACTTTGATGTGAGATGTCATTTTTTCATTTTTAATAAAAAATTTACTCTAGATAATCCCTAATTTACTTGAACATAAGCAGGTTGTTAACCCTTTGTAGATTGAATCCCATAAAAAAGTGGTAATTTAGAAAACAGTGATGATCCAGATGAAATGCCGCATTATGCGGTATTTCATTTTGATCTACACTGTTTGCTTACAAGGTAAAATGATCTTCAAGGAAAGAATAACAATATCATTTGGAAATCATAACCTGTGACCCCTTGAAAGGTACAATGAACCACCCCATGCTCGCTGTATCAAATCAGATGGAAGGTTTCATTAGTATACAAAGAGCTAAGATATCAAGACTCCAGGATCAGTGATAATCAAACTATACTTACTAGGCGCGGGTGTCGTGGGTGTTGTTGTCGTGGTCGTTGTTGCAGCTGCAAATAAAACCCGTAATATTAAAGCTGCATAGTCTGTAACTTTTGATCTTTTAATTTTAGAAAAAATGTTTCTATTTTTCAAGAACACAGTAAAAAAATACAACTAAAATTCAGGTATACATTTTACCAATTTCGTAAATCTAAACAAATTATCAGTATCAAAACAACAGCATTTATGTTAAAATTACCTGTCTATAATTATTGGAGGGACGCAAACAATTACCAACAAGAGAAAAACACACCTGTTTCATAAGATAATTCACTTTTCCGTGCAGTTTTCAGCTATAGTGAACAGATTTATTGTGAAAACATAACTTAATTCTACTTTTACAAATGATTTAAAAAGAAAATAAAAAATTTCGAAAAATGTTCATAGTTGCAGACTTAGTCTCTTTAACTCTTTGCCTACTGAATACAAAATAAATATGAAGATAAAAAACCCCGCAAAAACTCTTTGCCTACTGGTTGTCTGTTGATAACATTTGCAAACAGTTTGAACCCAGATCAGGCCCCACACAACCCACAAATAAAATCATTTATCCATGCCTACTGGTGTCGTCTGCTGATAACATTTGCTAACAGTTTGAACCCAGATCAGGCTCGACAAAACATAATAGGCATTTACTCCTTGCCTACTGGTGTCGTCTGCTAATAACATTTGTTAACAGTTTGAACCCAGATAAGGCCCGACAAAACCCATACAAGGCATTTAGCCTTGCCTACTGGTGTCGTCTGATGATTACAGTTGCAAACAGTTTGAACCCAGATCAGGACCGAAAAATGTCGGGCCTGATCTGGATCCAAACTGTTTGACACTCTGATGGGATTCATGAAATAATTTTACGAAAGGCTCGATTTTGAAAAATAAATTCAGCAGACAACAAAAAAGCGTGAATAATTACACAGCAGGCAGATGCCATTTAAATGGCGTTTCGCTAGCGTGCCGATGATGGCCTAACATTGAATCTGGCTTGTGGGATAATCATTTAGGCTTGACCCAAGTCTCAATGGAATTCCAGTCAGATGGGGATCAAAACAGAACCAAGCGTTGAACATTTCTGGTGCTTATGATAGCCAGTAAAAGTGCAACAGAAATTTGATATTTTTGGAAAGTTCTAAACTGTTACCCCTCAATATATACAATGAAATCATTCTTAACCCATATAAGCCTAGCGTCCTTTTCGTGGGACATATGCAAACCGTGCAGATCCAGATCAGACGCCGCAGGACGCGGCATCTGATCAGGATCTCCATAGTTTGCTTACAGACTGGTCTGTTAAAATATGAATAAAAATGTAAAATACCACCCAACAACCCTGAAAACGGAAATGGACTGGTCCAATTGATAACAGTGGGAAATTCCATTCGGCTTAAATGGGTTAATTTACTGTATAAAACTTAAGGGGAAATTCTATTGGTCTGAAAAGGGTAAATGTAGAAACTTACCTTCACATGTCTTCTGTGCTAGGGATGCTTTGATTGTATCTAGGGCGTTAAAGCTCGACACTGTGAACACGTGTGTCTTATCTGGGTCAGTAGCAATTGAATTTAGCTCAGTCGTTCTCACGCCTGACCCGACTCCAACGGAGAAAATGGTAACACCCTGGCCCCTTAATTTAGAAGCCTCTTGCTTAGTCGCAGATTGGTCACTTGACTGACCTGTAATTAATTATATATATAATAACTGAAACACATGTAATGAATGAATAAATGAATGAGGTTAGAAAAATACATTGAAACATAATATGATATTATCATGAGAAAATCAGGTTTATATGATCGCTGAAAACGATTCTTCTGTTTTCTTATAGAGATTCTCTATTTCCAAAAGATCCGTTTTTCCAGATTATTTAGTTTTGTACGAATAACAACGGCATACATTCTGTATAATAACGTGTTCGTCCATGCAAACTGTACACCGCATTCATTATTCTATGTCTGATAAGTGAAGGATCATTGACGGTTTGGGCCTTATACGCCTATTTTTCTGATTCCCAGAACGTTGCATTTGAGCTTCTTGTGCGGTGCATGTAGTATCAGTAAAATAGGTGAATCTAATGGCAAGAGCCAGCTAGCAAAACATTTTCAAAATTTCTACGCACTCGAGAGTTATGGCGGGTAGAAAGGCCGGGGAGGGGGTCTGAAATTTCATAAAATTAAAAAGTGCTTTAAAAAGTGATTTCTGCACGTTTTCTTGATTTATTTGGTAGGCATGGTGATATTTATTGAACATACCATATGCAGAGTATTAACGAATCACGATAATTGATGAAATTGTTTTAAAAACAAACTAGGTTTTGTAATAAAATGATTTTGTGGAGATAATTTAGAAGTTACCTGTACATTTTTGACTACATGTACCGTAAATAATACAAAACTGAAAGCTCAACAGAAGAAATAAATATTTTTGAAGGAATGAAAGTGTCCCGTTTAGCATTAGAAAGTAAAACTGATTCTAACTAGATCCTTTGAATACTACTTTTGCTTTGTTTAAAGGGCATAGCATGTTTAATGTATTTAAAGTGTCCGAATATTTATAGTATTGTACATGTATATCCCTATATGAAACAATACGAGTATTGAACACTAAAGTATTAACCTGTTATAACTCTTTGCATGCCAGTGGTGCCAATAGCCCTTTGCAAACAGTTTGAACCCAGATGAAGACCAACAGAATGTCAGTCTTGATTTGTATCCAAACTGTTTGACACTCCGATGGCGGTCCTGGGTGGTTTATTTTTAAAAACTTAATTTTGAAGAAAGCCAGCATACGAAAATAAAAACATGAACAATTTCCTAGCATGCAAATAGATAAGTACAGGACGTTCGCAAAAGAATGTGTCATTTAATAACAGTGAGATTTTTTTCTTATGAAATAATGCATAAAACCTTGCGAACTCTACTTTTAATCTTTAAGTACTTTATATTAAACTAGCACAAAATATAAAGCAATTTAGGAGGTTGGTTCTAGAGAACTTCATTACTGTCATTATTATCTTATTTGGTAGAAAAGGCATTTTATGGGCTTAGGCCCTGGGTTTTCGGGCTGCTGAACATCTTTCCCCCTTGTGCCAGTAAGCCACTTCCATACAATTTGTAAAATATGGTAACACATAAACATGCAAAAGCTTTTTTGCTGGCACACGGGGCGAAATGATATTTTCAAAAATGTTTTCGGATTTCTATAGATTATAATGTAAAACTGATTGTTCTACCCAAAACTTTATGTCTTTGAAGCATTTAATATCGAAAACGGATTTCACAGCCATAAAGTACTCAGGTCACCGTACAATGTAGCTTCAAGGTGAAAAAAGGGACGATTGACAAACTTTTATTTTTTACTGAAAACCATAGGCATTTACCCTTAGCAAGTGTCAATGATCCTTAGATCGTCTTGCTAATAGAAGCTATTAAGAGTCTAGCTAGTCTATGCAGCTTTGCAGACTGGTTTATATCTCACCTTGCCTTGAGGTTATAAACTTTTTCATGCTAAACTCAACTGAGAATTAAATTGATCATACTCATAAATGCAAAAATGCTAACAGTTGTTGGCATTTCAACATTTATTGACATGATTAATACAACATCTGAGAGTTTGAAGGCAAGAAAAGTCTTATAAGCAGTTGAAATTTAATGCTCAGTTGAGTTGAGCATGAAAAATATAACCTTGGGGCCTGGCCCTGAGGTTATAAAACTGTTTTCATGCTCAACTCAACTGAGCACGAAATTCCAACTGCTCATTAAACTAAAATACAGATAAACGAAAAAGTTATTTTTCAAAGTCTCTCACATGTATTTATTATGCTACTAAATGTTAATAAATTGTTGGCATTTAACATTTATGAGCAGAATAAATTCTTGCTCAGCTGAGTTGAGCATGGACAAAGTTTCATAACCTCGGGGCTAGGTCTCAAAGCACAAGTAATGCAATGATTGTTGTAATTTAATGCTAATCTGGTCTGAATTTACATTCTTAGTGAAACAGAATATTCATCGAAGTTTGTAAATAAAAATGGCTTTCTAGAAAAAAAAATAGTACGACTGTCCATATTATTGCACCATATAAACGTTATTAGCGTTTCTTTTGCCCTTCAGTATACTACTTTCTGCTATAACGGTATCTTTTCCACACCAAGCATATGGTTTTGGACCACTATCTGTCCATCAGCGAAACGCTATATAAATGGCGTTTCGCTGATGTGTCGATAGTGGCCCACTTTTGTTTGCTTGAGGCTGCCTATAGCTACTTACCATCCGTGACAACGATTGCAATGTGTGCTGCATTAGGTCTCATACCATAAGTAGTCGTAAATAGATTTGTTCGGGCGAATCGTAGGGCAGCCGCTGTATCAGTGTTACCGCCGGTGTACCTGTTTAAGAAATAGAGAATCTTTCATGAGGGCTGCTGTATTGAATTTATTAGAAATAAGATAAGAACAGATCATTTTATTTCGCAAAAGGCCAATCGGCCCATGAGCTACACTTTTAAATATAACAAGCATATGTCAAACACATAACACATAGATCTAAAACAATATCTTCATAACATGAGATCTAGCTATAAGACAATATCATGGAATAATCGCTTTAAATTTGGTGTCTTGCATTCCTGTTCAGTGAACCAGCCAAACAAGAGGTTAAAATACCTCATTTAGAATGAAAATTTGACGATTTTAGCGGAAAAAATTGGCCGAATGGGAGTTGACTAATTGTGGAAGTCATATTATTAAATTTATTGAAATAAGGCCATCAGGCCTCATGGGAGGAACGATTCTCAAGAACTATCGAGAGGTCCTAAATTCAGAAACCAGTTGTCTGTTTCTAAGATGGCCTCTGTTCAACGCAGTTTTTTGCTAATTCTTTGTCGTTTCATGTAGATGCAACCTTGGCTAATACACTTTCTTATTAATTGCAACAAGTATAAAATATTTTTAAAATGAAGGGAATAGTTTATTTAATGTTTACCCTGTATAAGGTGGAGTCCTCCTTATTTTTTCCCCATTTGTATCTATTTTTGCCCCTGGATTTGATAAAATACATTTTTTTTTAAATTGGCATATTATCAAAAATACTTCAAGTAAAAATTCACACCTTTTTTCAAATGCATTTATTATAGAGCTTACAGTATGGCAGGATTAATCCCTCATTAAATGTTTGTGAATGCTCTTCAATTAGTCTGTTATTAAATACTTTTGCTTGTCCATGGGGTCTGGCCGTTTTCAGGTCCACGAGCTCTGCACAGAAAACTGGAAGCACTACCACTTGCTTACACATTACCCAAGAAACGTTATAAATTCTTGATAATGGCAAACATAACAATGTTTCAGATTGATATTTTAGCATTGTGTGCATTGATGGGTATATATTTTATACCTGGCCAATATTTAACATTTTTTTTCTAAAAAGCCCTTAAAGCACTAATTATTACTATAGCAGGCGATTAAAACCAAATGAAACTTATTGAAAAACAAAATATTTTTCTTTTGATAGTTGTACATTCTAATTGTCTTTGATCTGGCTGTTGATTGCAATTTAAACGGAATATCCGTTATCCAATTTTGAAATGGAGAAACAATTGAGAGGTACTACTTCAATTTTTTACTGTCGTGCCAACAAAGAGTGACAGTGTTTACAATTGTTAAGTAAAACATTGACGTGTACACTCCACTTGAGCTAACGCGAATCGATAGATCACTTGTGTATAAATCCTATCCTGTGGATAGGATCAATACACAAGTGATCTATCGATTATAAGTGAATAAGATTAAAACACAAGTGATCAATCGATTATAAGTCCCTGTTAACTTTGTAAACAAAACATGACGTCACTGTCACTCTTGGCTGGCAGGACAGTAGCTGACCTGCATATATAGGTAAACTCAGGTTAATGTGTATCTGTTTAATGCCAATAGCAGTAAGATGGCTGCTCCCAGATGTTTACATAAGGCAAAAATAGTGATGTAATTAACTAAGCAGTGGAATAAATGATCTGTGAAAATTAAATCAGTACATTATGAACTTTTTATTATTGATTTAAGTAAAATGTTCAAAATCATGAACATGTACTTTAACTCGCTTCCTACTGGTGTCGTCTGCTAAAAACCCTTTGCAAACAGTTTGGATCCAGATTAGGCCTAACAAAACGTCGGGCCTGATCTAGTCTATCCAAACTGTTAGACACTCCGATGGTATTCCTGAAAGTATTTTTCGAAAAAGTTGCTTTTGAAAAAAAATACATGTATAGCAGACGACAAAAAGATAGAAGATACTAAACAGGCAATGACGTACTGTCGTGCCAACCAAGAGTGACAGTGACGTGATATTTTGTTTACATTTACACTATCTATTTGAGCTATCACGAATCTATCGATTATAAATTCCTGATAACTTCGTAAACAAAACATGACGTCACTGTCACTCTTGGCTGGCAGGATAGTAACTGTTTAGTAAAGCTACGTACGTCGTTGCTAAGACCCTATTCTTCAGTGGTGACTTGGTATGGTACTTATTGAGGTAAAACTGTGGATGTACTGAGCCGTCGAATGTGAACATTCCAACCTGGGTCTCTTGTGGGCCAATGTAAAATCCAGCGATCATTTTCTTGACGAAATCCAGCTGAGTTCGAAAGTTTGAACTGCCAACGCTTCCGGAGGCATCGAGGATAAACACTATGTCTGCTGGTTGTGTCCCGTTACATGCTGAATAAACAAACAGACACAGAGAATTTCTGATATTAACAGACACGATAGATCATATGCAATTCGTATGTCTTTGGACATCATTTATCAAAAAGCTTGTTTTAAAATATATCTCTGTGGTATTTCCAAAAACTCATTTTTGCTTAAAACAACAGTTCATTCTTAATGTTTTAGTGTAGTAATGTTTTATGATTTAAATAAGTAGAGTTAGGAATTGCAAGTAGAAATGTTCAATATATTTGGGTGAGTATGTCTTTTTATAATAACAAACATTACAAACCCCGATGAGATGCATTTTGTGGCACCTCCCCAGGATCTACATCATTTTTAATGTTCGTTTTGTTGGACGCTCAGCTTATATGGTTTAAGCCCTCCTGTAAAATATTTTACTGACCGTTCCAAGGCGGAACTTGTTTTGTGGATCTTTTATGTTTTTTTCTGTCTTATGTTTGCTATGCCTTTATGCGCGTCTGTTTATATGTGCCTTGTGGTCACCTGCTGGGAAAGGACTGACCTCTTGGCTCTCGTTTGTGGTGTCTATATTGTAACTGTGAGTTTGTCACTTTCCCATTGGTATCCTGGGTCAGGTGTGGTACTTGATTGTGTCGATTCCTGATCTTTGCACCCTTACTTACTTTAATAAACCTGCGCTATAATCCGCCAAATAACACCACCTATCATTAATATGCTATCACGTTGGAACAGGCTATTATTAACTATTAGGAGCTGCTGATTGAAATTTACACATCATTTGGATTGTTGAAACAGCATATAGGATATACCCCACTATGTAAGACTCTCTGTGGTATCTCTGTGATCAGTGCCATTTTCAAAAATCCCCAGGATATAGTTTACATCATACGTCATACTATGATATTCCAATGTTTAACGTCAAATATTTCGCTCTGCACAAAGTGCAAATGTATAACAGTGTATGGTTTTGCGCATGTATGGGCGATAATCCACTCGATGAATATCGTAGATTATCCTCCCATAAAAACGCAGAAACCATCAATAACATATACATGTGTTTTGCTTTTCAATAAGGTTTTATATCAAGATATTTATGAGCCGCAACATGAGATTTCCAACAATTTGGTATGTGCGACCAGCAAAGGTTCAGATCAGCCTTTGCATACGCGCAGTCTGATCAGAACCTTTGCTAGTCGCTTGAACAGTCTATGACTCTTAGGTTACTGACCGGACGTCATTTGGAGTTTCTTAGCTTTAAATGAGGCTGCAAAGTCTCGTCTAAGTTTATACACTTCAAACTGCCACAATGTTGGAAATCTCATTTGTAGCGTATACGTACCAAGAGTAGTGGGTGCAGGCGTAGTCGTTGTGGTTGTTGTAGGACAAGGGCCGAGATTACATTGATGGTTCTCCGTTGGACTCCCACTGCAGGGTTTACCGCCGTTTGATGGGGGTGGGTTGGTGCAGGTCCTTGTCCACCTCTGTGTACCGAGGCCACACGTTGACGAACAGGAAGACTTGTTCCATGCAGTCCAACCACCATCAACTTTTTTTAAAAAATAATATAACGAGGATTATTAATTGAGTCGTCTCAAAACAAAATAAAAACAAACAAACAAACAAACAACTATAAAAACAGGAAGAAAACACAAACAGACAAAAACAAAAACTAAAACACAAACATATAAGTAAAATAATCCTGGAATATTTACGACAAAGGTCAGTCTGTCTTAAAACAAGTTTGAGGTGAATTTAATTTACCAAAGTACAAAAAGTGTATTAAATACCCATGCTAGATGCTGCTGATAAACACATATTGTGAGATCACACCTTTCACTGATTAATACAACATTACAAATGCGTCAACTACACACATGCAGAAAAATACTCATATGAATAATTCTTGACTGACCCAATTCTTAGTTTTCCAGCAGATTATACAATTGAGCCATAATATGACCAAACCCATGAAACCAGCAAAATGAACTAGGGCTGTGCGAAGACTCAGATCAGCCTGGACATCAGCCAAGTCCTATTAGAGTCTCCGCTATGTAATTAACGGGTTACAAAAGATCTAAGCTTTCTGCATGCAGACAGTGAAGACTCTGATCAGACTGAGCTGATGCCTAGGCTGATCTGAGTCTTCTCGTAACGACCCTCCACACTATGGGTTTGCTCACGTCCTGCCTCAATTTAGATTGTCCATGTAAGGAATAATCTGAGAAACCAGAAATCAAGGCATATGAAAGAAATCAACACCAGTGAAATCCGTTATGACATCATGAAAACATTAGCGAGGATTCGCCTTCCTACATGAGCGGATCCAGAGTGGGGGACAGGGGGTCAGGACCCCCCCCCCCTGAAAAATCATAAGAATATAGGGTTTCTTAGCGGTACTGGTCCAGATCCCCTGAAAATCACAAAGCTATCAAGCCATCATCGGCACGCCAGGGAAACGCCATTTAAATGGCGTTTTGCTGGCGGCCAGATAATGACCCGCTTATAATGGTATTTGGATCCTCTCTCCCCTAATCAACTAGAAAACGTCTGAAAAAACTTTCTGGATCCGCGCATGCCCTATTTCACTGATAAGAGGTGTGTTGCTGATTCCAAACAAGTAAAAAAGAACACTCAGATAAATTTGCTCATCACCAGAATGTCGATCGAAGCAGCATGGACAAAGCCAGCACTGGTACCCATCATGCATGCGATGTGTTTGACTGTTTCATGTCTATCATTCATTATCATACAGTGAATTGTATCACTCTGATTGTCCATGGTCGCAGATTTTGGACAATCCGACCGTGGATCACTATCAGAGCTCCCTTGATATCACTTGAAATCAGCAACCTAGTTACAGTGGAACAGAAGAGATTCATCGCCAGGCATTTTCACCATGTCACTTTTCATTCATTTTATTTGAAGATGTTTAAGAACATCTCGATTTTCTAATTGTCCATTAAAACATAATTATTACATGTACTATCAACATTTCATCATCTACACAAATGGTGGATAAAATGATATAACATTTAAGCCAGTTAATGAAAATTTGGTACTAATAACATTGTCTCCTGCAGCAACGAAGGCTTAGGTGAGTCTGTGCAAATGTGCAGATTCGCCAGTACCTTCGCTGCTCGCATGTATACAACGTATGGATGTAGATGAAGACTCAGTGAAAAAAATTCAAATACCCACTGGATATGTTAGTATGGGTGTTTAAAGGAGGATTTTGCGCATGTGCTATAGTTTCAGAATTTGAACTAATGCAATGGTGAGATCGAGACCTGCCAAATAGACTTGCCTCCACTCGTTGAGCAACTCCCCTTCCGTGCGGAAGTGAGGCTTATCAACGAGTGAAGACCAGTCTAAACGGAAGTGGAGCTTATCAACGTGTGAAGACCAGTCTAAACAGAAGAGAAGCTTATCAAGACTCGTCTCCCCTCGTCGATAAGCTCCCCTTCCGTACGGAAGAGGAGCTTATCAACGAGTGAAGACCATTCTATACGGAAGGGGAGCTTATCGAGACCTGCCAAATAGACTTGTCTACCCTCGTTGATAAGCTCCCCTTCCGTACGGAAGTGGAGCTTATCAACGAGTGAAGACCAGTCTATACAGAAGGGGAGCTTATCGATATTTGCCAAATAGACTCGTCTACCCTCGTTGATAAGCTCCCCTTCCGTACAAAAGTGGAGCTTATCAACGAGTGAAGACCAGTCTATACGGAAGGGGAGCTTATCGAGACCTGCCAAATAGACTCGTCTCCCCTCGTTGATAAGCTCCCCTTCCGTACGGAAGTGGAGCTTATCAACGAGTGAAGACCAGTCTATACGGAAGGGGAGCTTATCGAGACCTGCTAAATAGACTCGTCTCCCCTCGCTGATAAGCTCCGTGGAGTTTATCAACGAGTGAAGACCAGTCTATACGGAAGGGGAGCTTATCGAGTACGGAAGGGGAGCTTATAAACGAGGAGAGGCCATTCAAGTTGCCAAACGCCTTACTTACTTGCGCATGTGGTTCTCTTCAACTCTGCTTGAAGGGTATGTAGTGCGGCGAAGTTCTGTACCTGGAAGACGTGCTGGGAGTCACTAGCGATTAAACCAAGTTCTGGCCTAGATGCTCCACTTCCTATCCCGATAGCGAATACTTTCATATTCATTTTATGTAGGTTAACAGTCTCTTGTCGAGTGAGAGTAGGTTGCGTGGACTGTCCATCAGTCATAACAATTAATATGTTGGGCACATGAGGCCTGTCTCCTGCCGCCGCTGTGAAACTGTTTGCTTCAACGTATTTCAGTGCCAAGTCTGTTCTGGTATTACCAGAGGAATACGCGATTCTTTGAATTCCCGACACAAGACCAGCCTTGTCGTGGTATTTGTTCAAGTTAAATTCATTATGAGGCCCACTAGAAAATGTCACGACCCCAATCTGTGTTTTGTTAGGGCCAATGTCAAATGACTGCGCAAAGCGCGCCACAAAGTCTTTTTGTTTCTGGAAGTCAGGAGTTCCGACGGATCCCGACGAATCCAGTAAGAAGACTATGTCAGCAGGATTTGATCCACAATCTGAAATACAAAATAAGCCGCTGCATGAGATTTCCAACAATTTGACATTTTGACAAGTCTTGACTGGAACGAACCTGTACAGCTTGCTTTCAAGCTTAGAAACTCCAAATGGTGTTCAGTCAGTAGCTTAACAATCATAAAATACTCAAGCGACTAGCAAAGGCTCTGATCTGACTGCGCGTATGCGCAGGCTGATCTGAGGCTTTGATGGTCGCACATACCACATTGTTGGAAATCTCATGCACTGGCTCATTAATTTAATTTAATATAAAGAAAGTCTTTACCCTTTCAACCCAACCTTTCTGACAAACTCTTCCATTTTAAATTGTAAAAGAGCCATTTGTGTTAAAAAGGCTTGTTAGACAAATCCCGAAAACGAAAATGCCAAAAATAAGATTGAGAAAAAATCAAAATGATTAAGCAAACCGTGTAGATCCAGAGGAGATGGTTTGACCAGATCTTTTTAAAGGTATGCAGTGTTGAAAGGATTAATGTTAGAAAAGATTAACATCGTGCAGTTTGCACTCCCAGTGCCAGATTGCCAGAGTTTTTTTTAAAAAAAACTCTTTGTAAAATTACAGGATTTACTGTTAATACAACCACATAGCTATAGTTCTCCCAAGATCTAATGGCTATAGTCCGTGCGCGATAAGAGTAGGGTGACGAAACAGATTTACAGTTAGAAGTATGATAAAAAAACCTATATTTGTCCAATCAATTGAATAAAGTACCATAACGTGTCCAACTGCGTAACTCTACTCTGACCGAGCACGGACTCTATGTTTACATTTGCTTGTTTGTAAACATTGAAATCAAAACATTTGGGTATATTATAATCCGTTTCTTGTTTACTGTCGTGAGTTGGCTCCCAGTACCGTTAGTTTAACAGGTGACCGGGCCCAGCGCGACGACAGTAAACATGATTCGCACTATAGTTTCAAAGATAGATGAGAATCGTTGTAAACAAACACTGGCTAGTTTACCTTGATTTTAGGCGTGCAGGCAGTCTCAGTTTACAGTTATATTAAACCTACCGCGGATTACTGCATATGTAGTGAATAGTCATGCTTTACCTACTGTACCTGTTTATAAGAAAAATAGAATTGCCTCATTACTATGCATCTTTGAAACTACTATATTTTTTTTTATAGCATAAGTCAGGTGTAGTTTTGATAACTATTTATAGCTCAGTACATGTAGGTCGAGTCGCCGCCAGTAGAAAAAACTTTTTTCCCATTATGCACAGGTTCGAATCCCATCAATGGTTACATTTCTTTTTCGTCATTTTTATTGTTTACCATTTTCATATGTATCCTTTAATCATGTTTGGACAACAGTTTTAACATTTATACAAAATGACCCTTAAATTGGACATACGCAAACACGAAAACGCATATGCGAGATGCCACGGAATGCATCAGGAAAATCAATCGGTGTGGACTGTTTGCTGTCATTAATGCGATTTTCAGAAGCAGAAATGATTTGGAATTGATTATGAACTATTTTCAAACAATTGTATCAATAAATAAATCAAAATATAAATAAAATCGAAAAAAAAAACAAGGCTACGCTGACGGAGTTCGAACTCGCAACTTCCATGACAGTGTTAAGCGATTCATCCACTATGCTATAGTGCTGACAAGATCGTATGGCCATGTTTACATTTGCTTGTTTGTAAACACTGAAATCAAAACCTTAGGCTGGCATATTCAGCAGTCAGGTGTAGTTTTGAAAATTATATGATATCAGTTTGTTTAGCTCAGTAGGTAGAGTCGCTGACAGCAGAAAATACATTTATTTTCCATTATGCCCAGGTTCGAATCCAATCAATGCTTTAATTTCATTTTCTTCATTTTTATTGTATCATATTTTCACATGTATCATTTAAGCATTATTGGAAAACAGTTTTAACATTTATACAAAGTGTCCATCAAATGGGACATTTTCAAACACGAAAACGCAATTTGCGAGATGCCACTGAATACATCAACTCAATAGGGTATGCATTGTTTGCTGTCTTTTAAGCGATATTCAGCAACCCAAATGGTTTGGCAATGATTAAGAATTATATCTTTAAATAAATAAAAAAAATGATAAAATGTAAAATAAAAAAACAAGGTACTGTGACGGGGTTTGCTACTTTAACATTTTTGATGTAATAAAATGCATGCATTATTCTAAAAATAGTGAGTTAAAAATAACTTTGCTATGGTTAACAGAAAGTCAAAATAAGGCTGCATGACTCTACGAATATCTCCTTGTGTTTGGTATATGCATATAACATTTTGAATATGATAATATACATGTTTTGTTCTAAAAATAGTGAGTTAAAAATAACTTTGTTATTGGTGAATATTATTGTAAATACAGAATGTCAACAAAGCCAGCATTACGCTGTTGGACTTTCTTCTAAGACCAAATGCAAACCAGAACAAAATGTGGGTCTGACATGGTCAAGCACCCAGCTTAACTGGTCTTGAAACCTTACTTATACTGTGACATTAGCCAAAACTATCGTCGTGTCGCGTGGAGTCGGTAGAACCTCGTTCTGTACACCCACACAGTACTAATATTGTACCCGCCTTTTTGGAGAAAACCGAAGGGGATAAAGTTTTCGGCATTTGTCCTTCCGTCCCCCTTCAAGTTGAAGGTACCTTTTGTGTGCAGCTCCTCCTACAGTTTTATGCCGATTCCTTTGAAGATTTACGGTTGTTTAAGTCATGGTCTTAAGATATGCATATTGTTTGGATATAATCCTCAGATTATTTTATATTACATGTACCTTTTTTCACAAAATGAACATAGTCATTTTTCCAGCCGAAATGAATAGATACTAGGTATTGTGTTTGCACAATTACTCCTACTGTTGTATGCTGATTCCTTTGAAACTTTACAGCTTCTTAGGTTATGGTCTGAAAATGTGCATATTACCTGCGTATTATCCTTAGATTAGTTTTGTTACTTTTTTACAAGTTGAACTCGTTTTAGGCGTTATTATATTCAAAGAAAATAGATAGTTAGTCCTTGTGTGTGCAACTCCTCTTAAAATTTTTTGCCGATTGTTTTGAAACTTAACCCTTAAAGTGCCAAGAAAAAATGCATCTACAAAATGTCGTCTGATGAAGTCGTCTGCTGCAAATAATTGCCCAACATTACTGACGAATTAAGTATAGAAGCTAACAGCGTGGACTCAGAATAGACTGCTCCTTTAGGAGCAGTCTGATCTGGGTCCACACTGTTTGCCATAGAGGCTTCTTAAACATTTCACCAGACGAAAAAAAAAACAGACGACTATTGTTGCGATTGGCGCATTAAGGGTTAACAGATGTTTTGTTCATAATCTGAAGATGTGCATATGTCTTGGAAATTAACCCCAGACAAATGTTTGACTTTTTTAAAAGTTGAGTTTAGCCGTTTTTTGGCATTTATTAAAGTGAACAGATCTGATTCTGGGTACCTTGTGTGTGAAAATCCTCCTACAAGTTTATGCTGACTCTTTTTAAACTTTACAGATGCCTTTGTCATGATATCCGTTTTTAAATAATTCTCAGATATTTTTTTCAGGATTTGAACTTAGACATTCAATGCTATCAATGTCTATAGATAGGCGGTACCTTGTCTACGCCAATGCTTCTACAGTTTATACTGTTTTTTTTTAACTTTGCATGTGTTTATATCATGGCCTGAAGATATGAATGTGCTAGGATAAAACATTTCTTACTTTTTTGTACTTAATCATTTTACCTTAAAGTAAATAAGAAGGCAAATATCAGGAATCGATAAATCAAGTACCACAGCTGACCCGGGACACCATATGGGAAAGTGACAAAACACAAGAAAACATCACACACAAGAGAGCCAAGAGGTCAGCCTTTTCCCAGCAGGTAATCACAAGGCTGCAAGGAACAGACAAGACCGCATACAAAGACAAACACGACACAACAATAGCAAAAAGAAGCGTCAGTAAAAAGTACTGGAGGACATATAAACATGCTTAACGGTACCAACCCCCTTTCATGACTCGTTTCATGATAGCTCATTTATTAAAATAGAAACATAAAGTGGCGGGGGACATATATTCTTTGAACTGACGTCTTCCTTTCATATATTGTATTGCATATATCGTTGGTGCTAGGGAGAGCATGATGGTTGATGCACTTACAATCATTCAATTAAGTTGGGTCCGCTGTTTTCATTTCTTATACTTTAGGTTCAGAAGATTCGTATACCGAGTATTTCAAAAGGGTTATTTCAATCACATTTCACCGATAGCTACCGATAACAAACATGACCCGTTCGTTGTTGAAGGGGTATATGACCTGCAAAAAGGTTATTTTGCGCATGTGTGTTACATACATATGTCATTCATTAATCGATCAGATTATGAGTATCAGTACTACTGAATAATTCAAAACATCATATGACATTCATCACGTGTTATAGTACATGTGGACGAATAGCTCTGATCAGCACCGTTTTCTGTTTACTATAAAATGTACATCAATCTCGTCATAGCATGCATACAGTATAGACTCTGATAGCAAATGTCTCAGGTTTAGCAAGCAAGTAGCCATAAACACATTTATGGCTACTTGCTTTCTAAACCTGAGACATTTGCTATCAGAGTCTGCACTGTATGTATGTTATGCTGAAATTGATGTACATTTAGAAAACAAAAGACAGTGCTGACCTCTTGGCTCTCGTTTGTGGTATTCTAACTGTGAGTTTGTCACTTTCCCTTTGGTATCCTGGGCCAGGGGTGGTACTTGATTGTATCGATTCCTGATCTTTGCATCCTTATTTACTTTAAATAATAATCATTTCATTGGTCTTACATTAGATGACATCTCAATGTATACCACTGGTATACAGTTTATGAACCAGTTTCTAAACCAAATGTCAATATGAAAAGGTCAAAAAGTCCCCGAGGCTAGGTCAAAACGTAAATATGTCAATAACAAATATATCTTTGGGGTATCTTTTAGTGTCTTTCCCAGACTGCTCGTTATCACATCCATAAACAGTTTTATCAACTTCAATATGTTCTGATTACTTTTATTATCTTTTTGAAGTCACATGCTCTTCATCATATGACAGAAGGAAGATGTTGGTGTATTTATTTAACCAGACCTCTAGATAAGAGCAGCTCATTCAGAACTATTGTCCTGCCAGCCAAGAGTGACAGTTACGCCATGTTGTGTTTACAAAGTTATCAGGGACTTTGAATCGATAGATCACTTGTGTATTAATCCTATCCACAGGATAGGATTAATACACAAGTGATCTATCGATTTGAGTTTGCATAATAGAAGTGTACACGTTAGTGTTTTACTAAGCAATTGTAAACTTAGTATTTCGTCACTGTCACTTTTGGTTGGCACGACAGTAACTTTCATATTTCTCAACTAAAACAAATGGTGTGTGTATTTAAACTTTGAACACCCTGAACCCGTTTGGGCTAATATATCAGAAAATAATCAAATTTGTACACTCATTATTTTGCCTATCTTTACGTATGTTCTTTAATGTGTTTTATTCTATGAATATATTGTGCAATGTTGACATATTGTGCCAGGTTAACATGCACATGCATTAAATGTACTTTATTTGGTGTAAGGGAGCGTCTCTATTAAACATTTTATCTCTTTTCCCGCTATTTGCGACTTTGGTCGTCTGATGATTTTTTGAAAATGTTTAAATATTTAGAGAGCAATTCTCTCACATAATACGCCAGTTTTTATAAGCCGCAACATGTGATTTCCAACAATGTGGCATTTTGACAAGTATAGACTCAGACGAGCCTGTGTTGGCTTCCTTTTAAGCTTAGAGATTCCAAAAGATGTTCAGGCAATAGCTTAAAACTCATGGAATATTCAGGCGACTTGCAAAGGCTCTAATCAGACTGCGCGTGTGCAGCTTTAGCTGGTTGCACATACCACATTGTTGAAAATCTCATGTCGCGGCTCAATATCTTGCTATCACTAAAATGCCACATTTCCATTTCTTGAAAGATTGCAATAGCAGTAACTTGGTCTGGCGGACTTTTTCGCGTCAAGTAGAGCTCATATAATGTGGTCTCGCGAAACGCGGAGCGTCCAGTCAGTATACTATCATTCGTGAGACGTGATTTTACAAACAAACCTGCTTAAAGGCATATATTTTGTGATATATGGAATCATTAGTGAATTTACTGATAAGGGACAGTTTCAGCATCTCACAAACTTAAAGGGGCCTCAAGAGGGGACCTACCTGTATACAACACAATTTCTTTCACTAAGATAAAGATCAATATTTTATCAGAAAATGCCTAATCCCTTCATGGGACCACTTTATTGCCCCCTGTAAGGAAGTCATAATCACCTAATGAAGATTAGCCTTTGATCTGTCCAGTATGACCCCTGGAGAGAATCATAATGAGTGGTACCAGTATTACTGCAAAATTTTCTATGCCTTTAAGTCTGTGCTCGATAAGAGTAGAGTTACGTAGTTGGTCACATTATGGTACTTTATTCACCTGATAGGACAAGTATAGGTTTCTAACTGTAAATCTGTTTCGTCACCCTACTCTTATCGATCACATTCTATAGAGACAATTGCCCCCAAAATAATCTAACAAACCCTATCGCCAATATTACATTGACATGTAGTTCATTGACATGATACAGGTATGCCGGGTAAAGTGCTACCAATCGCGTAAATGGCCTCTGTCAAGTTATTTAACGAGAGTCAATCAGGTACACCATAAGCATATTTGGATGATGAAGAAAATTGCATTTTAGCTTCGGCATGAGATCTCCAATAATTTGACATTTTGACAAGTGTAGACTCGACGAGCCTCTGCAGCCTCCTTTTAAGCTTAGAAACTCCAAATGATGTTCGGTCGGTAGCTTAACAGTCATAGAATACTCAAGCGACTAGCAAAGGCACTGATCAGGCTGCGCATATGCGCAGGCTGATCTGAGGCTTTGCTGGTTGCACCTACCACATTGTTGGAAATCTCATGCACTGGCTCATTTAATATTAATTTCTGGCCAGAAAATTCCAGGAATCCGGGTCCTGAGGTTATAAAACGCTTTGCATGTTTAACTCATCCCGCTCACAAATGTTGAAATGCAACAATTGTTGGCATTTTAACATTTGTTAGCAGGATGACTACAACATCTGGGTGTTTAAGCAGGAAAATCGTTATTTTTCAGTATTTTACTTTCTAGAAGCAGCTGTAATGTTATGCTCAGCTGAGTTGAGCTTGATAGGGCCATATTTGGATACCAAGTAAAATGGTGGCTACCGTATCATCAATATCTGACACGGCAAGACAGAAGCTTGAGTCCTGGTTGCAAAAACAGAGTGTTGGTTTAGGGTTCGTAATTTTCTAGAGATAAACATCGCTGTTTACCAATGCTAAAATGTATTGTTTGACTTCTAGCCTTTAAACAGACAATATTTTGAAAGTTTACAAAAATTGTAGATTCTTTGTGCGCCTGCTCCCCCATTTTTTTTAAAAAGATTTGCTACCAGCGTTATCCTGTAGAAATTTTACAATGTCCTTTTTTCGTTAAATTTTCTGGAAAATTCCAAAGGAAAATATCCACCATACACCTTAATAAAATGGCCTATGTTGGCCACCTGGACGAAACTTCAACATACCGAATGTAATGATTAAGAAAACGTGAGGGGTTACACCAAAACAGTCAAAATCAAAATTATGATGTGTTCATGTCTCTTAAGGTTGTTTTAATCGTAACAAACAGTGTAGAATCTAATGAAATGCAGCACTATGCTTCATTTTATCTGCGTCTTCACTGTTTGCCAAAGTACCGTTTGAGGGGTTCCAGTATACAAATGGTTAAAATATAGAAAAATGTATACAACATATTACTACATATTAATCTATAGGATTGAAACTATATTTGAAAGCTATGATAAATATACATTTATAACTTACCGATTGTTGTATTGGCCCCGTGGGCCCCGGTTAGGCCCAGTAGTACCAAACAACCCAAGATGTAATGCCTGTGCATGCTTTGCACTAATTCTAAGTCTTACGGATTTGCTACAATCTTTTTATATAGGGTACTTGCTCCCATTTAAAAGTGATATTTTTTTTTGTTTTAAAATATATCTGATTGCGGGTACCAGTCATTTGGCTATCAGATATGACATGTTTTGTGTACAAAAAGGTCAGTGTTTGAAAGATATCAAAATTTTTATCCTCTTAATGAGATTTTGATACAAAATGAAATGTATAAATATTGGTCTTATAAAATGCAATATATCATGTTGGGAAGTTTAGGGTCAGCTATTCTTTAAACTTATGTTAAAACCTGAAGTAAAGTTGACTGGGCCTACCTAAGCTCAACTAGGGTTTTAATTTATTTTAATTTGATTTGATTATTTCTCTGTGAAGATGCACTTAATTTGCATATGTCAGGAAACCTCAATATGAGCTTATCATTTTTTTTGTGTTTTAACAACAGCAACATCTAGGGCAAAGATTTGTTCACTAAAATATTACAACCCCAGATAGCCTCGGCTGCCGGTGGTTCTGTTGTTGTTTATTGGTTATTTGCTGTTATTCCCATTTGGTGTAGAGTTTTTGTGTTGGGTAATTGTTTTGTCATGTGATTCGTGGGATCCTTTCTATATACTTTAGCAATTATCTAGCTAAAGAGCTGGTTTGGTCTTCGGTCTTCTGTTATTATGACATTTCCTGTCCTTATACTGGTAGTTATATAAATCAAGACTGAGTTATATAGTCTTTGTTGGTGACGTTCTTTATGCTGCTCTTGCATATTTACGAATCGGCTTGCAAACATACGCGTATCTGGAATCGCCTCGATCATTAGTCAGGGGCGATCGGGACTCCCGTGCGAATTTGATGCCGATTTATGGTGACCTATACCAAATCAAACTTTAGGGGATAACTAATGAAAATCACCTGGTCACCCATCTGAGTTTCACGTCTGGACGTCCTTTTGACGTCATCAAAATAACGTATATTGTATCGGTGCAATTTAAACGGTATGTCCATTGTAGTCTATGGCGATCAGGACTTTCTTGCATTTTGTTTGCCAATTTCAGTCGAAATGTACCAAATTTAATCTTTGGAGGTTAATAATTAAAATTAACATGTCGCCCATAGTGTTTTCGCATTAGAACAAAAAGATGACGTCATTAAAATGACGCCTAAAATGTAAATACCACATATATATGCATTTTGTCCATTTCCAACGCATGGAAATATTCCTTTAATAAACTGGCAGCCTTATCATGACTGATTACAAACTCTTTTAAATCAAATCAAATCAAATAAATCGTAACATACAGAATATATTCAGATAGTGTGAAGTCAGTTCGAGGGTGGGACGTAAATGCCGTCACGATTTACGAATAATGAGACAGTGGAGTGAATGAAAAACACGATAATGAACGGTGTAAATATAATCTCTTATGCTTATATATATATAGATGTACCACGACCTCTGACCAATGACCTTTGGGTCTTTCTATTTCAAACGATTTATGCAGAATACGTAAAATGAGCCAGTCCGGGTAGAACATATGTGTGTATGTCAAAGCTTTTATAGTAAATGTAAATAAATGCCCGAAAACCTTTTTTTCTAGTACAAAATATCCATATTGTAAATAGAGTCAAGCCCAAAAGCTTTTGGCTTATCTGTAGCTGCTTATCCTACACTCAAAGAAAAGATCTTAGTAATAATCATTTGCATACACTATCAACCAAACTCATTATAGTCCGATTTTGACCCCTGAAGGATCAAACGTTAGAATAGTCTACTTAGTAGTAAGTTCATGATATGGAAATAAGGATAAACCCTCTACAAGTTACCCATTGTACTTCGATAGCACGGCCAATAGAAAACTGTTACAATCTGATTTGTCTCTCGCATGCTTATAGGTAGAATCGTCTTCAAAGGTCAAAATCGGACAATGAGGCATTCTTGTTGATACGGCTAAAGAAATATCTGAATCCACATAAAAATAGTTGTTCAAAAGTCATAAGCATATTGACCACTGGCAATATTTTACATGAGTCCTCTTCTGCTCCGCGGCAACACAAATCAGTACAATATAAATGGTTTACTTTGTACTTACACCGAGATGTTTCGCATACAGACATGCTGCGACTACAATGTACATTTTATCAGCTGCAGAGGGGTTTCGGGGGCAGGAGGCAACATGCGCGGATCCAGGGATTTTTGTCAGTCTTATTATTTTGTCCTCAGCTTATTTTACAGTTTACAGAGGGGGTCGAATGGTTTTATTGCTGAGAAAACTATACTTATACTTTACCAAGGATCCAGAGGGGGTCCATTATTTTCCAGGGGGGTATGTCAAACTTTTTCCAGGGGGGAGGGGGTCCAAATGCTAATTTCTTTAGAAACCCATGTACGTACTTGTTATTTTCCAGGGGTGGGGGTGTCCGGGCCCCCTATCCCCCTCTGGATCCGCACATGGGCAATGTCATCATAACGGGACACTATTTATCACAGTCCTGCTTCATAATTGTCAGGCATTGATTTGTCAGGATTAATGACAGATGAGGTTTTCCAAATGATGCACTGGTACTGCGCACGTTTGACACTTTCAAGAAACACAGCTCTTGGAGGTGGTAGTTTTTGCAATTCAGCTTTTTTTCCTCCCAAATATCAACTACGTCAACGCAGTGAGTCAAACAATATCGGTGACTGGCTAATACAAAGTAAGAAAGACGGCAAAGATCAGGAATCGATACAATCAAGTACCACACCTGACCCAGGATACCAATGGGAAAGTAACAAACTCACAGTTAGACATCACAGACGAGAGCTAAGAAGTCAGGACAATTTTTCAAATATATTACTTTAGTGCATCCGTCACAGTACTTTCTAAGGGCACTGGGCCGTGGTGAAAGAATGCTTCGTGGATAGAGTCTCTAGCATAGCTAAATGCCTGCCAATATGATTTCTTGCTCTTTCTGACATTGAACTAGTTAATATCAGCACCTGAAAGTGCATGGAATTCGATCAGAACCCTGGTTGTGACATCACCAATGCCACATTGACATCTTTAATAAGTGTTCTGATCTTAGAAACTTGATGATATATGAGCAAGACTGTTTAAGAAAACGTAAAATATCAACACTCTGCAATTGTTTTATATATGTTTTATTTAAGCGGCGAAAACAAAATTTGCTCCTCTGCAAAACTGGGAGTAGGGTTGTGCATTAGCTCATATAAGACGAAATATTTAAGATAGAAAAGCAAACTTTGGTTTTTGTATTCGTCAATTGAGTATTGGTTTGTTAAACCTTATCTAAAACGATATTCATTTACTATATTCCATGGGGAACAATGTTAAACACATATGATAATTTTACTCTTAATTCAATATTTCGGCCAAAGGCCTTTATCAAGAAAAACATGCATTTCAATGTCAACTACATAGTCTCTGTTCCACCATCTTGTAGTTGACATTGAAGTGCATGTTTTCTTGATAATGGCCTTTGGCCGAAATATTGAATTAAGAGTAAAATTATAATGATAATCTAAAACGGTTTGAAACCGACTCAGAGCAGTCGTTAAACTAAATGACGATAGCCAAAATTACCACTTTTAAATTATAATTAAGTTCATGTAACGCACATAATACAACATGTAGCCGTAAACAGCTGTCACATATAGTAAAGTCATCCAGTAATTTGCAGACTATTAGAATGTTCATTGATTATCTAGTTTTAAAGTCTTTTTTTCTGTAGCTCAAACTTTCAATTTTTTATTCTCAAATTGATAAAGTAACATATGTAACAAGCTGTTACAGGCTAACACCCATGCTTACAGTGTGCAAACATCTCCTATTCGATGCACCTTGAATCGGTACATACGATAGAGTATATCTAAAGGAGTTTCAAGATGGAGCAGGTCAATATTCAGCTTGCAGTCAAAATCTTGTTTGATGATTATTCTGTTTTTTTATGAGATGAGGAGGACAATTATTTTACCAGAAAAGCAGAAATAATAATCGATATTGTATATGACTTGGATAAGGATTGGTTTAGAATATTTACATTAGAAAGGGGACATTTACTAAATTGTACTGTTTAAATGTGAATCGATTATTTTCAATGTTCCTCTAGGATGTATCTTTATTTTAGAATTATTCATATTAGGAAATATTGAAAACAAATATTCATAACATCTGTAACAAAGGTACAGGGGCTTAATAATCACAAATACCTAAGATTTAGGCACCAGAGGCTGGAGACTTTAGCTAGGAAAACATGCGAATTTCATCCTGAAATACTATCTCTTACATCAAGTCAATGTCCTTGCTCATTAATTATGTCATGTAACATATGTTACAACCTTTAACAAGTGCTTCAATCTTGTTGTTTAACCTGCAAATTCTATAATTTTAATAATATGAGCAAGACAATCCCAAACATGCAAGATATCCAACAGCAGCAAATGTTTTCATATATTTTTACTTAAATGATGCCTACTAAATTCGGCTCCTTAAAATTGGGTATAGCCTTTGGGTTGTTTAATTGCACGTATAAGACACTGTATTTAAAGTATAAAAGCAAACTTTGGATTTTCTCTAAGCAAAATGAGTTTGTTAGTACAAAAATATCAAAACATTTTGAAAAATGCACATATCAGCTAAAAAATGAATGATATTGGTCACAAGTTTCATTTTTAAAGGGTAATCTAATTAAAGTAACGTACATAACACCACTGGAAGCTATAATTTTGCTCCAAAAGAATTTATATGTAGCTAAAGTTGTCAATATGCAGACCATATGAGTAATTTAAATAATAAGCAATCTTTCTGTTGCTCAAACTTTTAGTTTTCTTTTTTTCTAAATTTAATATGGTAACATATGTAACAGGCTGTCAGAGACTAACGCCCCGGCGAACATAGTGCAACCATATATTAAAAGACACAGCTTGGAATCTTCTTTTAGATAGGATAAGCTTGCAAAATTCCCCAGGGGGCAGTAACATTCTCAGCCATCAGTCTAATGGTGGCCCGATAAGCTGGGTATTTATAGGAAATCTACGGTATTTTGCATGCAAAATATAGTTATCGATAAATAATTCATTGTTTAAGTCAGGTAAAGCATTGATGTAACCATCATATGACTAAAATAATTGATATTATGTTAAAAAAAAGCGTTCGTGTTGGATAAATATGACCATACCAATACAAACTATAGCTTTTATTAACGGGCAGTTTCTTATTATGGTCGCCATATTTATGACGTCATAACTAGCCTCAGACGCGGATTTGAGATGGGTGACCACCTTTAAATTAAAGGCAAGACTCCACTGAAGGTTTTGATATAGGTCACCATAAATCGGCACACGATTCGCACGGGACCTATTTTTTGTCCCTAAGGGCCCTGACTACATGCAACGTAACAGCTACGTAAGCTTTCCGTGCTGTGGCGTTCTAAGCGATTTCAGATTCGCCGTACGTCCGCAAGCCGATTCGTAAATGTGTAAAAGCAGCATTAGTTCTGTGTATTCTTTTCTTTGTTTCACCACAGTTCATTATCTAATTGGTCTTTGATGTTCGAAAACATCTAAGTGAGTTGACCATTTGAGCCTAATGGAATTTCACAATTATCAATTGGACCAATCTATTTCTGTTCTAAGGGAAGTAGGGTGGTATTTTCAATTTATACATTTTTTTTTAAATTTAAACATTAATAGAACATTGTGTAACCAAACGGCGCAGTTAATCATTGTATATGTTGAATCAACACACTTCTAAAGCGATAATTCTGTTGTTTCTTAGCCGTTTTCTTCCTTTATTGCGCCCATTGTGTGTGTGGGGGTGGGTGGGGGTTTCAATTCCTGCTTTTATTTACTGCGTATATCCTTAAAGATGCAAATGTTAATACACTGTACATGAATTGGTGGTTTTTGTTTTATTGAATATTGACTTGTCAGATTACCTACTCGAATGCTCTTGTGTCTTTTAATTTAGTGGCACATGTTAGTTATGGACCGCAAACCCCTAAACGGGTACTTTGGCAAACAGTGAATACCCAGATGAGATGCCACATAATGCAGCATTTCATCAGGATCTGCACTATATGTATTTGCCAAGACAAAATTGATCTTGTTTCTCGTTGCAAACTTTTACTTAATTCGTTTATTAAATGAAACAAAAGAGAGCACTCATGTAAGATCCTCTATATAATACACTAAGGAATGAGGTTATTGTTCTAAAACATATTGACCCCATAGAATAGTTGAAGTGTTACTTTTCAAGTGGATCGAATGATTAGATAGACACTACTTAAATTTACGTCATCAATTGCAGGTATGCAGAGCAATGAACGAAAAACATACATAAAACAAAACATATAATTGAATTGGGCAATTTTAAGCCCAAAAGAATATCAGGCCATATACGGGGCATTTGGAAAGTTCTTAGCATGGCATCATAACTACACAATGCGTTGATAAAATGCTATCAAATAATACATTTTGGAAACTAGAATTCAACGGCTACTTGATGGTTTAATTTTTGTCGAAAAAGGACTCGGCGTGCACGTGCAGCGCATGCTCAAAATGATTAGGGCTTATACACTGGTTGAAATTTTAAGCAAAATATTTGTAAAAAATACGAAGGAAAATTGGGGACCTTATTTACGATCACGGTTTGACAAATTAACGATTTGGTGCCGACTTAATTTTTATTAAAATGTATTATGCGATCACTGCTTGCACGACTTACACATTTACATTCGGAAAATGTTGACTGATAGAAAAATGGTAAATTTTCAAAAATGGGACTTTTTTCAATTTTTCCTTATACTTTTACTTTAAACTTTGTCACTACAGTAGCACGAAAAATGCCTATTGGGTATATGTTTTGCTTTGTTTGTAGCGAACAATGCATAAAAAGCATTTTGTCGTGCAAAACGAGTGGCTTGTTTAGTTCTGTAGTCAAGAAAATTATTCCTAATAACACTATCTCTACTTTTCAAGAAGTGGGTGGGGTAACTTGATCCCTCATATTTTGTCGATGGCAAAAGAACTTATCATGGTATCGCGTTAACCATCACAGAATTGATTTATTTCTACTCTCAGTGTATTTGCCACCGTTTTCAATTGAAACGAACCAGAACGTCAACTCATAGCTGAACTTACTCTCCCCCATGGGAAGATTTTAAGAGTTATCTTCCCTTTGTTCTGGTTTACAAAATTTATTTTCTTTTCAATACAAAGAGGATAAAGTGTGCTTGACAAAAATACCAACGCACGGCATTTTTAAACTACTGTCAGTTATATGTTTTCAAATATGTGCATTGTAAGCTTCGATTTTAGTCCAAAAAAAAAATAAAAAAAAAAAAATAGCGCATTGCTTTGCTTTGTAGAATGATTTGGTATTGCTGTTCCAGTATTTAGTTATTAGAAACAACTCGGTCATAAATTGTATAATAGCTATACCAGATTGTGGCCTACCAAATGACACGTAATTATATAATTTCATGAACTATTGTTAATGTTCTGCACACTTTTGAAAAGGAAAAATGTTATACTTTCCACTGAAATTTTGCGTTTTCCAGTACACAAACAGTACATGTATTCACAATAATATTTTTCGTGTCTGCAATTTAATATCCTCATGAAATTTGTGCCATAACATAGAGAAAAGATAGTTCTTTAAGATGATACCAAACATGATAGGGTTTGTAAATCGGTTACTGAGATAAAATACCATGCTAAGAACTTTCCAAATGCCCCTCGTAAAATGTTCGTGTTTTCGGTAGAGTCCCGTTATAAAAAGAAACACTGAATTTAGATACAAATGGTTTAAACAATATTTTATTCAGATAATTTGCATGTAGACAGATATATACAATGTCAACATTTTCAGGATCTGACAGTAAGCTTTAAAGAGACAAGATCTGTAACTATGAACATTTTTCGAAAAAAAAATTCTTTTTAAATCATTGTAGAAATATGTTTTCACAATACAGCTGAAAACTGCGTGGAACAGTGAATTACCTTATAAAACAGGCGATTTTTCTCTTGGTATGAATTATTTACGTCCCTCCAATAATTCTAGACAGCTGATTCTTAACATAAATGCTGTTGTAATGATACATATAATTTGTTAAAATTTATGAAAATGATAAAATGTTTACATGAATTTGAGTACTTTTACTGTATTCTTGAAAAATAGAAACTTTATTTCCAAAATTAGAATATCATAAGTTACAGACTATGCAGCTTTAAGCTTATATGGAAGCCATTTCCTGACACAAAATGTATATACAACATTTGTGAATAGTATATAAACATTACAAAGAATGATCCACTAGAGCTACAGGTAGAATATGCAAAGAAAACAAATGGAAAAATATATATGTGAAAGGAAAAGAGATTCAGTTAAGTCAGGATGGTCCATTGTATATATTGAGTTACAAGTTATACTTTCTAAATAATATTGTATTTTCTTTCTCTGATGATCGAGGTTGTCTTAGCAGACAATGCAGACTCGTTTGAAATGCCGCACAGTTCACCAAAGTACCTTTTAGGCGCTTCCTGTCTTCAAATGGCTAGAGCAATAAATATGTATTGATTTGACATTAATTATTGCCATTAAGTTTCGTTGGAATATTTTTAATGGGATTAATGCTAAAAGGATGAATTCCATTAAAATAACCGTAAATTCTGCTTCAACTGAGGTCAGTAAAAACCTGTCGATTCTTGTAAAGATCTGTTTTGATGCCATATTAACGGGAAATAAATTAATGGTACATTTTTAATGACACATAAAGTAAAGATCATTTATCTTAAGCCATAAAACTATTTGATTGACCTTAAATGTAATGGCGCAGTTACTTGAATGATACCGTAGTTAATTTAGAAGGAGTGAATTAAATGGGGCAACTAGCTTAATGGTAATTAATTTAACAGATCATATCATCCATGGTCATGAACTAAATTGGGCAGATAGTAAAATGATAGTTAACTGAACCGTCACTATTGTTTTGGCACATAAAATAGTTCCCAGAAAGAATTAAAGAACAAAGAAACATTAAACATTAAATAAGGCATTCATTAGTATGTTACATTTAGTTATGTCAAACTTTTTTGTAAGTGCGTCAAAGTATTTTGCATACTTATGTTTTATTGAGAAACAAAGTTTTCAAAGATAGAGTTTCAAAACATCAGCCAACGTGTCATCGTTATTAAAAAAAAAAACAACAAAATAATCAGTTTAAGTTTATTTCCAGAATTATTACATTTACATATATCAGAAGATAATTTGCAAGGTAAAAGAAATGTGGTTTACAGCCTGATATATTAAAACCCATGCACCATATCTTGAATATTACTTTAAAGCCATTATTTTGATGATGGCCCCCTTGACTAAGTATATCCTATATACTGTAGACTCATATAGTCCATTAAAACATAATTAATATACAGAAAAAACAAGGGATCTTCTTCTTCTTTTCGTTACAGTTCTTCCCTCGGTCAACCGGGTATTATCGAACTATGTGACTATGTACATGTGTCTTCCAAGATTGATTGACAGTGCAGCTAAAAACAGTTTAAGTACAGGTTAAAATTTGAATATTGATCTACATGTACATCGTGCTAAGTGGAAGCTCCTTGAAGGTCTCTATGCTCTGTGCTGAGAATGTTGGAAAGGCAGCTGGTTCCAAATACGGAGGGCACTTGGGGAAGAAGGGGTAGAGATGGGCATTCACTGTCGACCTTGGAATAGCATATCTCATGTTGTTAACTGTAGGAGGCTCTTGTTGTAATCAGGAAATGTGTGACGGGGATGGAAACCAGTTGGTAAATCACTCTGTACAATCTGCATCCTCCTTTGTTGGAGAGTATCCCACTCGAGGTCGGCTAGCATGGCTGTAACACTACCAGTTCTGCTGTAGTCACCCTTCACAAATCGCTTTTTGCTGGACCATCTCTAGTTTATTTATGTTCATACACAAGAGGCATATTCCATGATGGGTCGTACCAGTGACTTATAGCACTTATCCTTCACCGTAGATGGACAGCTGTGGAGGTTCCTCTTTAGAAAGTTGAGGCTTGTGGTAGCCTTTTTGGCTGTAGTGTCCACATGTGTGTTCCATGAAAGGTCCGAGTTGATAGTCACCCAAGAAATTTTGTGTTCTTGACTCTCTGCAGCTTTGTTCCATGGATGTCGTAGTCATGAGCGAGGGGATTTCTTTCATTAGTTATCCTTATGACCTCACATTTGTCTGCGTTGAACTGCATCAGCAAATCATGCTCCCATTCTTGCAGTTTGGCTAGGTCTTGTTGGAGAAGGGTCTGGTCTTCCTTAGACCTTATGATCCTATAGACAAGTGAGTCGTCAGCAAACAGTCTGGTGGTAGACGAGATCTTTTCTGGCATACCCTTAATGTACACCTGAAATAGCAGAGGTCCAAGGACAGTTACTTGCTGTGCCGCCTGATGTGACGTTGGTTGCATTGGAATGGGTGCCTTCTAGGACGACCTCTTGTTGTTTGTCTGACTGAAAATCAGCAATCCACTTGTTCAGATGGTCTATCACTCCATAATGATATAGCCGCCCTAGGGAACGTAGCGGCTCAGTGGTAGAGTTTTTGACTCTAGACAGAGGGGCAAAGGCAAAGGAATTTTGTTGAACGACTTGCATAAGTCAAACAGCGCAGCGTTGATCTGCCCCATATCATTGAGTCCCTTCGCAAGGTCTTGCACTGTCAGGATCAGCTGCGATTCACAAGAACGATGTTTCCGGAAGCCACGCTGTGCATCATTGAGCAGATGATGATCATCAAGATGTCTGATCACGTGGCTGTGCACAATGTGTTCCAGTATCTTGCAGCATATGGATGTCAAAGATACAGGCCTGTAATTTGCTGGTTTGTGTCTGTCGCCCATCTTAAATATTGGTGAAATAAACACCTTCTTCCATTCTTGTGGTATTTCCCTTGGTCAAGAGATGCTTGAAAAACCATTGTCAGTATGTCTTCCACTACATCACTGAGAGACTTAAGTAGTCTTCCAGGTATAGCGTCAGGTCCTGTGGCCTTGTATGGATAAATGTCTTTTAGTAGCTTTAGGACACCTTTTCTGTTGAAAGTGATAGGCTGAACACTTGGATGGTTGGCAAGATTCATCTTTTGGATGGTTTTGTCTTCAACAGTAAAAACAGATGTGAACTGATCATTAAGTATATTGGACTTCATGATGCTATCACTATGGTTGATTCCGTTTGACTGCAATGGAGCTACGCCGCTGGCATCGCATTTTTTACTCTTGATAAAACTGTAGAGTTTCTTGGGGTTTCCAGTCTGGTCATCGCTCACTAAGTCATTGACCTGGGCAGCATAGGCTTTCCTGCATTTCATTTGGCTTTCCGTATTCAGCTGCTTGTATCTATTTGAGTCTGATTTCTTTTTTGAGGTCCTGGCTTTCTTTTAGGCTCTTTTCTTTGGGTGTGAGAGCCTCTTCAGGTCTCTTTTATTCCTTGGCTGGCTGAATCGGACTGAAGAAAGTTTAGATGGGATATAATAAGTCATGATCTATGTACATTTGCTGCTAAACTGAGGCCACATGGTGTCAGTATCTGCTTTGGTAGAGTGCTTGTCTGTTAACTCATGTGAAAATGCATTCATGCCAGCTTTCATGCTGGGTACATCTTCTTTGGACCATAACCATATCTTCCTTCTGACTGGACTTGTGTACTTGACACTGATGTCCAAGTACATGTATACAATTTCATGGTAGCTTATACCAGGAAGTGATTTGCAAGTTTGAATGAGAGAGGGTCTGTTGGTAAGGAAGATATCCAATAAGTTGTTGTCTCTTGTTGGAAAATCAACAATTTGATCAAGGCCACAATTCTCTACTGCTTGAAGAAAAGAACCACTGGTTTCCTTCTTGTAGTTGTTTCCTGAGACTGCATTTTAGGACCAATTGATATCAGGAAGGTTCGCGTCACCTCCAATCTAGATGACTTCATTTGGATGGCGCTTCACAAGGCTCTATATTGAATTTATCAGTTATCTTTGGTGGCATTTATTTTTCATTTTCAACTTTATTTAACATTTATGATGCTGAATGATCAGGAATACCTTTTAGAAGAATTTAATGAACTCCTTAAGGAGAAAACACATAAAAAATTATGTACGGATATTTCATTGTTTTAAACAGTTTGACCCTACCCCAGCCTACATATCCTTGTTTACACAATTTCTGCACAGGACATTGCCTTTTGATTTCAGCATAAAATTACTTACAAACTGGTATATAGCAACTTTGGCAAATAGGGGGCGCAACGAAACTTTTTGAGGGTCTCAACTTACGGACTAAAACTCTACAATTTCAGCTCTTTGGTTATTCTTTGCTTAATCTAAAAAAAATATTTGACTTCACTACAGCTGGTGACAGGGACTTTGTGGTGGCGGTAAAACGTCTCCATGTCCTTCACTATAGTGTAGACTATATTTTCATGTCCTTTGCAATCATCGATTCCAGTGTGGTACTTTGAAATCATTAGATGGTCACTGATAAAGTCTTGTCCATACTAAAACACTTGTGCACTCTATAATGTCAGTTTTTTGGTGTATTCTTTGCTTTAAAAGGATAACCTTTTCTATGAGAACATATATGACAATGTAAACTGACTAGCCTGACTTGCGAGTCTCAGTCTGGTATGAGTCTTACTTTGTCAGAAAAAAACGAAGGCAGGTTTTCTCGACGGGGTCCAAATAAAATGGTGTCCTTTATCTTTCTAAATGTCTTACACACCTGTTTTTCTTTGTAGAGGCACTTGTAACTAAACTAATCACTACTATTGTTATCAGTTGGAGTGCCTGTTCATTGATAAATTATTTTGTAAACTCATTCTTTTTCTATTGTGCAATACAATACATGTATACTACCACGACATACCGTCAAATGTTGTTATCAAATATGCCAACAAAACTTTGCTGAAAAAATGCCTGAAACAAGCTGTTTGAGTGGGTTGGTCTGTGATCTGTGATTGTGGCATTTGGTCATACTTAATTTGTTTAAAAAGACAAATATGATTAGGAAGAGATACGGAACAATAACATCCTCACGACAGTTAAAACACCAAAATTAAAACGTACACTACAGAGTGTATTACAAAACAAGGAACAAACACAAAAGTAAATAAGCAGGCAAAGATCAGGCATCGATACAGTCAGGTACCACACCTGACCCGAGACACCTTATGGAAAGGTGATTAAAACGAGGATACACCACACACAAGAGAGCCAAGAGGTCAGCCCTTTCCCAGCAGGTGATCACTTGGCTGCAAGAAGACAGTAAAATAAAACAGACGTGAAACATAAATAACAAAAATGACCCACAAAAGAGGCACCGCCTGGGAACACCCCCACAATTAGTGGGAGCAAAAATAAACAATGCGGCACTAACAGAACTACGGCCTTAGAACGGACAGCAGCCGAAACCACCAGGGCTAAAATTTAATATATTTTTCTAGCCAAAAAATTTCACCTTTTATTCTCATTTCAGATTTCCAATCAGGTCCACATTGCAGCTTAGTAGTAGTTGTCATTCACTACATATATCTTGTTCCAGATATGCTTATAGCGTAATTTGAGAGATATGTAAGAATTACGACACGTGTGATATGTGTCGCTTCTTTTTCACGTCAACCTTGGCTAATTTCTATCACTTATTCATGAGATAGGGTACATGCCATCTCTTCTGATTTCTGACCTCGATCTTGTCCAGTGCAAGATCGAGGTCAGAAATTTGAAGAAAAGTACAATCATTCTTAGTTCGAAGACGATCAATCATTATTTGAAGTTAACCTATTCATATTTTGTAACCCGTGTCACCTGATTTTCGTTTTTAATCACAAACTACTTTGAATAATGGTAGTTGCAGGTCAAGGGCACACCCTGACAGGTACACAGCCTTTAAACAACGACGATGCGACGTTGTTTTGCGAGAATCATACCGATGAAGACTAAAGAATTGTGAAAATTTGGAACATGCATACCATTAACTATTTAGCACATTCATTTGCTTACTTAGTTAGTTTGGTGTTAGATATTTTTGTTTTGTTTCTTTGGTTTGATTCTTTACGTCCCATCAACAATCTTTCAGTTATAAAGGGACGGGTCTTCCTGGGTTGAACCAGTACTAAGCTAGGATTAATGTTCTTGCTCAAGGACACAACGCAGTGACACCGGTGAGGCTCGAGCCCGCGGCTCCTCGGTCTCGAGTCAAGCACTCTACCACTGAGCCCCCTGGTGGTTTGATATAACATGTAAGTCAGAGATATAATTGGGCCTTCGGATGTTTGCGAACAACAAAGGCGCAGACCAGCCTGCGCATCCGCGCAGTCTGATCAGCGCATTTGTTATTTACTTATTGGTAAGCAGGGATATCAAAACTTGCTACAAGCGAAGTTTCACTATTCTAATTATTCTCTGTAGATGTGCAGGCTAGTTTTGGTATGACCTGATCAGAAACCCCAAAGACAGGTTTTGTCGCGTTGCGGCCCATTTAGTGCCAAATCATAATCCTCTGAATAACCTCAATACTAGTATAATTGCTGACTGTAAGACTATTTGTACTTACTTAAACAGCAATAAATGCCTTGTGCTTATAATTAGATGATTGTCTTTGTTTGATACAATCAAACAAGTCAGAACGAACCAACAAAGAACATCTCCACTTTCCATTTTTTTACGCGTTTACGTTTTGTTTCTATTTTAGACTAATTTAATTAATAATAATAATTTGGACTGAACTTCATCGGATCTTATTTATGTTATAACTTGAACTGAAACTAATTGTGGAATGCAATATGTTGGACAAACTGGCCGATCCCTCAAGACTAGGTCTCGTGAGCACTTTCGTTAAATGAAAAAGCCTAAAAAATTTGACACATTTCTTTATCGCCATTTCAAAAATAATGGTCATTCACCTAGTAAAATTGTAATTCAGCCGGTTGAAAAAATTACATATGATCCAAATTCATCAACTAGATTAAAAAATATAAAGAGACATGAAACTGAACTTAAATGGATTAAATTTTTGCAATCACCTTTTCCTTTAGGCTTTAATGATAATATATACCATGAAGGCAACATTTCTAAAATGCCAGATTTTTATGTTTTTTCTGTTTTGGAATGTAAAAAACGTAAAAGTAGATCTCATGGTAAACGTAAAAATGGCAACATTAAGCGCAAAATTTGTACTGAAAAACGCTTAAATACTTCTCTAAAGGATCTTTCCTTGGCTTTAACTAATCATGGTCGGCATGGCTTATTTTCATTTTTAAGTTCCTTGCCTATCTTAGTTTTACGCAATTTAGAGTAAGAGGCTAATAAACTTTACGATAGAGCAAACAAATTATATAAAGCAGCACTCCTTACAAGGTGTTATGTTCAACATTTCCTTAGTCCTTATATCGATTCTGAGGTCAACCATAAACGACATTTTATCAAAATTCCATTCATTAACAAAGGTATTGAGTTTATTGATTTACATAGTATCTTCAAGGATAATTCAGTGATTTCATCTATTCCAAATTACTTTAATAATTCTGAAACTCCTATCATTTGTTATATATATATCAAACCTATTAGGTCTACGATATTTAACTTTAATAAAATCGTAAATGATTTAGATATAGATTCCAATACTCCTGCCTCCTGAGATTGTAAAAATTCAAATTATTTATATCCCTCTGCAGGGCATGTTATTACAGGTAATCTAAATGTCATTCCTGACGCTAGAGTTCGCAATATCATTTCTAAAGGTCCTAAATATAGATTTCCCTCTAATATCGATTTCTCTAAATGTCGTAGAGAGATCGCTGCTTCTTTAAATGACTTTAGTAATCGTTGGTGCAAACGGGAAAATGTTGAACCTGATGCCTTGAAGGAATGGAAGATTAACATTTTTAAAATTATTGATACTCGTATTTCATTTTACTCTCGTAATACACATCTTTTGCCCCCTAAACCTAAATCTTCTTTTCGTCATCTTAAACGAGGTATCCAGAATTTTCATATGAACTATGTTTTGGTTCCAGCAGATAAAGCTGCTAACAATGTTGTAGTTGTTTGACGATTGTATTATATTGATACTCTTAAGCGTGAGCTTGTTGACACTAATGCTTATAAACTGCAGCCTTCTTTAAGTGAAAGGGTGATTGTTGATGGGCATGGTTGTCATACAGCCCTACATTTTGGTGTCAAAGCTAAAGAAAATCAAGACAAAGTTCTTACGTTGTACTGGTTACCTAAACTCCATAAAAAACCCTATAAAGCAAGATTTATTGCTAATTCTAGTTCTTGTAAGACAACAGAACTTTCTAAATTGTTAACCTCGTGTCTTACAGCTGTTAAAAAACATGTTATCAAATATTGTGAAAAGGTATATGAGAGATCTGGTAAAAACCTATTTTGGTCTATTAAAAATTCAGGTGAAATTTTAGATAAACTTAAAGCTAGAGATTTCAATGCGACCAGTTTGTCTACTTGTGATTTTTCTACTCTTTACACTACTTTACCTCATAATTTATTTAAAGATAAACTTATTGATCTTATTGAAAGAACCTTCCAGAGAGAAGGCTCTCCTTACCTTGCATGTAATGACAGAAATGCATTTTTTTCTTCAGAAAAGCCTGAAAAATACCATGCATGGTCGTGTCAAAATGTATGTGATGCGCTGACCTTTTTGTTGGACAACATTTTTGTTCGATTTGGCACCAAGCTCTATAGACAAGTAGTTGGGATTCCTATGGGCACTAATTGTGCTCCCCTGGTGGCAGATTTATTCCTGTTTTGTTATGAGAGGGACTTTATAATGTCTCTTTCTGATGATAAGCAGGCTGATGTTATTGATGCGTTTAACACTACTTCCAGATATTTGGACGATATTTTAAATATTAATAATGTTTATTTTGACAATATGGTTAGTCAAATATACCCTTCAGAGCTCCAACTGAATAAAGCCAATGCCTCTGATACCGAAGCCGCATTTTTAGACTTGCATTTGTCAATTTTTAATGATATTGTTTCTACCAAAATGTATGATAAACGTCACGACTTTGATTTTGAAATTGTCAATTTCCCATTTTTAGATGGTGATGTTCCTCATTCTACATCCTATGGAGTCTATATCTCTCAACTCATTCGTTTTGCTAGAGTATCTAGCTATGTTGCTGACTTCAACACTCGCATTAAATTGTTAACTCAGAAACTTCTTAAACAAGGCTATCGGTATCATAAACTTCGCAAAACATTTTCAAAATTTTATAGACGATTTTATGATTTGATTTCTAAATTCCAAGTTGGACTTAAATCTCTCTTGCGCCAAGGACTTCCGGAACCTGATTTCTATGGTGACTTGGTGTATAAATTGAAGAAGATTGTTCGCTCTAATAATTTTCAGCGCAGTTCATTTAAATAATTTCCCATTATAAAAAGATTGGCTATAACATTAATGTATTGCAACAGACTTCATGCTTGGTAGTCAACCCAATCACGGTTGGCAACTTTGCTTTCCTCTTTAATTGCACGCCGGTGGGTCGTACTTCAGACTCTATGATGGTTCCGGCTTAAATACTTATCTATTGATGAGATGGTAGGGGCCTGATGCTTTGGCTGTTTTCGGGCCCACCGGGGTTTACCTGTTGGATTTCTTTTGCTCCGGTATTCAGTTTAATTTACTGTTGAGTCCTTATCCTTGCTTTATCTCCTTGTTATATCTTGATTTATATGTTTTAGGAGATGATGCATTGATAAGTTAGGGGTCTTTCATGCAAACCAAATATCTATGTGTCTTGATCCACATCTGAATTAAGGGTGAGGTTGGCGCCGTTAAATCGGTTTAAGCCCTCCAGTCAAATATTTTACTGACCGTTCCAAAGCGGTACCTCTTTTGTGGATCTTTTATGTTTTTGTTCTGTCTTGTGTTTGCTATGTCTTTGTGCGCGTCTGTTTATATGTGCTTTGTGGTCACCTGCTGGGAAAGGGCTGACTCTTGGCTCTCGTTTGTGGTGTCTACTGTGAGTTTGTCACTTTCCCATTGGTATCCTGGGTCAGGTGTGGTACTTGATTGTATCGATTCCTGATCTTTGCACCCTTATTTACTATGTAATTGTTATAGCAGAAACTGTTGCAAAACTTACCAGAAGACACCCAAAGATAAAACAACGCCGTATCGACGTCGATGCGGAATGAGGACATATATTCGACGTTCTTCTGACGTCACGTGTTTGCTGGGTTAAAGCAACAAAATCAAGTATATATGCCCACAAAATACTACATCCTAAAGGAAGTATGAACAGATAATGCCACAGCCACAAAATACAGACAAACCCACAACACCGTGTGAAAGAGACACGTGCCTATAACAGAAATAAGGCCAACATATCACACCTGTAATAAGCGACTCCGGATAGTATGTAGTCTAAAAAGATACGTATATATATAGTAGTAGGAACACAACAAAACAACATGCCCTCTCAACAGCCAGCCCTCGAAGCAACCAGCCGTCGCATCAACCAGATATCGCATCAGCTAGCCCTCTCATCATAAAAGAGGGCCACAAAGCCAGGACTATACAGGACATGAATATTCATGTTAGGCTCCACCCACTATACTGTATATAATTATACAAATAAACTTTCATGTTTGTACATTACGTGTCAGTTCCACTAGTGTAGAATTAGATATAAGAAAACAGAGTAGACCCTTATCATGCAGCTTGGTCTGCACTCTTTACATAAGTGTTAAAAGGCGTCTTTATGAGGAAAAGGGATAAACAAATTTCCCGGAATGGATATGGATAACTTAAACCAACAGAGCCACTGCCTTAGAACAGACTGCAGCCATTTAGACATACTTTACTGGCCAAACTTCGCCCTCGTTTCTGTTGATGTAAAGCACAATAGTTAAACAGCTTCTATACCAACTTTTACTAAATCACATTTCGACAAATGACCAATCAGATTAACTTGTATACTTAACTATACTGAAACTAGAAAAAATGCTGAACAGAAATCCAGAATGAAAGAAAACAATAGTTGCGCCACGGCAGGTACCGCCACTGAAAGGTTTTAGATCAAGTTCGACATTGAGACTTTGGAATAAAAATGGATCGTTAAGAAATAGAGAGACCTACAATTTGAAACAGCAGACTCGGTTTTATGGAGTTTGTTGTTGAGAATCCAAATAAAGTTCAAGCTCCTCGGTACGCCGTACCGTCACAATTGACTTTTACAGAATATCCTTGCACCGGCTTAGGGTGTTTGCCTTTCTACGTTGCGATCAATTAAAGAATGAATACGATTTTTGAAATGTTCATGGAATCATGAATACTTCGGGTCTCTTGCCCGAAGGGCTTCACCATAAATTTGCAAGGGAACCGAAGTATTCATGATTCCATGAACAGACCAAAAATTTAATTTATTGCTTATACGAGGGGCATTTGGAAAGTTCTTAGCATGGTCTACTATCTCAGTAACCGATTGACAAACCCTATCATGTTTGGTATCATTTTAAAGAGATATCCTTCCTCTATGTTATGGCAAAAATTTCATGAGGATATCATAATGCAGACACGAAAGATATTGTTGTGAATACATGTACTGTTTGTATACTGGTAAACGCAAAATTTCAGTGGAAAATATAATATTTTACCTTTTGAAAAGTGTGCATAACATTAACAATAGTACATGAAATTAGATAATTTTGTACCATTTGGTAGGCCACACTCTGGTACAGTTATTATACAATTGATGACCGTGTGCGATGTTTCTAATAACTAAATACCGGAACACCAATACCAAAAACATCTAGAAAGCAAAGCAATATGCTAATTATTTCGACTAAAACTCGCATGTCACAATGCACCTATTTTGAAAATATATAACCGACAGTAGTTTAAAAATGCCATGCGTTGGTATTTTTGTCAAGCACACTTTATGCTCTTTGTATTGGAACAAGCAGAAATTTTGTAAACCAGAACAAAGGGAAGATAACTCTTATAATCTTCCCATGGGGGAGAGTAAGTTTAGCTATGAGTTGACGTTCTGGTTCATTTCAATTGAAAACGGCGGCAAACAAAAAAGTAAAAATACCTCGAGAGTAGAAATCAATCAATTTTGTGATGGTAAACGCGCTACCATGAGAAGTTCTTATGTCATCGACAAAATGTGAGGGGTTAAGTTACCCCACCCACTTCTTGAAAAGTAGGGGAAGTGTTATTAGGAATAATTTTCTTGAATACAGAACTAAACAAGCCACACTTTTTGCGCGACGAAATGATTTGTATGCATTGTTCTTTACAAATAAAGCAAAACATGTACTCAATAGGCATTTTTCGTGCTCCTGTGGTGACTTAATTTATAGTAAAAATAAAAAGAAAAATCGAAAAAAGTCCTATTTTAAGAAAGTTTACCATTTCTCTATTAGTCGACATTTTCCGAATGTAAAGGTGTAAGTCATGCAAGCAGTGATCGCATAATTAAATATAATAAAATTAAGTTGGCACAAAATCGTTAATTTGTCAAACCATGATCGTAAATAAGGTCCCCAATTTTCCTTTGTTTTTTTACCAATATTTTGCTTAAGATTTCAGCCAGTGTACAAACCCTACTCATTTTGAGCATGCGCTGCACGTGCACGCCGAGTCCTTTTTCTACAAAAAATTAACCATCATGTAGCCCTTGAGTTCTAGTTTCCTAAAAGGTATAATTTTATAGCATTTTATCAACGCAGTGTGCAGTTATGATGCCATGCTAAGAACTTTCCAAATGCCCCTCATATACTAAAGGACTTTGAAAACGCATCACCCAGATTAAATACTTTATTTCACGAACCATGAGAATGTCAGTGAGATAATTATTATTGCCTATCATAGTCTGGCCATCTTGTAGTGTGTCCTAGAAATTTCATGGTTGTAAATCTACTTAAAGGTTTTGAAAAAGTATCCGTTTTAAGACAGGGGTGATCAAGTTTGAAGGATACAAATTCAGCTGCAATTAAACACGCGTTAGTTTTGATTCCTGACTCAATGAATTTGCGTCCTTTGCTTCTTTCATGATTTCACATTCATCATTGAAGGATTAGAAACGAATTGACAGTTTGGTATGCTCAAAATTACTCCCCTTTAAAATTAGAAACATACCCCACCCACCCTGATTACTATAGTCTTTTAATAAAATTCAACGTCTTGGGCCTTTCAAAGTTTCGATTTCTAACGTCCGGTTTTATTGGGAGAGGCTAAGGGTACACACAAATGACAGATTATTCGTAAATTACGCTTGTATCACGTGTCTTTTGTATTGTGCAAGTGACGTTAACGTAAATTTTTAAGACGTTCTCGATCACATGACAGCAGATCTCCTGCAACGATTTACATCAAAACGTCTTCCCCACATGCTTGTCAGTGTTTGTAATCAATATCAGTAATGAAAGCGTGCATACAGGTAACTAATGGAGATGTTTCAAAAAAGGAGCATTAAATTGATGTTCAAATTTGCTGTTTATTTTCGAAATTTTGAAGCTATCAATTACATTTAACTAAAAAAAGTCTGTAAACTCTTTTGGTAACATTGCATCATATACGCCACAGTTTAAACAAAAATAACCAAAAAGCTTCATTTATTTGTGCAGAAAGGTGCTGGATGCTGTAAGTACCCATGTGACGTCATCAGCAGCGTCGCGTTATAGTGCAGTCAAATAAATGACTGATTCATACCAATGCTGGGTTGCACATTAAAACCTGCGAGTAACTTTTCAATCGCATATACGGTTTGCAAGAAAAGTGCAAAAACATAGTGATGCGTTTTCAAAGTCCTCTAGTATATTTATATTTTATTATAAATATCTAATATATAGAAATCATTTATAATTTAGGGAAAATTAGTTTTGTTATTAATATGTAATCGTTAGAGTGTAAACCGGAAAAGCGGAACAGCCAGTGTGAACACGGCCAGCCAATGGAGCAAACAAGAGGCTTGTTTTGCACGTGCGACTCAGGTGCGACTCGCTGTCTATCACAAAACTAGTGTCACGTCAGGCGAATGAATTCGATGTTCGAGGCAAGTGAGTCAATTAGAGTTTTAAAGAACAGCCAATCTTCTTTTAAATGAACTACATATTATGGAATAGGAATATAGGTGTTGCTTTGCTTTGTTAAAAATTTAATATTGAGCCGCGACATGAGATTTCCAACAATGTGGTATGTGCAACCAGCAAAGCCTAAGATCAGCCTGCGCAATCGCGCGATCTAATCAGAGCCTAGCTAGTCGCTTGAATATTATATGGCTGTTAAGCTACTGACTGAAATCATTTGGAGTTTCTAAGCTTAAAAGGAGGGTGCACAAGCTCGTCCGAGTCTATAGTTGTCGAAACGCCACATTGTTGGAAATCACATATCGTGGCTCAAATGTTTATTATTATGTCAACCGGGTAGGCCAGATATTGATAAAGTGATATTCAGTGGTACTGGGGGTAAATCAAAGTCGGTTAATGAGGACAAACGTTTCACAAAATACTAACCCTGTCAGTTTGAATGTACCCTCAGTTTAAAACATACAGTTACTAATAGCTCTCAATGACCCCGGGAGTACGTGAAATTTTATATTATCATTCAAGACTGATAAAATAGCATTCGTCTTATATTGTTTCCGTAGCAGAAAAAATGTTTCAAATTTAAGGCAAATGTATTTTGACAAGCTTTCAATTTATCGTTATACTATGTGACATTTTGAACCAGTTTTATTTGAATATGTATCAGAAGTCAGCAGGAATCCTCATGAAAAAATATGAGCAAGATCATGAGATAATAGAACTTTTCTTATACCACCTTTACCATCTTTAGCATGAAATATCTCGTGATGTGCAAGGTCTACACTGATGATGGTGGTATAAAATAGCTATACCATGTTTGTCCACCTGTTCGTAAGATAATCCACTCGCTAAAGCTCGTGGATTATCTCCACGTACAGGCGGACAACCAATGGTATAACTATTACTTATTAGAATAAGGTCGTATTTGAGCCGTGGCATGTGATTTCCAACAATGTGGCATTTTGACATGGGTAGGCTCAGACGAGCCTGCGCAGCCTCCTCTTATTAAGCTTAGAGACTCCAAATTATCTTCAGTCAGGAGCATAACAGTCATAGAATTTTCAAGCGACGAGCGAAGGCTCTGATCAGACTGCGCGTATGCACAGGCTGATCTGAGCCTTTGCTAGTCGCATAACACGTTGTTGGAAATCTCATGCACTGGCTCAGCTCATTTTAAACGTTAATTGACACTCTAGGGCAATCGCCCAAATTTAGTCTGAGTCTTTTTACTTTAAGAATGCATGTAGCGAAGGCTATCACGAGACTCTGCGGATGCGCAGGCTTATTTTGGCATTGACTGCCTACCCATCGGTGCGATTATTACCGAAATCTAGTGAGTTGGTCTGTTTTTTGTTTTATCAAAAGTACTTAGTTCATATGAAGTTTTTTGTTGCATAAAGTGTGCCAGATCGTAATTATATATTGACGTCAAGAAAAAACGCCTCATCTAAAAGTAAACGTGGATATCTCTTAGACTGATCAGACTTAAGTTATGAATTTAAGTGCATTAAACATCTTATCAGCCAAGCGTTTCTCATGAAAACAAAGTTGCTGAAAGAATAGGCTGAGAAAATGACCTCGGTTTGAGACAGGGGTCACCAGTTTCGTGCGACACAATATTTTTAGCTAGCCACGTTCGGTTTGTTTGCAGACACAATCCGTTGACAAGAAAAACGTGTTTTACCATTGTAAAACAGTCTCTATTTTACCAAATATGCGTTTATAATGTTCAGAAAATGTATGTATGCGTCTGCTGTACGAACCAACTTACCCCACCCATTTTTTCGCCATGCATTTTAGTAAAACTTCAACGTCATGACTTTGCAAAGTGGGTGAACATTTTGTTACAAATCATTTGCAAAAGTCTATAGTCTTTAACCAGCGACGATTGATGAGGAAACGCAATCTTGCACGTGTTCCAGACGGCCGTTTTGGATGACGTTAACGTAGACCAACGACTGGCCATTGGGCGTTACAGCTCATCTTCAATAACGTGATTTTATGTAGGCATATTCTGTGTACATTACCTTATGTACCCCCTTATCAAATTCAATTACTTAAAGAAAAATGAGAATATTGGCAAGTTTCGTAAACGGACCTTACATTTTTTTTATTATGACGTCATAATTTCATTAAGTTATCACTCGCAAGCACAAGTATTTTAAAAAAATGATTCAAATTTGTTCATTGTTTAGCAAAACATTAACGGCACAAGCTGGGTTTAAATTCAAATTGAAATCATAAGTGATTGATGCATAATGCTGTCATGTGTACGTTGAACCTGTATGACGTCATCGGAATAACGCGTCACCTGCATATGAAATTAAGGCCATTTTCAAAACATCGCCAAACCTCTACATAAAGAAACAGAACGTGGCTGTTCAAATTTGTATATCATCGCTAAGAAATCAGTGAGAATGAGTTAGGCGTTTTTAGTTGACGTCAGTATATATACGCAGAACCAAAAAAAAATAAAAAATAAGGGAACCCTTGTATTTTGCTTTGAGGTATTCTTATTTAATCTAGTGGAGTCCAAGTCAATATCGGCTGTGACCTCCACGTCCAGCAACACACGCACGACACCTATCGGGCATACTGGAGATGATAAGGCGTATCGCTGCTCTCGAAATCTGATGGGCCACAGAAAAATGCTTCAAAGTGGTGTTCTGAGGGTGTCAATGGTGTTTACTGATTAGCGAATTATGGTCCTTAGATTTTTAAACAATTAGCGAATTTGGCCCTAAAATTTATTGAATAGCGAATTTTAAGGATATTTTTTACCGAATAGCGGAATGAGTGTTGCTAGTGATTAGCGAATTTTGGCGAAAAATATAACGGTTAGCGAATTCGACGAAAAATGTGTTATTTCACTTCATGTTACAGTAGACCGTCTTATGATCTAAGCGCAGTCGTGTCTCCTGCTTCTCCCACCTAGAAGAACAATATGGAATGCAACCGGCTTTGTCGCAAATTGCTTAGATATTCTCAGTATACAATAACTACGGTCTTAGGAAATGTGGGTTACATGGACTTAGATTGAATAACGGCCCTGACCCAAACTTTTGAAGGGTTGGTGCTGGTGCTTGTTTTTGGCAAGGCTCATCATAGTTTCCTTAGGATTTTTAATTTTCCGATGACTGTGGGTCACCTAGTCTTAAGTTTACTTTGGTGGATTCGTGCCTGATAATTAATCGCCTTTAATTTGGTCAATTATGGCTAAACTTGTGATTTCTTGAGATCTTACTATTTGTGTAATACCTATGTGTTATCAGCCTTTTTCCTGTTTTCACCTCAGTTATTTAAGGTGATGTTATTAATTATTTGTGAGTGTTAATAGCTTAATTGAAGAAGCCACCACGCAAGCTTAAAACTCGTGGTTTAAGAATAACTGAATCGTATGTTCTTGCGTCTTATATTTGCGTACCATGAATGTATTTGACATGTGTAAGTGTGATATATCTTTTACATATTCAGTTAGTTTCTAAATAAATTCAATAATGTTGACAACAGACCTTTCGTTTTATTTATTAATTCAGATGCTTGTACTCCAAAGCCCAATAAACACTTGTGAATGAATGACCAAGAGATGCCACAGTCCAGTATCGAAACTAAAATAAGACAAAAAGAGAAAGGGAAAAGACGTTTTAGTGTAGGCCACTGTGTCGAAAGGGCTCCCGTGTGCATTTTTGGGTAAAAGTGATTGCTATCGATTTTCAACTAGAGAAATATATTTCATTTTAGGAAAAGGAGGTTTCTAATTTTTCCATGCAGTATTAACGTCACAGTGACGTCACAAAATGACGTACCGAATCAAACAGCTTATATCTGCTAGTGCTGTAAAGACCTAAATTAATCGCATTTTAATGTTGTTTATTGCGTTGAAGTGGTTGAAAACGACCATAGGAGGGCTTGACGTCGATTTGATGTCAGTATGCAGGAAAAAACATATTGTGTACAGATATATAACCTAGAAAGATTTGTGTGCCTTGCGGTGAAAATAAAATGTTAACATAAATTTATGTTACTAGCTTAGTGTATTGAAACATGTAAGCTCTCTGACGGTTTTGGCGTTTGGCTGTAACAGCATGTTAACTACGTTACCCCTCACTTTTTTTTTAAAACACAAATAATGTAAATAAGGTTGTTAAGGTAGTACTGGAATATTCAAATTGGCCAAAGATTCCTGAAATATACAAGAACATTTCATTTTCTACAAATATTTATGTTTAAGTTACTAGGGCCCATTGTAGTGCCATTTATGTTACATTTAAACTACCCCATGTAAAACCATTGACATTTATTAAATAGTTTAATTTCTAAGTTTCTCATTTAGCATTCATTTTTCAATATATATTCCTAAAGACAATTAATGGGCCATTTTATAACTGCAGCGGCCTGTTTTCTTTCACAAAAACTTTAAGAGTTATAGACTGTTTAATATGATAACCCCAAAAAGCACGTCAGCTAAGGTAAGAATATTTTCATTCTAAAATTGTATGTAATGCTATATGAAAACCTTTAAACACCCTGTATATATATGTATGAGCATTGTATTGAAATTCAATAGTAAAATGCTGTACCCGACATCGTTTATGGTGTTAACTATCTTTTTGCAATTTATGTGGCAATATGTAACGTATATTACAGCTTTCAAGACTGTAGATAACTTGCTAAATTCCTTATATTACGTTATATGGTATTGGATATCATTTAAAAAGCATGTAAGTATGAATAGGAAATACAACAATCACACACTTCAGACCAACCCATGGTACCGTGAGGAAGAGTCACAGAACACTAACAGCCACAATATATCAGGAACACAATTAAAGTAAAGCAACCAAATCTCGATTCCTCATCAAACTTATTGCAACACTAGTAGGGCATAAAGTACTGAATAACAAAACAAGGACCAAACGCAAAACCTCGACAAACAATGGGAGAAACAATAAGCAATGAATCAACAGCAACAGAACCACCACCCTAGAACAGACCGCTATAGAGTTAAAACATTATTCTTTGGCTTATATATTTTAGTTTGTGTACATAACTCCTCCCCAGAGGTAGTTTGGCAGCCAATTGGCTAGTGATAGTACTATATTAAGTAGTAATACAATTGAAGTAAGTAACATATATAACTGTAATATCATAGAGGTGTATTGTTTAAACGCATACTGCCTGTTTGCTACTTTTTGATAAATGCTTTAAAGGCAATCAGCATGTCGATAAATAAGAATTAGATATAACTGGGCATTTGCACAATAGGATTTGAAATTACAATAGGGTAACGGAGTTAACATGGCTATTACAGATCATAGAGCAAACATGTGTCATTTTGTATCTTATATAATGTAGAGTGCAATGTTCTAGCAGTGGGAGAAGGAGGGTCTATTAGCATATTGTGATCTAATGTCATTTGAGCTTTCACTATAACAGGCTTTTCATTTTGATACTTACGTCATTTTTTTTCATTCACTGACATCATTTTGAAGTTAAAGTTACCTCTTTAAAATGCTGAGTCAGTGTCTATGCTCCAAATACAAGATGTCGCCAGTAATATTACTACAACTGATCAAACAGTACCTGTTTCACCAGCTTGAATTCATAGTACTCAATTTTCAAGACCTAAATAAGCCAAAATGGGTACATCACTGTGTGGCGTTAAAACGGCAAAAGAAATTGGAAACATGTTTTTTTTCTTACACAGGATACATTTTTCTACAAGAAAATGTATGTTTGACACGTTTACTCAAAATGCACATGGGATCACACAGCGGCCTACACTATTTCCTACGTTTCCTATTCTGTTTGTGTCATATCTGAGCTTTGCTATTTAACTGTTTTTTCCTTTCACATTGTGACAGAGTTTGTTTTGATTTTCCCTTTTTCATTGAATCTAGCTGAGTTTTGATCTGAAAATGGCAGACTTTTTTTTCCTTTCTCTTTAATACAAATATAATAGCTGAGCTTTGTTATGTGACTGTGACAGTCTTTTTCCTTTCTTTTTGTGTCATAAAAGGTTTTTTCTGTGACTGTAGCAGCCATTTACATTTTCCTTTGTGTCATAGCTGGATTTTGTTCTGTGACTGTGGCAGCCTGTTACCTTTGTGTCATGGCTGAGTTTAGTTATGTGACTGTGGCAAACTTTTCCCTTTGTGTCATAGCTGGGTGTTGTTATGTGGCTGTGGCAGAAGTTTCCCTTTGTGTCATAGCCAGGTTTTGTTTTATGACTGTGGCAGACTCTTCCCTTTGTGTCATAGCTGGGTTGTTTTATGACTGCGGCAGACTCTTCCCTTTGTGTCAAAGCTGGGTTTTGGTCTGCGACTGTGACAGATTTTTCCCTGTGTTTCAAAGCTGGGTTTTGTTAGGTGATTATGGCAGACTTTTACCTTTGTAGCATAGCTGGGTTTTGTTCTATGACTGCTGCAGACGCGTCCCTTTGAGTCATAGAATGGTAACGTTATGTGACTGTGGCGCACTTTCCCCTGGGTGCCATAGCTGGGTTTGCTTCTGTGATTCTGGCGTTGTTGACTTTTTGTTTATTGTTACTCCTATTGTGGGAGTATGTAATTGTTCTATGTTTTGTTGTACGTTTCCTTATGTCCATTCTAGTATTTCAATCATCTTGATGGGGAAGAGAGAGCTGATTGCTTTGAAAATTGTCTTCCTGGTGTCTCGTGATGGTTGAGTGGCTCTTCCTAGTGGTGCCATGGGGTTGTCTGCGGTTTGTGATTGTGGTATTTCCTGATTATACTCACTTACTATTTTTTACTCTTTGTGTCATAGCTGGATTTAGTTCTGTGACTGTGGCAGACTTTCTCCTTTGTGTCATAGCTGGGTTTGCTTCTGTGACTCTGTCAAACTTTACTATTTGTGTCATAGCTGGATTTAGTAATGTGACTGTGGCAGAAGTTTCCCTTTGTGTCATAGCTGAGTTTTGTTCTGTGACTGTGGCAGACTTTTCCCTTTGTGTCATAGCTGGGTGTTGTTATGTGGCTGTTGCAGAAGTTTCCCTTAGTGCCATAGCTGCGTTTTGTTCAGTGACTGTGGCAGACGTTCCCCTTTGTGCCATAGCTGTTTTATGTAACTGTGGCAGAAGTTTCCCTTTGTGCCATAGCTGGGTGTTGTTATGTGACTGAAGCAGAAGTTTCCCTTTGTGCCATAGCTGGGTTTTGTTATGTGACTGAGGCAGAAGTTTCCCTTTGTGCCATAGCTGGGTTTTGTTCAGTGACTGTGGCAGACGTTCCCCTTTGTGCCAAAGCTGTTTTTATGTAACTGTGGCAGAAGTTTCCCTTTGTGCGATAGCTGGGTGTTGTTATGTGACTGAAGCAGAAGTTTCCCTTTGTGCCATAGCTGGGTTTTGTTCAGTGACTGTGGCAGAAGTTTCCCTTTGTGCCATAGCTGGGTTTTGTTATGTGACTGAGGCAGTAGTTTCCCTTTGTGCCATAGCTGGGTTTTGTTATGTGACTGAGGCAGAAGTTTCCCTTTGTGCCATAGCTGGGTTTTATGTAACTGAGGAATAGGTTTCCCTTTGTGCCATAGCTGGGTTTTGTTATGTGACTGTGGCAGAAGTTTCCCTTTGTGCCATAGCTGGGTATTGTTATGTGACTGAGGCAGAAGTTTCCCTTTGTGCCATAGCTGGGTTTTGTTATGTGACTGTTGCAGAAGTTTCCCTTTGTGCCATAGCTGGGTTTTGTTATGTGACTGTGGCAGAAGTTTCCCTTTGTGCCATAGCTGGGATTTGTTATGTGACTGTGGCAGAAGTTTCCATGTGCCATAGCTGAGTTTTGTTCTGTGACTGTGGCAGACTTTTCCCTTTGTGTCATAGCTGGGTGTTGTTATGTGGCTGTGGCAGAAGTTTCCCTTAGTGCCATAGCTGCGTTTTGTTCAGTGACTGTGGCAGACGTTCCCCTTTGTGCCATAGCTGTTTTTATGTAACTGTGGCAGAAGTTTCCCTTTGTGCCATAGCTGGGTGTTGTTATGTGACTGAAGCAGAAGTTTCCCTTTGTGCCATAGCTGGGTTTTGTTATGTGACTGAGGCAGAAGTTTCCCTTTGTGCCATAGCTGGGTTTTGTTATGAGACTGAGGCAGAAGTTTCCCTTTGTGCCATAGCTGTTTTTATGTAACAGAGGCAGAAGTTTCCCTTTGTGCCATAGCTGGGTTTTGTTATGTGACTGAGGCAGAAGTTTCCCTTTGTGCCATAGGAAGGTTTTGTTATTTGACTGAGGCAGAAGTTTCCCTTTGTGCCATAGCTGTTTTTATGTAACTGAGGCAGAAGTTTCCCTTTGTGCCATAGCTGGGTTTTGTTATGTGACTGAGGCAGAAGTTTCCCTTTGTGCCATAGCTGGGTTTTGTTATGTGACTGAGGCAGAAGTTTCCCTTTGTGCCATAGCTGTTTTTATGTAACTGAGGCAGAAGTTTCCCTTTGTGCCATAGCTGGGTTTTGTTATGTGACTGAGGCAGAAGTTTCCCTTTGTGCCATAGCTGTTTTTATGTAACTGAGGCAGAAGTTTACTTTGTGCCATAGCTGGGTTTTGTTATGTGACTGAGGCAGAAGTTTCCTTTTGTGCCATAGCTGGGTGTTGTTATGTGACTGAGGCAGAAGTTTCCCTTTGTGTCATAGCTGGGTGTTGTTATGTGGCTGAGGCAGAAGTTTCCCTTTGTGCCATAGCTGTTTTTATGTAACTGAGACAGAAGTTTACTTTGTGCCATAGCTGGGTTTTGTTATGTGACTGAGGCAGAAGTTTCCCTTTGTGCCATAGCTGAGTTTTGTTTTGTGACTGTGGCAGACTTTTCCCTTTGTGCCATAGCTGGGTGTTGTTATGTGGCTGTGGCAGAAGTTTCCCTTAGTGCCATAGCTGCGTTTTGTTCAGTGACTGTGGCAAACGTTCCCCTTTGTGCCATAGCTGTTTTTATGTAACTGTGGCAGAAGTTTCCCTTTGTGCCATAGCTGGGTGTTGTTATGTGACTGAAGCAGAAGTTTCCCTTTGTGCCATAGCTGGGTTTTGTTATGTGACTGAGGCAGAAGTTTCCCTTTGTGCCATAGCTGGGTTTTGTTATGTGACTGAGGCAGAAGTTTCCCTTTGTGCCATAGCTGTTTTTATGTAACAGAGGCAGAAGTTTCCCTTTGTGCCATAGCTGGGTTTTGTTATGTGACTGAGGCAGAAGTTTCCCTTTGTGCCATAGCTGGGTTTTGTTATTTGACTGAGGCAGAAGTTTCCCTTTGTGCCATAGCTGTTTTTATGTAACTGAGGCAGAAGTTTCCCTTTGTGCCATAGCTGGGTTTTGTTATGTGACTGAGGCAGAAGTTTCCCTTTGTGCCATAGCTGGGTTTTGTTATGTGACTGAGGCAGAAGTTTCCCTTTGTGCCATAGCTGTTTTTATGTAACTGAGGCAGAAGTTTCCCTTTGTGCCATAGCTGGGTGTTGTTATGTGACTGAAGCAGAAGTTTCCCTTTGTGCCATAGCTGGGTTTTGTTATGTGACTGAGGCAGACGTTTCCCTTTGTGCCATAGCTGGGTTTTGTTCAGTGACTGTGGCAGACGTTCCCCTTTGTGCCATAGCTGTTTTTATGTAACTGTGGCAGAAGTTTCCCTTTGTGCCATAGCTGGGTGTTGTTATGTGACTGAAGCAGAAGTTTCCCTTTGTGCCATAGCTGGGTTTTGTTCAGTGACTGTGGCAGAAGTTTCCCTTTGTGCCATAGCTGGGTTTTGTTATGTGACTGAGGCAGTAGTTTCCCTTTGTGCCATAGCTGGGTTTTGTTATGTGACTGAGGCAGAAGTTTCCCTTTGTGCCATAGCTGGGTTTTATGTAACTGAGGAATAGGTTTCCCTTTGTGCCATAGCTGGGTTTTGTTATGTGACTGTGGCAGAAGTTTCCCTTTGTGCCATAGCTGGGTATTGTTATGCGACTGAGGCAGAAGTTTCCCTTTGTGCCATAGCTGGGTTTTGTTATGTGACTGTGGCAGAAGTTTCCCTTTGTGCCATAGCTGGGTTTTGTTATGTGACTGTGGCAGAAGTTTCCCTTTGTGCCATAGCTGGGTTTTGTTATGTGACTGTGGCAGAAGTTTCCATGTGCCATAGCTGAGTTTTGTTCTGTGACTGTGGCAGACTTTTCCCTTTGTGTCATAGCTGGGTGTTGTTATGTGGCTGTGGCAGAAGTTTCCCTTAGTGCCATAGCTGCGTTTTGTTCAGCGACTGTGGCAGACGTTCCCCTTTGTGCCATAGCTGTTTTTATGTAACTGTGGCAGAAGTTTCCCTTTGTGCCATAGCTGGGTGTTGTTATGTGACTGAAGCAGAAGTTTCCCTTTGTGCCATAGCTGGGTTTTGTTATGTGACTGAGGCAGAAGTTTCCCTTTGTGCCATAGCTGGGTTTTGTTATGTGACTGAGGCAGAAGTTTCCCTTTGTGCCATAGCTGTTTTTATGTAACTGAGGCAGAAGTTTCCCTTTGTGCCATAGCTGGGTTTTGTTATGTGACTGAGGCAGAAGTTTCCCTTTGTGCCATAGCTGGGTTTTGTTATGTGACTGAGGCAGAAGTTTCCCTTTGTGCCATAGCTGTTTTTATGTAACTGAGGCAGAAGTTTACTTTGTGCCATAGCTGGGTTTTGTTATGTGACTGAGGCAGAAGTTTCCTTTTGTGCCATAGCTGGGTGTTGTTATGTGACTGAGGCAGAAGTTTCCCTTTGTGCCATAGCTGGGTGTTGTTATGTGGCTGAGGCAGAAGTTTCCCTTTGTGCCATAGCTGTTTTTATGTAACTGAGGCAGAAGTTTACTTTGTGCCATAGCTGGGTTTTGTTATGTGACTGAGGCAGAAGTTTCCCTTTGTGCCAGAGCTGAGTTTTGTTCTGTGACTGTGGCAGACTTTTCCCTTTGTGTCATAGCTGGGTGTTGTTATGTGGCTGTGGCAGAAGTTTCCCTTAGTGCCATAGCTGCGTTTTGTTCAGTGACTGTGGCAGACGTTCCCCTTTGTGCAATAGCTGTTTTTATGTAACTGTGGCAGAAGTTTCCCTTTGTGCCATAGCTGGGTGTTGTTATGTGACTGAAGCAGAAGTTTCCCTTTGTGCCATAGCTGGGTTTTGTTATGTGACTGAGGCAGAAGTTTCCCTTTGTGCCATAGCTGGGTTTTGTTATGTGACTGAGGCAGAAGTTTCCCTTTGTGCCATAGCTGTTTTTATGTAACAGAGGCAGAAGTTTCCCTTTGTGCCATAGCTGGGTTTTGTTATGTGACTGAGGCAGAAGTTTCCCTTTGTGCCATAGCTGGGTTTTGTTATTTGACTGAGGCAGAAGTTTCCCTTTGTGCCATAGCTGTTTTTATGTAACTGAGGCAGAAGTTTCCCTTTGTGCCATAGCTGGGTTTTGTTATGTGACTGAGGCAGAAGTTTCCCTTTGTGCCATAGCTGGGTTTTGTTATGTGACTGAGGCAGAAGTTTCCCTTTGTGCCATAGCTGTTTTTATGTAACTGAGGCAGAAGTTTACTTTGTGCCATAGCTGGGTTTTGTTATGTGACTGAGGCAGAAGTTTCCCTTTGTGCCATAGCTGGGTGTTGTTATGTGACTGAGGCAGAAGTTTCCCTTTGTGCCATAGCTGGGTTTTGTTATGTGACTGAGGCAGAAGTTTCCCTTTGTGCCATAGCTGTTTTTATGTAACTGATGCAGAAGTTTCCCTTTGTGCCATAGCTGGGTTTTGTTATGTGACTGAGGCAGCAGTTTCCCTTTGTGCCAAAGCTGGGTTTTGTTATGTGACTGAGGCAGAAGTTTCCCTTTGTGCCATAGCTGTTTTTATGTAACTGAGGCAGAAGTTTCCCTTTGTGCCATAGCTGCGTTTTGTTATGTGACTGAGGCAGAAGTTTCCCTTTGTGCCATAGCTGGGTTTTGTTATGTGACTGAGGCAGAAGTTTCCCTTTGTGCCATAGCTGAGTTTTGTTATGTGACTGAGGCAGAAGTTTCCCTTTGTGCCATAGCTGGGTTTTGTTATGTGACTGTGGCAGAAGTTTCCCTTTGTGCCATAGCTGGGTTTTGTTATGTGACTGTGGCAGAAGTTTCCCTTTGTGCCATAGCTGGGTTTTGTTATGTGACTGAGGCAGAAGTTTCCCTTTGTGCCATAGCTGGGTTTTGTTATGTGACTGAGGCAGAAGTTTCCCTTTGTGCCATAGCTGGGTTTTGTTATGTGACTGTGGCAGAAGTTTCCCTTTGTGCCATAGCTGGGTTTTGTTATGTGACTGAGGCAGAAGTTTCCCTTTGTGCCATAGCTGGGTTTTGTTATGTGACTGAGGCAGAAGTTTCCCTTTGTGCCATAGCTGTTTTTATATAACTGTTGCAGAAGTTTCCCTTTGTGCCATAGCTGGGTTTTGTTATGTGACTGAGGCAGCAGTTTCCCTTTGTGCCATAGCTGGGTTTTGTTATGTGACTGAGGCAGAAGTTTCCCTTTGTGCCATAGCTGTTTTTTAGTAACTGAGGCAGAAGTTTCCCTTTGTGCCATAGCTGGGTTTTGTTTTGTGACTGAGGCAGAAGTTTCCCTTTGTGCCATAGCTGGGTTTTGTTATGTGACTGTGGCAGAAGTTTCCCTTTATGCCATAGCTGAGTTTTGTTATGTGACTGAGGCAGAAGTTTCCCTTTGTGCCATAGCTGGGTTTTTTTATGTGACTGTGGCAGAAGTTTCCCTTTGTGCCATAGCTGGGTTTTGTTATGTGACTGAGGCAGAAGTTTCCCTTTGTGCCATAGCTGGGTTTTGTTATGTGACTGTGGCAAAAGTTTCCCTTTGTGCCATAGCTGGGTTTTGTTATGTGACTGAGGCAGAAGTTTCCCTTTGTGCCATAGCTGGGTTTTGTTATGTGACTGTGGCAGAAGTTTCCCTTTGTGCCATAGCTGGGTTTTGTTATGTGACTGTGGCAGAAGTTTCCCTTTGTGCCATAGCTGCGTTTTGTTCAGTGACTGTGGCAGACGTTCCCCTTTGTGCCATAGCTGTTTTTATGTAACTGTGGCAGTAGTTTCCCTTTGTGCCATAGCTGGGTGTTGTTATGTGACTGAAGCAGAAGTTTCCCTTTGTGCCATAGCTGGGTTTTGTTATATGACTGAGGCAGAAGTTTCCCTTTGTGCCATAGCTGGGTTTTGTTATGTGACTGAGGCAGAAGTTTCCCTTTGTGCCATAGCTGTTTTTATGTAACTGATGCAGAAGTTTCCCTTTGTGCCATAGCTGGGTTTTGTTATGTGACTGAGGCAGAAGTTTCCCTTTGTGCCATAGCTGGGTGTTGTTATGTGACTGAGGCAGAAGTTTCCCTTTGTGCCATAGCTGGGTTTTGTTATGTGACTGAGGCAGATGTTTCCCTTTGTGCCATAGCTGGGTTTTGTTATGTGACTGAGGAAGAAGTTTCCCTTTGTGCCATAGCTGGGTGTTGTTATGTGACTGAGGCAGAAGTTTCCCTTTGTGCCATAGCTGGGTTTTGTTATGTGACTGAGGCAGAAGTTTCCCTTTGTGCCATAGCTGTTTTTATGTAACTGATGCAGAAGTTTCCCTTTGTGCCATAGCTGGGTTTTGTTATGTGACTGAGGCAGAAGTTTCCCTTTGTGCCATAGCTGGGTGTTGTTATGTGACTGAGGCAGAAGTTTCCCTTTGTGCCATAGCTGGGTTTTGTTATGTGACTTAGGCAGTAGTTTCCCTTTGTGCCATAGCTGGGTTTTGTTATGTGACTGAGGCAGAAGTTTCCCTTCGTGCCATAGCTGTTTTTATGTAACTGAGGCAGAAGTTTCCCTTTGTGCCATAGCTGGGTTTTGTTATGTGACTGAGGCAGAAGTTTCCTTTTGTGCCATAGCTGTTTTTATGTAACTGATGCAGAAGTTTCCCTTTGTGCCATAGCTGGGTGTTGTTATGTGACTGAGGCAGAAGTTTCCCTTTGTGCCATAGCTGGGTTTTGTTATTTGACTGAACCAGAAGTTTCCCTTTGTGCCATAGCTGTTTTTATGTAACTGATGCAGAAGTTTCCCTTTGTGCCATAGCTGGGTTTTGTTATGTGACTGAGGCAGAAGTTTCCCTTAGTGCCATAGCTGTTTTTATGTAACTGAGGCAAAAGTTTCCCTTTGTGCCATAGCTGGGTTTTGTTATGTGACTGAGGCAGAAGTTTCCCTTTGTGCCATAGCTGGGTTTTGTTATGTGACTGTGGCAGAAGTTTCCCTTTGTGCCATAGCTGAGTTTTGTTATGTGACTGAGGCAGAAGTTTCCCTTTTTGCCATAGCTGGGTTTTGTTATGTGACTGTGGCAGAAGTTTCCCTTTGTGCCATAGCTGGGTTTTGTTATGTGACTGTGGCAGAAGTTTCCCTTTGTGCCATAGCTGGGTTTTGTTATGTGACCGAGGCAGAAGTTTCCCTTTGTGCCATAGCTGGGTTTTGTTATGTGACTGAGGCAGAAGTTTCCCTTTGTGCCATAGCTGTTTTTATGTAACTGAGGCAGAAGTTTCCCTTTGTGCCATAGCTGGGTTTTGTTATGTGACTGAGGCAGAAGTTTCCCTTTGTGCCATAGCTGGGTTTTGTTATGTGACTGAGGCAGAAGTTTCCCTTTGTGCCATAGCTGGGTTTTGTTATGTAACTGATGCAGAAGTTTCCCTTTGTGCCATAGCTGGGTTTTGTTATGTGACTGAGGCAGAAGTTTCCCTTTGTGCCATAGCTGTTTTTATGTGACTGAGGCAGAAGTTTCCCTTTGTGCCATAGCTGGGTTTGTTATGTGACTGTGGCAGAAGTTTCCCTTTGTGCCATAGCTGGGTGTTGTTATGTGACTGAGGCAGAAGTTTCCCTTTGTGTCATAGCTGGGTTTTGTTATGTGACTGTGGCAGAAGTTTCCCTTTGTGCCATAGCTGGGTTTTGTTATGTAACTGAGGCAGAAGTTTCCCTTTGTGCCATAGCTGGGTGTTGTTATGTGACTGAGGCAGAAGTTTCCCTTTGTGCCATAGCTGGGTTTTGTTATGTGACTGTGGCAGAAGTTTCCCTTTGTGCCATAGCTGAGTTTTGTTATGTGACTGAGGCAGAAGTTTCCCTTTGTGCCATAGCTGGGTTTTGTTATGTGACTGTGGCAGAAGTTTCCCTTTGTGCCATAGCTGGGTTTTGTTATGTGACTGTGGCAGAAGTTTCCCTTTGTGCCATAGCTGGGTTTTGTTATGTGACTGTGGCAGAAGTTTCCCTTTGTGCCATAGCTGCGTTTTGTTCAGTGACTGTGGCAGACGTTCCCCTTTGTGCCATAGCTGTTTTTATGTAACTGTGGCAGAAGTTTCCATTTGTGCCATAGCTGGGTGTTGTTATGTGACTGAAGCAGAAGTTTCCCTTTGTGCCATAGCTTGGTTTTGTTATGTGACTGAGGCAGAAGTTTCCCTTTGTGCCATAGCTGGGTTTTGTTATATGACTGAAGCAGAAGTTTCCCTTTGTGCCATAGCTGTTGTTATGTGACTGTGGCAGAAGTTTCCCTTTGTGCCATAGCTGGGTGTTGTTATGTGACTGAGGCAGAAGTTTCCCTTTGTGCCATAGCTGGGTTTTGTTATGTTTCTGAGGCAGAAGTTTCCCTTTGTGCCATAGCTGGGTTTTGTTATTTGACTGAGGCAGAAGTTTCCCTTTGTGCCATAGCTGTTTTTATGTAACTGAGGCAGAAGTTTCCCTTTGTGCTATAGCTTGGTTTTGTTATGTGACTGAGGCAGAAGTTTCCCTTTGTGCCATAGCTGGGTTTTGTTATGTGACTGAGGCAGAAGATTCCCTTCGTGCCATAGCTGTTTTTATGTAACTGAGGCAGAAGTTTCCCTTTGTGCCATAGCTGGGTTTTGTTATGTGACTGAGGCAGAAGTTTCCCTTTGTGCCATAGCTGGGTGTTGTTATGTGACTGAAGCAGAAGTTTCCCTTTGTGCCATAGCTGGGTTTTGTTATGTGACTGAGCCAGAAGTTTCCCTTTGTGCCATAGCTGTTTTTATGTAACTGATGCAGAAGTTTCCCTTTGTGCCATAGCTGGGTTTTGTTATGTGACTGAGGCAGAAGTTTCCCTTTGTGCTATAGCTGTTTTTATGTAACTGAGGCAAAAGTTTCCCTTTGTGCCATAGCTGGGTTTTGTTATGTGACTGAGGCAGAAGTTTTCCTTTGTGCCATAGCTGGGTTTTGTTATGTGACTGTGGCAGAAGTTTCCCTTTGTGCCATAGCTGAGTTTTGTTATGTGACTGAGGCAGAAGTTTCCCTTTGTGCCGTAGCTGGGTTTTGTTATGTGACTGTGGCAGAAGTTTCCCTTTGTGCCATAGCTGGGTTTTGTTATGTGACTGTGGCAGAAGTTTCCCTTTGTGCCATAGCTGGGTTTTGTTATGTGACCGTGGCAGAAGTTTCCCTTTGTGCCATAGCTGGGTTTTGTTATGTGACTGAGGCAGAAGTTTCCCTTTGTGCCATAGCTGTTTTTATGTAACTGAGGCAGAAGTTTCCCTTTGTGCCATAGCTGGGTTTTGTTATGTGACTGAGGCAGAAGTTTCCCTTTGTGCCATAGCTGGGTTTTGTTATGTGACTGAGGCAGAAGTTTCCCTTTGTGCCATAGCTGGGTTTTGTTATGTAACTGATGCAGAAGTTTCCCTTTGTGCCATAGCTGGGTTTTGTTATGTGACTGAGGCAGAAGTTTCCCTTTGTGCCATAGCTGTTTTTATGTAACTGAGGCAGAAGTTTCCCTTTGTGCCATAGCTGGGTTTTGTTATGTGACTGTGGCAGAAGTTTCCCTTTGTGCCATAGCTGGGTGTTGTTATATGACTGAGGCAGAAGTTTCCCTTTGTGCCATAGCTGGGTTTTGTTATGTGACTGTGGCAGAAGTTTCCCTTTGTGCCATAGCTGGGTTTTGTTATGTAACTGAGGCAGAAGTTTCCCTTTGTGCCATAGCTGGGTGTTGTTATGTGACTGAGGCAGAAGTTTCCCTTTGTGCCATAGCTGGGTTTTGTTATGTGACTGTGGCAGAAGTTTCCCTTTGTGCCATAGCTGAGTTTTGTTATGTGACTGAGGCAGAAGTTTCCCTTTGTGCCATAGCTGGGTTTTGTTATGTGACTGTGGCAGAAGTTTCCCTTTGTGCCATAGCTGGGTTTTGTTATGTGACTGTGGCAGAAGTTTCCCTTTGTGCCATAGCTGCCATTGTTGAGCCTGTAATTTTCTATGTTTTGTTGTACGTTACATTATGTCCATTCTAGAATTGCAATCATCTTGATGGGGAAGAGAGAGCTGATTGCTTTGTTTAATTTGTCTTCCTGTTGTCTCATGATGGTTGAGCGGCTCTTCCTCGAGGTGCCACGGGGTTGTCTGCGGTTTGTGATTGTGGTATTTCCTGATCATACTCACTTACTATTTTTGTTATGTGACTGTGGCAGACTTTTCCCTTTGTGTTATAGCTTGGGTTTTTTTCTGTGACTGTGGCAATTTTTCCCATATGTGTGATAGCTGGGTTTACTTCTGTGACTGTGGAAGACTTGTTCTTTGGTGTCATAGTTGAGTTTTTTTTCTTTGACTCTGGCAGACTTTTCCCCATCCCTTTGTCACATAGCTGGGTTTTGTTCTGTGACTGTTGCAGACTTTTCTTTTTCTCTTTATGTAGTAGCTGAGTTTTGTTCTGTGACTGCAGCAGAATTTTTGCTTTCTCCATTTCTCTTTATGTCGTAGCTGGGGTTTGTTCTGTGATTGTGGCAGACTTTTCCCTTTCTATTCATGTCTTAGCTGAGTTGTGTTCTGTTACTGTGGCAGATTTTTCACTTTCTCTTTATGTCATAGCTTGGTTTTGTTCTGTGACTGTGGCAGACCTTTCCCTTTTCTTTATGTCATAGCTGGGTTGGGTTCTGTGAATGCGGCATAATTTTCTCTTTCCCTTTATGCCATAGCTGGGTTTCGTTCTGTGATTGCGGCAGACTTTTCCCTTTCTCTTTATATCTTAGCTGAGTTGTGTTCTGTGACTGCGGCAGCTTTTATGCTTTCTCTTTATGTCATAGCTGGGGTTTGTTATGTGACTGTGGCAGACCTTTCCCTTTTCTTTATGTCATAGCTGGGTTGTGTTCTGTGACTGCGGCATAATTTTCTCTTTCTCTTTATGTCATAGCTGGGTTTTGTTTTGTGATTGTGGCAGACCGTTCCCTTTCTCTTTATGTCATTATTGAATTGTGTTCTGTGACTGCGGCAGATTTTTGATTTCTTTTTATATAATAGCTGGGTTTTGTCCTTTGACTGTGGCAGACTTTTCCCTTGATCTTTATGTCTTAGCTGAGCTCCGTTCTGTGACTGAGGCAGACCTTTTCCCTTTTCTTTGTGTCTTGGCTGAGTTGTGTTCTGTGACTATGGCAGACTTTTCCCTTTCTCTATTTCTCTTTATGTCACAGCTGTGGTTTGTTCTGTGATAGTGTCATACTTTTCCTTTTCTCTTTATGTCTTAGCTGAGTTGTGTTCTTTGACTGCGGCAGCGTTTTCGCTTTCTCTTTATGTCATAGCTGGGTTTTGTTCTGTGGCTGTGGCAGACATTTCCATTTTCTTTATGACATTGCTGGGTTGTGTTCTGTGACTGCGGCAGAATTTTCGCTTTCTCTTTATGCCATAGCTGGGCTTTGTTCTGTGATTGTGGCAGACTTACCCCGTTCTCTTTATGTCTTAGCTGGGTCTTGTTCTGTGACTGAGGCAGACCTTTCACTTTCTCTTTGTGTCTTAGCTGAGTTGTGTTCTGTGACTATGGCATACTTTCCCCTTTCTCTTTATGTCATAGCTGGGTTTTGTTCTGTGACTGTGGCAGACTTTCCCTTTCTCCTTATGTTATAGCAATGTTTTGAGCTGTGAATGTGGCAGACTTTTCCTTTTCTCTTCGTGTCTTGACCGAGTTTTGATCTGTGACTTAATCAACACGATGCATCATTTTAGGAAAAAAAGCAAATGAGAAACAACCATTTCCTGTGTCCTCTGCAAAATGATTGTCAGAATAGAGAGGCTACTGAGATATGCATCACATAGCCAGAGGCTAATCGATTATACACTCCCAACTACACATTTGAGAGCTGCAAAAATTTGACATAGCAGCAAGAGACACCGCTCTAAACTGGAAACGACATAAAAAATAAAACCTAAAACAAGAACCTTATAAAAAACCCAACGCATTAGGGGAGCATAACAACAAACAATGGATAACAACTTCAGAATCATCGCCTTAGAATGGACATCGCTCTAGGCACCCAGGGGGCTCAAAAGCATTTTATAGTTAAACCTGTGTAAAACAGCCACTCAAAAATAGACAAAATAAAGATCTAAATGGCAAATGGTAGCTTTATGAAGGTCGAAAGTATTGCAGAATACTCCCCTTGGAGCATTCTGCAATATTTTTGACCTGTATTAAGCGATAATTGGTCTTGAAAACCAATAATTTGCCTTTTTGAGAGTGGCTGTTTTACACAGGATTTACTGTACTTGCCAAATCTTTGCTCTAGATTCTGCTGTTTGTATAAAACAATAATTTACAGCTCGTATGGAGGCTTCCTTACTTATGTACTGCATCATCCATGGGAAACAATCAGTCCTTCTTAGCTATGTGCTGAGTACCAAGCGAATTCTTAGATCTAAATGGATTGATATTCAGGTAATTTTGTTGAGTTTTCCTATACACTGGTTCATTTAACAACCCAAGTAACAACGCATACTACTTTATAATATTATAGTGCGTTTTATTCTCAAATTTTAAAAGTGCAAATGATTATAATGCTCAGAAAAATACATTATTAATTTTGATATAAGTTTCATTTAAATCATACATATGTATATGGGTAAACTGCAATACACTGCTCTTAATTACACTTGTTTTAATATAAGTCATACACTGCTTTGGTTATCTAAAAGGTTCACACTGTAATTCTAGATTTAGTTTAATAACACAATATTAATTTTAGATTTGTTTCCAATCATTTTTGAACAGGATATTTGCTAGTCACATCACATATTAATCTGGAACAAACACAATGCTAAATGTGCATACCCTGCAAGCCTCCTGACTCAATGCATAGCACGAATGAGCCTGTTCTAGTACTTTAATAAGTTGTATTTTAGCCAGTTCATGAGATTTTGGTATCAGTCCAGCACATTACATAGGTCAATAAAAACAACGTTTGAGTGTGTTATAGGGTAATCTTGGGTAAATTAGGACAGCGACCTGGTTTGTTTTATATTAAATAAATGGAATAAAAAATAATTAAACTAAGCAAACAGTGAGAACCCTGATGAAACGGCTCTGTCTAATATGGATTTTTTACTGTTTGCAAATGCATGCCTAAATTTACCTGACCGGACTTTACCCTATATGAGCCAGCCAATAAGAATTTGGTGGCCACAGTGTTGTCAATCAACAAAGGCGAAGCCAAGACTATGCTAAAGCTTCATAGCTTTGCTGCTCGTATACACATTGTTTGTATGTAGATGAACACTCAGACCAAATATTTAAATCTCTAGCACCGGGGGATATATCAACATGATTTTTTTCAAAGTAGGCATTTGTGCATTTGTGGTACATGTTAGTACCGAAATGGTATGCGCTGATCTATGTACTGATTGGTAATACCGCCACAATTGGATGCAGTTATTTATTAAAAACATATCTTCTTTAATAAACTGTGTTATAAAAGCTAGGCAGATACAATCATATGACCCTCACTATGATAATGTATTTCTTTGTTCCTTTTCAATATTTACAAACTAAGTCTATATGAGCTGTGAAAGCTGTAAGGATGTATAGACTTGTCTAAGCATGTATCGATTACCTTTGAATTGTATACTAAACCGCCTTCAATTATCACACACAAATTGTATACCAAAACCACATGGGATGACTATTTTTTATTTCTATTATGGAAATCCCATTTGAAAAGAAAATCAGCACATGTATACTTGCTATCATAGTTATCTATGCTACTAATAAAGGTAAACTACAGATCTGATGATATCTCTTGTGGGATTTGTCCACCTATTAGAACAATCTGAACTGCGTGGGCCAATTCCGCTGAATCAGACCTTGGATGTACATTGAGGATCTACTTTGATAACGTGGCGTTGACGGTACATAACGTGACGCTGACGTCACATAAACCATGCCAACACCATAAAAAGTGTGATTGTAGTTAAATACATAGTATTAGTATCGTGATGCATCATATCAAATATAAAAGAGAAAACATAACCTGCATCTTTACACTGAATACTACATACAAATTGTACAAAATTTGAGGAATATTTATAGTTTAGTTCTAAACATGCATTTTGCCATATAATTTATTGCAATGAGTGAGATTGCATAAGTTTTTAAATTGTTTTTCTGTTAGGATAAACTAATAATTGCTTAAGCAGAGTAAAGTTCTGTCGGTTTTTGTTTATTCTGGAACGTAGTCCGGTGGATAGGTGAGAATGACGCTTGATGGACAGTTTGGTGTCTGGCAACATTTCCCGGGGCCTGGTGGTTCAAGGTTGCATGAACTTGGTAGCTGCCAATTCAGACATCTGAAACAGAGTTTAAGCCAGAACATGAGATTTTGTCACTTATTGCATTGTCCGGCAGTGGAAGTTCAAGCAAGTTTGTGCAAATGCACAGGCTCGCCTAAGCTTATGCTGCTCACACACACAAAGTATGGATGTTAATAACTCTTAACCCTTCAGAAAAGTACGTGAGTATGATCAGGAAATACCACAATCACACCCACAGATCAACCCACAGCACTGTGAGGAAGAACCACAAAAGACTTACAGTCACAAGACATCAGGAAGACAATTAAAGTAAAGCAACCAGCTCTCTCTACCCAAACAATACGATTTCAAAACTGGTAAGGACATCTAGAACGGTCTAACAAAACAAGGATAAAAACACAGAACCCCACAAACAATGTGAACAAAAATAAACAATGAGTTATCAACAACAGAACCACCGCCTTAAAATGGACAGCAGACAGAGTCACTAGGGGGGCTTAAATGCATTTCACTGGAAGAAAATTTTCGTCTTTAAGTCTGCTGTTGTTAAACAAAAATTGCTTAGCTCGAATGAAGGCTTTCTAACTTGTGCAATGTTTCATCAGAGAGAAACAATCTAATCAATAAACACACTATTATGAAATGGAGAAAAAAAGGCTCACGACTCGAGCTAGTCAGACCAAGAGTTCTTTTTCTGTATGCAGTACTTTGTGTCCATTCTAGATTACATGTAGCCCTGCTGCAAACGTCAATATTGACATTTCAATGAGACTTTTGGGCATATATGATACGTACTAAACGTCATGTAGTGGCCCATTATAAATGTTCTATGATTAGAATTGGAGACTATTATAATGGATATTTTTGCTGAGATCACTAAATGAGCCACACAATGAGATTTCTATTAATGTGGTATGTGTGACCAGCAAAGGCTCAGACCAGCCTTTGTATATGCGCAGTCTGATTAGAGCTTTTGCTTGTCGCTTGAATATTCTATGACTCTTAGGCTACTGACACCACATCAATTGGAGTTTCTAAGCTTAAAGTGAGGGGTTCCCAGGCTAGTAAGAGTTTACCCTTGTCAAAATGCCACATTGTTGGAAATCACATGTCGCGGCTCAAATATCTACACGTTTATGACATCGTTTCCTTGTGATGATGCATTGTATTAGTCAGGAAGCCTCAAAGCCAGTTAGCCGGGCTGTGTAGCGCAGTCGGTTACGTGTCTGGCTACAGATGTGTGTCTGACTGCAGATCCAGGGGTTGCGAGTTCGATCCCGGTCCGGTCCCATACTTTCGTGGAGATTGATCATGATATGATTTCTAAGGTCATTCTCCCCCTTCCGCTGATTCATTCAAGAAGGGTTGTTGTCAGTTACAAGCGAAAGTATGTGCACGAATTACTGGTAAACCGCTTGTTCAGGCCTACCCAGGAAAAAGTGTGGTTAGGTGAACTGACCATCCCGCAATGACCATAGCTGTTGACTTGGGACGTAAAGCAACAAAACAAACAAACAAAATCAAAGCGAGTTAACTTAATTTGTGTTGATACAACAGCACAGTCTAGGGCAAAGCTGTGGCCAGTAAAATTAATTTCAGCACCCACTAACACAGTGGCCTCGACTGCTACCCGTTCTAAGGCGGTGGTTATGTTGTTGTTTACTATTTTTATTATTGCTCCATTGGTTGTTAGGGTTTGTGTTGAGTCCTTGTTTTGTTATGCAGTACTTTGTTTTTTTCTAGTGTTTTGCAATCATTTCGCTGGGGGAGTGAGATATGCTTACTTTACTGTTTATGTCTTCTTGGTGTCATGAGACTGTTATCGTTCTTTCACTTACCTCACAGTGTTGTGGGATGATCTGCTGTGTGTGATTGTTCATGCTCACTTACTTAATTCTTGCTACGGATGACTTAATATCTTCTGATAAGTGTCTCCACTGTTTGCTTACAAAATATTCTATTGAAATGTGAATAATAATTAAACAAAAATGCCCAACAGTCCTAAAATTGGATCATGACTGATCCAACTGATATGGATTGAAAACTATATGCAGCTTAATTGGATTGAAGTTCAAAATAAAAGTATTTTACAAACTGAAATTTGACATCACTTGATGTCCTCCAATATTTGTTTTGATAGAAAAAAAATTATATTGAATGACATTTTATTATATATGACCATTGGATCATAGCCTTTGATTTGCGTTTTGTTGGCATGAGTTAATTTGTGAAAATGCTATCAGATGACTTGAGATGGGAACAAAGTGTGAAAAATGATAACATTATTTGGTGTTAACCAAAAGATATGTTGTTGCTAAACTAATCATCCCAGATGTTTTTTAAGTTCCCACGTTATATGTTAAGCTGTAAAACGTGGAAACAATCCAGAACATACATGTTTGCACCTTAAGTCAATGTATCTCAAGTTTACTTGACTTTGGTGTTTTTAAATTATCTAGGCTATTTTTACATTACCAAGCGATACATTTTACATATCGTTGTGCATTGTAGATATTGAAGAGCAATAAAATAGTGATACTTTCATATTTTGCTACTCTTAACATTTGGATTTAGATATCTGCTTAACAAGTTTTAGTGGGTGTGAAAGTTGTTGATTTTTTTACAAATTTTCATGAACACACTCATTTGAACAAAGTCTTCTGTTGTCCAAATTTCAGCGTTTAATTTACTTTTACTGTAGTTATGATTCTTTAGTAATGACCATATTGGTCCAGATAAGCCAACTGTGTATGAATAAAATTGTGATTACTGTCCTACTTAACAATTTAAACATGTGTTTTGGGTGCTCTAAAGAACCATCTTAAGAATACTGTTATTTTAAGTACCTACAACATATGTTTTGATTTAGAAATAAGAATTATATTTTGATAAGGGACTCTTATCTGCAGGCCTGTAATCCGCAGTACTTACAATCCTTGACACTGGTACTGGTGTGTGGCTCCATTAACACATTTACACCTGTACGTACATCCATCCTTCCAGCTCTGACCTTGTTGATATAGGACGTTTTTGTACAAGCATCCTATTTGTGTACCTACAATATATATGTAGGGGGTGTAGCAATAGTTTGTTTTTTCTGGCAATCTTGCTTTCAAGCGGGTCCTACTTTTCCCTACTTTTATGATCTGCTCCAACTTTTCCCCACTTTTTCTTGTAAATGACCTACTTTCCCTACTTTTTCACTCTAAAATGTCATTTACACATTAAAATCCAGAATTTTTCCCAGCTTGCTTCCCTTGCTCGAATTTTATGAACAAATTAATGTTTATTCAGGGAGCATGACACTTAACATCTTAAAAAATCATTTTTGATCCAAAAGTTTCTCAGCTATTGTCCTGCTTATTTTTATTTAGTGTGAACTTTTGTATATCTAACAAGTCTATGTGATGAATTTTGTACTTGGAAAAGCCATAATATCTCTACTTATTACTTTGATAATCCCTACTTTTCACTGCTTTTCAAAACTTTTACCCCTACTTTATCCCTACTTTTTGTTGAAGGACACTTGAAAACCTGGTCAATGTCTTAAAGTTTTGGTTGTAAAAGCTAGTAAACGATGTAAAAATCAAATTGGCTATTTTTAAGTTCGTATGGAGTATATAAATAACTAATATCACAGCCAATAAATTAAATTCTTCATAACCTAGCTAAGGTCTTGTTTAGCCTCCAGATTTTTCATCTACTGGTCTGCTTGCAAATTCCAATAAGCTACATCATCTATGTGTGACACTGTCAAGACATGTATGAAACCAGCAGATCAGAGAATAACTCAATTGCAGATCAATAATTTACTGTTAGTACTTAGAGGATGAGACACAGGCAAACTTAAAGAACACACACCAAGCAAGAGCACAATCGATAAAGCTACCAGCTTTCTCTTATCAACAAGATGTTTGCCATTTATAAATGGCGCAAACTGCTCATTAACACATCCTTAGATCAAAGACACAAAAAACATCCAACAAAACAGTATATCTACAATGGTATCTAGTTAGTTTGGCCATAGCGGGAGAAAACCTGTCTTTGAGGTTACCCACAAAGTAAGGCTCAAACAAAGCTCATCATCTACAGACGCTAGCTAGAAAATTGAAATTTCGCTGGTATAAATTTAGATATGATACTTTTCAACAAGCTAATCACATAGGCGCTGAACAGACTACACGGATGCGCAGGCTGGTCTGCATCTTTGATGATCCTAAACCACCAAAGACATTTTTAGTGGCATTGAGATCAATTTTGTTTTTCAGTTTTCACATTGGAATATGTTGTTGTTGAAATACATACATTATTTAGTTATATTAAAGTCTGTTTTACTTACCTATTTATCATTACAAAGAAGCAATCAAATCATACCAAGCAGCTTATATGGTAAAACAGAATATAGCTATGCACACAGAAACAATCAGAGCTGACGAAAACCACCTGTCCAGCCACTATGGGTCCAACTTAATACAGCCATACAAATATAAAGACACCTATCCACCAATGAAAGTGTTAGAAAAGGGTTATGATTGAGTCTGAGGGCTCTACACATAACCATGATATCAAAGAGAAAATCAAAGCTGTAAACTGTGACATAGCTTGTAACTAAACATGGACTTATAGGGCAGCAGATTGGCCTGTAATCTGCGATTGTAGCATAACATTGCATGCGCGGATCCATAGGGGGACTAGTAGGTCCAGACCCCCTAGATAATCACAAGGCTATAGGGTTCCTTAGCAATACTGGTCTGGATTATCTGAAAAATTGCAAAGCTTCCAAGTCCGCATTTGATGGCCAGCCACCAATTGACCGCTCTTAATGGTAATAGTAAACCCTCTTCCCTCATAGACTGAAAAAAACCTTTTGTTATGTAGACTGTCATATGGGCCTAGACGTGATAAAACGTTTCTTCTGGGTTTCTTACAAATCAAGATTCAAACCAATCTCCTCAGCTACAGAGACTAACTAGAAGATCAAAATTTCGCTTGTACCAAGTTTAGAGATAATACTTTTTAAAACGCAAATAACAAAGGCGCTGACTAGTCTGCGCGGATGCGCAGGCTGATCTGCACCTTTGTTGTTCTCAAACCACCAAAGACAGGTTTTCTCGCGTCGAGGCTCATATCATACCGGTTTTAAACCTAACTCATTTGATTATATTTTCAATTGATCAGCAAACGTAGGATTACTGCTTACTATTGCATTTATAAATCAATTCTCCATTAAATGTGTTTTTAAAAAGGCTATCCGTTGGATGCAAAGATTACACTGAAAGTGTAGAGTGTTCAATTCTGACTAGCTAACGTCGACCATTTAGTTCTCATAGGTTACAAAGTTTAACAATAGAATCCATGATCCCAAAAGAAAAGAAAATAATATCTACACTACAATAAATGACATGAGACACCACGACACATTCCCACTCAACAGTTGTGGTGTAGTCAAATATGTTCTTTAAAAGGTTATCGTTTGGAATCCAAAAATGTGCCAAAGAACTGAAGTTTTTTGAGTCAGATTAGCTTGTTGCTGCCATTTAGATATCATCAGCGGCCCTCAGATGGTTTTAAAGTTCAAAAAATGAATACTTGTTTGGATATGCCCTATTGCATATGACTTTTCAAACATAAACTGTACTTAATAATCAATACTGATGGATTTTCATAGAATTAGGAAGCGATATACAATGTCTTTGCTACTAATAACCTTGTTTGATAACTTAGCAGTTTAAGATATGCACATACTGTTCAAAACATCATGGTGAGAAAGTACTCATACAATTTTACAAATTCATGGTTTGATGCATTAACATAATCATGTGCGGGGGAACTGATCGATGTATGAACAGCTTCCCCTAATTCGGCAAGTGTTAAAAAATCATGCATGATCCTTTTAATCAGAAATATCAGTGTATACTATGCAGATATAAAAACACACCTGTTTGAGTTCCTGTACTCCCAGTTCCTGTCCCAGTCCCAGTTCCTCCTGTACCACTTCCAGTTCCCCCAGTACCAGATCCAGTTCCAGTACCACCAGTGCCAGTTCCTCCTGTTCCAGTACCTGTACCACCAGAACCAGAACAGTCTGGTACACCACAACACTCTCCTGGAGCTTTTCTCATCACACAGCCAGCTGGTAACGACTGATATGTGGGACATCTAATAAGGAAATAAATGCACCCAGATAGTAAAGTTACCTAGTTAAATTAAAGAAAAAACTCTGTCATTATGCATTATGATCCATTATGATGAATTATTCTTAATGGCAACATGTTTGTCCACGACAGTTAGAACTGTTTGAACCATTTTTGGTATCAAAGTAAGTAAGGGTGCAAAGATCAGGAATCGATACGATCAAGTACCTGTACCACACCCGACCCAGGATACCAATGGAACAGTGACAAACTAACAGTTAGACACCACAAATGAGAGCCAAGAGGTCAGCCCTTTCCCAGCAGGTGACCACAAAGCACATTTAAACAGACGCACACAAAGACATAGCAAACACAAGACAGCACAAAAACATACAAGATGTTTATTTGGTCAACACGGCTTAATAATAAGGGCATAGGGATGTTTTGGTGCATTTAATAATCAGAAAATTTGATCCATCTGAAACTTAATCTAGTTCCATACAATATGAGTGCAAACAGTGAAAACTCTGCATAATTGCTCTGATTAGCAATTTGTCAAAGTTTCCTTTTGAGGCTTTTTGTTCAGCAGTCTTCTAATTTCCATAATTTAAAATTTACCTGTCTACACATCTGTAGAATCCCGTTTGTCCATTTACACATGTACAGTTGTAATCACAGCCGTCCAACCAATGATCACCTGAGCGGTAATACTGGCTCTTATACACACAACCTCCACCTGAATAACAAAGTATTTTTTTGTTGCAACATGCATCATGTATTGGCCTGTTCCAGCAAACGAAATTATCCATACAGGTAATCAAAAAGATATTCAGTTGTTCTGGTAAATATTGATATGTGTCGCCTGAAGGAAGTTTAGAATAATATATAGTATGTAAAAGCAAAACAGACCAACCAACTGCAGCAAGAGGAACAGACATAAAACGTTTGTGTGGGCTCAATAAACCAAGCAACCTGTTTCTCACTTCATCAGCATAATGATTGTCAAGCTTGAAGAACACAATGAACAGAAAATAGAAATTAACATGAATTCACAACTAGCATTTACTCTGGTGAAAACAATGTAGCTTGTAGAGACAACAATATAAACATCAACACCAAGAACGTAGCTGCAAGCAATATATTCCTCCTTACATTTACTCAAAATTTCAAGTAAATATGATCAGGAAATACCACATTCACACACCACAGGCCAACTCATGGAGCCTGAGGAAGAGCCTCCACAAAACACTGACTGTCACTAGGCATCAGTAAGACGGTTTAAGCAAAGCAAAGAACTATCTCTTCCCCATCAAGCTTAGATAGACACAAAGTATTCAAATGACAAAAAATGGAAAAGGACCAAACTATGATCATGTATAGTTAATGATAAGCAATAACAAGGAACTGTTACATTTAAAATTATAGTCCTGTCTTCAAAATTGAAATAGAATGAAAACAATTGAAACAAGGTAATATGCTCTACAATGACCCAAAATTGGCTAAATAAAAAAAATCTAAAATTGTAAAAATCCAACAAAACTAGCACCAAACCACTGCATGCACATCCTCAATATGTCTGTTAGTTACTTACAACGTATTGAAAGGATCACTCTAACAGTTGTACGAGGAATTGATTTCACAAATTGTGTACTGTTAACCATCATTAAATATATGGAACTGTCCAAAAATGCTGTAAATTTATCTTTTTTTTCATTATTAAATTTCTTCTCACACTTTGTCAATGTGTCTGTAACATACCTGTTAAGTATAAATATAAACTGAAGGCTCCAGAAGTAGTTAATAGCTATATTAAAAGTGCAATACAGTTAGAATTATAAAATGGCGACACTCCTTCTGCTGCTTTTCATACCAAACATGTGTTGCCTATGTTTAAGGTGTGGTGCAGATTTGAATAAAAGCTACCAAAAAGTAAGTGAGTATGATCAGGAAATACCACAATCACATACTGCAGACCAACCCACAGCACCGTGAGGAAGAGCCACATAACATTTATAGTAACAATACATCTGCAAGACAATAATAGCGAAGCAACCAGCTTTCTCTTACTCTTCAAGATGATTGCAAAACTAGAACGGACACAAAGTAATGCATAACAAAATAAGGACAAACACAGAACTCCCACAAACAATGGGAAGTACATTAAACAATAGATCAACAACAACAGAACCAGCGCCTTAAAATGGACAGCAGCCAAAGCCACCGGGGGGCTTAAATGCATTTTAGTAGCGCTAAATCTTTGCCCTAGATACTGCTGTTGTTTAAACAAAAACTTGTTTAACTCTCATGGAGGCTTTCTTACTAATGCAATGTATCATCATGGAGAAACAATCAAACCAAATTAACACATTATGATGATACACAGAAACGGCTCATGACTCACAGATAGTCAGAGCTAAAGAAAACCTCAAGTTGAGCTTGGGTGGGCCCATCCAATGACAAGCTTCAGGCACCAACCAACGGATTAAAGCTTTACGTCTGGGCCATCATTAAGTCTGAGGTCTGACCCACCGTCGTGCAATTGAATATGAAACCAAAGCTATCAGCCTTGATTGGGTTCACAACCAGGCATGCAGACTGTCACATGATATCCATGTTGTATCTCACACTTTTATAACGTTTTTAAATACTCTTTTGAAACTGATCACTAAAATTAGGCTATCCAACAATTCTTTTAAATTAATAAACTAAATCGCCCTAAAATACAGGTACTGATATGCCTTGTTGCAGAAGAGTCTTTAAGAAAATATTGTGTATAAGAATCAACTCTGAGTGTCCGTAATAAAATTTAGATAAAAAGCTTTACAGAGTTTATGGTATCGATAACCTTGTTTTTGTTACTTATAAAAGTAAGTAATGGTGCAAAGATCAGGAATCGATACAATCAAGTACCACACTTGACCCAGGATACCAATGGGAAAGTGACAAACTCACAGAAGACACCACAAACGAGAGCCAAGAGGTCAGCCCTTTCCCAGCAGGTGACCACAAAGCACATATAAACAGACGCGCACAAAACATAGCAAACACAAGACAGAACAAAAACATAAAAGATCCACAAAAGAAGAACCGCCTTGGAACGGTCAGTAAAATATTTTACTGGAGGGCTTAAACCAGTTTTATGGCGCCACCTCACCCTTGATTCTGATGTGGACCAGGACACTTTTGGGAAAGTGACAAAACACAACACACACGACAGCCAAGAGGTCAGCCCTTTCCCAGCAGGTGACCACAAGGCTTCAAAAGAACAGACAAGACAAGTACAACATACACCATCATAAAGCATAACTAACAAAAACGATCCACAAAAGAAGCACCGCCTTGGAACGGTCAGTAAAAATATAAGTCAAAAATGTGTTTCTATTGTTGAAGTCATCAACATGAGAACATACTCTTGCAAAACGAATAAGTTGTGAAATGTATACACCATAGGAAGGGGAGCGAGGAACATCTCCATCAAAAAATGGAAAATTTACTGTTTCAAAATTAAAGTTGTCCCGTTTGTCATAAATTAAGGTTGAAACTATGCCATTTATAATGAAAAGTCTAAGTCCAAAAAAGGGACTTCAGTATCTGAAGGATTCGCTTTATTCAATCGGAGTTCAGTGGGATTTATCTGACTTACCATTCGTGCAAAATAAGGATTATCACTATTAAGCAAGTCATTTAGATATCTGGAGGTAGAGAGAAATGCTACAATAACATCTGCTTATTAAATGTTATTTAAAAACCCTCAGCATATCAATGAAAGGAAGAATTGATGGACAGACAGAAGGATGGACAGGGGGTGATAAAATAACAATAACAAGATTGCACTCATCTTGTTGTAGATATTACAAGGTAGAATATTTATGCATCACACGAAAACTACTAAACACTTAAAAACTTACTAAATCCTGTGAATCCTCCTCCAGGGCTTTGTGTGGCAACACCAACACCAGTTCCACCTGTACCTGTCCCAGTTCCAGTACCTGTGCCACTTGTTCCTGTCCCAGTTCCGGTTCCAGTTGCGCCTGAATCGTTGAATATAGATAATGAGAGGTTTGTCTACCATTCTTTTATTTCTCTACTTCTTTAATGAAAGTAAGCAAACTGAATTTACAACCTAATAAATATATCAGTTAAATAGAAATGCTTAAGCAAGCTCGGCCATATATTTTGCTTTTCTTTGCGATAATTTTTTGAAAACTTTAGGCCAGGAACTTTAACTTTAAAGGTCAAGATAATTCCTTGAGAAATTATTTTTGCACCAAATCACAGGATTGAGTAATGTAAATAACCAAAAAAAGGTCCTCAAAAATATCGGTGCCAAATTCGAGAAAATTAAGATTTGAGATTGTATCATTAGTGGGTGGTGTACCTAAAAATGGAAATAATGATTTTAGACAAAATATGCTTACAAATTTCACATTCTTTTTAAGCAAATGCTGTATAAATCAGGTGTGGATGGTTTTCTGATTATAAGTATGTAAATTGAGTGGTCAGCAGAGGGCATATTCGTTTCCATGGCAACCCAAAATCATATCTAATGGGGGGGGGGGGGGGGGTGCCAGCAAAAATGTGCATATCTCAGCAGCTATTCATCTTTAAATACTAAATTTAGTACCGAATTATTTCTTAGTTATCTAACATTTTCCTGACTGTTCGCTATGCAAATTATCTACTTTGTTTATACATTATTATTTATGAGAACATGAGAAATTAGAGAAAATTGCAGGAAATTAAGGGGGGATACCTACAAAATATCCTGTATCTTAGCTGCTTATTAAACTACAGGTTAGAACTTAGTACACAATTAAAGCTGAGACATTGTCCCTTTACCCAGTGGTTTAATATGCAAATTAACTTATTTTCATATCCATTAATGTCAATGAAAACATTAGAAATACGAGAAAATTCTAAGAAAAACTATATGGGGTATACCTACGAAATTGCTAAGACACATTCCTTTTATCAATTGGTTCACGTCAGATTAATCTAAATTTGATATTCATGATTATTAATGAGAACATAAGAAATCACAGAAAAGTAGCAGTAAAAATTAAGGGGGTATACCTACAAATTACTGATATCTCAGCCACTAATTGCCAAAGAGCAGCAAATATGGTATTGACATAATGCTATGACATAGAGCCTAAATCATATGTTCTTTATTGGAATTATTTGAATTGCAAAATCACCATTATTGATAAAAAATTTAGAAGAGACTTCTAATAATCGACCAAATGATTCCACTCTGCCAGCCAAGATGGCCACCAGAGCTCTAGATAAGAACCTTTTTAAACAACAAATGAACTACTTTGTACTGGTCCAAATTTGAAATCATTTCATACAATTTGTAATGACATTCCTTGTAAGGCCTTCCACTAAGGCTACCCAACCAGTTCTGCTCTTCTGAACATTATAATCACTAGAGCTAAAACAAAGAACTCTTTACACAGCATCTGATCCATTTATTCATCTTCAGAATAATTACAAAAATGTTTCAGATTGATCTATGTACCTTATATTGCTCAAAATCACTCAACTATGCTAAACAAAGTGCCCCAAGGGCTACGATTCAGGTGAGGGTTCCAGAGCCACCCATGATTGCCCTCTTGTTCAATATTATATTAAGATTCCTCCTTTCTGGCCATATTTTCCTCCATTCATCCCGTATATATTTTTAGAAAACAAATCAAACCTACCTACCTTCTTTTAATTTTCTATGCAATAGTAAACTCACATTTTTGGCCTTAATAATTTTGTATGTATACTCTCCTATTTTTTCTGTGATTTTTCTATTATTTCCAATGTTTCATAAATTCATATGAGTATAAAATAAGATCATCTACATCTTGAACCACAGGATATAAGGACTATGTCTAAGCATCAATTAGGAGCCGTGTTTGGTAATTTAGGGCATCTAGCAGCTGCGATATGAGTTATTTTGAAAGCATAGTAAATAAGGGTGCAAAAATCAGGAATCGATACGATAAAGTATCACACCTGACCCAGGATACCAATGGGAAAGTAACAAACATACAGCTAGACACCACAAACGAGAGCCAAGAGGTCAGCCCCTTCCCAGCAGGTGACCACAAGGCACATATAAACAGACACAACAAATGCATAGTAAACACAGGACAGAAAAAACATAAAAGATCCACAAAAGAAGTACCGCCTTGGAAGGGTCAATAAGATAATTTACTGGAGGGCTTAAACCGGTTTAACGGTGCACCAACCTCACCCTTAGTTCAGATGTGGATCAAGACACATAGATGTTTGGTTTGCATGAAAGACCCCTAACTTATCAATGCATCATCTCCTAGAACATATAAATCATGATACCCAGTTTTTTTTCTCAGATTTGTCTATTATTTTCAATATTTCATTGATATCCGTGAATATATAAATTTAGTCATTTGAATGTTGAACAAGTGGGTAAAAGAATTCTGAGATATGAGTTTACCACGCCTTTTTTTCTTGTTTTTCTATTTGACAAATTTTCTTTTACTTCTACAATTTTCATTAATATTGATGGGTATGACAATTAGGTATTTTACATGTTTAACCAGAGTAGAAGAGCTTTGTCTCAGCATTAATTTGGTACCAGTTTAGTATACTAGAGTTATAAGCAGCTGAGTTGTATACCCCGTTTTTCTTGTGTTTCTCTCTAATTTCTCAGGTTTTCATAATATTCATGAATACTCAAATGAGATCATTAGCATACTGGACAGCCCAGAAAAAATCTATTATTAAGAACTAGTTTGATACCAAGTTGAGTACACTTGGTGAGTTGCTGCTGAGATATGAGTATTTCTGTAAGTACATTCCATTCTTTAGAATTATTTTATAGGTTGTCATGGAAACCATTCAATTTCACATAACCCAAATGGGTTTAATTTTGAAGACAATACTTTTGAATTTTGGTGGTCCAAATGAACAATATGGCATCCAGTAGAAACCTTCATAGGAGTGTTAGGTAGGTCTACTATCACAGGGACCAAGTTTCTAGCCATAGGCATCCATTAGAAATTGTCATAGGAGTGTTAGGTAGGTCTACTATCACAGGGTCAAAATTTTTAGTCGTTGCTTCCTGTTTTTCTCTCCAATGATTTTCCTATCATTTTTCAAGTTTTCATAAATATTCACGAATATGCAAATGAGATAATTTACATCTAGAACCACCAGACGAAAGAACTTGTTAAATTGTATCACTTATGATATATAATAATATACAATGTACATCAGTGATGGTTTTGGGCAGAAATCAGTTAATCCACAGATATTTCTTTCCAATAATCGTACATTTTAAAGTTCTCATTAATATTCATGAATATTCAAATTAGAAAATATGCCTATCTGACCATGTAAATAAAGGTCTATGCAAAGGCTTTAATTTGGTACCAAGGTTTGTAGTCTAGACGGAGAATCATCTGAGATATGGTTGTTTTTGTAGGTACACCCCCATTCAGGAGAATAGCAATATGGGTTGTCATGGAAACCATGCATTGAGACAGAGCTAGAATCAGTTTTTACTGGGGACAAATTTTTTGGGCATGACTGGGGTTCCAATGAACAATTCAAAACCCATGAAAACCTGTCCTGTGGTAGCAAGGTAGGTCAAATTAGATCCTATGGTACCAGTAACATGATATTAATTGCCGGTTTTCAACGATTTTCATCATTTTCCGTATTTTTTTCACCCCCCAAAAATACCATTTCCCCTCGGATTATTTTTGAGGACTTTTTTTTCTATAAAACAGGACACCTTCCTGATACTAAAACTATTGATAAAATAGCTCAAGGAATTAGTTGTGGGTCAAGGGTCATTTTCGGCTGAATGTACTGGCCTACTTTGCTTTTACACATGGAATGGAATTTAGCTTGACATGTATGACCCAGATAATCAGTTGCTAAATAGCGTTTTTCTGGTTATTTCTGGACCACTGCAAGAATATTTTACATCTCTCATATCCTTACAAAGTAGCACGAAACAAATCGATACAGTATGATATATAAACGCAGTCAGAATATTTGGATTAATATTCAACCTGTTAAAACGGTCAGTTACTATTTCTAGTCATCAAATGTAGTGAGGAAAACGAGATGCATAATAGGGGAATAAATGGTCTTGCACAGTGTGTGTGGTATTTAATTTTACTTGTTTCAAGAACGTTATGGTGTCTTTATTTCAGAAATTACTAGAACAAAAATAAATCGATATACATAAATATTTTTTGATGAAAAAGTAAAGGGCCTATATGTTCATAATTATGATGAAGTGGTTTTCATGCAATTATTCTGTATGAATTCCCTTTAGGAACCTCTCCCAAACATGTATCTTGCACTTCGCAAGGTTATGTGCAAGTGTTCCGTCTAATGGAAAAAATCTTGACAAATTATCAAATTTGCAGATTTATTCTTAACGTTTTACATTTGTTTTGGAGAAAACAGTTATTCCTCAGTGTTATCATTTGACAACATGAATATCTAGATTTAAATTGAACCTGATTGATCAGAGAAAGTTTGACTGTACTTTTCTTAGCTCCAATGCTATTCTAAATTTGGAACTGGGTCTGAAATGGCTAATCTTTACCAGAAACTGTGTTGTTTCAGAAAAAAAAATACTGAAAGCATATCAATACAAATAAGCGTTCCTTAGCCTCAGAAAACCTTGTTCCACCCTTATATCAGATATACCTTCAGTATATAAGTTTCGTTTAGTATATTGTTGATAAAAGTATAGGAGAAAATGCTTTAAGGACATATGCTACTAAATACTTCCCATATTGAAATATTTTCAATACTTTGCTTACAGTTTGTTTTATGCATGGGCTATCCATTTATGAAATAAAAAGGATATGTCACCGTGCTTATTTTTTTCAGAATCTCATATTGAAGTTTACAGCATTTAACCAATTTTCTAGAAATATAAAATAATAACACTAGTGCTAATTATCGAGCTAAAACGGTTGTTATCTTCAGCCAGCTTCTTTCTTTTAACTTAAATTGCTGCCCATGACCTCAAACTTTTAAGAAAATGTGCATGTTTACTTCTTATCCCATGCTGTGACAAGATACTGAATGATATATTTTGACAATTCGTCAAAAAAAATGGAATTTGTTTTTAGAATAAATCATGTATTAAAAAATCTGATATTGAAAATCTTGAAAATTTATTTTTAATTCATGGACTATTATAATACCTTTCAGAAAAAAGAATAAAAATCTGGGGTCACCGAACTAATTCTCTTTGTAGAGGGCCAAATTTAACCCCACCCCCATAGGTTTCATGCGTAATTCAATATAAAAAGTTTGGGGATGACCATTTCGTTCGTTTCGATGATGCCATTTTACTAGAATAAGAAGTAATTTAGCATTAAAATGTTAAAAAAAGAAAGAAAAAACACACTGAAAATATGTGCGCATCCGGGAATCGATCCTGGTCCTCTGGCTTTGTAGCCAGACATGCTAACCACTAGGCCACGAGGTCAGGTCGTGCGCCGCTCTAAATAACCATACAAATAGTATAGACTCGGCCACTATCGTATTCGTAACCAGGGTTATTGTGTACGTCGTTTGATTTCGACTGAGCTACATTTATCTGTCTTTAGTGCTGAGACGACCAGTTCTGAAAAGATCTCAATAGATATTTCGAACACACTTTAATTAGTTATTTTGTGAAGAAAATGTCGGAACACCGATATGACATAAGAATATCGGAAGCTGTGTTGATCCGAATCCGTTAAGGGTCGAAAGACAGGACCCAGACAACTTTCCCCGTTTGCAGACGCGGGAAAGGTGCGCATTGGAAATAGTCGCATATGTCTTTAAGATTTGGGCAAGATATACTACAATTGACCTAATAACAATTTCCACTCACATTTTTAAATCTCATACATAATCGTTAGAACAATGCATATTCTAATCAGCTGGATTCTAAAGGAAGCTGCCGGATTAGGTCCAATACTGTTTTTGTATCCATATTAATGTAAAAGTAATGAAATAAAATCACAGGATTAAACACCTTTTCATATAATGTAAGTAAACCATAAAGTATTATGCATCACTTAAAGAAGCATGTGCATTATACTGTCGTATATAGTCTAGTGGAAATAGAGGATCTTACATGAGTGCTCATGTTTTATTGAATTTATTAAACGAGTTGGGGAAAAGAGATAAAATGCGAGGCTCGCCGAGCATTTTATCTCTTTTTCGCAACAAGTTTAATAAATTCAATAATACAAGAGCACAAATGTTAGATTCTATTTATCATATGACAAATACTTTGAAATCTCATTTCTGGCGTTAAAACGTTATGATTTTGTCATCATGTACGAAACTTTGTTATGGACGTAATAACGTTTCCCGTAAATCGATAAACCACTAGTGGTTTACAGATATTATTGCATGGCGTTATTTCACTCCCAGACGCGACGTCATATGATAATGCATTTTAAGTTTGTTGCTGTTGCGAATGCCCAAAACGTTATATGAATGATGTTCTACTGATAGTCTGATAACCTAAGTTGGCTGGATGGCCCTGTGAGGCATACACATACTGAACAGAGAAGGTTATGCTAAAACACATATATAAATACACAATAAAAAGTACTTGTTCTTTTTATAAATAAAACCTTGCCATAGAATTATTTCTTTTAGATAAAAGTCATTTAAGAAATTGGGTTGAAGTAAAATGTTTTAATGACAATAGAGTGTGTAATAGTTCGTAGACTTATATAGTTTAGGTATTGTTGCTTGTGTAACTTACCAATTTAAGTTAAGAGATAAATCATAAGAGATTCGGTCACTCAAACAGCTCAAAACTACCATAGTAGTGCTAATGGTAAGCGTAATTAACCCTTAGTTTATTTTTTTCTCTTAATTTGTCAGGACATGTCTGTGCATTTGCAAAGATATAACAAATGGTTTACTTCTACCGAAATTTGTTTTGTTTTTGAGTGATATTATATGATCAAATCAGGGATATTGATCAATATATAGGTCATGGAACTTATCATTATGATGGGAATAGCAGCCATTCATTATGACCTATTTTTTTTAAAAATAGTATCTCATATTAACCGAGCAGAATATTTATTACAATAACAGTTGTAGTATGACCGATGCTTTTTTCTTTGATCTTTGCTGATGTTTAAATCGGACACCCTAGAATAATGACGAAGGAGGAGCTTAAAACCGTACTCTAACTTCCAATTTTAGTTAAACAGCAATGTAGGCGGGAACTTCCTAAATAGCAACAATTTAACTGTACGTCAAGGTAATATAATTGACAGCTTAGGCCGGATGCTGGAAGGAGTGAATGTAAATTTCGCCAGGTGTCAGTAACACGTGTTTATTTGCGCCTGCGCCTGCGCCATACTACAAGCTAAATAAAGGATTTTTCCTCGGCTTTCTGTTTAAACCGCGAGGTGGGCGTAGAGCTACGCCCACCTCGCGGTTTAAACAAAAAAGCCTCAGAAAAGTATCCTTTATTTATGACAACGTTTAAGAGAAGGAAAATGTTATGAACAAACCACAATATCCACAGTACTGTGCACAATTCTTCTTGGCCCAGTCAACATATGGATCCTGACAAGAACTCAGTGTATATTCAGGACAGTTATTTAGTACATCAGCGCATACGCCAGTGCCTGAAAAAGACCAGAAACCACAGTTTATAATAAGGTAAGCTAACTGTATCATAGTTAGCTGCATTTTAGTATTCAATGGGGCTCATCGCGACTAAACCTGTCTTCATGTTTTCTGACAAAGGGGCACTCAAACCCGGTCTCCTCAGGGACAGAGACTAGCTAGAAAAGTGAAAGTTCGCTTGTAACAAGTTTAGATATGACACTTTCAAAAAACGAATACCAAAGGCGCTGATCAGACTGTGCAGATGCGCAGGCTGGTCTTCGCCTTTGTTGTTCGCACATCCTTGAAGACAGGTTTTCTCAGGACAAGGCCCAAATTATACATGTATTATTGACTCCGTTATTGCTCATTTAGGCAGGTACATAATCACATTGATCAATTTTGAAGCTGTGTCTCTATTTACATAGCAAGGAATTTACTTAGTATTGGACTACTGGACTATGGTTAGCAGTCTTAGAAATCGTATACATTGGAAAAAATACTGTCAATACAAATTGTTATAAATGTTTAGATCAGATAAACACGCTTTAAATGTTTTTTTCCGTATTGGATTATGGTGATCTTTTTTTATTACTAACATTCTTTTGTTTGTGATGATAGCTGTTGAGGAGATTTAACATCTTTAAGAGGTCTCCATATCCACGAGGCTGCGTGTATCAATGCGCATACATGTATTCTTTGGGTATTTGTAACAGAGCCCAAAAATTAAGTCAGAAATGTCAGTGAAAAAGTTGAATTGGTTCCGTGAGTTGGTCTGTGATCTGTAATTGTGACCTTCCTGGAGTATACTCATTGTGTGTTTTTAATAAGATTCACTTAATTCAACAGCATTTGGGCCTCCTCGCGGGTTTCTGGCGAAGCGAGTTTAAAACCAGCCTTCAGCTACAGAGATAAGCTAGAAAATTAAAATTTCACCAGTAGAAAGTTTACATAAGATACGTTTAAAAAGCAAAAAAACAAAGGCGCTGATCAGACTGTGCGGATGCGCAGGCTGGTCTGCGCCTTTGATTTTAGCAACCCCCCAAAGACAGGTTTTCTAGCATCGAGGCCCATTTAATTTTGTTGTGCCATCCATAAGCAAAAACATAGAACTATAAGTTTTCTCAGATAAAACAATTCATTTTACAGCAATGTTTTTTATGGTGTTAAATACCAAAACACTTATCATGATTAATGTATCTACTGTTAACCATTTCATTAACCATTTCCATCCTTATCAATTGGACCAGTTCAATTCTGTTTTAAGGGTTGTTTGGAGGTATTTTTCTTTTTTATTCAAATTTTAATAGAGCATTCCCTAAGCAAACAGTGGAGACCCTGATCAGATGCCGCATTCTGCCGCATCTGATATGGGTTTGTACTGTTTGCCTATGTCCCACAAAAAGGATGCTAGACATATATAGGTTAACCACCATTACCAGATCCAGGCCCTGCAACCCCACTTTATGTACCTTCATATTGCAGTACCCTAAGAGTACCTAACTAAAAATAATAATTCTTATTTCTCAAACAAAACCAGGAGACGGTTCTTTTCAATGAAACTTTCATTGAGCAACCAAACCATATTTTAATTGATAGTCAAGATGAATACAATATTAGCTCAAAAATGAATGTCTTTATCTGGACCAATTGGTACCCATACCTCCTATTCCAGTTCCAGTTCCTGTGCCAGTTCCAGTTCCTGTGCCAGTTCCAGTTCCTGTGCCAGTTCCAGTTCCTGTGCCAGTTCCAGTTCCTGTGCCAGTGCCAGTTCCAGTGCCAGTCCCAGTGCCAGTTCCAGTGCCAGTTCCAGTTCCTGTCCCACCATCTAAAAGTTTAAGATCACATTTAATGAGTTGAATTTAAAACGTGATTATTACTTTATCTGTGTATTTATCAAGTAACATTTCATAATGAAAGCCGCATAGCGAAGTAGGTGACGTGTCTGGATACAGATGCGTGTCTGACTGAAGATCCAGGGGTTGCGAGTTTAATCCCAGCCCAGTCCCATACTTTCATGGAGATTGATTATGAAAGTCATTCTCATCCCTTCCACTAAAGCATTTAAGAAGGGCTGTTGTCAGTTAAAAGCGAAAGTATGTGCATGAAGTACTGGTTAACTACTTGTTCAAGCTTGCCCTGGAAAAAGTGTAGTTAGGTGAACTTACGGTCCAGCCATGACCATAGCTGTAGACTTAGGATGTAAAGGGACAAAACAAACAAACAAACAAATAATTAATTAAAGAGTTTCTCCATAAAATCATACTCATTGCCAAATACATTTTTACATTGTTCTAATTATAAACCTAATCTTTACTTCATGGCACAGCTAAACACCAAATTCGGGTGGGAAAAGGATTAAATGTTGCCAAATGAACATACAATCAGGATGAAAGCCATAAAATATATTACCAACAATACTGACTTGCGTCGATGGATTTGGCTTACTAGTTTCTGGCTAAATCATTGCAATCCATTCAAATCAAGCCTTGAGTCTATAAAACATTTTGCTCAACTCAACTGAGCATGAACTTTATCATGCATATAAATGTTAAAATGTCAATAATAATTGGTATTTCAACATTTATGAGCAGGATAAATTAAGCACTTGAGGGGCTAAGACAAGCAAAATATTGTTCTACTATTTCAACTTGTGTGAGCAGTCAAAATTTCATACTCATTTGAGTTGCACATGAAAAGAGACGTTAATAGCCTTGCAGCCAGATGTGTCAGAGTTTAGATAGAATAGTTTTTATAGGCGTCAACTTGGGAATACATTGATGATTTATCATGTTTTTAAAAATGCAGCAAATAAGTTTGAACAAATAGAACCATTGGCGTAGCTCCCATTACAAAGTTACGTACATACGTAATAAAAAATAGTAACATTCAAGAGAGGTCACCTATTGTGGTAAAATTGATTTTCAAAACCATAAGGAACTGCTTTTAAAGGAAAGAATTCGCTGCCTCTGGGAGCAATTTTTTTCCTTTAAGAGAAGTTCCAATTTTGAAAAGGGATGCAATTAAAGAGAACCACTGCTTGATCCAGTAGTCTCGCTTTGATGTGCGTAACTGTTTTAGCATTCTAGCTACGTCATTGAAAACTATGCGTCAGTGTCAATGAATGCAACAACAGTATCATTGGATTGGTTGATATTTACTGGATTTGAAAATATTATAGTCCCTTTGCAACAAAATAGTAAACATTATACTACTATTTTTTTCCAGAATATTTTGGCAATTAATTTGACATATTTTGATGATAAAATAACTTAGAAATTGAATCCCTGGATACAATGGCTAATTAGTAATACTTTCTGCTGAAATATGGTTTGTATAAAAGGATGATACAACGTGGAATGTGAACTAATTTGTGCATCAACATATGATATTTTCCACCAAACGCACCTTGGGGGATACATAAACCACTTTGTATTTGCTATTGACTTTCAGTTAGTTTTTATAAGACAATGTTAAGTTTGCATGAAGGTTATTTCTATCCATGCAGAAAATGACCCACCAAGTAGTTGGCGGGTCACTAGTTACTAACTAGGAGATGGTACATCGATAAGTTAGGGATCTTTCATGTGAACCAAACATCTATTTGTCTTGGTCCACATCAGAAATAAGGGCGAGGTTGGTACCATAAAGCTTAAGCCATCCAATATTTTTTCACTAACCATTCCAAGGCGGTGCTTCTTTTGTTGATCCTTTTTGTTATTTATGTTTCATGTTTGTCATGCTGTCTTGTCTGTTCGTTGCAGCCTTGTGGTCACCTTCTGGGAAATGGCTAACCTCTTTGTTCTCCTGTATTTAATATTTTCTTGATTTTTTGTCACTTTCTCATGTAGTGTCCTGGGTCAGTGTGTTACTTGATTGTATCTAGTCCTGATCTTTGCCTTCTTCCTTACTTTGGTGTGCTGATACCTGGTGTTTGTCTTTTAATGGGTCCGTAATGGCTTGTCTTGGGTTTTTCTTTGGTTCTTCCTGCCTGTGAGATGGGCGCGTTTATCTTTATAACGTCAAAGTATGTTTCTGTGTTTGTGCATTGCATGGGTTATGGGTCTTGTGTGTGATATGTCCTTGTGCTTTTGTCTCTTTCCCATATATTGCTCTGGGTCAGGTGTGGTACTTGCTTGTAACTGATCTTTGCCCTCTTCCTACTTCTGCAACTTGAGAGTCACCTATACATGTTTTGGTTGAGAACAGCAGAAATTAGGGCAAATATCGGTCAGCAAAATATATTTACTCCCAATGCCCTTGGCTGCTGTCTGTTTTGAGGCGGTATTTGTGTTATTGTTTATTTATTGTTTGCTGTCCCTCCCATCTTGTGTTATGTTTATTTATTGTTTGTTGTCCCTCCCATCTTGTGTTATTGACATATGTCAGTATTGAGTCATGTTAGTACAGAGGCTAATAGACCCAGATTGGACTGCTCCTAACAAAGCAGTCTTATCTTGGTCTACACTGCCTGACCAAAAGGCTTCTGAAATATTTCAGCAGACGACAAAAGCAGATAACTTTTGTTATGATTGATGCTTTAAGGTTTGATTAATGTTTATCCCAACTTCCATTAAAATATTAAGTAAAACAAGCTCAAATATTTACTTACTACACAAGTTGCAATACTTTGGACAGTTGGCTGTAGCCCAAGGTAAATACTGGCCTCCACATGATGATTTTCCATACGCATCACAATTGGGAATGGCATCTTTGCATGGTCCTGTAGACGCTGGCGTTGTGATAGGGCTTGGACCTGTCACATAAATAGTATATCCCGCATAGGTCCAGATAGGCAAAAAGAACAGCATACAATTGTAATTGTTTCCTTATCAATCAGTCTTAACATGTGATGTGGTGCTCAAAAGACAAGACGGCTCTTTTGAGTACCCACAACATATGTTTTGCTTCAGAGATAAGAAAAAAAATTTTCAAATAGGCAATCTTATCTGGAGGCCTGAGTTATTATGGATAGGTTTGTACCTCCATAAATATATATATTCTAAATAAAGTATCTGGTGTAATGCTTTCGCTGCTCGCATACACAAACTAAGAATGTAGATGAAGGCTCAGACAAAAGTATGGGCATCTAGATTGGCATGACGGGTTAACTAGAGGCATTTGTGCATATGCTATAAGTACTGAAATATTGTTCACAAGCAAATTAACTCATGGGTGGATCCAGAGGGGGAGGGGGAACAGGGGGTCTGGACCCCATCTGAAAAATCACAAAAATATAGGGTTTATTAGCAATACTGGTCCGGACGCCTAAAGATCATAAAACTACCAAGCCAGCATTCCATGACAGGCAATTATCGGCCCGCCAGCGAAACGCCATTTTAATGACGTTTCACTGGCAGGCCGATAATGGTCCGCTTATCTTGGTATTTGGATCCTGCCTCCCCTCAAAAAAAAAAAAAAAAAAAAAAACGCTGTCAAAATTGGACCCCATCTGACAAAACTTTTTGAATCCGCACATGAAACTGACATAAATGATGAAATGTTCAGATGATATCACAAATAGTATCATAAGTAAGAATATTAATGACATATAATAAAAAAAAATCAATTTTGAAAAAAAAAAGAAAAAAAATAACAAAAAATATCAGTCATATTTTGTTTCAGAAATATCGCCCTTTAACAAAATCAGCTAATATTGTTTCTCTTCATTTGTGACGGATTTGTAGATTTCTACTAATACTTATTAATGGTCTAATAGTGCGTTGCATAACATAGCGACCAGTGATGGCTATAATTACAAGCCTGCACATTTTACTCAACATTTACTCAACACAGAATTCGCTGCTTATATACGTAAAGTATGAGTGTTGAAAAAAGATCTCCTCAACAACTTTGTCCCTAGCACCACTAGGTCACTGTGTATGCATGTTTAAATGTTGACTTTACCCATATTTACTTGTAGATCTTCACTGCGCGCACACACATATCAAAAAGCAAGTTTTATGACCAGAAAATACCAAAGTCAAAGATGAAAACAACTCATAGCGTAACGCACAAGAGACAGTAAAGCTGGACAGACACACATATAAAAGCAATAGTGCAATGATAGTGAAGCTAACGTTATCAGTTACTTCTGATATTAACTGCATTGTTGTGCGTTGCCTATTTAATAGAGAATACTAGGTGAGTTTCTTTCAAGGCAAGGCTTTGAGAATGCTTTTTGAATTCGCAAGGCATGCTGAGCGATTCAACATGCGTTTTCAACGCCGAGCTTGGTAAACCTGATATAGAAAGACGCAAACCCAAGGCCGTCGTCGCCGGTCCTGTAGGATGGCGAGCGCCGGACCACTTATTTGGACGAGTATGCTTTCCGCGGTGTCCCTTTTTTCTCGTTTTGGATCATTTTTCTTTGTGCTTACCTCTGATTTTCAATTTATTAATGCAATCATCAATAGCGCTCGTTGCGCGTGTCATCCATAGACCGACCTAGCCAAGGTGTGAAAACATTGAAAAACAATGCAATTATTATAATGGCAGTTATCATACTTATTGGCCGTGTCCAGAGAAAACCTGACGTAGTTGCATTCGATGAATAAAGGTGCAGACCAACCTACACATCCACGCAGTCTGATCAGTGCCTTTGTTGTTCGCCCTCTTGAAAGTATAATTGATAAACTTGCTACAGGCAAAATTTCAGCTTTCTAGCTACATGTACTCTCTGTAACTGAGCAGGTTGGTTTGAGTCTTGCATGGTCATAAACCCCGAAGACAGGTCTTCTCGCATTGAGGCCCAGATAATTTCTATGCGCCAGTTTCATTTCCCTCAAATTGACAATTTTTTCTTCTAAATAACATGTCGAGCGACTAAGTATGTTTGAACGTTACGAGCATCGTGGGCATGGGGAAAGGGGGAGGGGAAGACCCCGCCTAATGAGAGGGGGATTCCCCCTCTCGTGCTCTCCCCCCTCACGAGCCCTTGGCACTCAATAATTTTCCTCCGCGACGACGGCCCTGAAACCTGTTATTCTACTTGATCAGTTTACCTATTGTTTCTCTCTTCAATCTAGTGATTACGTAATTTTCGATTTTTCTGTTGATTCAGCGTCATTTGCGACGTCATTCAAAAAGTGCAACGCCATCATGACCTTTTAAAGGCACATGCAATGAGATAGATAACGTTTATCAGGCAATCTTCGACAATGCAGTGAATATTAGAGGTAACTGATAAACGTGGTCTCATGTAGCATTCTCTATGTATACTTTCAGAGGGATAATTGTGAAACTATTAATGCCAGAAGGAACAAAGGAAGTGAGCATGACCAGGAAATGCCACAATCACAGACCAATCCACGGCATGACACAGAAATTTATCAACCAAATTACAGCTCTCACTTCTTCAGCAAGATAATTCCAAATATTTTTAAACTAGACGTAGTACTGCATTAAAACAAGGAGCAAACACAACCCCCCAGTGGTAGCTACGATAAACAATGAATCAACAACAACAGAAAGCTGTACATGAACGCGACAAACCCTGTCTTTGGTTTTTCTAAAAAAAAGACTTAAACCAGTCTCCTCAGCTACAGAGACTTGCTAGAAATTGAATTTTTGCTTGTAGCAAGTCTAGATATGATACTTTCCAAAAAGCCAATAACAAAGGCGCTGATCAGTCTGCGCAGATGCGCAGAGCCTTCATTGTTGGCCAACCCCGGAAGACAATTTTTCTTGCATCTAGACCCATATTAAGCAAGTGCATGCTATATTTTGGTACGTAATACATCAGTGAGTGCTGGCCAATATGCCTCTTTATACAAGAGATGCCCAAACAGATACAACTTTTTTGTCTCTGTAACTATAGTTTTGTTTAAAATAAATCATTTATTCGTATAAAACTTATTATTATATGACGTCGCGTCGGAGAGTGGAATAACGCAATGCAATAAAATCTGAAAACCACTAGTGGTTTATCGATTTACGGGAAACGTTATTACGTCCATAACAACGTTGCTTACATAATGACAAAATCATAACGTTTTTACGCCAGAAATGAGATTTCAAGTATTTGTCATATGATAAATAGAATCTAACATTCATGCTCTTGTATTATTGAATTTATTAAACTCGTTGCGAAAAAGAGATAAAATGCTCGGCAAGCCTCGCATTTTATCTCTTTTCCCAAACTCGTTTAATAAATTCAATAAAACATGAGCACTCATGTAAGATCCTCTATTTATTTACTTTGGACATACCTCCTCCACAAAAAGCACAGTACTTAGGACAATGAGATTCTGCCCAATCCTTGTAACCCCTACACACAAAAGAGCCATACGCTTTGCAGTCAACCGTATCAACGCATTTTACAGCAGCTGGGTCACATGTCAACTTTTGACAACAGGCATCATTAGGATCAACAGTGAAGTGGCATCCAGCTGGCACAGAGGCTATTCTTTGGCATCTGAAATGAATTACATTAAATATGATAACCTCAACTCCACTGATTTGATATAGTCAAATCTCGTAAATTCAAAAGACTTGGGAATAGAGATTTTATTTCGAAAGATCACTAGTTCGAATTACAGGGTGGTGGACATAAAATTAATAACTCCCAAACATGATTATTATCATTTGTTTTCTCTATCAAACATAGGTTTTGGGCTCATAAAAGAAACGTCTCAATGAGACGTTACTTTTACACCCCAAAACATATGTTATTATAGACAGTTACTAAAATAATAATGAAAAGGTCTCTGAATTCAGTGTGTCCCAAATTTATTTCGAATTAGCGATTATTAAAAAATATTGAAGGTCAAATATTTGAGGTTTTTCTGTATCTGCCAATTATTCAAAGTATATGTGGGATGGATATACATTTGATTTAGTCAATAGATCACACATTTGAACAATTTTGATCAGAATTTATTTTGAATGGAAATACAGATCGTAATATTTTGTGGTTATCTTTAATGACTAACTCTCTTTAATTCGAAGTACTTATGATTCCAAAATACTTCTCTGGTCACCAGTATTTTGATGTAATCAATTTGACTATAATACGACATTAAAATCATTTACTAACATGATCTACATGCATTGACAAAGTAGAATTAGACAAATATTTCTAACTACTTTTTTTCAAAAACTTATTAAGTTTTAATGGTCATTTTCTATAGATACAAGAGGCAGAAAAAATAAACTATTACTTACACATTTTATTTACTGCAAAGAGACAACGCAGCACCTATAAGCTAAAGGCTTTGTGTATTGATATTCTCCTTGTTTTTAAAGAGTGAAATTTAAATTTTATGCTTGCACTGGATGATGAAAACATTAGCTATTTTTATGTTTCCGAGAAGCTTCTCAGAAGCACAAAAATAGCTAATGTTTTCAAGGGCTTCTCTGAAACATTAAAATAGCTAATGTGTTTCATCATCCAGTGCAAGCTTGAAATATGAACTTCAACCCTTTTATTTACATTCTTTATTATTAATCAATTTTACTTAATTATCTTCCACCAAACCCCGCTAGTTACCTTTATAAAATTATATATTGTATTTGTAATGGAGATGTTGGAACAGCCAATGAGCTTGTACATAACGTCCTGACAATACGTAAATTATGTCACGAAAACAGCAAGTTATTGGCTGACGTTGACGTTACTCCGACTAGAGACATAGTCTAGATCACATGACATTTCAATGTTTTGCATTGAGAAATGCAAGCAGCTAGACATGATGGACTCATGTAAGGCAGCAACAACAAGAATGTAAATATTTGGGTTTGTGTTAGGTCCTTGTTTGTTATGCACTAGGTCATGCGCATAAAAGAAACATCTCCAAAATACGCTTTGAGACACTTTTTTACGCATTTAAAACATACTTTATTATAGACAATCATGAAAGGACACTTTCTCATAATCCAATGTGTCCAAAATTTATTTTGAATAAGCGAGTATTTGAAGAAACAAAGTTCAAATGTTTGAGGTTTCACTGTATATCTTTGAAGATGTTGTACTTATTACATAAATTCAAATTCTTAATAACATTGACCAGCTCATGATATATTTTACTTTAACCATTGTCAGGCAACAAAGGCTCAGTCGCATGGATAGACTCAGGCCAGAATCTTGATCTCCAGCCGCACTTCAAACGTCATTATGGGCAATTAAAGGAGTTTTTTTTGAAAAGATTAGAATAGTAACAAATTCCTGTGTGCTGGACCTTAGATATGAGTCACTTACATAGGTTTAGATAAACACAATTTTTGAGCGTAAAATTCTAAATATTTTCTTACCCATCAGTTTAAAATATGTTTTGGGTGCTCAAAAGAACGGTGTCATCGAGATTATTCTTTTGAGTATCCATAACATATATTTGGTGGAGAAATACGAAAATTATTTTTTGAATACACTCTTAAAAAAAATCCTGATATTGTCTTACCTTTCGGTACACTTATACTGTCCTCTGATGGCATCTGTACACTCACACTCATACGCACAGGCATCAGACCATGTTTGTCCTTGTTGGTATGTCTGGCCTTTGTATAAGCAGGCACCTAACATAAAATGAAAAAAGTCAATAAGCAATGCTAATTAGATACCCCCCGCACAGTAAGGGTCAGTGAAAAAACTTAGTTTTGGCAAGTGATAGTTCAAACCAGCAGACCCTAGTTTTGAAAAAAAGATTTCAGTATAATCTGTGAAAACAAGATTTAGGTAGAATCTGTGCAAATAATCTTAAAGCTTGCAATCTGGAACATTTGTTATGATCAAATACACAAAATTATTCACACCTGAAAGCTCTATATGTCAAAGCTTATACCGAAAAAAAGGTCTAAGTTCTCATAGATGTCATTTTATCAAAAATTATTTTTTGGAACCAAACTCCTTCATGCATATGTTCAATGTGTCTATATTGTAAATGCAACATATCAAATTGCTCCATCAAAAACTGTGGTAGGAGTTGATTGGCCCATGAAGGCACCATCAATGCATATACAAAAGCCTTGTTAGGGAATATTGTCTGATTTCTAACAGCTGTCATCTTGTCAGAAATTATTATCTCCAAATCAACTCCTTCATGCAGATGTTCAATATGTCTACAATGTAGTGGCAAAGCATCAAATTGCTCCATTGAAAGCTGTGGTAGGAGTCGATCGGCCCATAAAGGTACTATCCATGCATATACAAAAGCCATATAAGTGAAAAATTGTCAAAGTTCTCACAGCTGTAATTTTGTCAAAAATTATTTTTTCTGAACCAAACTCCTTCATGCATATGTTCAATGTGTTAACATTGTATAGGCAAAGTATCAAATTGTTCCATCAAAAATTGTGGTAGGAGTTGATCGGCCCATGAAGGCACCATCTATGCATATACAAAAGCCTTATTAGGTAAAAATTTACTAAGTTCTCACAGCTGTCATTTTGTCAAAAATTATTTTTCTGAACCAAACTCCTTTATGCAAATGTTCAATGTGTTAACATTGTATAGGCAAAGTATGAAATTGTTCCATCAAAAGCTGTGGTAGGAGTTGATCGCCCGTGTATGGTCTATAATAGCATAAGCATAAAACCCTATACAAAAAGCCATTTAGAACTACAAAGGGAAATAACTCTTATAGATTTGGCCCCTAGCCCTTACTTTTTTGTTTAAAGTATTTGTCTTGCATATATAAACATGTTTGCAAGGTTTGATGAAATTCCAGCCATGACTCTTCAAGATATTAAGGGAACAAAGCGTTACGGACTGACGCACGCACGGACGGACGGATGGATTTGCAAGGTTTGATGAAAATCCTGCCATGACTCTTCAAGATATTAAGGAAACAAAGCGTTACGGACGGACGCACGGACGCACGCACGGACGGACGGATGGACGGAGGGACAACGTGAAATCAGTATACCCACCACAAACAAAGTTTGCGGGGGGTATAATTAAATGTTCATAGATCGACTAATTCAAGCATCTTGTAAAAGGCATGACATGTAAGTTGCATGACACAACACTCATAAGCACAGGCATCAGACCATATTTGTCCTTGTTGGTATGTCTGGCCTTTGTATAAGCAGGCATCTAACATAAAATAAAATGTACTTAGATCGACTAGTTCAAGGATTTAGTAAATGTTCTTCATTATATGAATCACGTCAGGGAGTGTAATAACGCCACTAGCGGTTTACAGATTTTCACGAACGTTATAAAAATTACACTTTTACCGCCACGTATATGGCAAAAGCCTAGAGTTTTCACGCTAAGATTAGATTTCAATATAATCTTAATGTCAATTGATAAATAGAATCTAACATATCTGCTCTTGTATTGTTGAATTTATTAAACTCGTTGCAAAAAAAGAGATACAATGCTTGGCAAGCCTTGCATTTTACCTCTTTTATCTCAGCTCGTTTAATTTATTTAATAAAACACCTGCACTCATTTTAGTTATCTTATAATATCACCTTAGGATAAACAACCAAACAGTTTTAAACCAACAGCAGCATTACTCATCACTGTTAAAGCAGAGTAACAGCATGTATCAGTTACCTCTCATATCAACTGTAGCTATCTCACGGCATGTGTCTTTATCAGGTGATGATGACATTGCACTTTTTGAATGCCGTCGCCAATGACGCTTAATCGACCGAAACAATAATTTTGTCATAATTCCCAGTTTAAAGAGCGAAACAATGGGTAAACTGATAAATAAAATACCAGGTTTGAGTCTTTTGATATTAAGTTTACCAGGCTTGGCTTGGAGAACGCATGTTGAATCTTTCAGCAAGCCTCGCAATTCTAGGTAAGTAAGGGTGAAAAGATCAGGAATCAATATAATCTAGTACCACACCTGAACCAGGATACAAATGGGAAAGTGACAAACTCACAGTTAGACACCACAAACGAGAGCCAATAGGTCAGTCTTTTCCCAGCAGTCAATCACAGGGCACCTATAAACAGACGCGCACAAATGCATAGCAAACACAAGACAGAAAAAAAACATAAAAGATCCACAAAAGAAGTACAACCTTGGAACGGTCAGTAAAATATCATACTGGAGGGCTCAAACTGGTTCCACAGCGCCAACCTCACCCTTAAGTCAGATGTGCATTCTCAAAGCTTCACGGTAAACTTGATATCAAAAGACACTCACATATCTATTAAACCCTATTAGCTATACGCGTGCAGGTGACGAGACAACATGTGCAGTACAGGTTAGACTTTGCCATAATTTACGTCAGATGGACTATTCGTGACTGGACGCCAGTGCTATTTACTGTGTCCAAATTCTGTCTCGATTTTACTGATAGACGTCAGTTGGTGTGGGATATACCCAAAGAGAGATTTGATGAATTGAATGTGGCAGAATGTGACCGTTAGGGCAAGGGCTCAGTCATGGTTTGGGCAGGCATTGGCGTCAACGTCAACTAACTTGTACGTTATTGAAAACGGAGCTCTGACGGCATTGAGGTATTGCAATGGGATTCACAATAAGATTGTGAGGCCATATTTGGGTGCTATCGGTCCAGAATTTATTCTGATGGGCGATAACGCCGGTCCCCACTGTGCACACCTCACTAATGTCTATCTTAAACATGAGACAATCGTTCGTATGGACTGGCCTGCTCAACCACAAGACCTGAATCAGATTGAGCATGCAAGGGACATTCTTCAGCATGTGATTTCCGCCAGACCTGTGCAACACAGGACTCTCCAGGAGCTCAATAATGCATTGGCTGCTGAATGGAGGTTGATTCAACAAAACGGGATATGGACTCTGATTACAAGCATGCACAGTAGATGTAGTGCTCTAATGGATGCGAGTGGACGTCATACGAATTATTAGGCAAGTTTTTTTACAACGAATTAAAAGTAATGTGAACATTCAGACGTTTGCTGTAGCCACGTGTGGATGCGTTGACATTTGACATTAGAATAACACGAGTTCTTGAATGATATATTGCCTATTACTATGCTTTAATTTTGAACTCAATTAAATCGTTTGTCAAAATTTTATGTTGCATCAAAAACGTGATCCCTATCAAACTTTGAGTAGTATAATTTAAGGCAGTTTATTTTACTTTCTATGACAAACTAGAAAAGATAGCTGAAAAGAAAAAATATGAGCCACAGTTGTTTTATACCTACTTATTTAGTCCATGTCAGCTGGTGTGTAGTTCAATACTATGGACAACTTTTGAACAGTTTAACAAATAAGTAATATCTATCAAGGTTTAAAGGATGTTTATTTTCCATATTTACAATATCTTTGAAACACAGGGTCATTGGAGGGGTAAGGTGATTTTTTAATACTGAAAACATTGATTTAATTTAACAGTGAAAAAATAAAGATGGAGAAACTCCTGTAACTATTATCATATCCCCATGAAAGACATGTATGTCCCCATTTGAGATGCAAAAAAGAAATCTTATAGTACTTTTAAAGCAAAAAAATATTCCTACGAAGTAAGAACAAGGGCAAAGATAGGGAATAGATACAATCAAGCACCACACCTGACCCAGGATACCAATGGGCAAGTGACAAACTCACAGTTAGACATGTGAGAGACATGATGGCAGCCCTTTCCAAGCAGGTGACCACAATGCATCAATAAAGAGACGCACACAAAAGCATAACAAAAACAAGACAGAAATAACATAAATGATCCACAAAAGAAGCACTGCCTTGGAACGGTCAGTAAAAACATATTTTACTGGAGGGCTTAAACCAGCCTCATGGAAGACTACTTTTGTGCACATATGCCTGACTATACTTTTTAATGCACTTGATAGTGTATAATTATATTTTCTGATAGTCAAACGATAAGAAGGCGTAATGTAAAATTATGTTTGTTATTTCTCATCCAAAACATATGTTGTGGTCAACAGAATAGACATATTCAAGAAAGGGTTCTTTTGAATACCAAAAGCACGCTCTTAAACTTATTGATAAGTTAAACATCACAGCTTCTATGCTTTGAAAGTTTGCGTAATTCCAAATGCAATTCTGGTCGCATTGCTATACAGTAGTTTCATATCTAGTACTATTTAGACTCTCAGTATACAAAAAACCAGCCGTAAACCTCTCCGCTGCAAAACATCTGTGTGTTTGCACAATATGCAACTTTGGTTCCCCGACTACTCATAATTGTTGTGTGGCTCTTCCTTACGGTGCCATGGGGTTGTCTGCAATCAGTGATTGTGGCATTTCCTTATCATACTCACTTTCTATTTTAGGCACTAGTCTGACAAATATGTTCAGTGTATTTTCAAGTAAAAACACAAATTCAAAGGAAGCACTTTGGAGTCCACTATGAGGCTTTAAAGGGTATACCCCAAAATAGGAGCTGGTGTATACAGTACACCATAGATCTTTGAAAACGTGTCGATAGGCTTTTTGACAGACCAAGGAAAGATTTGGGAAGCAATATATTATTTTATTGTTCTTTAAAACTAAACGTATATGAAACCGTCTCTGAAATAATTTTTAGGTGGTGCTTGAATGCTGACGCTGTGTATATTAATAAACATCATGGTGGTTTTGTTTTGTTGCTTTAAGTCCCACTCAACAGCTATGGCCATGGGGGCTGGTCAGTTTACCTAACCACACTTTTTCCTGGGCATGCTTGAACAAGTAGTCAACCAGTTATTCGTGCACATACTTTCGCTTGTAAATGACAACAACCCTTCTTGAATGAATCAGCGGAAGGGAGGAGAATGACCGTAGAAATAATTAGATGATCAATCTCCACAAAAGTATTGGACTGGGCCGGGATAAAACTCGTTGTGGTGAGAAAAGTGATTTTATTGCACGCTTAATGCAAAGTTGCATACCAGTCCACCTCTCTGCAGCCTACTATGTAATATATTTTTGTTTCGATGTCTCAAAAAAATGTAATCTAGTTTCTTAATTGTCAATATTGTAGCTTGTCTCCAAAGCTTATAAGACTGGTTTGAGTCTGACTTCTCTTGCTGACCATTCCTAGATGGCACTTCTTTTGTGGATCATTTTTGTTATTGTGTTTTGTGTTTATCTGTCATTCTGTCTTGTCTGTTCCTTACAGCCTTGTGGCCACCTGCTAGGAAAGGGCTTGCCTCTTGGCTCTCTTGTATGTGATGTTTTCTAGTGGTTTTGTCACTCTCCCATGTGGTGTCCTGGGTCCGGTGTGTTATTTGACTGTATCAATTGCTGATCTTTGCCTTCTTACTTACATCGACGAATTCTTGAAAACATGTTTTCTTGTGACAAGGGCCAAATAAAAAAGCTTCATTCAAAGTACCTACCAATTAAGAAAAAGTCATACTCACTTCTATAAGTTGTTGATAAACTGTTTGGATCAATGTTTGGTGGTCTGCCATATCCAATAAATGAACCAGTGAAGCCTTGTGGAACTCCAGTTCCACCGGTACCTGTTCCAGAAGTGCTCTGACAAGATGGTACCCGGCAACATTGTGGATCCTTTGGATCAGGTACAAACGAACAAGAAACTGGCACATTGTCATACTTAGCACACCTGAAAATATAGTAAATTATCATATGACGTCGCGTCTGGGAGTAAAATAACGCAATGCAATAAAATCTGTAAACCACTAGTGGTTTATCTATTTACGGGAAACGTTATGACGTCCATAACAACGTTGCGTACATGATGACAAAATCATAACGTTTTACGCCAGAAATGAGATTTCAAGGTATTTGTCATATGATAAATAGAATCTTACATTCGTGCTCTTGTGTTATTGAATTTATTAAACTCGTTGCGAAAAAGAGATAAAATACTCCGCAAGCCTCACATTTTATCTCTTTTCCTCAACTCCTTTAATAAATTCAATAAAACATGAGCACTCATGTAAGATCCTCTATATAAAAAAGGCTGATATTTGCTTATAAATGACAAGTACACTGTAAATGATAGCTTTAAAATCAACAAGAATATGCTCCCTGCATTGCTCTCTTTTCAAATAAAGTGAGCCATGGCATGTGATTTCCAACAATGTGGCATTTTGACATGTGTAGACTTGGACAAGACTTTGTAGCCTCCTTTTAAGCTAAGAAACTCCAAATGGTTTTCAGTCAGTAGCTTAACAATTGTAGAATACTCAAAAGACAAGCAAAGGCTCTGATCAGACTGCGCCTATGCGCAGGCTGATCTGAGGCTTCGCTGGTCGCACATACCACATTGTTGGAAATCTCATGCACTGGCTCAAGTAGGCGTATTGTTATCTGTAGTTTTGCATTGTTTTACTTTAATGCTCTTTCCCTTTCTTTTAATATAGGCTTTAATGTTATTACATTTATTGTGTTCTTCGTGGAGTTTCTAGTAATGAATTTCTTGTATCGTTTAGCAAACGTTTTTACAAAAAGATATTAATAACACAATTAATTCTTGAAATTGTACGCATATACATATAAACTTTTTAAAATGTTTTGGTATCTTTGAAGCAATTTAGCCAGCCATAATGGTAAACTGCTAAACCAGGAGCCAGTGTGTTGTATTGGATAAGTTTCTTGCCTTGTACCAAGGGGCCCTGTGTTTTATTCCCAGCTCCACCAGTCTGTTGGATGAAACTGTGGCCCCATATCTGGGCCCTTTAAAAACAGAACCTCTGTCGACTGAGCCTAAGGGTGCTCCCAACATAAAATACACACACAAGAACACTAAAGTAAGAAAGATAACAAGTATTAGGAATCGATATAATCAAGTACTACACCTGTCCCAGGATACCAAATGGGAAAGTAACAAAATCACAATAAACAACACAAACAAGAGCCAAGAGGTCAGCCTTTTCCCTTCAGATGACCACAAGGCAGCAATGAACAGACGCTAAAGCATAACAAACACAAGCCACTTATAACACAAATGATCCACAAAAGAAGTACCACCTTGGAACGGTCTGTAAAAATACTTTACTGGAGGGCTTAAATCAGTTTCACGGCGCACCATCCTCACTCTTAGTTCATTCGAGTTTCACCCTTAGCCACAAAAAGTTTTGAACCAAAAGCACTGTTGGTTGAGCCTTTGGGTGCTCCCAACATGACAAACCCACACAAAACAATTAATTCTCTCAGCCCAGTACTGGGTATTGCCAAAGAACAGTCAGAAAAGTATTATTAAACATGTTTATGTGATACTGTTATACAACAGGCAGTTTTCTAAGGTAATTGCCAATAGCATTGTCCAGTATGGATAAAGTTTGAACGTAGGCTAGGTTTTTCATTCAGTCTCAGGCGTGCAAATAAAAATGAAAATATAACTATCATCTATGATTGTATTTGCAACAAGGCATGTAAACTGTCCAATAATGTCCATGCTATAAACCACTCTAATTTATATAGTTTGGTTATCTTTAAAAGACTCAGCTTGATGTTGAGACTTTTGTCAAAGTGAGATATGTCGCATGATCATATACAGACAGATGTTGCGTAACTGTGATAAGTAGCAAACTCCCATGACCAAGCCCAAATGATATAAAATGAATTTAAACCTCTTCATAACGGTAAGCCTGTATTTGCTTCAGATATTTGAATGCCCACCATATTGATATAAAAACCATTAAAGACCCATAGCGCCAGGAAAATAATTATATCAAATCATAACATGCTGTGTCAAATATAAATTGAGACTCAAAATGTAACATGTTTATTGCAATCAGCAGTTCTTCAGAACTCCCATAGACAATGCTTATCATTTTCTTTTATTTCATGATTGGCACTTTGCTGAATATTTAGAAAACGCCATGATGGTTACATTGATGATCCACGTATATACAATAACACATAGAAAGATTTGTAATATTGGGTTGGTTCTATTGCTTTATGTGAAATCATAGGATCAGTTTCATGGTTTGGGAACATAATATAAAGTGTGTTGAGATTATTTTACCATATCAATAAAATCAAGGAAAAGTTATACTCGCTAAGGTAATAAGCGGACTGTTTTTTTAAATATTTTTTGTAAACTGTGTGTTCTGAGATTTGTGCTGTGTACAATACTGAGTGTTCATATGCATTATATGAGCCACCAATACACATGCTCCCAAGCATATGATATGAGGCACTAATTACACATAGAGAAAATGATTGGCTAAAACTTATGTCCAGGTATCATATTTGTCACAGATCAAGAGGTTTGCTTTTGCATTTTACTACTCTACTAACGTGTGTATCATAGGACCAGCTAAGCAAATGAAATAAGCGTAAAATTGCGATTATTTTCTTATCCATAAGTTTAAACATGTGTTATGGGTGCTCAAAGGAACCGTCTCATTGAGACGATTCTCTTGAGTACCCACAACATATGTTTTGGTCAAGAAATAGGAAAAAAATAATTTTCAGTTACACACTCTTATCTGGTGGCCTGTGTATGCTTGAGTAATGTTTGATATTGATAACACATCACAAATATTTGGAATAGGGTGACATTTCAATATATACAATGAACCTTGCCATGATTATTGTATCACATCAGGTAGAATAATCCACCAGAATGCAAAGGCTAAACATACCTGTCTGTACATTGGTAATAATGATGTGTGGCATCTTCACATCGACACGTTAATCCACAACCATCATTCCATGTTTCCCCTTGTCTGTGGTAATAACCTTGGTACTCACAATATGCTACAAATAGAACCAATAACAACTAATATATATTACTGGGCATGCCAAACAAAGGAGTTGCATAATAAGAAGAAATAGCTTGTTAAATTGTGGTCAGAATTTAAGCCACTTTCAAAATGTGTATGAATTATAAGTTTCAACTGGTGTGAGACCGCGCTGATTTTCAACTGTACTGGTTAAGAAAGCTATTAAATATGTTATCTAATTTTGAAATATTCTATTTTTTTAAAGACTGCAGAACATATTAAGCAAGGGTCTAGATTGTCTACCATGACCTACAACATCTAATGTGGATAAAAAATATATCAAATTCTAGCGTGCAACTTTCCATAGAATGAATGTTTGCATGCAAAATTAATAATTGTCTTAGCATAAAATTGATTATAAAAGGTTTTCTGCAGGTTGCATCTTTTTTGCAGTTTATACGAAATATATAGATAATCTTCAAAATTACCATAAACAGTAAGTTTAGGTTAGAAAGCCTTCTTGACAGCTATATATTTTTGTGTGTTTTAAAAACAACAAATTCTAGCGCAAAGATTCAGTTCAAGTTAAAGGCAATAGTGTGGAGTCAGATAAGAATGCAGAGGCATTTTGCAAGAACCAGCAGATGGCACACATCAGACCACATTTAATCTCACAAATCAGCTAAAGAGTTAACTATATTTTCATTTACCCTTTACTCCATAATAACGCCTTTTGACGCCTGTAATTATCCCCACACTTTTTTTTAAAAAAAGCGATGGGGATATCGCAATTGTATCCGTCTGTCCATCTGTCCATCTGTATGTCATGCTATCTGCTCCTAAACCATTGGACAAAATTAAAACAAATTTGCTGTGTGAGATGCTCACATGAATGGGATGTGCAACGCTACATTTTTCGGCCCTGCCCCCTGGGGCCCTGGGGATGGGGCCAAAAGGTCAAATGTAATTAAATATCATTAAATTTCAATTACAAAGTCAATTTCAATGATTTTTAAACCAAACTTTGGGTATCTTCTCACAAATGAAAGATATAAAACATATAAAACGAGATTTTCATTCGGTCACCTGATTCATTGGTCAGGGGTGGGACTTTGGGGTACTGTGGGGGTTGGGGTCAAATTATTTTTTAGAAATTCAACCAGATTTGGTGTGTGAGTTATTTACATGATTGGCACATCCAAGGAAACAAAAATATTTGGGTCCCCACCACCTGGGGCCTTAAGGAGGGGTCAAAAGGTCAAATATTATTAAATCTCAATCATAAAGTCAATGTTAAAGATTTTAAACCAAACTTTGTGTGTCTTCTCATTAAATAAAAGATAAAAAAACATACCAGACTGGATTTTCATTCCGTCGCCTTGGGTGGGACTTGGGGGTACCATGGGGGTTGGGGTCATTTTTTTTCTCGAAATTCAATCAGATTTCTTGTATGAGTTACTCACATAAATGGCACATTCAACGATACAAAAATAATTGGGTCCCTGCCCCCTGAGGCCTTGGCGAGGGGCCAAAAGGTCAAATATCATTAAATCTCAATTACAAAGTCAATTTTAAAGATTTTTAAACCGAACTTTGCGTGTTTTCTCACAAATAAAAGATATAAAACATATGAGACGGGATTTTCATTTGGTCCCCTGGGTCATGCCCTAGGCGTGCTGGGGTTAGAACATTTTATTTTCTGAACATGGTCATGTGGCATATCTAATTAAAGGGGATGAGCAGTTGACCAGGATGCACTGAAATGTTTTACCCTAGGATCAAACAAGTGACCTTGGGATTGGGTCAAAGCATCAAATACCATTAGATATCTTGAAAGAGCGTGGGGATTTGCGGTGGCGCACCATCGAATGTGTTCTAATTGAAAATGTCATGGAAAATTAAGCATTTGCTCTTTTGGAGCAAATGTTCCATTTTCCATAATATTTTCAAAAGTATTCAAGACTTTACTTCAATTTTTCTTGAATGTTTTTCAATATTGTCTAAAAATAGAAAATGATAATGATATAGAAAACTACCTCCCGATGCTGGAGAAGTCTGTGCAAATATTGGTGGTTGTGTTGTGGCAGCACCAAGAGAACCACACTGAATAAGTTTACAACAGGAATCCTGTGGATCAGTGATCAAGTGACACTGAGCTGGAATGTTCTGGTAAGTGGGGCATCTGTAAAATAAAATGACGTATATAAGCACTTCATTCAACAACAACTTTTTAAGTCATAGAGCGATATTACTCTAGATTTAAAACAATCAGTTGCCAGCAAAGATGCTTTGGATTTGCTACACTTTTTTTACGCAAAATAATATCTAAAGACTAAAATTATCTTGACTGAGAATTAGGCCAGTAGAAAACCAGTATTGTTATTCCCCATGGGATCAAATGCTACGTGTTTTTATAACGAGTTTGTGTTTTTGCAGTTTGTAATTTTGAATGGGGTTTTTGTGTTCAGTTCCTGTTTGGTGACATAATATATGCCTCCTTTCTACTTTTGCAATCGATATCCTTATGAAGAGAGTGGAGAGTATTTCGCTTAGTTTGTCCCCTTTTGCATCTAAAAGTTTCAAATGTATCCTTATGGGTGTTATCCAAATCATGGTACCATTAACAGTGTTGTTATCTAAGGGCCTTCCGGGAGCAAAAACTGTCTTTGGGGTACATACCAACTTGCAGATCCGCGCAGTCTGATCAGAGACTTTGCTATTCGTTATTGAAAAAGTATCCCATCTAAACTTTTTACAGGTGAAATTTCAATTTTCTAGCTTGTCTCTATAGCTGAGTAGATTGTTTTGAGTCTCGATTTCTCAATAATCCCAAAGATTTTTTTTCGTGATGAGACCCTTATAATACTCCTAGTTAACTTGTTTTTAAACATACTATGTCTGAATATTATTTATATATTAATGATTACAAAAAGTAGCTTAGGACAAGGACTATTGAAGTAAGTAAGGGTGCAAAGATCAGGAATCGATACAATCAAGAGTTCAGTTTTCTCAAATGCAAAAATTGTATACAAATTCAAACCTAAGAAGCACAGCATAAATCAACATAAGTCAAGCATGCAAAGGTACATTTTCATTTCAGTTCAGACATATACTGGGATATTACTTTGGGCATTCATATAGAATACTTCTAAAATATACATGACAATGTGTTCATTGCTGATATATAATCAAAATCTAGTAAATTACTAATTTTAATCAGGAGTTAAATCATTAGTTATTGTTTATTAAAATTGTAAAATAAATTAAAATTATTGGATTATATAGGCAAAAGTACACACAAAATAAATACAATCTCGCCATCATCTAGTATGCAAATTTATTTAGTTCATTGAGTTCCATTAAATAACGTTAAGGTATATTGTTAAGACAAAAATATTACCATTGATAAAATAATGTGAGAATGTAAACTACAATGCGATTTATTTGAACAGCAAAAGAAGCTATAGATAAATTGATAATATGTGTATAAAATAAAAAAATGAAAACACGATTTTCGCCATTATTTGGTATGTCAGCATAACAATTTTAATGAGTTTTACTACATAAATACACAGCATCATATCATTTGTTTTATTATTTATTGGCCAGTCTAATCTTCAACTAAAACATGACCATAGATGAAATAATGAGACAAAAAAATGCAAACTACTGTAACATTTAGTAAATTTACAATAACTTTCTTATGAAATACTGTGCTAAATTTAACATTACATGTTTCAATGTACATATGGTTACCTGTCTGTGCACCTGTATGTACCACTATTAGCATCTTGACACTCGCATCTGTATGTACAGCCATCATCCCAGGTTTGGCTTTGTGGGTAAACTCTGCCTTTGTACACACATCCACCTACACATAGATATTTATCATTTGACCAAAACAACACACAAAAACAATAACAGTGGTGCATGATTTTGCATTACACCTTGCTCAAGACAAGCTTGTTCATAACAAACATTGTGTATTATCTCTAGAATTATTTACAGCTACATTGCAAATAAACATTCTACAATAAATATGTTCAAGTTATAGTAATGAATTTCGCATATAAATTAAATAAAAACACTGCCCAATGCATATATCTGTTTGTAAACAAATAAAATACATATTTGATCTACCAATATTGAATAACTAAGTAAAAACTGATGTGATTTGTCTAATAGGTCCCTTAGTAGAAATATGTTGGTATCAGAATTTGTAAAATTCTCATGCTAAGAAACCATTATAAACAATCAGGTGATGTACTAAAGGAAAATTAGACAGAATATAGAGTGAGTGATACACTGATACTTCATATAAACCTGTAACATGTAGAGTAGTGGGTTAATATCAATCATTGGAAATAGTCCTTGCATGGTTTCAACATGCACAGAATCAAGGAAATATTTACATATTTGACAGAAAAACTCCATAAATGATAAATAATATTTATTGAAAAAGATTCATCTCCACTAGGGAATGAAATATCTTTAGCCAGAACTCTTTTTTCCTGAACACAAATGCCCCATAAGTATTGGTGAGATAAAAAACCATGTCATATTTAAGACAAAATGGATTTTTTTTATTATTTTCAATTTAACAAACATAATGGTTTTCTCTCAGTTTTGATGTTACCAAATTTGACAAATGACATCATTCACACATGTGATGACGTTGTATTACGTTTAGGTCATCCAACACTGAAACTGAAGGAGTTTGAGGTACAAAAATGACATGTTCTAGAAAAACACAATAAATTATAACCAAGAATGTTACTTATGACTTAATTAAGAAAATGTTTTGCATTTATAAACTAAATCACCATGAAATATAGGATCTGATATACCAAACTGCAGATGATTTTTTAAACCAATGTTGTATTTAGCACTTAAGTATGAGTGTTTGTGGTAGAATTTTACATATATGATATCTATAACCTTGTTTTAATAACTTAGCAGTCAAAATACGTTTCTGTTGTAGACATACATTCACAAAACGGATAAGCTGCAAAATATATACACCATAGGAAGGGGATCGAGGAACATCCCTATCAAAAAATGAGAAATTTACTAATTCAAAATTAAAATCATCCTGTTTATCATAAATCTTAGAGGAACCTTGGAAGGTGACAAAAACTAATAAGAAACTTGCCCTTTTGCACTTGTTCTTTATCAGATTTGTCCACTACCCTCGCTTCAAAAATACCATATTTTAAATATAATGATTATCAAACTTTAAAGGTATGGAAAACTAAATAAATACATGTAAATACTTGCTGGTAACACTTAAGTTCATGTAACTCAGACTAATCAGCTCATGTGCTCTTAACTGTCTACAACTAAGGCCTTGATAGTTAAATCCTTATGAAATAAGCAGTGCAATGCATTATCACCCCATTCTTATTTCAAGGCTACTAGCAAACAGTGCACAATTAAAGATAAAAACAACCAAAAACAGCTTACAATCATAAATATTATCACATGACGAAACGTCTGGAGTGATAAAATGTCATGTGGTTTACGTTTTTTCTAACGTATGTAATGGCGTCCATAAAACTGTTGTGCACATAATGACAAAATCTCAATGTTTTACCATAAAGTGAGATTTTAAAGTTAGTCTAGCATTATATAGTAAATATAATCTAACCTTCATGCTTCACGTATAATTGTTTTCATTTAACTCATTTCGAAAAAGCAATTACATACTTGGCAATGCTCAAAATATAATCCCTTTTCGTCATAAATGATTTAAAGGGTCAAATAAAAAAGCGTCAATAAGCAATGCTTATAAGATACCCCACACAGTAAGAGTCAGTGAACAATATACTCCATTTTTTTCGCAAGTTCAAACCAGCAAACCTTAGCTTTGAAAATAGGTTTCAGAAGAATCTGTGAAAATCTTTTGAAGTTAGTGATGTGCAACAATTGGTTGGATAATATGCACAGAAAATGTTTAAATACAATGGAAAGTACAATCCAACAACCCACAAAAATGTTCATTTCAATTTTTTCAGAGTGGGAAATACAATTTAGCTTAAATCGGTATCTATAAAAAAGCATACAACACATACGGCCTTGTCCAGATATTCCAGTTGGCTGAGGGAATCCTGGATTAACTGTCTGTGATCCTGTGCCACTGGTTCCTCCTCCACTTGTAGCTGGGCCATATCCAGTGAACCCTTGACCATATGAAGGAACAGGTACAGAGGAGAGCGTGCCACTAGGTCCTGGTGTACATGCTGGCTGCTGGCAGCAAGGGTCATTTGGATTATCCTCCATGTGACACTCAGCTGGAAGGTTTGTAAAGGAAGGACATCTGTAAAAACAAAGATGAAGCTTTTGTTATTAACACATTACCACACACATTATGTAAAAGAGTAAAGTAGATACTGGTTTATATCCTCATCTATGAAGCTTGCCCTAAGACGTGTATGTTATTCTTTTGTCAGTGGCTAATATGTATTTCTATATGTCTTTATTTTATATATGTATATAAGCACATTTTCGTGCATGAATATGTAAACAATTGAAACCTTTATAATGCGTCTACCTTCCCATAAATCTTGTCGATTGTATGCCTTATGTATAAATGAATGTTTAAATTACAATTTGGCCTTATTTGTGAAACCCAGTACTTACATGCATCAAATAAAAGAGCAGCAAAGGTTTTGAATGAATTGTTGGAAAGCCTGCTTTTACTGATCCAGGCCTTTAGTTAAGAGTGCGTAGCAGAAAAATTATTTTCTTATTTCTAAACCAAAACATATGTTGTGGGTACTCAAAGAAATGTCTCAATGAGACAATTCTTTTGAGTACCCAAAACATATGTAAAAAATTTTGGGTAAGAATTTTTTTAAAATTTTACGCCGAACATTTCTCTTATCTAAACCTATGCTGATAAATTAAAAGTATAATAAAACGTTTAAAAATGTGTGATATAACATGGGTATCATACAACAGTCTGCATATAATCTGGAAAAGCATGCCTGATTATAAACTTATACAACGGTCATGATTATGGTTACCTCTTTTAATAGCATGACTTAGAGGAAATGACAACACTAATCTTAAACTTTCATCAGAGAGTGGGTGTCTGATGCTTGTCTTTGGCTGGGCTTAATATAGATCATCTTATTAAAGTATGCTGTAGAAAGTAACTACCCATTGCTTTTCAAAAAAAAAACCTTTGTTTTAGAATTGTTATGAATATGATTTGGTGTAGTTTCATTTTTTCACTGTTTGTAAGGTGATCCTGTCCAATTTTTCGTGCAAAGCATAAGATAGTTTGGTTGATTAGGACAGCCATAATTACCCACAGTGAAAAACGAAACTACACCAAATCATATTTATAAGAATTATACGGCAAAATAAATGTGTTTTGTAGAAAAACAATGGATAGTTACTTTCTACAGCATGATTTAAGAGGCAATATATATTTCATCCTAAAATGTAATTAATTTCCAATTCGGACATGAAATGCTGGTCAGATTTTATAAGAAAGACCAACATTCAAAACTATACACAGAGGCCCAGAAGTGGCATTTAGAAATGACAAATGTTTTCAAATGTCTCTATCATTTATATAGATCATATGCATAAGCACAAAATTTAGACAATGTGCCCACTAATTTATCACTTATGCTGCTTTATCAATCAAAAGCGTCTACACACATACAGCTGTATGTCTATAAAATAGCAAAGAATCAAAACAGAGTAAGTCACGAACTTTGCCTCAATTTCCATGTGTGTTTGGTGGCTGCTAACACCCATTCACCACGCGAAGAGTGATTCAGCTAATATGCACAAAGCATGTGGTTAGAAAGTTAATCAGCAAACGTAGATATCATTGGGCGGTTGCATGACATTTTCTGACTTCTCAGTTGCTGTCTCAAAAAATATTTTAATCCTCAATGGATAAAAGTACAAAGTTTGTTTACCTTTTTACGACTTCTAATGCTAAACTGGATGTCAATCCAGTTGCTTGTGTTTTGAATAGGCGGTTAGAAATTCGATCGTTTGGTTGGCGTGTATTTATCTACTAAAACTATTAAGGTCTCAACATAAGAAAAGCTGTCTTCGGGGTATGTGAACAACAAAGCACAGAGATGCTTGCGCATCTGCTAAGTCTGGTAAGCGCCTTTGTTATTTGCTCTTTGGAAAGTGTAACATCAAAACTTGCTACAAGCGAAAGTTTAATTTTTCTAACTAGTTTGTATAGCTGTTAGGCTGGTTGTAGTATGACCTGGTCAGAATCCCTAAAGACAGGGTTTATTGCGATAAGTCCCATATCATAACAGACTCTTACTTAGGAGAGCATCTGTACTGTCCAGTTTTTCCATCTGAGCAAATGCATGTGTAGGCACAACCATCACTCCATCTCATCCCAGTTTGATGTAAAACGCCTTTGTACATACAACCCTCTGAAAATATAACAGTGACGAGCTAAATTTAAACCCATTGTATTCTAATGGAATCTTTGCCACACAGATAAATACACAGTGGATCTGACATGAGTGCTCTTGTTTAATTGAATTTATTAAACAAGCTGAGGAAAAGCGATAAAATATGAGGCTTGCTGAGCATGTATGGCTTTTTTGCAATGAGTTTAATAAAACCAATAAAACAGGATCACATGGCATTTAAAATACTTAAATCGCTTGTTTTGGCGTTTAAACGTCAACATTTTACCATCTTCCACGCAACATAATAATGAGCGTGTTTAAAACTGTTACTAAATCTGTAAACTACTAGTAATTTATCGATTTTATAATAAGCATTATATCACTCCCAGACGCGACGTCATGTGATAAAAAAACTTTCTGAACGCCCATTATGTTCTGAGGGATCTCAGAAAGAACCTTCAAACTATGTTGTACACAGTCCCTTAAGACCGATTTTATCTACGAAAACAGAGCAGACCCTGGAGTAATGTACAAAGGGTTAAACAACTGGGGTTCTGTTTGTTTCAATTTTTACACCCCAGTTCAACTCATTCAGTAATGTTGAGATGTGTCTTCTCAAGTTAAACCAGTATTAAGCAGCAGATAAATAACTGGGAGTGTAGCCATATAACACAATCAAGTGTGGAACGTGTGGATGAAAATATACCTGACCCTTTCAAGCAACTGTGCTTCCATTGATCACATTTTTCTTTTTTAAACATTTTCATTTTTTAATGCGACAAACGACGCTTAGAATGCGAAATTAAATGCATGCTGCATAACTTAATCTTAGTTTTTTGGAAGCCAATAATTTTTACTAAGGCCTAAATCCTCTGTAAAAATGGAAAAACTTAGATGTTTTACCCTGTGATTTTACCCAATTTTGCCTCAACAGACACACATAATACCTTTGCATTTGCTAAAACCATGTCAACTAATCTATAGAAATATCTATATTCGCTGATTCAGCAAAAATCTATACCGCACCCCCCTTATTCTCTTTCATACACTCAGCATCCTTTTCACATACACACACGCATGCACGCACACACGCATACACTTTTGAAGGGTCTATAAGGGAAAGTCCTTCCAAAAAATACCAAATGCGAAGCAGGCAAGTAATGGAATTTTGGCATAAAAATATCAACTTCCTTTATTTAAATACTTTTGTATCAGTTAAAGAATCAAATTTTTTTGCTTTTCTTTGAATTCACTAATGAGGACAATTCAAGAAAATCGGGGTGTTGGTAAAATTGTAGTGAATCTGGATACACATAAAACCTAGCTTGGGGAAACACACCAATTCTTAAGTTGAATCTTGGCTAATTCTTTTTGAATACAGAAAATACCCCATATTGAGGTTTTCCTTTCACTTTCCGACTACATAAAGTATTTGCCTGTTAAAGCTCAATCACTGATAAACTTAGCAAACCATTTAAACCCAGAGCAGGCCATAACTAGAATTGTCAGGTGGTCTGACTATAGCCCCGCTGCAGCGCGTTTTATGCTGTAAAAAGGCCAAGTATGCATGAGAATCCCATCCAACATCTATTAAGGGCAAAAGCTCTGCTGCCAATTCGCAAAAAACACCTAGATCTTGTCAATATCAATGCATATACAATCATTGGTGAAATTCTGTCAATTTGTCCTGAGCATATATAAGCAGAAACTTAATTCTGAAGCCAATCAATGCCCATAACACTGTAACAAATGTGAGAGAATTTTTGCGTAACAGTCCCAACCTAGATGCTGTCATTATGAATGCCTATATAAAGTTAGGAGAAATGCTGTCAATTTAATCTCGAGATATTGAAATGAACCGAAATTCTGAACAAAATTCTGACATCAGTCAAGGGCCATAACTATATTGCAAATGCGCAAAACATAATATGTAACATGTAATAACGTAACATCCCTAACATAGATCATGTCCATATAATTGCATATACAAAATTTAGTGAAATTCTATCATTTTTCCCTAAAAATATTGCGGGGAACTGAAATTAGGAGGGACCAAAACATAGATTGATGGACAACCCTAATCCAGTTTATACCCCCACCATTTGCAATCGGGGCTATAAAATGTAGGGCATTATCAGGATCCATACTGTTTAACACTTAAAAGAAAAACCCACAGAAGACAAAAACGACATAAACTACAAGGCATATAATGTGGTGCGTTCTGCAAATCACCTTTGAATACAAAGTAAGTAAGGGTGCAAAGATCAGGAATCGATAAAATCAAGTACCACACCTGACCCAGGATACCAATGGGAAAGTGACAAACTCACAGTAGACACCACAAACGAGAGCCAAGAGGTCAGCCCTTTCCCAGCAGGTGACCACAAAGCACATATAAACAGATGCGCACAAAACATAGCAAACACAAGACAGAACAAAAACATAAAGTCATTTCAATGCATCAGTTTAAGATGTACAATGAATTATATATGTAAGTATAAGCGGTGGACCATAACTTAATGCACGAATAATCGCCACTGATCTGTATAAATTATAGTTTATTTACATCGTTAGATTAACTTGAGGACTAATTCAAAGAGGAGCAGCAAAACGACGCAAATATTCCATCTACTCCCAGCCTATAGAAAAATATATTTAAGTGGAAAAATAATTCAATAAAGCGATCAATATCTAAATTCATTTCTTTAGGTTTCTTTAACAATTAAAAGTACCGTTAAAGAAATAATGGGCACAAATGGGGGTTACTAAACATGGAATCACAGTAGTACCTCTTAGGGCAAATCAAATCTCTATAAATATTTGATTCCTGTTTTACAGCTAAGTCAATTGCTAAATATGAACAGGCTCTATCTATAAATATGATGTGATACGCTTTTTGGTATAGTCTTAAGCAGTCACTCAAAAAAGACAAAACAAAGGACTTAAAGACAAGTTGTAGCTAGATGAAGGTCGAAAGTATTGCAGAATGCTCCCCTTTCGACCTGCATTAAGAGATAATCGGTCTCAGAAACAATTTCTGATCTTTTATGAGTGGCCACTTAAGACAGGGCTTAATGTACTTGTTTATTTTGTAAAAATCTCATTAACTAATAAGAAAGTAAGAGTGTCTAGATTTACTATGACCTCTTAGCAATTAACATTGGCTCATTCTATACTCAGAAAAAACAATTGAAGGATATTTAGATTTATTTCCATCTCTAACATTCAAAACAATAAAAACTAAACTAATTATGCATGCATTTCATAGTTCCAGATATCTGCAACCGAAATGAATGTTTGATTTAAGTCATGCTTCAATGATTAAAGTACAGTACATGTCCAAATGGTACAACCCTCTATACTGAAAAGTCACAAACATTCAAAAATTATTTAAACCTATTTTTATAGGTTGTATTCCATAATGGTTGGCTCCAAAATCATCGCTGGCTCTCAGTCAAAAATATGACATCTAATTTTGTAGTTGTTGCCAGTGTTTTACTTCCAATGTGTTGTCATATTGGCTGGGGTATGCCATATCTGTGCATTTTTGCCGAAGAAGTAGTCACGGTATTTGATGCATCTACTGACAAATGGGTGTAAACACTTGTCTGCGGTCGGAATTAGAGCATAAGCAATGACCAGGTAAAAGTTGCAGCAAAAAATAAAAACGCTGAATATTTTGCTTGTGAACTTTGGATAAAGAGGGTTAGTACATTTGGTGTGGTACTGTATCGTGATCAATGGCCCGTAAATTTTATTTTGCATTTTGCTGAATTGCATATTAGTAGTTCTATCAGATACGAAAATAATTTGTTTAAAAATATTTTTTTCAAATGTTATATAGTCAAAAGAAATTTAATATCCTTCAATTGTTTTTTTTCTGAGTATATTTCAGAAAGCTGATGGGCAACGTGTAAAATGAACCAGTCACGTAGGAACATCTAGTATGTAAATCATAATACTATGGTTAATGTGTGTAAAAAGCCTGAAACCACTTTTTTCAATATTGTAAATGCATTCACGACTCAAAGGGATGTGGTTATCTTTAATATTAAAGTTATATTTATTACAAATATATAATTGGCCAGTTCATTGAATTTTTGTTGTTAGCGCAGGGATTTTGCAATTAAGCCTAAGACGAGCCTACGTAGATACACTGTCTCGGTAAATACTTCAGTGCTCGCATACACACATTTGGAATATTGATGAGGGTCCATACACAGATCCTGAGGGGGGGGCAGGAGGTCCGGGTTCCCCCCTGGAAAACTACCAAGATATAAGGTTCTTTAGAAATACTGGTCCCATCACCTGGAAATCACGAAGCTACCAAGCCAGCATTCAATGTTGCTGGGCCATCATCGGCCCATCAGCAAAACACAATTGGATCCTCTCTCCCCTGATCAACTAAAAACGTTGTAAAATTTGTGGTGGACCCCCTCTAACGAAACTTTCTGGATCTGCACATGGGCTCACACCAAAATTTAGACCTCTAGCCTCCCAACACATGTTAGCAGTGGCGTTTTTGAGAAGCTTTTTGGCATATGCGATAATATGGTTCTATATTGGTATAAAAGATAATAACTTCCAACATACCTATTCTGCTCACTGGGTTTGGACCTGGTGTTGGCTGTAGCCCAGGTGCATAGGTGAGACCGGGCCCTGGCGTTGGAATGGCTCCTGGATTTGGCTGGGGAACTGGATAGCCACCAATAGTACCTGGCTGTGTCTGAGAGCCCGTGAAGGTACCTGTTTGTCCGCTACTGCATTGAATTGTTGGGCAACACTCGCCAGTTTTCTTAGACAGAGAACACCCAAGAGGTAGATTAGTTACTTCTGCACACCTAAAAGCATACGTATGATTTGAATTATTACACTTAAGTGGAATTGAAAGCCTAAAAATAACACAATATTGAATGTCAATCTACTTTGGAACTGATGTTTCAAAGATGCAAAATAATAGAACTATACTATTTATCATTGAAACAGGTAAATAACGATAAATGTATTACTGCAGTTAGAGGTAATTTAGGATATATACCTGTATAAATCTCCCATTACCTGGATTAGTTCATAGTTTTTGTTTAAAACGATTTTCATCTATCTTTGAAACATCAGTATACCATCCATATATAGACATAATGATATTAGGAGTAGCATGCATGGTAGTGTGTGCCAACATTTGAAATAAATATTGCAACTTCAATCTTATTTGTATATCAGCCCTTTCTCTGCTAGCGAAGACTTTTGTCATCTGCTGATAACCTTTGCCAACAGTTTGGACTCAGATCAGGATCAATCTTTGCCAACAGTTTGGATCCAGGTCAAGACCAACAGATGCGCGCCAGTAATAAGCAGTTGCTGTGCAAAGACCAAGCCATGCCTTTGATTGGCTCATTGTTCAATTTTAAGTGTCAGTACTTTAAAACTTACAGCTAAGTTCTATAAGAACGAAGTGCTTTCAAAAATGAAAAAGTATAAACAAAGCAAACATGCAAACGATATTAGAGGTTTGTGCCTAATTCATAACGATGCAGGTGCCAACAAGTGTAAACAGGTTCAGGATTTCCTGGAAGCAGAAATTGTGGTAAGCTTTACAAACTCTTCTGATTCACCAGGCTTGAGTTATTGTGACCTTTTCCTGCTTACTTCACTGAAATCCAATCTCAATGGGGCATCGCTATGAACCTCTAAGTGTTCTCTACAGTGTCATTTTTCAGTACCTACTGGGTGAGCTCCACAAAGTCTACTTATGTGCATTCAGATTCTGGATTTTAACCAGTTGAAATGAATGAAATATAGATACATCTTATAATGCGCCTTGTGGAACCCCAGTCCAAGAATTTAATGAACGCTCCTTGTATTAGCATTTTTCTTATCCACTCACTCACACGTTTTCTATTTTCTCAAAGGGTGACAAAAACGATTAAGATACAAATATTCATCATTTCAGCCTTACTTGAACACTTTCTGGTTGCACAATTAAAGATACAGTAAAACATTAAAAATTCTTGCTTTGATTTTTCGAAATAATTGGCAATTCAAAATGAATTTGGATCACACTGGATTAAGAGAAAAGGACCCTTCCAGGATGTGTTTCAATAACTGTTTATAATAAAATATCTTTTGGGTGCATAAAAGAAAATGTCTTATTCCCATGTTTCTTTTACAAACTCAAATCTTGTGTTTGATAGCAAAAAACTCTTATAATATTCATTTTTGGGGTTATATATTTTAATATCTCCCTTGCTATACATGTTATTCGAACTTATGATAATTCGAAATAAAACTGCTAGTCCTGAGGAATTCAATTTTCGAAGTATGACTTATAAATTGAATCTTTAAAACTGGCCCCAAATGCTAAATGAGCATAGACATAGTTTATTAGAAAAAAGTAATCATCTACCTCATTATTTTAATCTTTAATTCAAAGTATAAACAGTGAGTATATTATGTATACTACGTAAACTAAATTTTTCATGATAATAAGATTTGTGCATTGGTGGTCGGACAGCCTAAGAGAATTTTGGCTAATTATTCATGTATGTTTAAAGATCAAGTTTAGCATCAGAGATATGTACAACTTAAATAATATATTGTCTCAAATGAATTGAAGAGGCTGGCCTATTGTCAATGAATTGCCTTCGCCACCAGACACTTACTTCTTACTACATCTGTAGAAGCCATATATTGCATTTTCACAGTAACATTCAAGGTCACAACCATCGTCCCACTTCTGACCTTGCATGTAAGTCATTCCTTTGTAGACACATCGATCTGTAAAATAAATGCTAGCCATGATATCTTTAGGGTGTAAGCCTATAAATTTTTGCATCTGCGACATTTAATTTTGCACCTACAGTAAAACCTGTGTAAAACAGCCACTCAAAAATAAATATAACAAAGATCTTAATGACAAATGGTAGCTTAATGAAGGTAAAAAATATTGTAGAATGCTCTCTTTGAGCATTCTGCAATACAATTGACCTGCATTAAGTGATAAATGGTATTGAAAACCAATTTTCAGTCATTTTAAGAATGGCTGTTTTACACAGATTTTACTGTATTTGCTAGAAGATTATGTAATACAGTACACTCTTTATTTTGGCTTGAAGAAACTATTTTAAACAGGGGAGTATGACCAGGATATTTACCAAGAATGGAATAACAATTGCACTCTTAGAACTAGACACAATATAAAGATAGCCACATGAAAGCAAGAAAACACACTAAAATAAAAACAATCAACTCTCCCTCACTCTCCTCCTCAGCAAGATGACTGCATAGCTAGTAATGACTCCAAGAACTACAAGGACCGAATAACAAATTGAGAGCTATATCAAACAATAAATAAGTAACAACAAAAGTAAGTAAATAGACAGCAGCCAATGCCACTTGGGGAATTAAATATGGTCTAATGGCAGAATCTTAGCCCTAATCTCCTGCTTTTGATACACAAAAATGTCTAGCTGATGAAGAGGCCTCCTAGCCTATGCAATGTATCGTCACAGGGAAACAATCAAATTTAAATCAAATTAAATAACTACAATGATAAATGCTATAAACTCACAGTCAATCAGAGCTAAAGATAACACTCAGCTATGCCATGGTGTGTCCATCAGGCACCAGCCCACTGATGAAAGTTTATATCACACATGTCATTTAGTCTGAGGCCTAACCCCCATCTTGCAATTAAAGAGAAAAAAAGCTATTACTATGATTGAATGTATTACCAGGCATGTAGACTGTTGCATAAATTCAATGTGATATATCCCACTCTTTTGTAGCGTTTGACTACCTTTTTCATATTACTCAGAAACAAAATGCTTTTCAACCAGTTTGTAAAGCTATTCATTAGTAAACATACAATACTGGCTCTGATATGCCCTATTGAAAGTGAGCTGTCAAACCAAAATTGTTTTAAACAATCAACTTAGAGGGTCTGTTCATAAATTCAGAAATGCTTTTTGAAGTTTATGATATTGATAGCCTCAGTTTAGTTACAAAATTGTCAATTGAATGTTTCTATTGTTGAAGTTACTAGCATTAGACAATACTCTCCAAAAATGAACAAGCTGTGAAATATATACACCATAAGAAAGGGAGGGATGAACCTCTTCATCAAAAATTAGCAAATCAACTATTTCAAAATAAAATCATCTTGATTAGTTTACATTTTAAATGAAACTAAAGAAATTGTGTCATTTGTTATGGACAAGCAAAATTTAAAAAATGGAGCTTAAGTATCCCTTGCCATACTATGCTCAGATAAAACTGGTTAGTTATTAGTGTAGACAAATATAAGCTGACTTCACATAAGTCATCTGATTAGGAACTTGTGTCTCACTCTGCTGGAACAAACATGCTGAAATTATAATTATTGCAATTGATCTGAAAAAAAACAAGGCCAGCGTAGCTCATTATATATATTCAGTCTGAGAAGGCTTAAGTCCAAGTAAATAAACAGACATAACGAAGCAAATATCTCAAGTCTTACAATTGTTTAGCTAAATTTATTTCCATAGTAGGCGTTATTTAACATTTCTTATTTGATGTCAAAAGATATCATGTGGGATGGTTACATAGTAAGTTAAAACAATTCTTTTAGACAGCCCAAATATAACTTTAGGATAAATTGCTGCTTAAATGTCGCTGCAATGCGATTGCAGTTACAAAAATCCTCAACATATCTTTTGTTATAAATTACAAACGATCAATAGTTAAATGGTTGAATGTTATAAGCACACATAAGTTTTCCAAGCTTCTAAAGGGAACAGTATGGTCCAATAGGCACCAAGATAATGGGAGCAGCTGATATAAACATAATAAGCATTAAAATATAGTATCAAGTATATATGTGTCAGGTGTTACAAAACTGCCAGAAAACAAGTGAATATAAGTAAATAAAGAAAACGGATAAATTGTAACCAATGAAAAGCTCTCTCTCAGCAGTTTCATGTTCTCTGGTGTGTCAAATAACAATACTTAAGGCTAGAACTTTATGATGGCAATTTGTATAATTTCTTTTTAACGTAGCTTTAAAGGAGTCTTCAGTGTAGCAATCTGGGTCATACAGTGTCACTCACATTCACTGGAAGCTAGGGATGATAATATATGAGTGCATCGACACGAGAAAAATGTAAACCTTTTAATGCCTAAATAGTGTAAAGTAGTCAAAACGGCGCCATTAGAAATATTGTAGCATTGTAGGCTCACTAGTTTGGATTAAATAGATAAACATCTTACCATTTGGTCCTGGAGTGGGTTGTTCATCTGAAAATAGTGTTATAATTATTAAAGTTATCTATAAATGACAGAATGCTACACAAGGAAAATATCAAATGACTAACATGTATTGAATTTGCAGCATTTTATGAATTATCCAGGTTTCGGTATCATAAAAAATTTGGAGCATAAAGCTTGATACTTTGTTGATTACTGCAAAAAAACCCAAAGTCCAAATTATATTTCAAAACGTAAATTTAATTTCATCAATTAACCACAAATTAAACATATTTTTGTTGCTCAAAAGAACTATCATTAAGTTGTGTTTTACAATTTCTTAAAATGTACAATCGACTATACCAAAATATTAGTAACGAATGACTGTAAAACACTTATATTTGACAGGTATTATAAATTGATGCTATTTGAGGTAAAAACACAATTACCAGAATAAGAGAGCACAAAATATAGTTTCAAATTCATTTAAACCAATAGTAAAAATACACATTCATCAAGAGAGCGCTGGTACATGAATATTTATCATAAAAGCGCATGTATGGGCAATAAAAGTAAGAAAGGTAGCAAAGATCAGGAATCAATACAATCAAGCACCACACCTGACCCTGGATACAACATGGAAAGGTTACAAAAACACAATAAAACATCACAAATAAGAGCATAGAGGCAGCCTTTTCTCAGCAGGTGACCACAAGGAAGCAAAGAACAGACGCAAACGCATGACAAACGCAAGGCATACATAACACAAATGATTCACAATAGAAATACCGCCTTGGAACGGCCAGTAAAAGATTTTACTGGATGGCTGAAACCTGTTTTTGTGTCCAGGAAAACATCATCTTAAAGAGGATTATTATTAAAGGAAAATATTCTACCCAGATGCAGCATATTCTTTCCTCTTAGATTGGACTTAGTAAGAATAGATAACAATCTTAACGATCATTTAATTAAGTAAATTAAACAACACCAGTATGCCAGCGTTTTTAAATTGTAAACCTTTTATGCATTTAACACAAAGGCAGTTAGTTTAGTAACAATACTTACTACAGAAGTGACAGTATTGTCTGCAATTTTCGTGCGCCCACTGTGAATATCTAGGATTGGTACAGGTGTCATTATAGTACGCATTACAGTTAGGGAGAACATCAACACACGGTAGAGGAGTAGTGATGCCTGACACACCTGTTCAAAAACATAGATTAAGATTGAATAAATATTTTAGCGTACAATTGTAACTATAATTTTACCCATCAGTTTTAACATATTTTTGGGTGCTCTAAAGAACTGTTTCAGTGAGCAAAACCTAACGTGTGATAAGAATATAAAGTGTGCATGGTAGACAGTTCCTACATGTACATGCACGATTCCTATGGTAATTTTAGGTAACTTTAGACATCAGGTAAATTCGGACATGCACTTGCCAGCAGTGGAAATCCAGGATTTTCTTTGTTTAATTTGTTAGTTTATTTTTTACCCTAATAATTAAAATACAAAACAAACAAGTTTTCTGTCCGAATTTAACAGACCGTCCTAATTTACTTAACTCTACCTTACTGATTTGCATGTATGCGACAATTTACCTAATTATTTCAAACACTATAAAAATAAAGAACATACTTGCTCCTGAACCACTTGTTGAACCAGCTCCAGTGAAATGGCCAAACTGTTTGCTAAAATCACACTTCGGTTCTTCGCAGCATTTACCAGCTGGTTTCTCCTTATGACATTCTGGTGGTAGTGTACCATATGTTGCACATCTAGTCAATAAAAGAGCAATTTAAATATGTTTTTCCAAGATTTGAAAAAAAACATACTGGTGCGATGTGTGGGCATTTTTTTTAACAAGAGAACATGGTCAGCTGTTTTCTTACTGTATAGATTCTATTTCCAAAATTACATCAGATAAATATGATGTAACTTGGCCACGAGACTCAGCCTGAGGATACTTCCTGGTATTTTAGATGTGATTATTTGAGAAACACAGGAACAAAGACAGAAAAAAATGCGCTGATTCAGAAACTTGTCAGAGAGAGTCCAACTCCATTTTTTAGTTGATGAGGGAAGATTATCAGCTCCAAATACCACTAAAAGTGGGCCAACATTAGCCCGCCTTCAAAACAGCGTTTAAATGGCGTTTCGCTGGCGGACAGATAACGGCCCAACATTGAATGCTGGCTTGGTAACTTTGTAATTTTTCAGGGGATTTCAAGGAGTATTCCTAAAAAAGCTATAGTTTGGTTATTTTTCCATCTTCGCCAGCCAAGGTACTAATTCCACCTCGTTCCTTATGCACGTGTGTAAGGAACGAGGCGGACTTAGTACCATTGGCTTGCGAAGATGTGATTTTTCATTGAAGGTCCAGATCCCATTACCCCCAGATGGATCTGAGAATAACATCTACTAACTATTAAGCGTGTCTAAAATTTTGTAAAACAGCAAGTGAGTATTGCCAGGAAATACCACAATCACATATCACAGATCGATCCATAAAACCTGGAGGAAGAGATATAGAACACTGACAGTCACAAGACAGCAATTATACAATGAAGTAAAGCAACCATATCTCTCTTCTTCAGCAAGATGATTCCAAATTTAGAAATTACATTGTGAATTACACCACAAAAGAATGACCAAACAAAAAACACGCACACACACATACAATGAGAGCAACCACAAACAATAAAAAAGACCACAATAAAATCGCTACCATAGATTGGAGAGCAGCCAAGAACACCGAATACTGACAGCAAATGGATAGTAGTTCTATATCTTACCAAAACTGAAATTTGGTTACTGTTGTCTGTGAAACATTTATTTTTGAAACCTTTATGGCTTCTAAAATACAAATTTGCAGTATGTATGAAGGCAGTGGAAGTTCTGTACATCGTATCACCAGACAAAAACATTTCACCAAAGTTAAAATAAGAATAGTACAAATCTGAATGGGGTTAAAATATTGTACAAACAGGAAATCAAACATTTTAACAATCCGAAAATTTTGGCTCAATTGGAGAATAAAGCCTCAGATGAATGTAAAGCGTAGTACTGTGTATAAAAAGCTACATTTTATACGGGAAGAGGCTTAAGGAAAAAAGTAGTGTAGCAAGTGGGTTCATTCCTATAAAAGTCCATTATTTTGGTTTTCCATAAATAAATGAATGAAGTTTATGTTTTTTTCTGTTGAAAACACCTAAACCTCATTTATAACAACATTTAATGTGGAATGCTGTAACCTTTTGTTTAGCCACAATCAAACTTGTTGTGTTGTCATGGTTTTTGTGACGTCAGCGTCACGTTGGCAAAGTAGACCCTTGATGTACATCCGGGGTCTGATTCCATAGAATTGGCCTAGGCAGATTGACGTTCAATCTATATACTTTAAACCATAACATTGATCTTGAATTGGCGTGGAAGAAATATAGGTTGGGCATATATTTTCACTGAGGTAAACATTTGAAAGTATTATCCTTTGTTTACTGGAAACACATGAATGGGCACTTTTGCAAAAAGCGAAGACCCAGATGAAATGAAACATTAGAGTCTGCACTGGGAAAAATACACTATAATTCAGAAACTCTACCGTTGATCCTCAAAATGCAAGCTGGACTATCCCATTCTTATTAGATAAATATGTATGGGAAAATCCATCAGCATTCAAACGGTTAAGTATCAATATTTCTTACACTGAAGAGCATCTCCATCGCCCAATTGCGCCATCTTCACAAAAGCAGTTGTGCTCACATCCATCTTGCCATGATTGTCCTTGGTAATATGGCTGTCCCTTATACATACACACATCTTAAATAGAATCAGTGTAATTATAATCTACATGTATACATGTATATACATTATATTTTGAAGTAAGTATGCTAAGCATCAGTAAGGAGCCAAAAAACTTGTCATTTTTCCCTGCCAGGATATTTAGTGTACTATTTGCCTCAGCTTTAATCCTTTTCCGAGCAAAAAGATTTTCCATAAAGCTGCACACAATAATATCAATATGTTCCATTGTATAAATTTAGAGGTCACAGGTTAAAATTTTCAAAGTATATTGTAGGATTCCTCCGAAGATCGTATTTTGTGGTAGCAAACAGTGCAAATACTGCTGTTATGCGCATTACACAGCATTTTATCGGGGTCTTCACTGTTTTTCAAAGTGCACATTTCAGGAGAAGGTGTTCTTTTGAAATTACATCAGAAAGGATCAATCAAGTTTATCAATTCTTAATCTCCATATTGCTTTGATGCCTTTCACATTTGAGCCGCGACATAAGATTCCAACAATGTGGCATTTTGACAAGTGTAGACTCAGAGCAGCCTTTGCAGCCTCCTTTTAAGCTTAGAAACTCTAAATGCTGTTCATTCAGTAGCTTAATAGTCGTAGAATATTCACACGACTGGCAACGGCACTGAGCAGACTGCGCATATATGCAGGCTGATCTGAGCCTTTGCTGGTCGCACATACCACGTTTTTGGAAATCTCATGTTGCGGCTCATTTATATTTTTATTTTTTATATATTTACAATCTGGCATATGGCCTGGGAGTAGAGGGTCCTTTGAAGAATTTGAAAATGGTGCCATGGCATCTTGAGTATCAGAAGCAAACTATCAGCTAAATCACATGTGTGGTTTGGGAGGAGATGTGATTTGAAGAATTTTAAGATTGCTACTACTTAGGCTATCTTAAATATCTGAATGCAATAATATATCCATCTTGAAATTTATCAAACATATGACTTATGAGGATATGTAAAATGAATAACTATTTTCAGATCAGCATAATGGTTGTCATATTTGATATTGGAATGGACAGAGATTAAAAATTGTGAATCTATATGTTGTCTAGATGCCTCCCATTAAGTTGTGTTTTTTAACCTACATATGGTTGAAAAGATTTACTGTTGAGTCCTTATCCTTGCTTTATCTCCTTGTTAAATCTTGATTTATATGTTTTAGGAGATGATGCATTGATAAGTTAGGGGTCTTTCATGCAAACCAAATATCTATGTGTCTTGATCCACATCTGAATTAAGGGTGAGGTTGGCGCCGTTATACCGGTTTAAGCCCTCCAGTAAAATATTTTACTGACCGTTCCAAGGCGGTACTTCTTTTGTGGATCTTTTATGTTTTTGTTCTGTCTTGTGTTTGCTATGTTTTGTGTGCGTCTGTTTATATGTGCTTTGTGGTCACCTGCTGGGAAAGGGCTGACCTCTTGGCTCTCGTTTGTGGTGTCTTCTGTGAGTTTGTCACTTTCCCATTGTTATCCTGGGTTGGGTGTGGTGCTTGATTGTATCGATTCCTGATCTTTGCACCATTACTTACTTTCATTCAAATATTTCCAAGATGACTGCCAAGGCAAAAAAGGAGCATATTCATAAGCTAATACTTATAGATATTGAATTGGATAAAATCGCTTACTGACTCCGTTTAGTTTTCCAACATACTGTCCATTTGTCGTTCCATGTGTTCCCTTGAAATCACAGACTGGTTCTAGACAGCATGAACCTTTGTTCACCAACGAGCATTGCGGTGGTAAATTATAGTAGACTGGGCATCTGTAAGATATGAATAATCGTGACAATTCGGCCCCTGAGATCATTAAAAAAAATATATTAAAAAGGGAATGACTAATAAATGAACTCATACAGCATGGTCTATGAACAGAATCTGAAAATATTTGCCCAACATAATACTATAATTCTCGCACTGTAATAACATAATTTGTTTGTATCAAATGAGTAAACTATAACATGGCCAATAATCTGGAACAACGGAGCATTCAAAATTAAAGAGGACCTACATAGGTGAGAACTGCTGAATTAATTTCAGTTTCTTATCTAATAAAAAGTGAGTATGACCAGAAGTACAGCAATCACAGACTACAAGCCAACCTGAAGCAGTGTGGTATTTCTAGTAATACTCTATTTTTTTTGGATAAAATATTTGGTCTGTGTACGTATTTATTTCAACTTCAGACAGACACTGTACAGTTTCCACAGTTTTACACATTCTATAGTCATATATATGAATACAAATATCAATAATTCATTTCGCAAAAAGTATGTTCGTTTAGTGATACAAACTACGGTTTCAACATTTCTACAAAATTTCTGCTGGTGTGAGTGTAATTCAGATTTATAATAACACACAGAACACCAACCCCCACTTGACAGCTCAATCACAAGGTACAGCAACCATTTTCTATTCCCTACCAATCTAACCAAATTAACTTGCTGTACTGTAACAAGAAAAATTGCCCTTAACTCACACATTTTCAGATGAGTTTATTGTGAATGAACACATTAAACCAGAGATGTCACTCAGTCTAAGGGCTAACCCACCATTGTACAATGAAAAACCAAGCCAAAGCTACCAACTGTGATTATGATTATAACCAGACATGCAGACTGTCACAAAATATCTATGCTTTATTCCACAAATTTATACGGTTAGATAATGTTTTTGATATGATCAGGAAAGAAGCCTTTCTAACAATTCAAATTACCAAAAAGTACTGCTTTTGATATGTCCTGATGCAGAAGAGTTTTCGAACTAACTTGCAAATTGGAGTGTCTGAAACAAAGTTCAGAAAATGCTTTACAAAGCTTATGATATCAATAAGCTTGCTCAGTAACTTAGCAATCAAAGTGTTGTTTCTATGGTTAAAACCCCTAACATCAGAACATTATCTCAAAATATGAAAAGATGCGAAATGTATACACCATAAGAAGGAGAATGAGTAAAATTACTATCCAGAAATGAGAAAAATCACTATTTGAAAATCGAAATAATCTCTAAACGTCGCTGCTTTTGAATCAATTCCAAACAGTCTAAATCTGACATACAGAGGATATACAGCTGTAGATTGAATGCTTAGTACTGAGTGTCTTTTTTCTTATTTCACGCAAAAACGTATGCTGGTGGTAAATAAAAATATTTCACTGAGTTGGTTCATAAAAGTATCTGCAAATTACCTTTGTGGTTTATATATTTAAGACCAATTTCTTTTACTCAATCAGCTAATACTCAAGCAAAAATTACACATCCCTTGTAATTTTAAAAAACAAATGCATACTGTAAAATAATCTTTACAAACCATGTTCATTTATTTTATCAATGCTAAGTAGTGGAACGGAATGGTTTGAACCACATTTGGTCTCAACGACTTCTTTTGGGTTGGGTTTGGTACCAAATATTCGTTTGTTTTGTTTGTTTGATTTAATTCTTAACATCCCAGTCAACATATTTGAAGCTTTGTTGGCATTGGTCTTACTGGATTGAACCAGTACTAGGCAATGATTAATGTGATTTAATAAAAGACACAATGCAATGACACGGTGAGGCTCAAACCCACAAACCCTTGGTCTCGAGACAAGCACTCTACCACTGAGCCACTGTGCTCCCTCACCAAAGGTTGGTGTTTGATTTCTAATTTAAGCTTTTCCAGGCTCCAAGTTAATAAAAAAATGTTTAAAAATGTTTAACAAAAAGTTCATGCCCAACTCAACTGAGATTGAAAATCCTTATGCTCATAAATGTTAAAATCCTATTAATTGTTGGTATTTTAACTTTTACTAGCATGATAAATACATCATTTTTTTCAGTATTTCAATTTTAATGAGCAGTTGAAATTTCATGCTCAGTTGAGTTGAGTTATATTCTCGGGGCCTAGTTGTTGTCAGTTGGAATTCCTGTGATTCATATAGTTTTCCAAAAATATCAGAAGACTATAAAGGATTCAAATTTCTTGAACACCTGATTGGGATTTCCGCTCTTTTCACCCATTTGAGATAGTTCAATCCCACATAGCCTGTACCCACTAGTGATAAAGATAAACATCGAACAGCTGAACATCGAAACACCAGTGACAGTGACTCGTGGTTATATTAAAACAACAATATCATGCTATGTCACATCTCAGTGTATTAGGAACTTTATGAATCTTTATTTTAAAAGATAAAAATGTGGTATTTTATGGGGAGGAAGAAAAAGATCCATTATTTGAGTGAGGATAAAAATCTGTCCCTCACGTTGACCATTTGGTATTACTTCGCAAGCCCCATGATGCCAATGGATGATCTTTGCGATGGATCTCACCCTCACACTTGTGATCGAATTTAATAATATCTTACTTATTGTAGCAGCTGTATCGGCCATGGGCGGAATCATCACATGTACATTCATAAGCACAACCATCATCCCATGTCTGTCCTTGCGAATACTGTTTACCTTTGTAGAAGCAGCTTCCAACTGAAAAAGATACACTTGTAATATTTTAGTACATAGCTCATAAGCGAGCAGAGAAGTCTCAGATTGGCCTTGGCAAACCATAATCTCGCCATATCATGTACTTCTTGCACACAGAAATGAATATGCATATACCTAGATATGAGAAAGGTAACAACGATGGAAAGTGGTTGCTTTTCTATCAATACACATGTTTATTTTAGCTGATAAACAGCATCGCGCTTTGGTCAAGTACTAAGGTGTCTATTCATATACCTCAATAGATGCTGTATTGTATAGCAGTACTTCTGTGTCAAAAGATAAAATGACTATATCAATGTGATACTGGTATGCATGATGTGTTTGTTTGTGTCGATGTTTTACACCCAAGTCAACACTTTTTCAGTCATATCATGACGTTTTCATGTCTTCCTAGGTTGAAAATTGAGAATAAAGTGTCTTGCATAAGAACATAACAAAGTGCCTTCTGTGAGCCTCGAACTAGTGAAAATATGATCCCAAGTCATGTATGCATGTGTTAAGTCATAATGCAAGGGTATATACTAGGCCAAAAAAGTACGCCGCATATAATACATACATTGTATATGGGGGTCTTTCGCCAATCTCTCGCAAACGATGTGTCACAGTTTGAGCGCTGATTCTTGAATTATGATTTCCTTGGGTTGTCCTAGCTATCGTTGTAACCGGACGAAATTGATTCATCAGTTTAAACCTACGTTTTTATCGATCTTAACGTCGCGTCTTTATGCAATGACGTCATGAATGTGCACTGTCTGACATTGTTCCGATTTGTCAGAAACGTTTCCTAAGACATTCAATCATCCTTGCATGGCATCGAAATTGTTGGGCTATCACTGATGGCGTCACATTAGCTTGTAACATTCGTATCGCCTTTTCACGTTCAACATGTGTCCATTGTTGCATTGTAAATTAGCAATGTATAACTTTAAATTTTGAATTTTTACAATGTTTTCAAACAAATTGGATTTTAGACTAGTGATTTCAGTAGTTGATACACGTGTAAATCTAAATAAAATGAATGTGCACGTGAAAAAACTTGAAAATAAAAAGACAGCCAGTACACTGGTTTGGGTTGACTGAGCCAAACAAAACATTGGGAATAATGTGTAGCAGGAGTAGTTGCGAAACATAGATAGCAGATGAAATTTGTAACCCTCATTTAACGCGTAATATTTTTAATCTTTATATGCGGCGTTTCTTTTTTGGCCTAGTATATGTATAGTTGTTAAACGAGGATAGCATATATTTTATTTTTGTAGACTGTCCACTATATCTAGCCATATCAATTTTAATAGTGAGAACGAACATCATAGTTGTACATTTAGATGTATATAAGCGCACTTCTTTTGGGATAATACTTACAAAAGCCAGTCAAAACTTGATATGGTGACTTCAGATCTGAAATAACAGAAGACTAATATAAAATTTACTCTTAGGCTGATCATTATGACTAAATGCTGTCTACCGTGTGTCCTTTGATGGCCCTTTCAAAGCGTCTCTGTAGCAAACAGTGTGGACCCAGAGCAGCTCATAGAGCAGTCTGATTAGGGTTCACACTGTTTGCCTGTATGCTAAAAGTAGTATGTGGTATTAGCAACTAGGTACAGCAGACGAGTTTTGCAGTTGACACTTTTATATGCATTGCTTCGTAGCAGGCGAGTGTGTTTGAATGCACGTTGTTCACGTTAAATTCTGCTTTTTATTGATATGGTTCAAATAGATTACCAAATATGCTTTGCTATCCACCAGAAAAAGGTTCACTTGTTGCATGCTAGCTGATTGTTCATACTTCTTTGAAGTGCGCTGATTTCTATAAATTAACAGTTTGTTTTTGCTTTTAGGAATCCAACCAAACTTTTAAAACAGTTTGGATCCAAATCAGGCAAATCTATTGATGTTTTCTGTCGGTAATTGGTTTCAAATAAGACTTTTGTATGATACCATGGAAAGGGTTCTAATACTAAGGTTTTATAAGTTAGCTTGAAAATGCCTTAGTGATTGGTCATATTTACAAAAATCGGTCCTAATTTCAGATATTAACAAAACATATGCCTTATCCTAGATTATAAATTGTTGGCAATATTGTAATGCTAGCTACTAAGTATATGTTTCAGTCAGCCAATTAAGAAGCATTAGTCCTAGATTTTAACCATATGATGTGGTTGGATACAAGAACATCTAAATGTCAAATAAGGACATAGATATAAATTACACAAGCCTGACAACGTAGCAATTTTAGTCAGAAGTTAGGACAAAATAGGAGCAAGCACCAGGCCTCTAGGCAAGAGTGCGTAATCAAAAATTGACTTTCTTATTTCTCTACCAAATCTTATGTTGTGTGTATGACTTTTTTGAGCACCCAAAGCAAATGTTAAAACTGATGGATAAGAAGCTTTTACGATTTTACGCTGAAAACGTTTGCCAATTTGGACCTATGCAGCATATATTGCCTTGTCTTGAGAAAATTACTTTGTTCCATTCAAACAACATCCATGCAGCAGTCTGAATTGCGCTCTTTTTATTCAATCTCTGAATCACTTATGCAAGTTATTTGGCGAGTATGTTTAGTTTGCGCTACTTGCAGCATAAACAAAATATTGCCATAATATTAGAGACAATAAGTTACACAATAAGCAATTAATGGATACTATTGTGGATACGTATCAGTATAGATAAAGACATTTTTAAACGGTAGAGTCTGTTTCACAGTTGAGAAAACCACATCTTAAAAGGGCTACTAATATGCTTCCCTATCAAAAGAAAGAATAATCGGGAACATATTCTTTTCTTTAAGAGTAGCCCCTATCAGAATATAAAATAATTTTAAGGACATTAAAATGAGAAACCGCCAAAATTAAACTACGTTATGTGTTTTAAAATCGGCAAATTTTGATGCTGCGAGTATTAAGTGTTTTACAGTAATAGTTAGGAAGATCAGTACAGTGTTTCAATTTCTAGCTAGTCTTGGTAGATACAGCAGGTTGGATTTAGCATTATAATGTCACAAGCCATGAAGACAGGTTTCCTAACGACAATGCCCTTATAAAAAAGGACCTTTTCACATATCCCCAATCCATACCCATATAGGGCATTGTCAATGGTGCTTGTCTACATTTATTTGTGCCTTGACGCTAGAAAAGATGTCTTCGTGGGGTTCGCAAACAACAAAGGCACAGACCAGCCTGCGCATCCGCAGCCTGCGCAATCTGTTCAACACCTTTGTTATTCGCTTATGAAAAGTACTTGTTCGACCCGGGCAATGTCAGTAAACTTGCTACAAGCGAAATTTCAATTTTCCAGGTAGTCTCTGTTGCTGATGAGACCGTTTTGAGTCTCGCTTTCAAAAATTGACAAACCACCCCAAGACAGGTTTTGTTGTGTTGAGACCCATATGGTTCAGAATATATGGGACCGTTATCTGTGAGAGATACACTGTTTAACCCCCCCATTCCACTGGATGGCCATTCCGCTACGCTCACGGCAATCACAGATTTTCTCTAAAAATATTCCAAATTGCCGCGGAAGCGTAGACAACCACACTATTTCGAGACTTGGCGCTTCCACTACGCTTCCGTTACGCTTCTGCTATGAACCCAGTACGACAATGAAGATCTGGCTATGCTTAGTCTACGCTGATTGCAATTCAGCTGCGACCTTGCTACGACCTAGGCGATGGCGCTACGCTTTCGTTGCGTTTTTGTATCCGTTCTATGTAAAATCTGAAGTTCTGATTTATTTTCAGTTGAATGTCAACGATAGACGCGCTCAAGTCGCTATGCTTCAGCTAGCCATTATGAATCACACACATATTATGTTAGATGTTTAGAGGTCCAGGCAAGACGGAGTCGGAGGGCCAAAAGACTCTGGGTCTGTTCATGATTATCCGCAGACAGACGGCTTCAATATGGTCACTATGACCAACTAATAAGAGCAATGAGCATGGCAGATACAAATGTAGCTTTTCATTCTTCAATTACATGAGTATTGAACCGCTCAGAATTGGTCCTAGAATCCAAAAAAGCGACACAAACTTTAGGAGAAAACTTGAACCAGGCCTGGAATTGGCCTGAACGCCAAGAGCATAGAGGAAGCGGGGCAGAAGCGCCAAGGTTGACTATGCCTAAATAGCACAGTCGCTGTGGAAGCGCGTTGGTCGTAGCGAGGTCTAGTGAGAGCGTACAGAGTGTAACAAGATCGGGCAGAGCGTAGTAGAAGCGTAGCTGCATCATGGATGAATGACTCGGTGATTTCACCACGATGTGGCGGCGATTGTGCTATGATGCTCACGATCCAGCCGGGATACAGCTACGCTCATGAAGATCTTTCTACGATGTGACTATGCTTCCGTTGCGCTTCGAGTTCACGGCGATGTCACTACGTAAATTTTTAGCACGTCAAAAAAGTCGCCATGAGGTGGCAATCATGAAGATTCCGATGCGCTTCTACTACGACATTTGCGCTTCTACTGCGCTTCTACTACGCTCTTGCCGTTTCTGCTGCGATTCGCGTCATTTTGACCAAAATTTCGAGTCGTAGTGGAAACCCTGTAAAGTGGAATGGGGGTGTAAGGAGCTCCAACCAATAAGCGTATTGATGGGACTGTGCATATGCAGAATTTTGATTGTATGTTACAGAAATCAAAGTCAGGGTTCCATTTGGGGCCGTTGTGACAAGGTACTTGCTAAATATTTATTCGTTTGAATTTGCGCTTTATGTCGAAGTCAACAATTTTTCCATCATGTTAGGACGTCATTGGCTGTGTTGAGCAAGTACTAAGCAGAGTATAAAGTGTCTTGATTAATGACACAACACCTTTCTTCTGGTGAGACTCAAAACAGCGACCCCTGGATCTGGAGTTGAGCATAATACCATTTAGTTGTTTAACATATTTCATTGCCAAATTTAATACAGCAAGAGGGTTGGATCACAAGTTCTCATAACCTTTGTTATGACCCTTCCCCCACCACTTAGTCTCTCTGCTCCTCAAACTAAGCGCATAGAATAAGTAGTTGCAATTAAATTGTGTCAGTTTTATTTCAGAGAAATCAGATCACACGTTTGGGTTGAGCCATCTCATGTACACCCGTTATATTTGTGTACAATAAATGTATGCATGCACAATCTCGTTTGAGCATTTGCTTTTGATTGTTTGATATGTACAACAATCAAATGAGTGAGCTCATTTGTATAAATAAGGCAAACAGCTAATGCTCAGATAAGTTTCCATATCTCTGCAGTCTAACTGGAGTGTTTGAAGTTGAAATAGATGAAATGTTGCGGTAGATTAAAATGTTACAAAAATCCAACAGAAATTGATAGTCGTGCTTAAGAGATTAAATAACATCTTTTATTAGACTAAATAGTACAAACATTTACACATGACACAGCTCAATATGAAAAAAACCCAGCAATACTGAAAGGGTATTAAAGGTTTTGGAACAAATATGACAGATATGTCATCAAGTGAATGAAATTTTTATGATTTTAGAGTAATAGATTTTTTAAGTGTTCATTTCGAAAATCTCCTTTTAGCCAATGTGACCTACATATGAAACAGACTGAAAAGATCTGAACAATTATGAAGAGAGCCATATACGGATTTTCCTACCAAATTTGGTCAAAATCAGGCCAGTAGTTTTGGAGAATATGTCCCTTGAAGGAGTTATTGATGCCACACGGGGGACTACACATGAAACACCAAGGATACCCAACGATCACAATACTGTTGGCTAAGTGTTGCTGTTTACTGGCAAATAATTTACAAGCGTAGGCTTTATGAAGTGAAACAGAAAGCAGATTTTATACCATTTAAATGGTGAAAATAACATTGGATTGTCATTTTTATCCTGTGAAAATACCATTTTTCCACGTGTGAAAATATCATTTCAACTTATTGCAGATATTAGAGGCTTATATCAGTGGTAAGAATAAAATAGGCCTCGACGCAAGAAAACATGCTTTTGGTGGTTTGCGAACAATAAAGGCACAGAACAGCCTGCAAATCCCCACAGTCTGATCAGTGCCTTTATTATTCTCTATTTGAAAAACATCATACCTGTAGTTGCCACAAAAATAAACACAGCTTTCTAGCTAGTTTCAGTAGCTGGGCAGGCTGATTTGAGTCTAACTTTGTAGGAAACACCAAAGACAGGTTTTGTAACGTCAAAGCACAAATAAAAGTAATAATAGTTTACCACAATATCCACAGAACTTGCGACAGTTGTCATGGGCCCATCCTATATAGTCTTTTGAGGTACAGACAGACATACCATAGTCCTTACATGTTGAAATATGATCAACGCATGGTGGCGGGGTTGTTGGTATTGAGGCTGAAATTAAATTCAAAAGTAATCAATAATTACGCAGAGTGTTCAAATATATAGGCAACCAGCTTCATAACTTTCTTCACATATGTGCTATGACAACATCGTATACGTTTCTATAAAGAACTAATTGCCGCCTTTAAACAGGCACCAGACCTTAATAAAAATACAATGTACTTCTTTAGTTATAGCCATTTAAAGGAGTTTTTTCTAGTACACTAACAAACTCAATGTATCAAACATATAGACAGGCGTATAATTCTTCAATAAATAGGTGATTTTTTTCTGAATAAATTATTCCATGTTCATATTTAACGATCCTATGAAAGTTACAAAAAGTCGACACATTTTAACAAAGTAGTACATGAAGGACCATTTAAACTAGTTACAACTCGAATACAATATGTTGATCTCTCATACTGAGCTTTTACTACAAGTTATTAATCGATAGTGGATATTTTTAAACGCTGGAAATCCTTTTTATTAGGTCGGAAATGCTTTAAGTGAAGGGTTTACGAAAAGAATATTTAATTTTGTTATCATCACATTGCAGTTTTGTCTAAATTTGAACGTAGACTTGATGTTTGACGATTCTATGGACCTTATTTAGAATAACATTACACACCTGGTTTTGAGGACTAGAAAGATTGAAGATATTCAAATTAATGTAAACTCGTTACTAAGAAATAGTAATATCCTTCAAAATTGATATTAAATGTTATAACTCTGTAAACAGAGGACAGTCCATTTTGAAAAAAAAACTTTATGGCATATTTAGCATATTTTCTGCAAAGCACACAAAAAATATAGCGATGTTCATCATTGCGTCTTCAGCAGTTTACTCAAAACGACGTTTAATCTAAAATTAATGACGTCAAAAACATGTCTGTTTACTGGAGATTAAAACAGGATTTTCATGTAAGCAGCTACTAGAATGTTACAAAGATAGCATCCAACATTTGATGTCAAATTGTCTTAAATACAAAGATATATCACTATAACTGCACATGTACCAAAACGTGTGTTGGAATTTGCTTCAGAACAACTTTAGTATATAGAAGTGACCTTCATATAAATGGCTGTAACTGGAGGAATGTACTGTGTGTTTTTTATGTTTGGTGCCAGTTTAAGGGCAAAAAATAGTTATTTCTAGAAACGTATACTATTTTGTCGTAGCTTTTGTATGAAGAAAGTTATGAAGCTGGTTACATTCATATTTGAACACCTTATATGTGTTTTATTATTATGTTTGGACCAGATTATTTTACACTCAGCATAAAATATTCCTAGTTTCCGATCTCTTGACAGTGTGTTCTGCTGATAGGGTAGACTTTGCAGTTATGTTATTTGATAGATCAACAATAGCAAAAAGCATAATTAATTTATTACCTCTTTTGAATAATCTCAAAAACGTTATCTTATTAACTATAAAGATAAAGAAACTTTATTTAATGTTGCTTATTAGAAAATGAAAACATTAGCTCAGTAAAGCTATTCCCCTCCATAAGCTGAAGCTCTAACCAACTACATGAGCTATCTGGGCGGTTAAAACTTATTATGTAGTTAGCAGATTCAGCATTAGATTTGATATGCAAATGTCCCTATGCAATATTCTTTCTTCATAATAAACTATGTTGCCTTATCAATAACACATAATCCCCAGATGCTAATTTATAGAGATATTTTGGTCAAAACTAAAATTCAAAAATGATCAAGCTGCCAATTATCTTATTTTTTCATTTAACATAAAGTGATTTTTATTGTTTAATTACTTCTTTCCCCATCTATAAAATGTAACAGTTTTCTAATACTGTGTTTATTGTCCAGGTGTTATTTCACTGTGTGCTTTACTCTATGGTTTTAGCACAACGCCTCTTTATGCGAGCATCAGCAAACAAGCTGACAGTATTATTTTTTTCAACTTTGCTATGATAAGACCTCCCGCTCCGTAAGCAGACGTTCTAATCAACTGCATGAGCTATCTGGGCGGTTAAAACTTGTTATGTAGTTAGCAGATTCAGCATTAGATTTGATATGCCAATGTCAGATGCAATATTCTATCTTCATAATAAACTATGTTGCCCTACCAATAACACTTAACCCCCAGATGCAAATTTATAGAGATATATGGTCAAAAATAAATTCATAAATGATTAAGCTGCCATTTATCTTATTTTTTTATTTAACACAAAGTGATTTTTAATGTTTAAATACTTCTTTCCCCATCTATAAATTGTAACAGTTTTCTAATACTGTGCTTAATGTCCAGATGTTATTTGGCTGTGTTCTTGCACCAGCTGAAAGTTATTCTGATTCACACCAGTTTATTAATAGTTGGCCATCCAGAGCCTGAAAAAAAAATTCTGTTGGCATTTTTGAGTACATTTTGGCATCCATGCTCAAAGTGTATCTTGATGTGTTTTAAGAAGGATAGGGGTGGATGCCAAGTCTGGAAATGTCCCAAAGTCCCAGATTTAGGTCAAAGGTCAACTGAGTGCAAATTATTGTATATACGTCAGATTTTAGCGTTTTTATCAATTAGCTATCTAAAATTATGATCCAAAATAATGCAAAATCTCTTTTTGATAATACAGCCATGCTATATAAACAAACAGCATCATCAAGGCATGATGTGTGTTTGGATCAAAGGTCATTTAAGTGCAAAATCGTTGAAAATTGTAGCAATATTTTATTTATATAGGGGCAAAATTAAAATTTAAGGTTCCCTTCTATCCTAATGGAAGAACTTTTATTGCTATCCTGCTATGTGTGTGTCTATCATGTTTGGAAAGCAATGATTTACCAAGTTTCCCGCGGTCAAATATTCATAATGGGCATGTAAAGTATGTTACTCTATAAAATCAATTAAAATGTAATACAACTAAGAATAACCATTTCATTTTAAAGAAATAATTTTTTTGCTTAATGCTTTGTATGAATACGTCTTTTTATGCAATTATCTACCCTTTTATACATAAGTTGTGCTTAAGTTGTTACTTACGTTACATTTTACCGTCTGAATTGAGTCATATCTCAAAGGTATATGCTCCTAGCTACAGCTTTCCTGAAGGACTTGGCCACGATCTCATGCTTATAGGACTTAAATATATATCTTTTCTCATTTCACACATTTGTTGTGTTTGTTCCCATCTATGAGTAATTGTAAAACACTTTTTACAAGGCCACTACCTGCTAATTGCAGATACAAAGTATAGCTTCATGAAAACACAAAGACCAAGCCTCCTTTCATAAAACATCAGATCAGGCGTGTTGAAACTATGATAGAATATGGTAAATACCATATACTGGAAGGAATATATCCTCACATTGGTCTTCACATCGGCCTGTTAGCAGATGGTAACATACATAACATAATGCTAATATATAGGTACATTTCTAATAATGACCATCCAGTGAAAACATTGTTAACTTTTTGGGGGGTATATCATGGAAATAGCCCTGACATTTAGGGTAATTCTCCATATAAATTTTAACATTTAATTGTAGGGGTGTCCTTTCATTTGCACATACTGATGAAATGATGTTGATTCAAAAGCAGCATTTCTTTGAAATCAGGCTGCTTGCGTAAACGTATTCATCCATATAAAGAAGCAGTAGATATGATATTAAAGGTAACCTATAATTTTAAGATACTATAAAATATATATCTATGTCTTTTCAGTGTTTCAGTGTCGATAAATTAAATTTGAAGTATCATTATTAAACATATTTTGCTAATTATTTTTTGCGATGATGATAGAGATCAAATACTACGAGATTATTGGCACGTGTTTCTTTATGTTATTCTTTAACTGTAAAATGCCAATGCAAGTTTTATTTCAAATTAAATTTCCCCAAAGCAGATGTCTTGTGACTTCTCGGGAACACAGGCATTCACCATATTGGAGCACCTGATCATTTGATTGTGTTCATGGTTTCCATCAGTTTGGGGCCATTTCTTAGTATTTAGAGTAAATGTGTCCTGAAATGGTTATCTAATATGTACATTTACTAGCAAATTCAATTGGTTTAACATCCAATTTGCTTAATGTATATAAGATCCTAAGGTAATTAACTCGCCTGTTCTAGTGTAGAACATGACAATTGCTAAGACAGGGATTGATTGCGTATAGGGTAGGTGACTTACAATAATGTATACATCTACTGCTTGTAGATACAATTGCAATATATCAGATTGGATAGCACTTGTAACTGGTAACATACTCGAAATGTGTAGTTTTAATATGGAATTATTATTGCATTAAAACTGAACTACTTTCCTTTCACTTTATACAAGACAGTCCTCAAACAGTGTTAGTCTTCACAAATATCTACAAGGATATAGGTACAAGAGTGAGCAAGTTTATCAGCGCCCTAGATAAGCTTTTGGCTCAATTGGGTATTTACGCAACCTGGTTATCCTCAATTGGGTACATGCAAAAACAATTGCCTATTTTCATATATTTTTTACGCCACAATTTTTTTTTCTGTGATTACACAGTAATACACGTTTTCTTATTGCATGAAGCCATCCGGAATGTGATTGCATATTTAGTCACTCCCATCGTCTGTCTGCCTTTCTAAAGAATCAAACTAGCGGATTTTATTGTACCTGAAGGAAATCTCATCCCCTTGTTGACATTCGAGCGTGTACACTTTGCAAAGTTTCACTTTCATCATAGTGTTTTTCTACGAAATACTGGACTGGGCACCGATATTTCATTCATAAAACTGGAGTTATATTGCGCGCTCACAAGAAAAAAATCAATACCCGACTGGCATTTGTTTATTACCCAAATGGAAACGAAATGGACCAAATGGTACGCAATGAGATCGCATGTAATTGCATACCGATCGTTAGAATTGCTTTTCGGTACGCACACATTTCATTTTAATTGCTTTTTTGAGGATTTTAATTGCGTATTTACGCAAATACGCTGCTTATCTAGGGTGCTGAGTTTATGCTTAAAATGCTTTCTGCAAGCTGTTGTCAGCAATGTTGTTCACATTTTCGATGGTTTTGCATATATATTTAAGACTATCACAATAAGCCTAATTTAGTAAACCTTTTAAAACCAACTTACAGACCATAACCCACTTTTCATAGGACATATATAATACATGTACTAGGGTTACAAATAGCTCAACAAAATCAAATAATGCATTAACAAAAACTTAAAAGCAAACTACCTGGTGAATAAGAAAAGCAAATATATCAGCTGCTTGTGACACTACTTTTTCAACATTCAGCTTTATCTGTGAGTTTCAGAGATGCACACCATACTAGTGAATTTGGGAGTCATGTTTTTGTTTTATGCTTTGATTTGCTGTTTATGTTACCATGAAATATGTTCAGATGTTTGACAAGACTGCTACATGGCTCAGGTAACCTTACCTCAACCAACCTTAGTCTAAGATAATCAACAAGCAGAATAGTTTCTATAAGAATTGCTGCAGAATATAATAAGATAATCATCATTACAATATGATATGAAATCTAGTTCAACAAAACATAGAAGATTTTAATGGGGACAGATGATAAATTAATTTTATAATGTAATTGTCAACAGTGAAAAGTGAAAATTAAAAGAATTCAGCATACAAGGAAAATCTTTAATACTAGATCTATGTGACATTCTATGTTTGGACATAAACCATGCTGGTTCTGTACTACGATGTTATATTTGCAATCTTCAAAAACTTATGCCTGCTATAGAAGACACTCAGCACTATCCCTGCCTTAATTCCTGCCTTGCCACTAGATGTATAAAACATTGCTTTGCTATTTTAAGTAAATTATTGATATCAAGTCTATATTTAAATCATGATGTAGATTGCATGTTTATCTTTATGCACCATTGGTAGAAATCTGAAAACTGCAATATGAATGTAAAAGAACCAAGCAAATTACAAAAGTAATTGAGTAAGACCAGGAAATGCGACATTCACATATTGCAGACCAACCCATTGCACTCTTTTAAATTAAGTCTTATATAGAATATAATGTGTGTAGTATATGTAAGCGAATTGTGAAGAGCTGACCTAAATTTTATGTAAGCGTAACAACAATTTACTAACTTTATCCATTTATGTTAGGCATATTTTGTTACCTACGTTACCTCATTAATATATTTGCAGCAATTTAAGATCCATTACTGTTAATATAGTTATAATTTGATTTCATTATGAAATACATTTTGCCAATTCCAATACAATGTAAATAAAAGAAAAATGAATCTGTAAGCAGCTATGCGTTACATGCTGGAGCCAGTACAAATTACATACTAATAAAAATATTTAAATATTAAGTTGATTTCACTTCGTTGCAAGTTAAAAGTTTAAACAACTTCAAATATATGAAAATGAACTTTTTCAATTAAAATATAGATCAACATCATGTATATTTTAGGTCAGGTATCATGGTTTATTCTAATACATGTAATTTGTAAAGTCATTATCTGCAATTTAGTATAAAATGTAACATAAGTATCGCTGACGAGCAGAAATACATATCACAGATGTATGCAATTGATTTTATGTCTTGTTTAAACATTAAATGCTTAAACTGTTTCACTAATATTATTAAAATAAATCAACATTAGCCTTGTATTGTGTGTACTGTTATTTTCAATGTCAGTATGGTAACGTTGATTACAGTTGATTTATAGAAAAATGACCTCCAGAAAATGTATTAAATTATGGGTTTCTAAGGCCCCAAGACATGTCCGAAACTGAAAATAGTTTTACTTTCTGAGAGGTGCAGCAAACTCTCAAAGTAGCCCATATATCTCAGTTTAGCCCAATTGAGGGAGAATTTCCGTCAAAATTGCACAAAACTTAGGATGTTTGGCTTTGTAAAATCCATAAAAGGATGCTTCCAAAGGGGTTCCTTTAGTAATAAACATGTTAATTTAGGCCTTCTGAAAGACTTCTACTCTTTTTAGAGTTTAAAAACATCTTGTTGTTGGACCAGAGAAAAAAAAAAGAAACAAAGTTTGAAAAATGCTCCGATTATTGCACTTAATGACCTTTGACCCCATTTTAAAGTTGACACCTGACCATTTAGTTATAAAAAATATTTTCTCAATGTTTTTCAGACTTATAACTATAAGCATTCAAAATTTGGCTTGAAATGGAATATGTTTACATATAAAAAAATAAAGTTGTTTTACAGTAGTACATATTTTCTCATTTTTGCACTCAAGGACCTTTGACCTAATTTCTGGCCTTCATATGCAAATTCAGACTTGGCATCCACCCCTATGGCTTTGTACACATGCTAAATATTATGTTAAAAGTGGTCTAACAAATGTACTCAAAAATGCCAACAAAACCAAAAACATGCATCTTTTTTCGATTCGGATTGCCAACTATAAAGTTTCCAAATGAACCTATCTATTTCAATAAAAGTTTTATCAACAGTGTCTCAATAAAGCAACTCTTTTACAAAAAAATGAGTTGCACTTTACACTATTTTGAAAAAAGCAAGTGAGTGTGATCAGGATATACAATAATCACACACTGCAGACCAACCCGTGGCACCATGAGTAAGAGCCACAGAGCATTAACAGTCACAAAACACCAGGAAGACAATTAAAGTAAAGTAACCAGCTCTCCCGTCCCCATCTAGATGATTGCAGAGCTAAAAGGAAATACAGAACAGAATAGCAAAACAAGGACCAAACACAGAAACCCCACAGACAATAAGAGTAACAATAAACAATGAATCAACAACAACAACAACAGAAAGTTACCACCTTAAGATAGACAGTAGATTAAGCCACTGGGGGCTAAATTCATTTTACTGATACCATACCTTCACCCTCGATTATTGTGTTGTTTTTGCACAAAAATAGTAACTGAGTATGATCAGGAAATACCACAATCACAAACTGCAGACAAACCCATGGAATCGTGAGGAAGAGCCACACATTAATCACGAGACACGAAGAACACAAACAAAGTAAACAACCAGCCACCCCTCCTCATTTAGATGATTGCAAAACCAGAACGGACATAAATTAAACCTGTTTAGCTCGCAAAACTGGCTCTTAAAATTAAACTGAGAAAATGAAATATTTGTTGACATTTAAATTAAATTAAATTGTTTGTTTGAAACTGTGGAAATGAATAACATTTAAACTTTAGCCTGTAAATTGACCACTCTAGTATTAAAGATGTAACGGACATTGCCATAGGCATACACTGTCAAAGTTAAATCAACAGCTGTATAGCTTAATGGCCAAGTTTTGAAAGTTTACTTTGCTGGAGAACACTTGGTGAAAGCCTTTTGATATAGCATAGAAGGAAATGTATGCTTTGCCATGAAACATTACAGTAGTGGATGTTGCGCTAATAACCATTTTCCCTGCTTCAATTTGCATTTATATTGGACTAATGGTAATGACAAATGTAAAAGTTATGTGCATACTGTAAATACCTTTAAATGTTATATATAACATGATATGCTAACATATACTGAATAAACACTCTTTCTATGTATGATAATAAATGTTAATTGGTGACTTGTGGTTTAAGATGGTCATTTGAGATAAATGTGGCGGCCTATAAATGCAATAACTGACTTTTATTGTTTCATGTAAGAAAGGAGACGAACAATAGACATATATATTGCAGGTACATATTAAGCATTAAATACTTACGCTGACAAATCTGACATGTTCTCTGACAGTTGTCTTTTGACCAAGCTGCATAGTTAGTACAAGTTGCAGGCATATCAAAATTACCACAGTTTGGATTCTGATCTTGACAAGGATCTGGAGCAAATGTAGGAGCAGCTGAGGGAACAAAAGTTTGTGGAGATGGCGGGATAGCTGAAAAAGAAAGTTGGACAACTATTCAAAATGACTTTTGTCTCTCCAATCATGTGTGGAGGTGCGTGGATCATTTGTGTTATTAATGTCTTGTGTTTTTTATGCTTTTTCCATCTGTTCGTTGCTGCCATGTGGTCACCTTCTGGGAAAGGGCTGACCTCTTGGCTCTTATTTGTAATGTAAAATTGTGTTTCGTCACTTTCCCATGTGGTATCCTGGGTCAGGTGTGGTATTTGATTGTATCGAATCCTGATCTTTGCCGCCTTTCTTACTTTTATATAGTCGAATCTTTTATTTAGAAATATCAAATGTTCAAATTATAGGGAGGTAAACATATTAACATATAACCCCCGAAATGATCATTATCAGTTGTGTTTCTCTATCAAACATATGTTTTGCGTGCATACAAGAAGTGTCTCATGGAGGCATCTCTTTCACGCACACAAATCACATAGTTTCAATGAAAGGATAGACAAAAGTTTGTAAAAGCCATATTCTCTGCATCCATTGTGTGCAAAGTATATTTCGAATAAGCGAGTATTTGGAAAAATAGGAGTTTGAATTTTCTAGGTTTTGCTGTAGTTGTTACTGTGTTTGTGATAAGTATAGTTTTTGTGTGTAATTTTATTTAGTGTTATCATATCACTGGGAGAGATAAGAGCTGGTTGCTTCATTTAATGTTTTTATTTCAGGTATGTGGGTTTGTCTGTGATCTGGTGTCTCTAACTTACATAGCTATGTGTTGATTTGTGATCTGTGATTGTAGCATTTTCTTGTCATTATCAACCTTTCAAGCAGTGATATCAATTTGTAATCTTTTTTAACAATCATTTGAACAATACTATCAAGCACATACTAAAGGTACAGATGAACATACACTTCAACTCAGTCTAAGCGGCACCATTCTAAGTCAATATTTGGAAATTAAATTAGCCTGTTATGTCTTTATTTGGTTAAAAAAAAATTCTACTTAAAAAGGTAGGTATCAATTCGAATCAGTTGAAACATATGTTTAGTCAGGATTTCTCACAGTGAAGCCCAAATGATTGCTCCTGCAGCTTCATCACTCCTACAAAGTAGTGAATGTACATAAAATAATTCGCTTATTGGCCTATCAATCTATCAGAATACATATTTGCCAAGGCAAGAAAAATGAATGTGGTATTGCATGCATAATTAATTAATAATTTCTCTTTTAAATATCAACTACATTTAGGAACAATATTACATTTCCAAACTATTTAACTTAACCAGTGTAGGGTAATCCACTAGGTAAACAGCATGATTCGTTAAGAAGTCATGTGAACACTCTAATATGGTTGATTGAAATGCATTATACTGATTTTAACTCCTGCTCATGTGACATAATGAATTTCAAAGTAAGAAAGAGGGCATACGTAGATCAGATATCAATACAATCAAGCTCCACACCTGACCCGGGGTACAAATGGGAAGGGAGTAGCTTAAAAGCAGATGTTTGTAAAATATGGTTCATATATACCTGTGCATGCCTTATTATTGAGCTGAGCAGTAATCTTGCTTAGCTGACTAAAGTCTTGCACTGTAAGGACGTGAGTACTGTCAGGATTCGTTGCTATTTCATTTAGTTCAATCGGGTCTACACCCCCACCTACACCAACTGCAAACACCTGTTTAACATATAAAACATAGAGATAAATGTTTTTGTATCAAAGTTAGTGATATTCCTGTAATAATATTACTGTAGGAATATGAGTGTTTCAAATAATTGGTTTTCAATGAGTATCACAGACTGTAGTAAACCAACATCAATTAAACTGCTACACGGGACTTCAGTTAAGATTGCATAACAAAAATTAAAGTGTCTTATTTCTCAACCAAAACATATGTTGTGGGTACTCAAAAGAACTGTTTCAATAAGACGGTTCTTTTGAGCACCCAAAACATATGTTTAAACTGATGAGTAAGAAAATATTTACATCTTTATGCTGTTTTTTTTTGATTTACCTAAACCTGTGTGCTACAGCTTGGTTAGGTTAAACTACACAACGCACTAGATGAATAATCTTTAGACCCTATATCTGTTTAAATCAAAACTATAACATGAAACAAACAAACATTTGGGCCTTGTCCATAGAAAACCTGTCTTTGGGGTTTCCGACAAGGCTAGACTCAAACCAGTCTCTTTAGCTACAGAGACCAGGTAGAAAATTGAAATTTCGCTTGAAGCAAATAAAGATATCATACTTTCCAGTAAGCGAATAACAAACGCGCTGATCAGTCTGCGCGCATGCGCAGGCTGGTCTGCGCCTTTGTTGCTGGCAAACCCCCAAAGACAGCTTTTGTCGTGAAAAGGCCCATTTGATAACATAAATATTATCGCTTATTAGAATATTAGCATGACAAAATCAGTTCTAAATATTAAATATGTTAAGTAACATTTTCTTTACAAGTCGACATGTTTTTAAAACGATATGACAAAGTGCCTTTACTGTGTGTAACACATTATTAAATGATTATTAGTTTAAACCATCAATTATTCAATCAATCATTAAATGATGATACCAAAATATAGCTCGAATATTTGTATATGATTGAAAATGCATTCGTTTTAAATAGAAATATCATTTGAGTGAGATATTACATTAAATGAAAATGAGGGAAATTTAGCTCACTTGCCTTTGCTACCAAGTAAAGTGAAACAATTCTACTTAGATACAAATTTTAGCTAGAATATTGAAACTTGCACCTAAGCTTTAGCACTATTGAGATATAGAGTAAAAACTACTGACCGGGCTGTATAGATAAGGAGGTTGATATGTGCATTAAATATCCAATGCTACAAACTCATGTTTTCTCATGACGAGACAAATATGTACCTGAGCTCCATGATCTCTTAGTCTCTTTGCTTCATTCTTGGTGGATGGTTTGTTTGTGGATTGTCCATCAGTGATCACAATAACTATGTTTGGAACACCAGCACGATCTCCATTTGCAGCAGTAAATATTCTTGAGTAGGCATCCTGAAGAAAAAGAAAAGAAAAATGCAGTCAATTCCTATTAATCCTTATGGTGTCTACAAATTATACCTAAAAGTATAAACATGTGGTCTGCTTAAGTCGTTTGTTGAATATAGTTTGCTGCATGAAACATCTTTCGACTGATGTAGTTATAAAGAAAAACAGATAACGCGCATATCAGACAGCTTCACCCTGGTCTACCTTGCTATCATAATAAGCTTCTTAATTATTTTAGGAGACGACAAAGCAACACTTTTCGTTGTGATTATCTCATTTAGGGTAAAGTCATTGGCTAGAGAACAAAGTTTTCGCTTTAAATGAATGTTTTACCATGGTCAACCTGAGTGATAATGATTTATAGAAATGCCTTTAGTATGTGTGCGTAGATGTCTAGGAATGGTTTCATTCTTGGTCTGAAAATTAATTTACTCAATATTGCGCTAATCTTCTAATAAGACTGTTATGTAGGATAATAAGTGCCTTTGTTGCTTGTTTGTGTGATAACTCTCAAACACCTCATGAGCTGACTTTTGTCAGCTTTGACTAATGACTGTTTATGGTAATTGTTGAGACAATGTCAATTAAAGGCAATAATAATCTCTTTCTTATACCTCAATTTGTGTGTACTAGCTAGGAGATGATTCATCGATAAGTAAGGGATATTTCATGCGAACCAAACATCTATGTAGCTTGATCCACATCAGAAATAAAGGTGGGGTTGGTACTGTCAAATATGTTTAAGCCCTCTAGTAATGGTCTTAATGACCGTTCCAAGGTGGTGCTTTTTATAGATCATTTTGTCATATGTGTTTCGTGTTTGCCTTTGTCATACTGTAGTGTCTGGTCCTTACAGCCTATGGGTCACCTGCTGGTATAGGTCTGATCTCTTGGCTCTCTTGTGTGTGATGTTTGTCTCATGGTTTTGTCACTTTCCTGGGGTCAGGTGTGGTGCTTCATTGTATCGATTCCGTGATCATTGCCTTCTTCCTTACTTTTATTAAAATCAGAAACAAACAAAATGAGTTTAAAAACACAATGTTTGATGGTGTTTTCTAATCCTAGCCTGGTTTATGGTTTGTTCAGATTGATATGAAAACAATTAAGCTTACTCTTACTATCTCAGAAGTTTTGTTAGGAAACTAGTAATTTAACACTATTTATTCATGCCCTGGTATGTAATTATTTGCTCGGTGTATACATGAGTTTTGAGAATACTAGGTGAGTGTCTTTTGATATCAAGTTTACCAGGCAAGGCTTTGAGAACGCTTGTTGACATCGGGAGGCTTGCCGAGCGATTAAACATGCGTTCTCAAAGCCGTGCCTGGTAAACTTGATATCAAAAGACGCGAACCTGGTATTCTATTTATCAGTTTACCTATTGTTGAACACTCTTCAAACTAGCGATTATGACGTAATTTTTGATTTTTGTGTTGATTCAGCGTCATTAGCGACGACATTCAAAAAGTGCAACGTCATTATGACCTGATAAAGGTAACATGCCGTGAGATAGGAAACGTTTATTAGGTTATGTTGAAACAAGTCAGTTAATATTAGGGGTGACTGATAAAATGTTTTACCTTGAGAGCTTGGCCTGTATTCGTAGTTCCACTCTTGTATGGTATATTGCTTATAGCATTTTTCAGAGCTGATTGTGTCTGGTATTTATTTAGATAGAACTGAACATATGTTCGGTCGCTGAATATTTCAGTTGCAACCTGGATCTTGTTTGGGCCTATGTCAAATTTGCTCACAACGTCTTTTACAAATGTCAGCATTTTGTTGTAGTTGGCTTGGCCAATACTTCCAGAAGAATCCAGAATAAATGCAATATCTGCTTTGGCTGCACAGACTGGTGCTGTTGAATTCTGAACTGGTTTGGATACTGCAAGAAGCAATCAAAGGTAAAATGAAATGATAAATAGACAAGACAAAAGCCATACATCAGCATGCATGCAATCATTATATGCATCCTTCAGTGGAGTACATACATTATTAGAAGGAACAATGTTACATTTTAGGTGGAATTCTTGTTCTGAAGATAGATGCCAACCATGCTTAAGACTTGTCAGGCTGGATATTTCATATACTACACTCCTCCTCAATTGTATTCTGCTAACCTGCAGAATTCCAATAGTAAGCATGTATTTGCTTAGTGCAAACAGCGTGGATCATTACCATCAAGTTTCATTAGAAGCCAGCTGATATGGATCTTCAGTGTTTAAAAAAAGAATAAAATGGGTTCAGTTGGAAAAATGTTTACATTTTCTTAAAATGTTGAAAATTGCTATCAATTTAAAATCATTATAAAATTAACTTAAGCTGCTGTATTGTATCATGTCGAGTGGATGAGGTCATACCATCGGATATTCCAAGAGATGAGGTCATACCATCAAATTATGCAAGACACAATTAGGTGAGAGTGATCCAAAAGCATTTCCTCATCCACGAGATGTGATACCGTACGCTAGATTAACTAACTATTATAATAATATGTTTAGTTTATACATTTGTACTGCCATTATTCAGATTTTATAAAAAAAAAGTTTGGTCTTTAATACAGACAATTGGCAAGAACGTTTACCTTTACGTTTAATGTCTTGACGTTACGTCATAATGTTTCCATCTCTGCTTCCACGCTTGAAATTTACTTTACATAACATCGCTGCATAAACAGGTAACTGACATTAGCCTCGTTTTAAAGGATAGTGATACGGAATCAGAGAACCTCAGTTCGTTGATCCTTCATTCTCTATGAGAAGGCCAGAATACAGACAATTCAAAAATGTATCATTTATAGGTATCTGATAAATTCCTATATACATTTTTACTGACATACATTCGACTTTTAACCCCCATTGCATTTCAGTCCCCCAAAATTGCCTCAATATTCAGACCCTGATGAGATGCCATAATATACATCAGCTCATTTGGATATACATTGCCTGCCAATGCATGTATTCTAGACCTTTTATTCAAGAGAGAGTAAAAAAAATAGAATAAAAGGATTTGAAAATAATTCTTGACCATATCACAGAACAATGATAAGCCGTGTCAGAAGCATAAATGACTTGAGAAAAACACCTATTTTAGGGATACATTTAATTGTCATTTTATTTCTTTTTTAGTAGGGACACTTACTTATGTGACTGTATGAATCATACATGTGTTTTTCATGCATTACCATATTGACATTTGTTTGGTCCTGAAGAAGCTGGTTGATTACACTTGGCTTAGCGTTCAAAAATAGTCTGATGGAACAGGCACGTATTAATGCAATAAAAGAAACATGTGTGATCGTTACTCATTTATTTTACCAGGTTCAACACTGAACAAGAATGTAATTGTCATATAAACTTTAAAATATCCTTATTTGTGCACTGAATCTCCTTTTAAAAATGCGCAAGCGTGCAAACTTCTAAATGTTATAACGTTGTCACTACGTCAAAAAAATAGTAAGTGAGTATGATCAGGAAATACCACAATCACAAACTGCAGACAACCACGTGGCACCGCGAGGAAGAGCCGCTCAACCATCACATGACATCAGGAAGACACATTAAGCAAAGCAATCAGCTCTCTCTTCCCCATAAAGATGATTGCAATACTAGAATGGACATAAAGTAACGTACAACAAAACATAGAACAATTACAGACTCCCAATATGGAAGTAACAATAAACAAAAACAAATGCTGAACAGTAACATTTTTTGAAAGAAACCATTGACAAAATAATAATATGTGGTAACAAAGTTTTTTCAAATGACGTCATGCAAACAAATTAGGGTTCAATTTATAGTATTTTTAAGTTATGACACACGATCAAAATCATGATTTGAATATAGATTTTCGTTCATTAGACTGCAAACATCTAGACAACCAGGTATTTTTGCATCATTTGAGGTAGTTTTGCAAAACTACCTGGTTTATCAGTCAAATCATGCTGTTGTTATTTAAAAACAAAAGGATTAGGAATTGAACATTTTTTGGAAATACCTTGTTTTCAGTACCAGCAATGTGAGGATAAATAATTATGCATAGTTAGTCGCAATCAGGTTATATTTTATGTTTTACTTTTATTATATTGTTAGTAAATACATGAAAAGATATACGCATTCAGCAAATACTCGTTAGCCTGGTTATGCGTCCCATCTGATCTGAGCATTTATCCATTTATTTGCTATTAAATTAGTTTTCAGATTGAATTTGGGCCTTGGTTGTCTAAGGCCAAATGAAAAAATAAGTATTTTTGGGTAACTGGTCTGAAAAAATTAGGCAGGGTAGGGTAGGCACACATATTCTGTCAAATAATTTCATTTTTCTGGAAAACATATAATTTTATGCATTTTGAAATGCATTTTGCCTTTCAAAATGCATGAATCATATTTTTCCAGAAACCCTTACAGCAATTCTAAGTTTCACCTGTATATTTAGGTAGGGATAGGATACCCTAAATACCAGTATTTTTTATTTGGCCTAAGCATTTTAGCTCACAGTAATCAACTCTGGCTAGACTGACTATTTTCTTTTTCCTGATGAAATAAGTATTTGGTCAATTTGAGTTTTGTTGGGTACACCTTTCATTTTACCACTAATGTCATAGTGCAAACTTTATGTATAATTGATATATGGAGAGTTTCCATTACAGCATTACCTTCGCAGGCTTTAGTTGAAAGAAGTGCTTGCAAAGAACCCAATGCATCAAAGTTATCCGCAGTATACACATGTGCACTGTCAGGGTCTGTTGCCATGGCATTCAGCTCGGATTTCTTGGCTCCATGTCCCACACCAATAGCTAGCACAGTTATTCCTGCATCTCTTGCTAACTTAGCTTCAGAGGCTGTTAGAGCAGCGTTATTAGACTGGCCATCAGTCACTATGATGGCGACATTTGGAACATTTGGTCTGTCACCTGGAATGAAAGTATGCACATCTTTACAAAAATGATTTACTCATTGAAAACAGCATGCAAGATAAGTAAACAGTCATGGCCTTGAACTTAATTGTAATTTTAGAGCTTCTTACAGGCGCTTTCTACCAATTAAATCAGGAATTCGTATCTTAGGTATATAAAAGGATGCTCAATATACATGAATTTAGCAATCTTTCTGATTATACACCCTTAATAACATATGCAATGATTAGGTCCTACCCTGCAGCATCTCAATTTATTTTGTTTTACTATAGTCCCATTTAAATGACATAAGACATCATGAGGGCATCCTGAAAAGGGTCGACTCAGCGATCAATTATGATAAATTTGGGTTACTCTTAAGGCATATAACATGTTGTTTGTGTTTTGGAAAGAATTATATCTAACCTTGTTACAAGCGAAATTCGAACTTTCTAGCATATCTCTGTAGCTAAGGAGACTGGTTTGAGTCTCACTTTGTCAGCAATCCTGGGAGACACGTTTTGTCAGTCGAGCGAGGCTCAATCAAGGTACAAGGTATTGTTCAAAGAACTATATTTGCTAAATGGCTATCTAATTTAAAGCTAGCAAATAGTGTTTAGTCTGATCTATTGTATATTTCCATTCATTATGTATGCAAACAGTTAAGGCGCTTGGGACATTTGGCATATGCATAGGATCGCCTGGCTTATATTACTCTTAAAGCAGTCAGCTTGGCAGAATGGGCAAATGTTTAATTATTCAATTTAATGTTCAGCAATAAATGAAAAGTACATAATGAATGCCATATAAAACATACAAAAATCTAGAGTAAGTGTTCCTAACAAGCCAGCGAAACATTGTGGCTTATCAATGAGCGAGTTATACATCTAGACTAGAACTAACCATGAGCTGCTGTGAAACTATTTGTTCTTAGAAATCTGATAGCTTCTCCTGTATGGGTTCCACCGGATGAATATCTGATGTTGCTGATTGCAGTAACCATCTGCTGCTTATTGTTAAACGAGTTCAGGTTAAACTCTGCTTTATGGGTGCTCTGGAAAGTATCCACGCCTATCTGAACGTCGTGTGGGCCAATGTTAAAGCTGTTGGCAACATTTTTGACAAAGCCTTTCATCTTCTGAAAATTAGATGAACCCACTGATCCAGAGGAATCCAAGAGGAAAACAATGTCAGCCTGGGCATTGCATGCTGAAAATTAAACGAATACATTTTCAGAAACAGTTATATTAGTATTATTATAAATGCTCTGTTTTGCCAAGAGAGCACATGTTTTGTGAGTCAATATTTATCTTTGTAATTTAATGTGTAAAGGTAAACGATCATACCAACACCAATCTTCAACCAATTCACACATAGCGTCTTGACACGCTGCCACTTATGAAAAGATACTAAATAATATGTCACACCCTATTTTTCCGCTTGACAATTTAATAGTTATTTCCAACAGTAGATACTCTGAAACATGTAACTATAAACAATCATCTTAAGCCTTATAAAATTAGAATTTCATTATTCATAAAAAGTGAAATGCAGTCAGCTGTTAGTATATCAATATATTTGCAGTATTTTAACCAAAGATAAATTTGAGAGAATTCAAACTCAGTAATGCCATCATTTTGCATATTTTAGTCCAAACGCACATTATAGCTTTTTCCTTTAATATACAATTTTGTAACTGAGAGAAGTGAGTGATATTTAACTCTAAACACACATCTCCTAGGTAATATATGTAAATATAAGCAATCCTTGCATTGGTTTATGGTAGCTGTGATTCAATACATCAGATATTTTAAAAAAGTGTTTGAAATTTTTGCTGTATGCACATGTCAACTTGTACCTTATGCTGAATACTGGCTCCACTGTAAAACCTGTCTTAAGCGGTTACTCAAAATATACAAAACAAAGGTCTTAATGTAAAATGATAGCTTAATGAAGGTCGAAAGTATTACAGAATGCTCCCATTTGGACATTCTGCAATACTTTTGACCGGCATTAAGCAATAATCGGTCTTTAAAAATGTTTTCTTTTTGAGTTGCCGCTTAAGACAGGTTTTAATGAAAAAGGTCAAGCTTACCTGGAGGTGCTGGTGTTGCAGGTGGTGCAGTTGTTGCTTGCACTGAAAAAGTCACATTTGAAGACTTTAGGAGTTTCTTCCCACACAATCTCAGACCATCATTGGCCCTCAAGGGGAACATCATTTGAATGGCGTTTCACTGGACAGTCAAAAAAGGCCCGCTTTTAAATGCTTCCCATTAAACAGCATAAATCCAGCTAACATCGGCCCGCCATTGAAACATCATTTGAATGGCGTTTCACAGGACAGTCAAAAGTGACCTGCTTTTAAATGCTTCCCATTAAACATCTTAAAGCCAGCCAGCATCAGCCCGCCATTGAAACGACATTTGAATGGTGTTTAACTCTCAGGCCAACGGTGACCCAATTATGTATGCTAGCTGGGCTACAGGAGTGTAGACTAATAAGGTTGTTATATTATTTGCGCTCTGATACAGCCATCTTTAAATCCAGTGCGGATACATGCCTTTTCCGTGCCAATGGTTTCCGTATGGACATGCACTATAAGCTTATATATATATATGCCTATTTTAATGCAATATGTGTCCAATAGTAGTCCCATTATGTCAGCTGAGTCAGTCTCCAAAGCGTTGTATGCATTAACATATTCTAAAACGTTAATTTTTTTGTTCAAGATGTTCGATGGTCCCCCTATGCTAAAACGGTTCCAATTGTCAGTGAGGACCATTTTTACGCCACGTGTGGTAATGTAGTCAATCCAAAAATCACTTCCACATATTAGTATTCCCACCACTATCACAAAACCGATCACAAGCAAAACAAATAATTTCACAACAGCAAAAACTATACACACGGTATAAAACTAATTACACCATGTAAATAGATTTTTGCACATTTTGCACAAGCAACCAAATAATCTGCACAAGCATGCATGCACAGTCATGTAGTCCAGCATTGTGAATGATTAACATCGGCTCAGATTCTAAAGCACTTTTGACATCTTGCCTCAAAGACAGTTGCACATACACTGAGTTTTACGTCTATTATAAAAGCCGTGGCATGAGATTTCAAACAATGTGGCATTTTGACATGTGTAGATTCAGACGAACCTCTGCAGCCTCCTTTTGAGCTTAGAAACTCCAAATGGTGTTCAGTCAGCAGCTGAACAATGATATAATACTCAAGCGACTTGCAAAGGCTCTGATCAGACTGCGCGTATGCACAGACTGGTCTCAGGCTTTGCTGGTCGCACCTAACACATTGATGGAAATCTCATGCACTGGCTCATATGTGAATCAGTGCAGACCTTAAGCTATGGCAAAACTAATGAGGACAAATTTAACAAGGGATACAAGTTGTCTTTGTCAGTCTCTAACGAGAGATTTATGCTTTGGAATTAAAAAGTGACGTTATGTCATGAAACGATTTTTCCTTTTAAAGTATATGTACATTTATAATATAACCAGTCTGTCTAAGGGAGTCAGATTCATGTACATAAGGCTCCCCATATTTCACTGAGGTTTTAACTTGATCTTGTTGCTATGGTAACTGTTGCTGAACTATTCAAAACGAAAATTAACTGATTGTTCTTGATTTGATTGTTTACGTCCCATCAACAATCTTTCAGTTTTATAGGGATGAGCCTTCCTGGGTTGAACCAGAACTCAGCTAGGATAAATGTGTCTTGCTCAAGGACCACAACGCAGTAACGCCGGTGAGGCTCGAACCCGCGGCCGTTCGATCTCGAGTCAAGCACTCTACCACTGAACCACTGCGCTCCCTATTTAATTGATTTAAAGCGCATTAGAAATTAATAAATTTGAAAAGTGAACATCCATGTATGGATTGTTGTAGGGCATCTAGCCACAAACAAGCTACAAAGACTGGCTTGAAAACTGACTATCTACATGGAATTGTTAATAGTATACATTCTATTTAGCGAATAACAAATTTTAAATGCGCTGATCAGACTAATCTGCACCTTTGCTAATCCAATCTAAGAAATTTCTCGCACCAAAGTCCATTTAATGTGTCCACATAACCTTATGATTGGATGTGTGAAAAACAAAAGCATAATCACCTTGGCATGTCTGTTTTGCAAGAGTTCCCTTAATGGTGTTTAATGAGTTGAAATTGGTGACTGTGAACACGTGAGAGTTATCTGGATCCGTGGCCATGGCATTCAATTCCGACATTTTTGCACCAGATCCAACCCCAATGGAAAATACTGTTACTCCCATAGCTCTCAGCTTGGCGGCTTCTGATGCTGTAGCAGACATACTGTTAGACTGACCTGTAGAGTAGATAACAAAAATATTGACGCAAATATGAGGTTAGCAAAGATGCAGTACATATAAATATATGAATGTTCGTCTCAAAAGGTTAGTTTTAATTTTGAAAATATTGTAATTCATGACAATATCAACGTATCATATATGTGGCATCCATGATTATGACAAAGTATGCTCCTTCGTTAAAACGATATTGGTTTTGCAAAAATAATATGCGAGAAAATATTCTAATACATTAAAAAGCTGTAACCACCACAGACGCAAATAAATTTATGAAACTTATTCAGCTTATACCAGTACATGTATATCGTTGTCTTCAATAATTGGTTTTATGCCTCATTTAGATAATAGTAAAATCAATATTTCCAAGATTTTAGCTGATTCTTTAATTCTATGTAAAATATTTGCCTACATACCATCAGTAACAACAATAGCAATCCTTGCTGAATTGTTTCGCATGCCATTCTGTATTTTGAAAGCTGTTTCCCGAGCATACTTGATAGCATCTGAGGTGTGTGTGGTACCACTTGTATACCTAAAGAAAATACATTCAAGCCGTGACATGTGATTTCCATCAATTTGACATTTTGACAAGTATAGACTCCTTTTAAAATTGGAAACAAGGAATCCATAGAAGTAAGATATTTAGTCTGACGCTACTACAGTAAAATTTGTGTAAAACGGCCGCTCAAAAAAGACAAAACAAAGATCTTAGTGACAAATGGTAGCTTAATGAAGGTCGAAAGTATTGCAAAATGCTCCCCTTGGAGCATTCTGCAATACTTTTGACCTGCATTAAGCGATAATAGATCTTGAAAACCAATTTGTGCTCTTTTTGAGAGTGGCCGTTTTAGACAGGCGTTTTTGTAGTGTGCTACAATGCACCACAATTCATATGGTTAAATTTAAAAATATTATTTCCTTCTCTACTTGTTAGTTTGTCGACTGCTGATAACAACCGCAAACAGTTTGGACTCTAACCATGCCCGACAAGATGCCAAGCCTGACTTGAATATACTGATTGACATTCTGGTTGTATTCCTAATAATAATAATTTTTGAAATTGTCGTGTTCTTGCTGTTGTGTGGCTCTTAGTGTTATGTTTCTCATCCTCGTGTTGCCATGGTTTGGTCTGTGGTCTGTGATTGTGTCACATCCTGGTCATACTCACTTACTTTATTTTAGAAAATAGCCACTGACAAATAAGCCGTGTCATGTGATTTCCAACAATGTGACATTTTGACAAGTGTAGACTCAGACGAGCCTGTGTAGCCTCCTTTTAAGCTTAGAAACTCCAAATGATGCTCCGTCAGTAGCCTAAGAGTCATAGAATATTCAATTGACTAGCAAAGGCTCTGACCAGACTGCGCGTATGCGCAGGCTGGTCTGAGACTTTGCTGGTCGCATATAATACATTGTTGGAAATCTCATGTTGCGGCTCAAATGGTTTTAATTGCGACTACTTGCCTGACATGTGAGATAGCATTCTTGAGGGCTGTTTTGTCATGGTACTTATTCAGATGAAACTGCGAGTAGACTTTGCTGTCAAACGTTATCAAACCAATCCGAACCTCAGTGGCACTGACTGGGAACCCGTCAACCATCTTCTTCATGAAGTCCAACATCGTGTTGAAGTTAGCTTGACCCACGCTTCCAGAGGCGTCCAGTATAAATACTATATCCGTAGGCTGTGTTTTATTTTCACATCCTAAAATATGTACCGAGATGATAAAATGTGACACACTGCACTTCAGTGAAAAAAACAACAACAATAAAACTTTGAAATGAAAGTGTTGCTTTTATTCCAGTGACTTTATTGCAGCATCGCATGCTTCACGCGCGGATCCAGTAGATTCCTTTGAGGAAAGGGTCCTGACACCGTTAATGTTTAGTCACGAGCGTATTTCACAGAGGGCCGAACGGACCTTCCTCGGGTCTAGGGTCCGATTGCTTCTCGGGGAGGGTCCATACCAAAATTTCTAAGGAAACCTGTAGCCACTTGTGATTTCCCAGTCTTGTCCTGACCTCCTGTACCCTCTCTGGATTCGCCAATTGACATGTTATCTCTCTGAATCAGCATGAACTACGTAAATGCCAACCGTACTCTTATATTTATTTTTTTGCATCAAAATCTAAAATAATCTGACAATTATGCTTGTGCCCGGAAGTAGGTAGATATGTCATATACCACATACGGTAAAAATAGTTGACAGCATTACCCACAACTATTGCAGGATGACCTGTTAAAACTGGTATCTCCATTTTTAAAGTCTCAAAATTCAGCATTTTGTCACACTTTGATAGACAAGAGATATCCCGAATTTTCACCCGCAAAAAGTTTTCATTTCTTAAGTCAACAATTATTGAACACTTAAATGCAAAAAGCACTCCTCAGCTATGATAAAGGGCGATTTTGGCCTAAGTGTCCCATTGCAAACTTATGTAACTTTGACAATTGGAGTAATTGTATTTGTCAATGTGTCTACGATGCAATTTTCTTAATTGAGCCAGTGCATGAGATTTCCAACAATGTGGTATTTGCGACCAGCAAAGCCTCAGATCAGCCTGCGCATATGCGCAGTCTGATCAGAGCCTTTGCTAGTCGCTTGAGTATTCTATGATTGTTAAGCTACTGACTGAACACCATTTGGAGTGTCTTAGCTTAAAAAGAGGCTGCAGAGGATCAGCTGAGTCTACACATGTCAAAATGCCACATTGTTGGAAATCTCATACACTGGCTCTAATCCTATTAAGCTGTTTCTGAGATACCTACACTAAGTGTGTGTTCATACTAACCTGCAGCAACTGTAGTCGGGATGGGGGTAGTTTTGGGAGTTGTTGTCGTAGTTGGGGGCGGTGTCGTCGGACAGGGCCTGGTATTGCAATGCACTGTCTCCCTGGCAGGTCCTACACACTGTTTACCACCGTTAGCTGGCGGGGGATTGGTACAGCTTCTCTCGTGGAAATGGGTTCCAGATCCACAGCTCTTGGTACAAGGGGAGAAGGAACCCCAATTAGTCCAGCCGCCGTCCACTGAAAATCAAACGGTGCATACAAATTTTCTTTACAACGCCACTTGAAATTATGCGGACCTATATCTGTATGAACATGATTTTTAGGGGTTGGGACATTTATCATTATTTGTCATTTTTGAAATATCGAGTATGCTGTCCAAGCTAATTTATAACGTGTAATAAGGCGTAACATGTTAAATCAACATGGCGGCATTTGAGGAAAGAGAAGTATCAGATCAGGCTGGGTATTAAACAGTATGATCATAGTCATTCCCGTTCGCATAAATTATTTTCATTTGGATACTGATAAAACCAGGCTTCTTGTGTTTTCGCCGACGTACATGTAAGTATATTTTTGCACATACTGTCACAACTAAAACATATTTTGTCTATTTTACTTTTCCATCGTTTTCTGGCATACCTACCTTATAAAACACAAATAAACTTTATTTATTTACTATTACAACAAAGTGTCAAAACCAGTCTCAAAATGGAGGTCCCTCACCCGTGTTATTGTGGACTTCGTCATAAGTTTTCGAGGATTATACTGTCGATCAAAAATAAGTCACCTTAAGTGTTACACAGCTATTGGAACAAGTTGAAGTTTTGTAAACTAGAACAACGAATGTCTTGTGATTGTGTTTTAATTCACTATAGTGTATATGCACATCGCCCCTCTGTACAATCAAGACTGAAGAAACTGTCATCCAATCTTAGTACCCAATGAAACGATTATTAATGTAGCTTGTTAAATAAAACAACACAATAAAGAAAACAAAACTTTTGCTGCCCTCAGCATGTTACTTGGTGTGTTTCCAATATACCTAGGTAATCAATTTTGACGATAGAGAGCAGGAAACCTAATATGATTCTTATGCTTGCCTCTTTGAAAATAACAAATGACATTGAGGACACAAGAACTCCATGAACATGTTGCTCAATTTTTTTCCAACTGTAGAAAACGGAAATTTTTTCTTAGTCAGTGGTCAATGGAGCTGACGAGAGTGTGTAATGACTGTCTTGAAAATATTGTGTTGAAAGAAAAATAGGATTCTGAACATGAAGATAATTTAGAAATAGTAGAATGGCATGAAGATAAGGTGGGGAGTTTTTTTTTGTTCTTTGTTTTTACTTCCTGATTTCACTCTTTGAACAGAAAGTGTTGGCGGTAAGACTTGTTTAAGTTTACGTTTTTATTCAAGTTAACAGCTCCGAGATTTCGCATGTGATTAAGCCATATGTAAACAAATTAGCGCATCGGCGAAAACACAAGAACCACAAAATAGAATATGCCAGGATACGAGTATTTGATAAACAGTGAAGACCCAGACCAAATGACGCATAAGGCGTATTTTATCAAAGTATGCACTGCTTGCTATATGGGTAGTAAAAACAATTTTCAGGGACAGAAATACATCATTATATAGAAAGTTTGATCGACACACTCTTAAAATATAAAATGGACAATCCCATACTGATTCTATCAACATACATGGGAAGGTCCATCAAAATAGAAAGGTTTAAGAAGGCATGATACCCTACTATCAATTTGAGCGCACAGCAAAGTCTCTGATAAGACTAAGTTGATGGTAATGCTGGTCTGATTCTTCACTGGATGTTTATGCAGTCAAGTGGCTTAATACTGATAAGAGAAGACTGTTGGGGTTCGTTTTCTATCACAGGCGGCCTTAGATACACAGAATGTACTTGTGGAAGCGGGGTTCACGCATTACGCATAGGGCCCTAATAAGGGAATATATATAAACAGAGTTGACCCAGATGAGACGCATTGGGGTCTGTCTGCACCATTTGCGCTGATTTACCATTTATTTGAAATGGTGAATGATCATAATCGACAAAAAAGCTTTATAATCTAAGGCCTAACTCATTTTGCGTTGATTTTTTTGCTTAACCCTTAATAATGGGTTTAGGCAGAGATAAATGTACCCATGCAATTCCTACCTTTTGGAACTACATTAACACTGACTAGTTCATAGAACCCGCTTAGTTTAAAGAAGCACCTCATTATTCAGTTCAAATGTACACAGATACTTTTTTGCGTATAGTGCATCTTGTATTGTTATGAATATGGATATAAAATAGTAAATCGAAATCCAACAATCATAGACTGCTGACCAACACACGGTACCGCGAAGAAGAACAACAGAACACAAACTGCCACGACACAATCAAAGCAATGTATCAAGCTCTCACTTCCTCAGCCAGGTCTCGCGGTTATATAACTTGAGTACAGTCTCATACTCAAAAAATGTGCATTGATAGGCTGCTTGCGGACACGTGTCCGCAAGCAGCCATTCATTGCGCTTTATTTTGAGTGCATTGATTGGCTGCTTGCGGACACGTGTCCACAAACAGCCATTCATTGCGCTGTATTTTGAGTTTGAGAATAAACATCACAAAACAAGGACCCGACACAACAATACCCTCAAACACAGTGGGAGCAACATCAAACAATGAATAAACAACAACATAAGCATGCAACATTACCTTTGCATGCTGTCCTCTTGAGTTCCGCTTGGAGAGTGTTGAGTGCGTCAAAGTTCTGTACTTGGAACACGTGGTGAGAGTCGGAAGCAATATGGCCAAGCTCTGATTGTCGGACACCACTACCAATTCCAATGGCAAAGGTTTTTATATTCATTTTATGAAGCTTGTCGGCCTCCTGGGTGGTGAGTGTAGGGTTGTTGGATTGTCCGTCAGTCATGACAATGAGAATATTAGCCACGCCTGCTCTGTCGCCCGCTGCCGCCCTGAAACTACTTGCTCCAACATATCTCAATGCTGTGTTTGTCGCAGTACCACCGGAGTTATAATGAATTCTGTGTATGGCGGAAATAACGTCGGCTTTCGAATGATATTTGTTTAGATTGAATTCATTGTGCGGACTGCTTGCAAACGTAACTACCCCTATTTGGACCTTAGAGGGGCCTATGTCGAACGATTGTGCAAAGTGAGCCACGAAATCTTTCTGTTTCTGGAAGTTGGTGCCGCCGACCGATCCTGAAGAATCCAACAGGAAGACAATGTCAGCAGGATTTGATCCACAAGCTGAAAAAAGAAGTAAAATATTATGTTTCGCGGAATATGCGGACATTAATTTATGTTTGACCCTTTCAATCATCGTCGGAATATTTTCCTAGGCTCCACCCACTATGAATAATTATATGAATAAACATCCACATTGTACATAGAACAAAGGAATTACGTTTCAGTTTCACTAGTGTAGGATCAACTATATAATATTTCCATAAGCACACAGAAAAAATAAGCAAACAGAGTAGGCCCTGATCAGGCAGCTCTTTCTGGGTCTGCTCTGACTGCAAAAGCGTTAAAACGCGTCTCTATGAGGTAAAGGGTTTCACATTGCGTATGTTCTTATGACGGTGCACCATGTGAACTCTCTGATTGCCTGCAAACCGTGCGCGAATATTGTAACTTATTTCACATTTGAGTGACATTTCAGTGAAGTTGTCACGTACCCATTGGTATCCTGGGTCAGTTGTGGTGCTGGATTGTATCGATTCCTGATATTTGCCCTCTTTCTTACTTTAAACATGTATGTCAAAATAGACTGCTCCTAAAGACTGATCAGGATCATGTTTGACTGTTTGTATTTCTACCATTACCTTAAATCTGACCGTTTGTATATTTTAGTCGGAAGATACATGTCATTGTTTAAATATTGAGAAAAAGATATTTCCAGTAAAGTGGCAATAATTCAAACCTTAAGCAGAAGAAGACACATTATGAGATCATACTTGGCTTTTCATGCATTGGAGTCCTCCAGGCCCCCGAGGTTATAAAACAATTTTATGCTTAACTAAACTGAGTATCAGTTTTTAACGCTCGTAAATGTTAAAATGCCAACAATTGTTGGCATTTTAACATGTGTCAGCATTATAAATACAACGTTTGATAGGTTGAAAGCAAGAAAAGTCTTTATTTTTCAGCAGTTTAGTTCTTATAAGCAAAAAGTTCATGCTCAGTTAGGTTAAGCATGAAAAAGTTTTATAACCTCCGGCCCAGGTCTCGAAGAAGATGGTAAGAACTGAGCAGAATATGAAAATAAAATACAGTGAAACCTGTATTAAGCGGCCACTCAAAAATGGACAAAACAAAGATCTTAATGACAAATAGTAGCATAATGAAGGTCGAAAGTATTGCAGAATGCTCCCCTTGGAGCATTCTGCAATACTTTTGACCTGCATTAAGCAATAATTGGTATTGAAAACCAATTTTTGGTGCTTTTTAGAGTGACCGCTTAAGACAGGTCTTACTGTATGAGGTTTCATGTCTATATAGTCAGATTGGTGCCATGAAATAACAAAAACAGTTAACTTTGGTGTATGCACATTGCGTATGCTCTTATGACGGTGCACAATGTATACTCTCAGGTCGCCTTCAAACTGTGCTCGAATATTGTAACTTATTGCACCTTTGAGTGACATTCCAGTGTTTTACACATTATTACTCATTTATGTTACTTATGTCTTCTGTCTTGTTTTGTTATGCTTCCATGCACGTTTGCTTGTTGATGCCTTGTGGTCACCTGTTGGGAAAGGGGTGACCTCTTGGCTCTCGTTTGTGATGTCTTATTGTGAAGTTGTCACTTTCCCATTGGTATCCTGTGTCAAGATTGGTGCTTGATTGTATCGATTCCTGATCTTTGCCCACTTTCTCACTTTTACACAAAATATCTCACAATGTACCAAAGTGCACCTGCATGCTGGTGCAATAAGAGCGTTACTGTATGGCTGTGCGCGTGTACGGGAGATAATCCATTCGCTAAAGCTCGTGGATTATCTTCCCGTACACACGTACAAACCATACAATAACATGAAACAAATTTGTAAAGCTGATGATCATATGAGTATACATTTTCTATGTAGGCTTAGAGAACTGTACAGCACATGCGACGTTGGCATGTGACGCACAACAAGGCCCAGAGGTTATAATAATTTTTTCATGCTCAACTCAGCACACAACGAAATTTATCTTGCTCATAAATGTTAAAATGCCAACATACGAGGGCTGTTCAAATATGAAAGCAAGTAGCTTTATAACTTTCTTCACACATATGCTACAACAACATAACATACATTTCTGGAAAGAACTATTTGTCGCCTTTAAAATGGCACCAAACATATAGCAACACTCACTATATTTCTCGAGTTACTGACGCTTATATAAAAGACATTCCTGTATACTGAAGTTTTTCTGAAGCGAGTTGCCTTACCCGTTTTGGTACATGTGCGGATATAGTGTCATATCTTTGTAAGTTTGAGACAAAATGGCACCAAATGTTAGATACAAGTTTAAGGTAGATTGACAAAGTTGCTCGCAGGAAAAAGTTTATCTAATCCTGTTTCAATCTCGAGTAAACAAGCACGTTTGTGACGTCATTAATTTTATGATAAACGTCATTTTTAGTTATCTACTGGTGGTGCAATAATGAACACCCCTGTGTCTTTTTCTTTGCGATTTGCTTAAAATATGCTTTTGTGTCATAAGGAAATGTTCAAAGCGCTCCGTCCTCTATTTACGGAGTTATCACATTTTATATCATATTCAAGCATTTTTCTCTGCTTCTTGCTTCTTAATGGCGTGTTTACATTAATTAAAATATGTTCAACCTGTCTAGTCCTCAAGACCAGGTGAGTAATTTTATTGTAAATAATGCCTATTTTGGTAAAATGTAAAGTTAACGTTCAAATTTAGATTAAAACCGCAATGTTATGGCAACAAAATCAAGTATAAGTTCTATAACCCCTTCACTTAAGGCAGTTTTGACTTAATAAAAATGCTTTACAGCGTTTAAAAATTAGCCACTATCCTCCACTGATTTGTAGCAACAACTCAGTATGAGCGATCAACATATTGCCTTTGAGTTAAAACTGGTTTAAATGTTGCTCCGTGCATTTTGTTAGAGAAAAGTTTGACTGAAAACTGAAAGGTGTTTTTTGTTTACCATTTATTTGCAAACATAAGGAGACTTTAGTGAAAACGATTCGATATAATTTAACAAAAACATGTCGGATTTTCGCAACTTTCACAGAATCATTATATAAGTATATGGGGATACTTATGTATAAATATTAAGAAATTTCACCGATTTATCGAAGAATTATACGCTCGTCTATATCACTGGTATGTTCGAATCATTGAGTTTGTTAGTATACTAAAATGACCCATATTCAAAGGGCTATAACTTGATAAGTATACTATATTTTTCTTTTTGGTCTGGTGCCAGTTTAAAGGTGACATATAATCCTTTATAGAAACCTATACCATTTTGTCATAGCATATATGTGACGAAAGCTATGAAGCTGCTTGCATTCATATTTGAACAGTCCTCGTATGTTGGCATTTTAATATGTATTAGCACGATAAATACAACATCTGAGAGTTGAAAAGCAAGAAAAGTCTATATTTTTCAGTATTTTAGTTTTTATGAGCAGTTGAAATTTCGTGCACAGTTTAGTTGAGCATGAAAAAAGTTTTATAACCTTGAGGCCAGGCAAAGAAGGCTTAGACGATTCTGCGCATACGCGCAGAGCCACAAGAGCCTTGACTTTACGTATACACAAAGTATGGGTGTAGATGAAGACTCCGACCATAACTAAGACCTCTAGGCTGGATATGTTAGCACGGCGTTTACTGGAGGTATTTGCTAGGCCTCCAATTAACAAAACATACGTTGCGGGTACTAAAAAGAACCGTCTAGGTGTGACGGTTCTTTGACCACCCAAAACATATATCTCTACCAATGAATAAGGAAATATAGATTACAGTTTTACGCATACAAGTCCCTTATCTAGACCTATGATTTGCGCATAATTATGCAAAACAAACAACAAAAAATAATCAAATCGCATGTGCTGGCCTATTTGATGACGCATCAATTATTTACATTGCGGAAGAGTTGTTGGTACTGGAGTCGTGGGTTTCGTGGTTGGTCTTGGAGTCGTGGTTGTCGTGGTCGTGGTTGTTGGCGTAGTTGGGCAATGTTGAGTATTGCAGGTGTGCGTCTGTCTGGCTGATCCGCTGCACGGTAGACCCCCGTGCTGAGGACGTGGGTGGGTGCATGTTCTTGTCCTAACCTGGGTCCCTGAGCCGCAGCTTTTTGAGCAGTGTGAGTAAGCTCCCCATGCTGACCATTTACCATCAACTGAAATAGAATGACAATATACAGTAAAACCTGTGCAAAACGGCCACTCTCAAAAAGACCAAAATTTGGTTTTCAAGACCAATTATCGCTAAATGCAGGTCAAAAGTATTGCAGAATGCTCAAAGAGGAGCATTCTACAATATTTTCGACTATCATTTAACTAACATTTTGTCATTAAAGCTGCATAGTCTGTAACTTTTGATCTTCTGATTTTAAAAAAAAATGCTTTTATTTTTCAAGAACACAGTAAAAATACTCAAATTCAGGTAAATATTTTACCATTTTCGTAAATCTTAACAAGTTATCACTATCAAAACAACTGCATTTATGTTAAAATTCAACGGTCTAGAATTATTGGAGGGCAACAAGAGAAATAAACACCTATTTGATAAGATAATTCACTTTTCCATGCAGTTTTCAGCTGTACTGAACATTTTTATTGTGAAAACATAGCTTAATTCTACTTTTACAAATGATTTAAAAAGAAAATAAAAAATTTCGAAAAATGTTCATAGTTACAGAGTATGCAGCTTTAAGATATTTGTTTTGCCTATTTTGAGTGGCCGTTTCGCACAGGTTTTACTCTACCTACATTTTACCTCATTTACACCAAAAGGGAATCTTCACATATCATGGCTCCAGATAAGCATATAATTATTTTGGGCGTTAAAATTGCTAACCATTTCAAGTCGTTTGGAATTCCCCACTCTTGTCAATTGGACAAGCTATTTTCCGTTTTAAAGGTTGCTAGGAATTACTTTTCATTGTTATGCAAATTTTGATAGAATACTCTGTAAGCAAAACGTGAAAATCTTGACCAAACGCGTTGCGGCGTCTGATCTTTGTTTCCACTGTTTGCACATGTCCCACAAAAAGGATGACAGGCCAATAACATTTTCTTGTCCGTCAATCTAAACCCGTGTTTAGGGTACTCTAAAGAACCGTCTCGTTTAGACTGTTCTTTTGAGCACCAATAACATGTAATTTGGCTGTAAAATAAGAAGAAAAATATTTCGCACACTTATCCGGAGGCAAGGTTTCTGCTTATTGGTATCATGGGGGACAGATCTATTATAATGTATAAGGGGATAACGGTTGAAATGTGCAGTTCATTTTAGTTGCAAAATACTATTTTAAGACAGCAAACATTGCTAATCCAGATGAGAAACCGCGTTGTTTGGCATCGAGACTAATTCTGTAATTTTTTTTTTAATTATTTTTCAAATAAGGACTGCTAGACCACAAATCCCACGAATCACCGCGAATTCTAATGCACTTGCAAATGCATCGAGACGTCTGATTGGATAACTTCATAAATTTGCGACAGTATATCCTGCGATATACTGTCAGGAGACGGAAACCCGATGTCATTACGTAACGTCGTTTTTCATTGGTTGACAAGTGAATATACGCAGCTGGCAAGCGGTTTTATGCAGCTGCATAAGGCGCAACAAAGTACATTTTCGCTGTCTTTTTGAAGAGAAAATGTTAAAAGTGCATTAAAATGTGGATAAACATATTCAAAATTTTCATTTGGGGAGGTATATCGTCGGATATACGATCGGAAATCACGTTTTACGGCTCCGCTTACGTGTCGCCGTAAAACTAAATTTCCGACCGTATATCCGACGATATACCTCCCCAAATGAAAATTTTGAATATAGTTATCCCCTAATTGATACTTTTGATGAATCGTAACTGAAAAATTTTCAGTCTTGAAGTTCTTAACTGGATCCGATAGTCCGTATTCATTCCTTGCAATTTTAGGCAATAATGAATTTGAGCTGTTCAATACTATGGCCAAGAATCCCCGATTCGAAAACGTAACAAAATTCTAAAGCATAGTTAAATTGGAATTGATTCAGAGGCATTCGTAGATAGTCTAAACTCACAGGGGATTCGGGAGAGGCGATGCAAGCAATGAAACCAGTGAATGTGTAGCAGAGGCTGTCCCTTCAGAGCATCTACCCCGCCACGTGCAAATGAGCCAGACAAAGAAGTGGAAACATTGTGGCAGCTGTACATGTAGGAGCACAGTCAGTAACGACAGTAAAACCTGTCTTAAGCGGCCAATCAAACAGAACACCAACATTGGCTTTCGGTACCAATTATCGCTTAATGCGGGTCAAAAGTATTGCAGAATGCTCCAAGGGGACCATTCTGCAATACTTTCGACCTTCATTAAGATACCATTTTCCATTAAGACCTTTGTTTTGGCTATTTTTAAGTGGCCGCTTAAGACAGGTTAAGGCTTTCTAAGGCGATGGTTCTGCTGTTGTTGACTTTTTGATTATTGTTACTCCCATTTTGGGAGTCTGTAATTGTTCTATGTATTGTTGTTCGTTACTTTATGCCCATTCTAGTATTGCAATCATCTTGATAGGGAAGAGGGGGCTGGTTGCTTTCCTGGTATCTCGTGATGGTTAAGTGGCTCTACCTCGCGGTGCCATGGGGTTGTCTGCAGTTTGTGATTGTGGTATTTCCTGATCATACTCACTGACTATGTTTTACTGAGTTGAGTCACTGGCTGGTGATGTTATAAATGATGAACTAAAAAGTTTTCTCAAGTCAAAGGGTAAGAAAGTCAGGGTATTTTCTCCTTCCTTTTCGAATCAGTCTTCTTTTATCTACATGTATCAGCAGCAGTTTTTTATACTCATGTTATATGGTCAATACTATAGCTTCTCTACGAGGATCATTTAATTTCGAACCTATGCCATACATGAATAAGCATGGACGGGGCCATCTTTATACATTTATTGGGAAAAATCCCAAAATTGTCAAAAATAGTTAGATTCGGCCAATTCATAACGAATTCGTACTTTCGTGCAGTACTTCCAAATAGCTTATTTCACATGGCAGTACATTTTTAAAAATGTTCGTGCGATTCAAGCCAAATTCATTCATATCCCACAAACGTTCTTGTTACTGAATCGTAGAACATCAAAAATGGACTAAAAAATTAAATATTCTTCGAATCCTCAAATTTATCTATTTTCTTGCGATTCGGGGAATTCGTGATCTGTGTAGAATAAGGGCATTACTGAGGTGGCATATATGTGAATAACTCTTATAATCGGGAGATTCGTCACAAACGCAAAAAACAACAACAACATGACATGCAGACATACTGACTGTCAGATGACACACATATCGGTACATGTATCCACTAAACAATTTGGAGATTGGGACGCAATAGTGTCCAATGCTTTCATTATAATATCAGTACAAGTACAAAATGTACATGCACAATAAAACGTTTCCACCAAGGCAAAGTTTTAGCCATGTTTCAGCACAATTGTAATAATTGGTAATAAAGTTAGCACTAGTCGCAATATATGCATGACGATTATAAACATGTTTAAAACATGTTTGGTATCATTGTGTGAGTCCGGTTGGCTTATTGTATCTTAGGATATGCATGGACAAATCTTTCGTGTAGTACTTAAAAGACCAAAACATATAAAGGACAAAAGTCAAGCTACCTCATAATTGAGCTTCAGCGCGACAAACCCAGCCATCGGGGTTTCCCAGAAAGTAAGACCCAAGCCTGTCTTCTCAGTTACAGAGCCTAGATAGAAAATTGAAATTTCGCTTGTAGCAATTGGGCTGATGATATATTCATGATTGTTCTAAGGTTAAAAGAAACAAGAACAACCACAGGTCATCGGCTCCATCTTTACAAACCGTATTGACCTAAAAACTGTTCTAGTCGACTTAGAACAGTAGTTTAAGTAGACACGAGCTGTCTAATGCCTATGTGCATGTACAATTCATACATATGTCTGTTTCAATGGCCTGCGGAACAACGTACCTTTGCACGCTGTCTTCTTTAGCTCAGCCTGGAGTGTGCTGAGAGCGTTGAAATTGGTAACAGTAAAAACATGGTGCGAATCACTAGCAATATGACCCAGTTCTGTCCTCGATGCCCCACTTCCAATACCAATGGCGAAAACTTTCACGTTCATCTGGTGCAATTTCACAGTCTCTTGTCGTGTTAGGGTAGGCTGGTTGGACTGCCCGTCCGTCATTACTATCAATATATTAGGTACACCTGATCTGTCACCGGTGGCTGGCTTAAAACTGTGAGATTCCACATACTTGAGCGCCAAGTCAGTCCGGGTTCCGCCACTGTTGTAACTAATATGATGAATGGCGTTCACCAGGCTTGTCTTGTCATGGTGACTGTTCATGTTAAACTGGTGGTGCGGAGCCGTTGAAAAGGTTTCCACACCAATTTGGACTTTATTCGGACCAATGTCAAAGGATTGGGCGAAACGAGCGACAAAGTCCTTCTGTTTCTGAAAGTTGGCGGTCCCGACAGATCCCGACGAATCCAGTAAAAAGACTATATCGGCGGGATTTGATCCACAATCTGTAATAATAAATAGTGTATTAAACTTTTAAATTATAATATTCTTAAACAAGGCTATTGGTATCATAAACTTCGCAAAACCTTTTCTTAATTTTATCGCCGATACTATGATTTGATATCTAAATTACATTTCGGACTTAAATATCTCTTTAGTCAGGGACATTCGGAAGCATTTTTATGGCGACTAAGTGTATAAAATAAAGAAAATATACAAATGGCAGTCTTGCCCAAAGTAAGATCTGCTCTGTGTGCAGCTAGCCAGTTACCTGGAGATGGGCCCACTGATGTTGATGATGCTCATACACCTGCAAGTTAATCAAAACCCGATGATGATGATGATGATGATGATGATGATGATGATGATGATGATGATGATGATGATGATGATGATGATGATGATGATGGCACTTACATTTTTTCAGTACAATGTATTAAAATAAGTTCTCATAAAAAAATTGGTCATAACATTAATGTATTGCGACAGACTGCATGCTTGGTGGTCAACCCAATCATGGTTGATATCTTTGGTTTCTTCTTTAATTGCATGCCGGTTTGCAGACGCTATGACGGTTCAGACTTAAAGACCTATCTATAGATAAAAGGTTTTGGACCTGATGGCCTGTCTTAAGTCAGGCCCACCGGGGTTTAACTGTTGTGTTTCTTTTGCTCCGGTATTCAATTGTATGTAATGTTGAATCCTTATCTTTATCTTATCTCTTTTTTAGAAGTGTTTTTGTCACTTTCCCATATGGTGTGGTAAACGTGCTTCTGGGGACGATATTGCAAACGAAATATTAAAACATAGATCTTCGGTTTCCAAAAATGCATTAAAAACTATCGAATCCCATTTTAATGATAGTAACTTCTCATTATACTGGAATGAAAACTATAAAAAAGGAAGCAAAATGTTCCAGCAAACTACAGAGGGATATCTTTAACACCATGTGTTGGAAAAAAACACTGGAAATACCACAACCACACACCGCAGAAAAACCCACGGCACCGCAAGGAAGAGCCACAGAACACTGTCTGCCACAAGACACCAGGAAGACAGTTAAAGTAAAGCAACCAGCGTTCTCTTCCCATCAAGATGATTGCAAAACTTGACTGACACCAAGAACTGAATAACAAAACAAAGATCAAAACACAGAATTCCCACACACAATGGGAGCCACAATAAACAATAAATCAACAAAAAATATCACCTTCTTAGAACGGACAGCACCCTAATCCACTGAAGGCTTTAAAGCATTTTACTGATAAAAAATCTTCGCCCTAGATTCTGTTCTTGATAAAACACAAAAAAGTGTCTAGCTTGCATGGAGGCTTCCTAACTAATGCATTGTATCATCACAGAAAAATTAACACATTCAAGCTAAAGAAAGCCTAAAGTTGAGCCAGGGTGGGCCCAGCCAAAGACAGGCATCAGACGCCAATCAACCGATTAAAACTTTACGCCAAGATCGTCATTGAGTCTGAAGCGTGACCCACAGTCGTGCAATTAAAGAGGAATCCATAACTACATGTATAAACCGTGATTGGGTTTAGAACCAGGCTTGCAGACTGTCGCGTGATATCCATGTTATATCCAACTTTTTGGTTACTCTTTTTGAATTGATCACTAATTAAAACGAGGTTGTCCAACAATTCTTTTCTTTGAAAAAAAAATCTTTGTACGTTTAAAATAAAAGCTATCAATACTCGATTCCTAAAGTATATTAACATTATCAATACTCGATTCCAAAGGTATATTAACATGAGAACACTTAATAAGTGAAAATCAGAGTTGTTTTAAGCGGAGCCCAATAACGTCTGATCATATTCTTACGTCAAATTCAATTATTGATTTCCAAAAATCTAAGGAAGAAAAAGTATTTGCAGCATTTATATTGATTTGAGTAAGGCTTTTGATACCCCTTGGAGAGATGGTTTATTCTACAACATGCTTCTGTATGATATCATAAGAATCCATCATCAGTGTGAGGGTGGGATAGAAAACTCAGTCACTTGTGATCACCGTTTGTCATCACTCGGCTGCCGAGTGATGACAAACGGTAGCCGAGTGACAAACGGTGCACACGAAGGACGGATTTTTCTATCCCAACCTCACATGAATAGTGGATTATTTTCTTGCTCACCACTAAATACCTTATTCTATCTTGGGAATACATGAAAAGGACTTCCAGAAAATCATGAATACGCTTATACACACTGTATGCGACATGGTGACGTAATTTTAACAGTACAATGACGTCACGGATCGACGTGTGGCTAGCGTGCGGCTGGCGTGGGGCTGTTCGTTTTTTTTTATCTTTCCCACGGGCCGATACGGGTTATTATTATAGAATTATCTCGCATGGGTATAAACAACGGAAATCCCGATCTGGTGTGCAAGAAAAATGTTATCTGATGTATGTTTGTTTGTTTGATTTGATTCTTTACGTCCACTCAACAATCTTTCAGTTATGCGGGACGGGTCTTCCTGGGTTGAACTAGTACTAAGCTAGGATAAATGTGTCTTGCTCAAGGACCACAACGCAGTGACGCCGGTGAGGCTCGAACCCGCGGCCCTTCGGTCTCGAGTCAAGCACTCTACCACTGAGCCACTGCGCTCCCTTATCTGATGTATGTATACTAGAAATATCTTTAAAATTAAAATTTACTAATGGATTAAGTAAACAATTTTCCTCTACATGTGGAGTAAAACATGGTATGTTCTGAGCACTATACTATTTGTATTTGATTATAAATGACCAAGTAAAGAATCTAAACTCTTTACATTTAATGAACATTTGATAAATTTACTACTATATGCAGATGATATTGTTTTATAAGCTAAGTGTAAAGAAGCTGTACAGACCTATCTAAACAACCTGTTATCTTTTAGAAATTTTTTGATAATCTAGTTGTTCCTGAGGTGTTATCCTGTAGTGAAATATGTGGTATGACTTGTCCAGTTAATGAAGCATTCCAATTTGAATATCTACATTTAAAAGTGCTAATAGAAATCCTAGGAGTTCATAGAAAAACTTCAAATGATGCATGTCGTGCAGAATTCAAAAGACTGCCCCTTAGGGGCAATATTTTAAATTTGTATGCCAACAGTCTAGTTTCTAGTAACAAGGTATTACAATAATTGGCTTAATAAATTGATGAGTAGCATATTCAACACTCTATGTGTCTTAATATTATCTCACTGAGATAAATGTATGGGCCCGACAGCCTCTAGTTGCCAGCTACTGTCAGGGTCAAGCATTAATCTATATGTAGACGAGTCCAACCCCGTAAACACGAAAAATGCGAATTGATTCCACCGTTCTATTAATGTTACTTCTGTATTATTGTAGAGCATGGTTGTCTCCATCAGGATATAACCATGTTTACGAAAATCAATTAAACTTGTGTTCAGCATTCCAAGTATAAGCATGAAAATTAGGTGTACATGTGGCCAATACTGTTTTGTATTCGTATAACTCATTAGGATATACTAGAAACTAATTGTATAGTTTATGTCTAATAAAATTTTGTTCTGTTCTGATATACAGCTGCAAGAGCAAACCATGATATAACACATTTTAAGAAACTTTACAAGAACTTTTTTAATGACATTCTATAGAGCAGGCATTCATTCTAATTATGCAGACATTTAAAAAAGCAGGACTGAAAGAGCCATGCTTGGTAAAATGCGAATTAGTGCTTATAAATTTGCAATAGAAGGTGGTACATGTAGATACGTGAATAGTCGTAAGCATAAACGAATTCGTACTGCGTGTTATTCTGGTGAAGTAGAGTAAGGTGGAGAATCAGGTCACTTTAGAGGAATAAAAATGGCGGAAATTTGTCAAAACCCTTCGATTAAGGTAAGACTTTCTTTGATATTTCCATTAATGCCAGTCAGATTTGCATAGGGTTTAAAGCAGATACCCCGGAAAAGTCACAGAAACATGCCAATTTTGTGAGACTTTCAGAAAAAGATCTAACTTTGAAACTTATTGACGAGCAAACGCTTCGATGTTTTTGCACATGCGAACCAGACGTGCGCTCAAAGTCAATCACAAACGGCGAATGAGTTAACTGAATGAAGCATATTGAATGTGTTTGTGAGCATATAGTGCTATAGATTATATTTCTATTATTTGTGAGGTATGAACTATTGCGAATAAGAGCCCTGTAACCGAGGTTATAAAACTTATTTCATGCTATACTGAGGATGACATTTCAAGTGCTCGTACAAATTAAAATGCTGAAAAACACTACTTACTTGCTTTAAAACACCCAGATGTTATATTACTACTGCAACACATACTATTAAATATGTACTGATTTGTCGTTAAAACATCATTAAATGACTTAACACATTAGCTATGTCCATTAATTCTTGTTTGAATATTTTAATGGGATTATGATGTACCATGAAAAAAACATTATATTAATGAATGAATGCCATCAAATAACCCTAAATTCTTCTTCAACAGATTTCTAAACTTTAAAGGCCATTAAAAACCTGTCAATTCTTGTGAAGAGCTAGTTAAATGCCTTATAAATAGTAAACTTTTTAATGGAACGTAAAGTAACGATCGTAACTTTTAAGCCCCATTAATCAACCATCAAACTACTTGAATGACCTTGAATGGTATGGCACAGTTAATTTAATGATAATTAATTTAAGAGGTCTACAGCAGTTTTTTATGAATACAAGGGTGCAATAGTTTTGATGGCATTTAATGTAGCAGGATATGTTTCAATGGTCATTAATTCAATTGGGCATATAGTTTCATGATAGTTAACTCATCAATGTTAATGGCATTGAATTCAATGGGACAGTTAGTTTAATTCAACAGTATTTGATAAACTGAATGCAGTGGGGCCATTAAAATGCAATCAAACCGAATCACCACTATTGTTTTGACAAATAAAAATAGTTCCCAGAAAGAATTTAGACAAAAAAAGAAACAGCAAACATTAAATTAGGCGTGCAATAGTTTATTTCCTTTATCTATGTCAAAGTATTTACCTAAGTATATATTTTGGCTCTTTTTACATATTTTTGCGTTCTTGGGAAACAAAGTATTCATACACGAAGTTTCAAAACTATGGCTCAAAACATTGGTCAACATGTCATTGTAACAATAAGTTTAGGTTTATTTCAATGATTATGTTATTTACATTTATGAGAAGATAATTTGCAGGGTAAATGAAGCAATTTTCTACAGTTTACAGTCAAATATATCCAAGTCCATGCATTATGCCTAAATTATCAACTTTAAGTCATTTTCGATAAGTTTGCGAACAGAACTAATATTCAAAGTCGAAATGTACCATAAATTACACACTATTCTTCAAATATATTATCAAAAAGTTCTAACTGGCCACGCGCATTTATTAATTTTAATCAAACCGTAAATAGCAAGGCGTGTCATATACCCTAAACAGTAAAGATATTGACAAATATTTAACAGTACACACAGTATGCCCATTTAAATAGTGGTATCCCAATTTTCCAAATTCGCATTTTGGCACTAATTGTGAGTCGTGACTTTTTGAAATAACCCACTTTCACACGCAGTATGTTTTCATTTCAAAGGCCAAACTCATATTGAACACTAATGTGCTGAAATGAACATTCCTCCTGCATGAGGCTCGTTGTTGTTGGCCAAAGTGTCAAATATTACCCCACCATCAAATCCTAATTCTTGTTATTTTTTAAATTGAGGTTCGTGTATTCAGCAAAGCCTCCTAGATACATTTTTTGAATTTTGCTTGGGTAGCAAACCACCATCAAACGGAGACCCCAGAGCGGGCACTTAGATAAATTCTGATTGCGACCAGTTTCAAATATAAAAGCCAATTTTTTTTCAATCTAAATAAAGACTAGATATTATTTTTTGCAGATTCTAGAGAAATAGAACACTAAAGTTATTGGTACATAAGAAAGCCAAAAGCATAGAAATTATACGTTGACGACTTCTGTGTCTGTTATCGCTCAAAAAGCATGGCGACAATTAAACGTCAACTGCAACAAAATTTGAATAAGATTGGAAAAGTTTTCCAAATCAAAAACACGGTGTTTACATTTCTGTCAGTTGCGCAAGCAACATGATGATCCGGTTTTACATTTATATGGATCACCTATTCCAGCTGTTGAGGAATCTAAATTCCTTGCCATTTTATTTGATAGAAAATTCAGTTTTATACCCCATATTAAATATCTCAAAGCTAAATGTTTAAAAGCATTGGATCTTTTAAAAGTGCTTTCCCATACGTCTTGGGGTGCAGACCGAACTACACTTCTCAAGCTGTATCGGTCTCTAGTCCGGTCAAAATTAGACTATGGCTGTATTATATATGGCTCTGCACGAAATTCATATCTTCAAATGCTTGATCCTATACATAACCAAGGACTTAGATTAGCTTTAGGGTCTTTTAGAACTTCTCCTGTTGCTAGGCTCTATGTTGAAGCAGATGAACCATCACTATACTCACGAACAGAGAAACTCTCTTTGCAATATGCTATAAGACTTGCTGCTTACCCATCGAATCCTGCTCATGAACTTACATTCCCACCAAATAATGTTGATTTATATGAACAAAAACCTAAAGCTATTAAATCATTTGGCATCAGAATTTCACCACTCTTAGAATCTGCCAATATCAAACCACAAAATATTGAAAACATTACATTCCGGGAAAAAAATCTGAATCAAATCCACACATATTAAAAGATGATTTCAGAAAAATGCAAAGTCGTTATAAGAATTACCAACAAATTTATACTGATGGGTCAAAGGAAGACTCAAAGGTTTGTTGTGCTGTTATATCAGACAACCATAGTAATATGCAACGTATACCTGACGATTCATCAATTTTCAATGCTGAAGCCAAAGCAATTGATCTAGCTTTAGATTTCATTAGCATTTGTGATGCTAACAATAAATTTACTATATTTTCTGACTCGCGAAACTTTTAGAAAAATATCATGAGCTTTTAGCTTATAAAGAAATTGTTCTCTGTTTGATTCCTAGTCATATAGGTATCCAAGGGAATGAGATGGTAGATAAGCAAGCAAAATCATCGCTTTCATTAGAACCAACTTCTTTTAAGATTTCATTTTCTAATTTTAAGCCATCTATCAATAAATATATCTTGGAAGAATGGCAAACTTCATGGAATAACAGCATTGGAAATAAACTACTTCTTGACATCAAACCAACTATTGGTGAATATCAATCAGTTGTTCGAAACATTAGAAAAAAAGAAGTAGTTTTAGCTCGGCTCCTCTTAGGTCATACAAGAGTCACTCATTCTTACTTACTACAAGGTGAAGAGCAGCCACAATGTGTTGGTTGCGACGCACCATTCACTGTACGTCACTTCCTTTGGAATGTGGCGACTTTGCACAAGGAAGAAATAATTGCTTCCATGTTGATAACGTGAAAGAATTATTTCAAGATATACATATTGATATTATTATGACATTTTTAAGACAAATACATCTTTTTTACAAAATCTAATTGCTATTTTTAAAATCATGTTTCGTTTTACATTTGTATCAGACCATAATACAGATTATATTATGTTGTATTCTGTTCAGTTAAAGAACATGTACAGTTATCTGAATAGCTCTTTGAAACTGTCAGATATTGTACGTGGTCTCTCCTGTCAACAATCGTATTGCAACTTATTTGTCTTCCTGGTGTCTCGTGATGGTTGAGGGGCTCTTCCTCGCGGTGCCAGGGGGTTGTCTGCAGTTTGTGATTGTGGTATTTCCTGATCATACTCATTTACTATTTTTTTTTATTATCATTATACAAACTCATCATCATCATCATTCCTTTTATTTTATCTTACACATTTTTACTTTTTCCATCTTCATCATGTTTAGTTTAATACCGTCTGACGCTAATGACCCACAATGGTTGATGCGTCGCTAAGAACCAAACAAACAAACAAAAGCATAGAAATCTTCTTGGACCCCACTTTTTCGACGACAATTTTTACGACAAAATGTACCAAAAATAGTAAGTGAGTATGATCAAGTCTTATGCCCCTGCTGGACAGTGTACATGAGCAAGCTACTCAAATCTTGCTAAATCATGCAGAAATCCCCAAGATCATGTCTAACATTTACAACTCAATGCCTGCCCCCACCTCGATTCTTCGATAATCAGCTTCCAGTTTGTGTATATGAAAATGAAAGTAGATTTTTGATGCATTTCCAGGCCGTACCACACATTCGTATTTCGGCCGGATAGCCACATTTAGTATTTTCTGTTGCCAAAAATGCTTTTTAATGATGATCAAACATTCCCAGGCACACAGAAACAGCACTTTACAGTATAAAATACAACAAAGTGTATTTAGAGCCAAGAATTGAAGGGTACCCCCTTATATTATCAAATTGCCCAAGGTCAAGCTGATCAATGGTTTGCTACATTAGCCGTTTTCTGGTATCGTTTACTAATAGGCATGCAAATGAAAGTGATGTAGAGCTTATAGCTTTTCAGAAAATCGATAAAAACACGTGGCCGATTAGAACTTTTGTATAATTCCAAACATTTAAGGTTCTCAGCCATATTTACTATAACATAAGATCCCCACTATAATTTTGGACTACAAGGAAACACTGCAGTTTAAGTTATTGATCAAGGGGACATACAAATGGTAAAGGGAAAGGTAATTAGCCGCTAAATGAAATTTTCGTGTTCAGTTCCCTATTAAACTAATGGCACAATTAAAAAAAACCATTAACTGATCCTATTAAAACTATTCCAATTATAGTCAGGAAAAAAAATCAGAAAAGTTAACAAGTACAGGCATTTTGTGAAGAAAGAGGTTTGACACCTCGATTAGGGGTAATTTGGTATGCTAAATCCGGAAACCAATGTTGGCAAGCTGAGAAATGGCGGGCGTCTTAATGGCCTAATTTGCATATTTTCAAAATGGCCGCCAAAAATCATGGAATTTGACATATAACTGAAATATTTTATTTTTTGACAATGTTTTTGCATCCAAAATCATTTGTTTTGTGTCCTAAGATCGTTTTACCATTAGAGTACATGGTTTTTGTGGCAATTTACAAAATTATTCCAGGATATTACCGAATTCATGGTAATAAATGTCCATTTAGTCTATAAAATCATTATATAAACTTGCCTTATTCAGTATCCTGCTTTTTAAATGTTATTTTAATTCATAACACGATTTTGGACTGTTTACCAGCTTTTCAAGTAATAAATTAGAAAGAAAATTTGATAATCAACAAGTTGTTTTGTTTTAAAATAAGTTTGTCATAATGTATATGCCCAAATATATGGTACTTTTTATATCTATAAAAAGTAACAGCATGCTCATTCCTTAGTACCATAGGTTCTTATTAGTCCAACCTTTCACAATCAGGAAAACTTTTAATGTGTGTCGAATTGTCTTGGCAGACCACCTTAATGGGGAAAATATTGCCCTAAAGAATAAACCTTTTTGAGTTATGTGAAATCGCATGGTTTCCATGGCAACGCATAATGCGCTTCTTAAGAATGGGGATGTCCCTACAAAAGTACTCATATCTCAGCAGCAACTCACCCGAAACTTTTAAACTTTGTACCAACTGAATATTAAGATATAGGACTTTCATCCTATGTTCAGATATGCAAATTATCAAATTTACATATTCATGAATATTAATGAAAATATTAGAAATAATAGAAAAATCATGACAATTAAGGGGGTGTACATGCAAATTTATCCACATCTCAGCTGCTTACTATCCTATACTACAAGCCTTGGTAGCAATTTAATGCTAATACATATCATGTTTACGTAATGGACCAATAAGCAAATTATCTCAAAATTGTATTTATGAATATTAATTAAATATTAGAAATGAGAATAAATTAGAGACCAATAAATAAAATGTACATGCAAATTGCTCATATCTCAGCTACTATTTATCCTAGATTTCATACTCACTTACTTTCAAAACTTGTTCCCAAACTAAAGTCCAGAAAAAGTTCTATAATAGTGTTGTTTGATATGCAAATTATTTAATTTGTTTATTAATGAGTAACTTTTGAAGATACAACCATATTGATTCGTTTTCAATTTTTGTTTAGTTTTCTTTAGTTTTCATCAATATTCATGAATATGTTTGTTAATTGATTGTATATCTGACCATTGGAATAAAATAATTTGTCTCAGCCTTAATTTGATACTAAGATTAATTGTCTAGAACAATTTAAAAATGAGATAGGAGTAATTTTAGAAGTAGACCCCCACTAATTTTTCTACGTTTTCTCTCCCATTTCTAATCTTGAAATTAATATAAATAAATTAAGAAAATGGATAATTTCACATAATGATTATTGAGTAAACTAAAATGTCTTAGCTTTAAGTCGGTGCCAATTGTGGTAGTCTAGGAATATTAGCAGCTATGATATGATTAATTTTGTAGGTACACCCCTTTTATTTTATTACCATTTTTCTCTCCTTTCTAACATTTAAATTAATATTCAAGAATATAATCATGAAATAATTTACATATCCAATCATGGCATAAGAAGTGCTATGTCTTAGCATTAATTTGCTGCCAAGCTTCTTAGTCTATGACAATCAGCAGATGAGATATAGGTAATTTTGTAGATATACCCATTTTAATTTTTCTGCAATTTTTCTTTCTTTGTTTAATGTTTTCATTAATATTCACAAAATTGTGTAAATAAGATTTGTATATCAGACTATTGTGTTAAAATACCGTGACTCCCCTTCCATTTGGTACCAATTTTGGAAATTTAGAATAGTAAGCAGCTGACATATGGGTTATGTTGTACGTACACCCCTTTAAATTTTCTAACAGTTTTCTCTTATTTCTAATGTTTTCATTAATATTTATGAATATGCAAATTAGATAATTTGTATATCATACTATTGGGTTGAAGTGTAATGTCTCAGCTTTAATTTGGTAACAAGTTTGGTAGTCTAGAAAAGTTAGCAGCTTACATTTAGGTAATATTGTACACGCCCTCCTTATTTTTTTCTACCTTTAATTTTTTTCTTATTTCTCATGTTTTCATAAATATTAATGACTATTCAAATTAGATTATTTGCATTTCGTTCCATTTTATAAAAGTACTTTGTCTAGGCTTTGATTTGGTACCAGTTTGATAGTCTATGATAACTAGCAAATGACATATGGGTAGTGTGTATAGGTACACCCCCTTATTTTTTATACGAACTTTCTTTTATTTTTATTTTTTATTAATACTCATGAATATGCAAAAGCGAAAATCTGCATATCAGCACATTGAATTAAAAAAACTATGTCTGGGCTTCAATTCGGTACCAGGGTGGTCGGTAGTCTAGGATGAGTTGCTGCTTAGATACGAATCATTTTGTAGGTACACCCACTTTCTTTAGAATCATAATGTGTATTTTCACATTATGGGGGAGGGGTAAATTGTTTAAGCCAGTTTTTTTCTTTGCTATTTAGTGACCATTTTGTTTCGCCAGTAACTGACAGCCTGTTTTCCTTGAATTAGTGGAAGAGAGAAAAAATCTATGAAAGTATGTGCAGCATGCAAGTGTCAATCTTGGGTCTGCTTGCAGATGACCCAGCTGCAGTGCCCGATGGGTTGCCATGGACACCATGAAATTTTATGCAATCCAAATAGGTTTATTTTCGGAGACAATAAGATTTTTTGTTATTTAGTGGTTCCATTGAACAATTTCACATCCATGCATAATTGTCCTTGGCTGCATGGTGAGTCAAATAAGCCCCCTCCCGCCTCCCGAGGTGTGTGTGGGGGCAGGGAATAGTTATTCCATGATTTGACCTCTATTTTTACTTTCATAAATACTCATGAATACGCAAACGATATAATTTTATAATATGACTATTGGATGAAAGGACTTGTCAAATTGTATCACTGATGATATAATAACAAGCAACAAGGACAGTTTGGGGCAGAATTCAGTTTATTTTTGCTTTTTTTATAATTTTCCCTTACTTTCTGAAAATTTCATCAGTATTGATGAATATGCAAATCAGATAACTAATCTGCATATCAGACCATTCCATCAGGTGAAAGTACTATATCTAAGCTATCATTTGCTAGCAAGTTTAATAGTGTAGGGTGAATATCTGATGAGATACGAGTCATTTTGTAGGTACCTGCCCAATTTCTTTAAAATCGCATTTACCCCCTCCCCTAGCTGAACCTTACAGAATTTTGCTAAAATCGCTACATTTTCCTGCAAACAATAGTGATACCATTGTGATGCATTTTTTTAAAGTTCTAATTTCGATGAAATCATTCCTGACACGTTTGGGCCAGATAATATGTATGGACTATCATGAAAAAACCTTAACTAAGTCGGAAGCAAGATTTTTAGCTCAAGTTGTCTCCCCTGATTACCTCTTGGTTATATTTTTAATTCTAAATGCATAAATTGATGTCAGTGAAGATCTAAAATCACGAGAAGATGCTTTTGGATTGATTTGTACCAGTTTGGCATCCTTAACATGTTACTCTACAGATTTTTATGGATTTTTCTTCAATTTGGCGGCCATCTTGGAAATATGCAAATTAGTTAGTGAAGACGCCATTTTTCAGCTTGCCAACATTGGTTTTTGGATTCAGCATACCAAAATATCCCTAATAGGCATCTCAAAACCTTTTCTTCACAAAATGCCTGTACCTTCTTAAATAAGCGTCTTTTTCTGATTTTTTTCCTGACTATTAAGTTAATGGCAATTGTTTATAGTCAAATTTATGACAAAAACAATCCATTAAAAAAGGATACCATTAAAATTTTAATGCCAGCAGACAACATTTAAAAGTTCTAAATGTAAAGCATGTTAATGGTCCAATTGAAATTTTAAATTGGTTTAAATGGGATTTTAATTGTCTTTAATACCTCATTAGTCGTCGTTTTAACAGGAAGTTAACGGTGATGAAAATCCCCTTACAATGTGTCCCATTAGTAAGTAACAGCATTTGAATGATTTGTGAATTTATGATTTACTTAATTTAATGGCACTGTTAAGATGAGGCCATTTAATGCACCTTTAATGCCCATTAATATATGGCATTTTCATTGTTTTTTTTTTTTAAAATGCTGTGGAATTTAATGGATTTTATTTATTGCTTTTTTTAATTGATCATTTATGGTGATGTATGCAGTATGTACTTATCACGCCAATAGATGTTTAATAGTTGTTGGTATTTCAAAATTTATGATGTTGATACATTTTTTGCTCAGTTGAGCTGAGAATGAACAAATATGGATAACCTCTGGACCTGCTTTGGAAATGTAAACACGCCATGGGATCAGTTAGCAGTATATGACACATTAATCAATTGCGTTCATCCTTTCAAACCCCGAAATGTGTCTTTAATATTTACATTTATAATAAAATTTAATATTCAATATAGAATGTATTTATACTTCAGGATATATAACATTTAATGTTCTTTGTATATTTATATTAAAGTTTATGGAGTGTAAAACAGAACAGCGGAACAGCCATCAATAACTTTGACTGTCAATGAAGCAATCAAGAGGTCCGTTTTTCACGTTCGAACCAGGCGTGGGGTCGCCGTCAAACAGAGTTGCGTTGTCACTACGCTATTTTAAGCGCATTGCACGTACGTGAAGTATACTTTGTTAGCTGTCAGTGTGAACGGTAGTGAAAGCCTAGATTCATTATAGGCTTGGTTTGCAAATGCAAATATATAGTAAACCATGTCCTCTCTTGAGAATATTGAAGCTCCTGATCAACTGGCTTCTGACGATACTATTTGATCAGGATCCATACCATTTCGACTCTGATTGAAAATACATGCCTAGAACTGGAATGTTACTGGTTCGCAGGACATAAATTGGGAAGGAGTGTAGTACATAATACATTCAGCATGAAAATGGGCAAATTATTGATATGCATGTACCCTGATTAATATTCAAAGAAATAAAAAATACATTCCGCTAGTATTTGATTTGAGCCAGTGAATGAGATTTCCAACAATGTGTTGTGTGCGACCAGCAAAGCTTCAGATCAGCCTGCGCATACGCGCAGTCTGATCAGAGCCTTTGCTAGTCACTTGAGTATTCTTGTTAAGGTACTGACTGAACACAATTTAGAGCTTCTAAGCTTAAAAGGTGGCTGCAGAGAATCGTCCGAGTCTACACTTGTCAAAATATCAAATTGTTGGAAAACTCGTCTCATTTATTCTTACCCACTGTACTTGCAGTGGTCGCTGCGCTCTGGACCCCCGTAAGGCCCACTAGCACAAGACCCACTACTAATGTTATCCTCATCTTTAAGTGTTCCTTGTGCACAACGGTCCAGGCATGCGTTTTATATACGCAAAAGATAAACTTCTTGTCATCACAAAAATGAGGGGCATAAAATCTATTTATAATGTGTATGAGATAATGGAGATTAAATTGATATATACATCAACTCATGTTTTGTTTCTAGTTTGTTCTCCTTTTCGAACATAAAGGAATGACTCCGTTTTCGTTATTTTGATGCAGGTTCCTTCTGATGAGAAACATGGAGTAAAGTAGAATGTTCCAATGCATTTACTTTAATGGTTCATCGTACCATGTAAGACACACACAGGCATTTAGAAAAGACTGCGTAATAAAGATATATTTCATATTTCGTACTTGAAACATGTTTTTGGTACTCGAAAGAACCGCCTCGAAAAGAACCGCCTCATTCAATGTGGCGGTTCTTTTGAGCACACAAAAAAAGTTAAAAATGATTAGTAAGAAAAAGTGATGCTATTCGTTTATTGCACGCCAGCGATACAACCTTTACCAGCGATTATGACTAAGTAAGGATTATGTTGACAGCATCACAGCAATATAGATTATATTTAATAACCGTGCTTTTCTCCAGGCACTGTCTGTTCTATGGTTGTGGCTCTGTTCTGCTCTTGTTCATTTTTTTTATTTTCGTTATTCCTTCTCTATGTACATGTTCATTTTTCATGTGTGTGGCTGGATGTGCGCGGTTTCCTTTATTCCTTTATTCCTTTGAGATTATCTCTTTGAACTACATGTATTTAGGTCAATTTATGCTTTGTCGAATGTTGTTCTCGGATCTCTTCTCTGGGCGTTAGAGTTTTCAATATACTTTTAGATGCGACATTTACTTCTTGGTACAACAATTACAATGCCATTCTAGAGTTGTATGATAAAATCACTCTCATACGATTCCAATTGCTACTGCGCTTCCTAAAATATATAAAGGCACATCTGATGTTCACCTCAGTCTCGTAGGCTTCGCAATCTATGCTTGTGGTGTTTAGGTGCCTATTAGACCTGAAAGGTAATAAGTCCCTTACATGACAACCAGACAAACGGACCTGTACACACAGAAAAGACTCGATCAGGGTTGGCCGAGTTGGTCCTGGTACAAACCGATCCGCAACTAATCATATAGTAGTATATGATGTCCACTAGGATAGTTTGTCGTGACACTTCCTCCTACATATTCATTTGGTTGCTTTTTGTCATTTCTTAGGTCAAACATTTGAAATTCAGACTTTAAAAAGGTATTCGATTTTCTCTCAATGCTAACTTAAAAACAATATTCCACGAGTTTCAAACGTTGGCACAATTAGTAAAATAAACACTGTTATTAAAAAAAAACAGGCTATCGGACATAAGTGAGACTAAAAATTTGAATTTGAAATAGACTATGCGTGGTTAGTATTGGTCAAAATTTGTGAAACAGACTATAATCATGACCTAATTCTGTGGACTGTGTACACGTAGTTTTCAAGTGTAGGTGCATTTAAAACAAGTTTGTATAACAATCTGAGGCATTAACCAGTGAGTACGTTTTCTAGCTGGTAAGCTCAAAATTACAATTGGTGAATAATCTGAGTAAGTAAGGGTGCAAAGATCGGGAATCGATACAAACAAGTACCACACCTGACCCAGGATACCAATGAGAAAGTGACAAACTCACAGTTGGACACCACAAACGAAAGCCAAGAGGTCAGCCCTTTCCCAGCAGGTGACCACAAGGCACATATAAACAGACGCACACAAAGGCATGGCAATCACAAGACAGAAACAATATAAAAGATCCACAAAAGATGAACCGCCTTGGAACGGTCAGTAAAATATTTTACTGGAGGGCTTAAACCGGTTTAACGGCGCCAACCTCACCCTTAATTCAGATGTGGATCAAGACACATAGATATTTGGTTTGCATGAAAGACCCCTAACTTATCAATGCATCATCTCCCAGAACACACAAATCAAGATATAACAAGGAGATGAAGCAAAGATAATGACACAACAGTAAATAAAACTGAATACCGGAGCAAAAGAAATCCAACAGGTACACCCCGGTTGGCCTGACAAACAGCCAAAGTATCAGGCCCCTACCATCTCATCAATAGAAAAGTCTTTAAGTTGGAACCGTCATAGAGTCTGAAGTCATTCCCACGGGCGTGCAATAAAAGAGGAGAGCAAAGTTGCCAACCATGATTGGGTTGACCACCAAGCATGCAGTCTACTGCAATACATTAATGTTATAGCCAATCTTTTTATAATGGGAAATAATTTTAATGAACTGCGCTGAAAAATTATTAGAGCCAATAATCTTCTTCAATTTGTACACCAAGTCACCATAGAATTCAGGTTCCGAAAGTCCTTGGCGTAAGAGAGATTTAAGTCCAATTTGGAATTTAGATATCAAATCATCACAGTATGTAAACTGAAATAAACATCCTGTACCGTTCCTCCGCTAGCTCACGCCTAATAAACATGAATAACAGCACTCGTGCGTAACCAGTAGTTGGAAAATGCGTGTATTTAGGTACATGTACACATTTCGATTTATGTTATTAGCGATACAGACAATACACATTCGAACAAGGTAAGAAAAGCCATTTTATCTATTTTATTCCGTTTTATTCCATGATTTTAACGGTTTCCTCCTTTGCATTTTGCTTTGTTAAAAACGACTTGCTCACAATCAGAGCCGTTCTGTGTCGAAAACGAGCTTAAATGCCAGATTGTACGGTTTTATTGGAATTGGCAATCACATGTATACATGATTACATGGTTGTAACTGTAACAGTTACTTAGATATATGGAAAAAATAATTTTAATAGTTTTCAAGTGCCCTCGCAATTACAGCTGTACCAACAACTCTCACATCACGATTTCCGACAACTGGTTACGCACGAGTGTTGTAATTCATAATGTATAAGGCGTGAGCTAGGAGGAATGGGTACAGGATGTTAATTTCAGTTTACAGACTGTGATCATAGTATCGTCTATAAAATTTAGAAAAAGGTTTTTTGAAGTTTATGATACCAATAGCTTTGTTTAAGAAGTTTCTGAGTTAACAATTTATTGCGAGTGTTGAAGTCAGCAACATTGCTAGATGCTCTAGCATAACGAATGAGTTGAGATATATAGACTCCATAGGATGTAGAGCGAGGAACATCACCATCTAAACCGGGAAATTGACAATTTCAAAACCAAAGTCGTCACAATTATCATAAATTTTGGAAGAAACAATATCATTAGAAATTGAAAAATGCAAGTCGAATAGCAATAGTAGAAAGCTAGCCGCTGAAAAACTGATGAGGCAGTAAATCTGTCATTTTGAAATGGAAATAGCAAACATTGGGTCTGAAGAGTTCTCATGAAGAAAGTCTCTTATGTCGATGCTATTAACTTAGACAATGGGGTTGTTCTGCAAGCAAGTGGCCAGAAATAGCTTCCCTGATAAGATATAATGTCCCCAACAGTCTGATTTGGGTCAAACTTGTTTGCAAAGACACTGAAAAGCAGTTGTACTGTTTAAAATAAGCTGCATGTGGAGTCAGCAGACGAGCTTGCTCTAAATAGTTCCAAGAGCTGTCTGTTTGACGTCAGTATATACCATCATGTTTGGTTCTTGCTTAACTTTATTTTATTCTATGTACCAGATAAACCAAGAATTAAACAAGATATCTGAAACTTATTAGATGTCCCTCTGTCTGGAAGTGAAGTGGATTACGTGCTGTGTAGATATGTTTTGATAATTGAATACAATGTTTGAAGTACATAGATACACAATTGTTTTACGACAAGATGATGACCCCATGGAGGTCAATAATCGTTCCACACACAAGCCAGTAAAATAATTAAAAAAATATGATAGATAAAATGGAAGAACCACTGGTCTTGCTCATGACCTAGCCCCTTTGTATACTGGAAATCCCTAAGCGGCTTCTTTGGCAAACGGGGAAGACCCAGATGAAATGCCACAGAACGCAACATTCCGACATGTTCTGCATTGTTTGTTAAGATTAAATCACAGACCGAAGTACATCTTAATTTGGAAAACGTAATATGTGATCCCTAATCACAGGCTCATTGTATCAAGGTTAGAAAGAGGGCAAATACCAAGAATCAATAAAATCAAGTACTACACCTGACCCAGTATAACAATGGGAAAGTGACAACTTCACAATTAGACATTACAAACGAGAGCCAAGAGGTCAGCCCTTTCCCAACAGGTGACCACAAGGCATCAAAAACAGACGCACACGAAAGCATAACAAAAACCAGACAGGAATAACATGATCCACAAAAGAAGCACCGCCTTGGAACGGTCAGTAAACATAGTTTACTGGAGGGCTTAAACCGGTTTCTCGGCGCCAGTCTCACCCTTAATTCTGATGTGGACCAGGACACATTTGGGAAAGTGACAAAGCACCAGAAAACACAACACACATGACAGCCAAGAGGTCAGCCCTTTCCCAGCAGGTAACCACAAGGTTGTTAGGAACAGACACAACAGCATTACACACACCAACATGAAACATAACTAACAACAACAAACCAACGAATGGTCATACGAGGGTTGTTCAAATATGAATGCAAGTAGCTTCATAACTTTCTTCACATATATGCTACGACAAAATATCATACCTTTCTGGAAAGAACTATTCGTCGCCTTTAAAATGGCACCAAACATGAAGAAACACTCACTATATTTCTCGAGTTACAGACCCTTATTCAAAGGCCATTCCTGTATACTGAAGTTTTTCTGAAGCAAATTGCAATGCACGTTTTGGTACAAGTGCGGATATAGTGTCATATCTTTGTATGTTTTAGACAAAATGGCACCAAATTTTAGATGCAAGTTAAAATAACAATCCAAAAGTTGCTTGCAGGAAAAGGTTAATATAATCCTGTTTCAATCTCGAGTAAACATGCACGTTTGTGACGTCATTAATTTTATGATAAACGTCATTTTGAGTTATCTACTGGTGATGGAATAATGAACATCGCTGTGTCGTTTTCTTTATGTTTTGTTGGAAACATGCTAAATAGGTCAAAAGGGGCTTTTCTAAACTCGCCGTCCTCTATTTACAAAGTTATTACATTTCATATCATTTTTCAAGCATTTTTCTGCTTCTTAATGACGTGTTTACATTAATTAAAATATGTCCAATCTGTCTAGTCCTCAGGACCAGGCGAGTAATTTTATTGTAAATAATGCCTATAGTGGTCAAACTTAAAGTTCACGTTCAAATTTAGACTAAACCCGCAATGTTATGACAAAAAAAATAAGTATAAATTCTATAACCCCTTCACTTAAGGCCTTTTTGACGTAATGAAAATGCTTTTTAGCTTTTAAAAATTGCCCAGTGTCCATCAATAATTTGTAGTAACAACTCAGTATGAGCGATCAACATATTGTCTTTGAGTTAAAACTAGTTTAAATGTTGCTTCGTGCATTTTGTTATATATAAGTTTAACTGAAACCAGACGGTGGTGTTTTGTTTACCATTTATTTGCTAACATAAGGAGACTACAATAGTGAAAACGATTCATTGTAATTAAACAAAAGCATGTCGGATTTTCGCAACTTTCACAGAATCATTATGTATGAATATGGGGATACTTCTTTAAAAATTTCAAGAAATTTCATCTGTTTATCGAAGAATTATACACTCGTCTCTATCACTGGTATATGTTCGACTCATTGAGTTTGTTAGTATACTAACGTAACCCTCATTCAAAGGGCCATAACTCGATAAGTACTCTGTATTTTTCTTTTGGCTTGGTGCCAGTTTAAAGGTGACATATTGACCTTTAAAGAAACGTTTACCATTTTGCCGTAGCATATATGTGAAGAAAGTTATGAAGCTACTTGCATTCATATTTGAACAGCCCTCGTAAGTATAAAAAGGGCTTATCTTTATTATACCACCCTTACCATTCTAGCATTAAAATATCGCTTTGTGCAAGTCCTGCACTGTTGTAGGTGGTATAAAATAGTTACATCATGGTTTATCAACATGTACGGAGTATCAAGCGTGTTGACAACCATCAAATGCATTAACCATATCCCATATGAGACAGTGAGGGACAAAAGCAACAGCATGGTACATGCACAATGCATGTGCGTCCAGCAAACACTAAAATTTATCTCGGAATCCGTCCAACCGGATCAATCTTTACTGTATGAAGAAACCATTATTTCTTATATTTTGAGTAAGCATATAATGATCTTGGTGCATGTGTGTCCAGGCTGATGTGATTCTTCGAATCTACTCGTTATGTAGGTTCGCCATGGCTATACGATATAACCACGCGGGGATTTCATAATGCACATAACGCCCCAATGTGAGTGATAAATTGTAGCAAACAAAACAAAATCAGTACTGAAGTGATACTGTTGTTAGTAAGTTTCACTGAATGTTCTATTTTCTGACCTCATAACTACATGACGCACAATGAAGATAAAACTATGGACGGTAAAGTCAAACCAAAAGTTGCAGAACTAGAGTTAAAGAAGCTGATGAAGGTTCAAACCAAACACTTCATATCTAGCACGGCCCCACTGCGTAACTGCACGTACATGTTTAAGATTTACGCATACCTTGACCTCGCGCTTGAGGTGGCCCTGCATTTGTCTAACTGCAATACCGCATCTGAAAATGCTTTTTTCCTTGCAACACTCATATCAGGCACTTAACGATAAGACGAGATTTCGGTGCATGTTTGAGCATTTCTCTTCATCCATGTTTTGTACATGCGAGTAGTGAAGGCTCTGGTGTGACTGCGTTTATGCGTAGGCTCGTCTGAGTGTTTGCTGCTCACCATTGCATTAAGTACCGAATTCTAGTGTGCTGGCCAATATGTATCTTAAAGACATATAGAGATACAGGTTTGAAAAAGATAATTGATTTCCCCAAAAAAGACATGCCGAAAAAGAAACTACATAAATGGAAATATATCAAAGAAACTTAATGCAAAAGTTTTATATGACCGTGTTAACCTCATATCGTCAAACTTTTATTATGTAACAAGAGAAAAGGAACATTGTCGACAATCTTAAAAAGCTTCACAGCTACTACCTATAAATGGATTGACTTAAATTGAGGGCCCGAAATTATAATGTCTCCTTAAAGTTGAGTACTACCTGAGTTAACCCTTATAGCGCCAATCACAATTGCAGCAGACGACAAATTTTGTGACATATTTCCTAATTTTCGACATGAGAATCGTCTGCCAGCGGACGATTCTAATGAAATATAATTTCTGATCTGTTATTTTGAAAATGAGGCAAAAATTGACATTGTGGTCTGCTGCAAATGATAGATTGTGCTTTAAAGGTTAAGTATTAATGTTTCTGTATGCTCTTTTATCAAATTTAATGTTTTATGACAGTAAATATTCTATAGCGTCTTGCATGGCTTATAGGGAGCGCAGTGGCTCAATGGTAGAGTGCTTGACTCGAGACCGAGGGGCGCGGGTTCGAGCCTCACCGGCGTCACTGCGTTGTGGTCCTTGGGCAAGACACATTTATCCTAGCTTAGTACTGGTTCAACCCAGGAAGACCTGTCCCTGTTTAACTGAAAGATTGTTGATGGGACGTAAAGAATCAAATCAAACAAAACAAACAAATCTTGCAAGGCTTAGTGCCATGCCCTTAGTGCCATGCCCTTCCACTTCATTTCAGCTTATGCCATTCAAAAATTCGTCATGTTCAACTTCGAACAAATGTACCTAATTTGTAAAATGGCCCTTTGCACGATTTGACAATGTGTCAAAATCGATGTGCTCAGTATTATGTCTATAAAGTGAAATAAATATATATGGGAAGCAAACCAAGGTAACATCGTAGTTTAAGTTGTAAAAAGCATAACAAAAAAGTGACTTTATAACCTTAAATAATATAGGCAATGAAAGTCATACTATGCTTAATTTTTTAATCAACTAATATAATTTTGTGCGTTATTCCATGTATTATAAGGTCCTTATTGTTTGACATCACACGCCACTTATATATTTTCTAATCATTTTTATCATCATTATCAAGTTTGTTTACATCTAGATAAACATAACCAGCCAATGAAGCTTCTCAAAGAAATCGTCACCCACTTTAAAAGATGACGTTGGTGCAATGATAACCTGTTTTGTTTTGTTTGAGGTTCACAGTACAAATACGGCGTCCTCAGGACGCGACTCATTCGGGCACGGAGGTCATATAATCGAGCTAACATGCAACAATAAATAAAACTATAATTTCCATCCTTCAAATATGTAATGCACTCAACTAATAAACCATATATGTATGCGTGATGGAGGAGCTTGAACCCAGATCATCCACCTAATAAGCCGTATAATACCCTTAGCTTTCGAACGGAGATGCGTGATGGAAAAGCTTAAGCCCAGTTCAAACACTTACATTTTTTATAAGCCGTATATACCCTTGGCTTTCGAACGAAGATACGTGATGGAAAAGCTTAAGCCCAGACCAAACACCTAAAAAGCCGTATATACCCTTAGCTTTTGAACGGAGATGCGTGATGGAAAGGCTTAAACCCAAATCAGCGACCTATTAAGCCGATTAATAGCCTTAGCTTTCGAACGGAGATGCGTGATGGAAAAGCTTAAGCCAAAACAGCCACCTAATAAGCCGTTTATACCATTACGCTTTTGAACAGAGATGTCTGATAGAAAGCTTCAACACAAATCATACACCCAATAAGCCGTATATAGCCTTAGCATTCGACCGGAGATGCCTGATGGAAAAGCTTAGACCTAGATTATACAAATGCCCTTAAGCATTTGAACAGAACTGTCTTATAGAAAGCTTAAACACAGATCATACACCAAATAAGCCGTTTATACCTTTAACGCTCGAACGTAGATGCGTGATAGAAAAGCTTAGACCCAGAACATACACCTACTCTTTAGCTTTTGCTCAGAGAGCTTAAACCCAGACCATACAGGGAATAAACCGTATATATCCTAAGCCTTCAAACGAAGATGCGTGATCGAATGCTTAAACCCAGATCATACATGTAATAAACCATATATATACTAAGCCTTCGAAAAATGGGTTTGAGACATTTTTTCCATACCAAACAATTTTTCACTTATAATTGGCCTCCATCTTGGACGCCATCTTGAATATATTGAATGCTCAATGATGCCAGAGTGGCATCACTCAGTTTTTCCAAGGACAATATATGCACTAACAGAATCAACAAAGAAAAAAAGTTTGAAATCAAGTTCCAGGTCCTCCAAAAATTCGCTCAAATTCTGCCAGACGACTTCATCCAAAAATTTTCCGCGCTCGCTTTGCTCGCTCGTAGTAACTTTTTATATTTCTTTATGGATCCGTTTTTATCCCTCTTAGCTTTTTACTCTATTATATCGTACCAAATTTTGTCCTCGCTCGCTCGTACTCAAATTATATATTTTATTTCTTATAGATGGAAGTCCATTGCTTGATTTTAGTAATGCATAGCTGTGTATAAATGTATGCAGATTCAAATAGCTTTTAGGCAATATAATAGCCATTAAAGTTTCCTCGTTCACTTCGCTCTCATGAAGTAAAATTACATGCACATTATATGGTTTTTTTTTTTGTTTTTTTTTCATAGTGATCGCTTGCTTTGGTTTTAATGATTTTCATATCAGGATGAAAATGTATAAATGTATGCTTGCATATGTATGAGTATGTGCTTGCATACATGGATGTATGAACATTTAGCAGCATATACATGCGTGTGCATGCGTGCATACATGTGTGCATGCAGGCGTGTAGGTACATTTTGCAATACCCCCGAAGTATTGAAGTTGGCCTCGCTGGCTTTGCATCTCCCAATATTGATAAGCTTCCTACGCCTATGTTACTCAGTATACAAAGAGTTAGAAGGAGCCTGTCCATACGCGCAGTCTCACAGAATGGATCTTCCCACTTCTGTCAGGGTTTAAAGATATTAGAACCAGCACATGGGATACAATGTTATGATATTCATCGTAGCATAACATCTCCCTTTAAACATGCGTGCGTAGTTACATATTGGCTTATAAGCGTAAGATGTCTTGTATTCTGAGCCTTAACCTAGTACTATACTTTCCTACTTAGAGTATGCGAACAGCGATGCGCATGTTCATCTGATAATCTGTTGCTCGCCTGTGCGATAAGTACACTCGTTTGTGAATAAAATCTGTCTTTTTTCTCTAGTGGATCTTATCACTAGGTAAACACAACTCAATAACGCAGGTACAAATATACTCATATGTAAGCCGGAAGCAGCTCTACAACAAGATAATTGTATCAACGGAGTTTGAGAATAAAATGTTCATAAGACCATAATAGTGTATAGATAACAACCTTTGATAGGTAGGACGATGTCCTCGAGAGATTGTGGCAGGCTTCAATAAAAATATGTGTCGTTTGCTAACTTGATGCGCCTCTCTCTAATAAATGCTTAGAGAAAGGAAAAATAGTTTATCTCATGACGTTGTGTCTGGGAGTGATATAACGCCATGCAATAAAATCGATATACCACCTAGTGGCTTACAGATTTACGGGAAACGTTATGAAATGATGCTTTTAACAACGCCATGTGTATATGACAAAACCCTAATGTTTTCGCGCAAAAATGAAAAAAATGATTGCACAGTAATGGTATTGTCAAAGGATATATAGAATCTAACATTCTGTATTATTGAATTTATTAAACTCGTTGCGAAAAAGCGATAAAATGCTCATCAAGCCTCGCATTTTACATCTGTTCCTCAACGCGTTTAATAAATTCAATAAAACATAAGCACTCATGTAAGATCCTCTATTTAAAGTATACAGAAAATTTGAGCCAAAATGAACATGTACATGCCATCAAAGCTTGAGCTTTAAAGAAACACGGAAGTGCTTTTAAAAAGAATGGTTACCCATGCATTAACATCCGCAATAAAAGTCTCGAAGGCGGCCTTAAAATGGAGCCCACATACCACATCATGTTAAAACCTACAGGCTGGGGGTGAGTGATAGTTGCAACTGGTCCCATTGACAAAGTAAGCCATGTTCATGTATGTATTCTGGGCGGGACAGTTGCATGGCTGATTCTCTTTTAATGGATTTATATGCTTCATGCAAAACTATTTTGGATCCTGATCAGAAGCCAGTTGATCTGAATCTATACTGCTCTCGAAACTTACATAACAGGGATCGACTGGGCAAAGTTTAATATATACAAAATTGAAGAAAAATGTAAGAATGTTAATAACTTTGTAAAATGGCGAATCAATGTATAACAATTGTTTGAAATGGTTACATTGGAAGTACCTTACTAATGAATATTATAACAGATAGGGATTCCAACTGGTTTCAAAATCAGAGTAAAAATAAAAAAAAGATAATTTTTGAATCTGCAGTATATCTCCTAATGCAATGATTTTAATAGTTTCATACCATTTTCCAATGTATTACATTGTGCTATGTTTTCATGTAGGGAAATCGAAATAAAAGCACGTCTATTCCAAAGTACAGCACTGTTATTTTTTTACAATTAAGTTGCGAAAAAAAATCACTGTACAGTTAAGATAAAATGGCACAGACAGATCGTATGGGCCTGGTTAAACGTACTCATTCAATTCAAGGTAAAATTTAGTACGGTTTCAAACGTTAAATATGCGGTTTTGCTGCTGTCAAGTGTTTATTATGCTTGTTTCTTGGCCTAAATATCAAATACCGTATGATTGGAAAATGCATTCATGATAAAATGAATTGCCCCTGGAATTTCAATTGAAGACAGTGGTGCTTAAAGAGAAGTCTATAAACATGATCTGTTTTTTCTCCCAGTAGATAATTATGTGTTTTATGTAACGACACATAAGTAGAAAGAATTATATGGGGATGTGATGCACACGAAGCCTCATCTGACTGACTGAATAAGTGAGAAATAACTCTGCATAATGGTGAAGGACTAAGCCATTTTGGGGAGATAGAACATTATCGTATGAGCCCTAATAAGCAACCTGCATATAACTTGTATACACTCTATTGAAAACATCAAAGATTCAAATCCGATAGTTTTAATGAAGCCAGCTTACAAGGATTCACACGATATATCCATATTCACAGCGAAATTGCATCCCTAGACAGACTTTAAATTGATCCAGGGGTCGCAAGTCGATCCCTGCCTGGTCTCATCCTGTCGCGGAGATTGATCATGAAATAACTTCTACGTCCATTCTTCTCCCTTCCACTGACTTCATTCATGAAGGATTTTTGTCAGTTACAAGCGAAAGTATGTGCACAAAGTACTGGTTAACCGCTTGTTCAAGCTCCCCCAGGAAAGAAGTGGGGTTAGGTGAACTGACCGTCCCTACATGACCATAGCTGTTGCCTGGGACGTAAAGCAACACACCAAAACCGAAATCAACTTGCAATCAGACGATTAGAAGTACAGTCGAACCTCGTACAATAAAGGTCTTTGGGACTAGAATATTTATCCAAATAAACAGTAGTTCGAATTATTGGGAGGAAAAAATATATACCCCCGAAAAATAATTATTATCATATCATTTCTGTCATACATACGTCTTGGGCACGTAAAAGAAACGACCAAGGAGTCGTTTTATATACGCACTCTAAACATTTATGTTATTATAGACAGTTATTAAAATATTACTCCTCAAAATAATTGAAGGACTAAGACTTTCGAACCAGGGTAAAATTAGCTCAAATATCTAAATTCTGCAAAACATGTCCCAAATATTTCTACTGTTTATGCCCATGAATCAAGAATCAATATGGCCGATTTCCATTCCAATTCTGTCAAAAAAGTGTCTCATATGCACATCCCCCCCCCAAAAAAAAAACAAAAAACAAAAAAAAGCCCAAATACCTCTTTCAAAAGGCAGTGGGCGGGGTAAAAAAATTCTTCTGTGGTCATTCGGGCAGAATAAAAGTGACATCGAATGAAACTTTGTTTTAAACAAATCATATTATTTGCAAAATATTTCTTCAAACAGTTTCATTATTCTGGGAAGCAAACATTTTCTATCTCTGACAATCGTATGGTTGCTTTGGTATTGTTTTGTTTTTTGAAAACAATGTTTGCACTGGGTCATCAAGAATCAGATTTTCAATCGTCATTCTATGATTTTGAGTGTTAGAAAGATGTCCCGCTGAATTATACAAAGATTGTCACAGACAAACGTCAAAACATGCTCTCTGAACATGTAGGTGTGTCATTACTTCACAGCGCAAATGGAGGAAAGAGTTGATATCAGCATTCTAAAGCATTATTCATTCATTTCATGCAGTTCTGTGGTCCATGGATTAAACACAAATATGATATTCCAGTACAGTTAGGTCAAGTTTTAAAATGACACAAAATTCATATTAGTAAAATTTCCATCATTTTCTTTTTACTGTTTTGCTTTACAGTTAAGTAGGGCCCCAAAGAAGTCCAAAAAATTTAGATTAGATCGCAAAATTGGTTTTTAGAATACATTCTACACGAAATGCGCCAATATTATAATTTATAGTACTGGTCCTTCAATTATTTTGAGAACTATATATCATAAACAGGTCTTATTCTCTGAATCCAGTGTGTCCCGAAATATTTTTGAATAAGTGAGTTTTTCAAAAAATCCTTAGTTCAAATTTGTGGGGTTTTACTGTACGTGTGACTGATATAGAACTCAATGTCCGCTTATAGGATCATATGTGTTATTAAGGGGAATATGATATCTAAATTAAATTAAAGTATGTCTGTGTTGGGGGATTTTAACTAATTGCATATGATATCTTCCTTTTATCATAAGAATGTAACATAATGGAATAGAGAAATCAACAACACCATTTTATCCTGCTATTATATATTTTATTATGAAATCAAAGAGCAAATACATGAATAACAAAAGTAGAAAATCATTCATAAGATCAAAACATGCCCTATCTACTTGAAAATAACAACATAATCATTACAAATTAAATGCAAAGAAAACAGCATATAATTTTTACCTCACAAAATTCTACATGGTAAATGCATTTGTTACATTTTGCTGCATCCAGGGTATGATCCAAGTGCTTGGTCTATTCATTGTTTAGAGAACGAAATGTACAAAAGGTGACGCACATTCTCAACATGTTCCTTTGCGAAACAGATTTTACACAACTATTGTAACGTAGGTTAAAATTGAAATGCAGTAAAACTTTTGACATAATATGTCAAAAGTTATACCGCATTTCAATTTTATTGTTTTCGAACTACATGAGTGGATACAGCTGACTTTGGAATGTCTGAATTTTCTCAAAGAGTGCTACAAACGAGTTGGTACATATGTATAGAGAATGAGATATATGTCACGTCAAATAATACACAATAATCATATAAGTAAAATCTGCAAAAGTATAACACTCGTGCTGCTTCCTTTGTTATTTTGTGTGCGTTTAACAGTTAACAAATAAATGAAAAAGTGAAGAGTAAGTTACTCCGCTGTGTATCCTGGTGGGTAGTTGAGTACTACATTCGATGGACAGTTTGGTGTCTTACAACATTTTCCAGCTGCTGGTGGGTCTAGTGTGCATGTACTTGGAAGCTGCCAGTTAAGACATCTGAAAACAGAAGGATATCAGAGGGTTACCATATGCATATACAATAATGAGCCCAGAAGTGAGAAAATCTGTCTTATGGTTTTTCTGACCAGGTCATACTCAAACCAGCCTGCTTAGAGACGAGCTAGAAAATAGTTTTTCAGCTAGAAAATAGTTTTTCCCTTGTAGCAATTTTTGATTTGATACTTTCTTATTACTGAATATCTAAGGTGTTGATCAGACTGCACCGATGCGCAGGATGGTATGTGCCTTTGTTTTTCACAACCAAGATCACAATTTTTCTGTCTTCAGGGCGGATATTTATTGGCAGAAATTTTATTTTGTTCCATGCAAACAGCAAGTGCACACATCAACCTGAGCTACCGGACAGTCTGGTCAGAAGTTTTGTTTTTCATTTTCTGAAATTGTAACAAGAGACATACAAAGAGAAAAGGGACTCAATGGGAATGACAAGGGTTTCTAAGTCTGCGCGCAGGTGTTTACTCTGCGCAATAGTCACTATCTTAGTCAAACAGGGTAAACTGTACCTATTTCTATCAGCCCAGATCTAGAATATAGTAAAGGAAGTGTTATACCAAAAGTCTCAAGAAGGACAAACTGTGTTTTTTAAAACTGTTTATCATTTAAGGATTATTGTTTTTAAATAGGTGTCTGCAAGTATATTGCATTTGGTCTATTCAGCTACATGTAGCCTTACAACTTTGCTTTATCTGATCCTAGTGTATTTATTTTTTAATTTAAAAGAGGTAGATTTTCAGCTGTGTAAGTATACAGTAACATCAAAGTTAAATATGTTCTTAAAAATGGTATACTTTGGAAGCAAAGAATGCATCCAAAGAACTGAAACTAGAGTGTGCAAATATTCAGGCCAGACTAGCTAGTTTCGGCCATTTAGGCTTCATCAGTGACCTTCTAATAGTTTCATAGTTCCACAATGAAACCCATGATCCAAAAGGACAAGAAAATAAAATCTACACTATATTGAAGGGCTGACTTGGCTAGATTTGGACTGTACCTAAGGGAAAATGGAAAAAAGATACAAAATTCCCCTCACACAGGAGCAATTGGACCAATTCGTTCCAGTTGCTTCTCCAGGGAGGTTCGTTTGGTCCTCTGTGAAATACGTTGAAAGCTTAGAAACTCAAAATGATGTTCAGTCAGTAGCTTAACACTCATAAAATATACAAGCCACTAGCAGAGGCTCTGATCAGTCTGCGTGTATGTGCAGGCTGATCTGCGGCTTGGCTGGTCGCACATACCTCACTGTCGGAAATCCCATGCCACAGCTCAATTGTCAGCCACCCCCTCCTGATAAACTTTTCTGGATTCGCACATGATGACAACATAACGCCCAGGTAACATGAAAGCGTTCCTGAGTTCATACGGTATAATGAAGAATATTATGACCTCTCAAAATTTAAAACGGCATCATTTAGAAATAGGAAAAAACAAAGCAGGAAAGCAAAGATTGGGTTTGCTTTAGACAATGAGTTTAAAATGTAGATAAAGCCACATCGTTTATATTTCTAGGTCTCACATTAACTCATCTATCTGATATAATAAGCATTTGTTTCTGACATACAGTGTACATTAGATAATAACCATATGATTTGACAAAAAGTATTACTTATCACAAAAATTGAAATCAAATAAAGCGCCAGCACCAATTTGTTAAACAGCTGACACGTTTTTTTTGGATAAAATAAAATAGAATACAGTTCAATACATGTTCTTTTCAAATCATATATTATTATCACTTTTGTGCGAGTTTGCCATTTTACTGAGGTATCATGATTAATAACTTACAATCCTTGACATTGATATTGATGAGTGGCACCGTTGACACATGTGCATTTGTATGTACATCCATCCTTCCAGCTCTGACCTTGCTGGTAAAGTTGGTTCTTATAGTAGCATCCGGGCTGTGTTCCTGTAAAAAATTATATGGTATTATTATACAGGACTTTAGTTAAGAGTGCGTAACGAAAATTTTATTTTCTTATTTCCCAACCAAAACATATGTTGTGGGTACTCAAAAGAACCGGCTCAATGAGACGGTTCTTTTGAGCACCCAAAACATATGTTGAAATTGATGGGTAAGAAAATATTTACAATTTTACGCTGAAATTTTTTGTCTATCTAAACCTATGGTATATGATGAGACTGAAGAGACTGAAGAGTTTTTAATAATGCGAGGAAATAAATATTATTTGGATTTATAGAATCTCACGAGATTTACATGTTTGTCACCTGCAGCAATTCTCAGGCCCAAAAGAACCAGCTTCAGTGACAATCAGCTTTTAGATACCAGTACCTGAAAAGCCTTATGCCACTCTGATGAGTTTACAATTCCTGTACATTAGATTCAGGCGAGCCTGTGCAGCCTCCTTTTAAACGTAGAGACTCTAAATGATGTTCAGTCAGGAGCTTAATATTCATATTCAAGCGGTTAGCAAAGGCTCTGATCAGACTGCACGTATGCGCAGGCTGGGTTATGCCTTTGCTGGTCGCACATATCAAATTGTTGAAAATCTTATGTTGTGACTCAATTATATTGAATAACATTTCATCTCTTACGTTTGTGTTATGTCCTCATCTTTTTCAGACAATACAGATAAGGAATATTAAAGCCAGTTTGTTTCTGAGTAACCAAGTATTATTGTTCATTATCACATTATTACCTTCCTAAAACCTAAACAGGAAGTGGCAAACAAAATGTTTGAAGCATGTCCCCGTAATGTAACAGAATATTAACACTTTGGAGAAGGGAAACCCCTAAATGGGTACTTTGGCAAACAGTGACGACCCAGATTTGTTTGTTTGATTTAATTTCTTACGTCCCATCAATAATCTTTCAGTTATAAAGGGACGAGTCTTCCTGGTATAAACCAGTACTCAGCTATAATTATTGTTCTTGCTCAATGACACAACACAGTGACGCCAGTGAGGCTGGGACCCGCAGCCCCACGGTCTGGAGTTAAGCAGTCTACCACTGAGTCACTGCACTCTCAGTGACAACAAAGATGAAATGCCGCATAATGCAGCATTGCATCAGTGTCTGCAATGTTTGCCAAGACAAAATCGACCTTTAGATAAATAAATACAATATTGTTTAGAAGTTTTAACCTTCGACCCTCAATATATGAACCATCCTGACTTAACTGTATCAGACTTTATGGAATATGCCATTGGTCCTAAAAGGGTAATATTCAATTGAAAATATTCAGCACTTCATTCAACTCTATCGGATTGAACCTTATTTCAAACACACTAATTTTTATGTTTTCTATCATCAAATAATTGCATACCATCAGTAAAAGGATGCATTCATATTAAATATCTGTAAAATGTCAGTGGAAGTTAACTCTGTTTTTTCCATGTCATTGTTCCCATATTCTCTATGTAAACTGCTTATGATGTCATAGGGACCAGAGCACGATATGTTGGTACCTAAAGCATACGACACAAACCCTCTTATAAACTAGAAATGATGTTTATGAAACAATATGCCCCCAATCCTTTGCTTGTCATCATCCTCTATCAGCTGAACTAATATGAACTAAAATAAAAAAATAATAATTTCACCCATTAAGCATGTGACAATGTTTTATGCTGCTATTTTTGAAAATGTTTCGGGATACATGTGTCTTTATTTAAGTTTTAAATGCCCAAATTTACAAAGGGACATTACTTAAAAAGATCACATAACTTTTTTTTAAAAAATTCCACCAGGTAACCTACGTATCATCTTCTACCATCCGACCATGTTTGAAGCTGCTAGCTACAATATTTTTTGAGATACCTCGATTACAAGTTCCCAATGCCCAATTATGCAAAGAGCAATAAAATAACATTTGTTTTTAAATTTTGACCAGGTAATCTACTGATCATCTTCTGTCAACTGACAACATTAGAAGCTGCTACCTATAATAATTTTCGAGGTATCTTGATTATAAGTTTTCAATACCCAAATTTGCAGACGGCAATAACTCGAAAAAATAAAATTACTTTAGTTTTTAGTTTTCATCAGGTTGATGTACTTATTATCTTCCATTTGCTGACCAAGTTTGAAGCCACTTGCTGTTATAGTTTTTTAAAATCTTAATTACAAGTTTTCAATGGCAAAAATTTGCAAAGGGCAATAACTCAAAAGCCTTTTTTAGCATTTTCAACAGGTTGTCTACTCATTATTTTATATTAGCTGACCAAGTTTGAAGCTCATAGTTGTTATAATTTTTGAGATATCTTGATTACCAAATATCAGTATGACACTTTGCAAATGGCAATGACTTAAAAAAAATTACCAGGTAATTTACTTATCATCATCTGTCAGTTGACCATGTTTGAAGCTGCTAGCTATACTGACTTTTGAGATATCTTGATTACAAGTTTCCAATACCCAAATTTGCAAAGGGCAATATCTCGTAAAAACACTTTTTTAAAAAAACTTTAACCAGGTTATCTACTCATTATCATCTATCCACTGACCAGCTGACCAACCACTTGCTGTAATTGTTCTTTAAGACATCTTGATTACAAGTTTTCAATGCTAAAAATTGTAAAGGGCAATAACTCATTTTAACAAAAAATTACCAGGTTTTCTACTCATTATCCTCTATCAGCTGACTATTGTTTGAAGCTTATAGCTGTTATAATTTTCAAGATATCTTGATTACTAAATATCATTATGACCCATTAAAAGAACATAACTCCACAAAGGAAGATAATCAAGACTTTACAAAAAAATATATGTCAATTATTGCTTGATGAGGAATCCATATATGAAATTTCAAAACTGTATCTTGATAAATTTTGAACGGACACACAGCCAGACTGACGCACAGACAAGCCAAAAGCAATATGCCCCTTCCTCTTTTCCAATGTTGGGAGCATGACATATCAAGTAAGGCTAAAGGTGTGAATGTGGACTGAGCCTTCACCTTTAACCATAGATGCGACCAGGGAAGGCCCTGACGAGGCTCGCCTAAGTCTTCGCTGCTCACCAATGCAGTTATACCAAATTCTTGTGTACTGATCCATATACACAAATTATTACATACCAGTTTGCAGACCAGAGCTACCAGTGCCAGTGCCTGTAGCAGATCCAGTTCCCCCAGTACCGGTACCTCCTGTACCAGTTCCAGTTCCAGGTCCACCGGTTCCAGTTCCAGTCCCACCAGTTCCAGTTCCGGTTCCAGTACCACCAGTTCCTGTTCCAGTGCCAGTACCAGGGCCTACTGCCAAGCCAGAGCAGTCCGGTTTCCCACAGCATTCTCCCGCAGGTTTCTTTAATACACAACCAGCTGGCAATTCTCCATATGTAGGGCATCTACAATGTATATACGTTTTTACCATTATCCTTTGAGTATGCTTGTATGTTATGTTAGATTTTAAAGTGAAAGAAACTTAAAATCTCTACTGCTATAGCGATATTTTATTGAAAAATCGTAGATTGTATTTATTCTGTTGATAAACATTGCAGGTAATCAGACCAAATGGATTTTAATAGGGCTGAACCAATATGCTACAGAACTTATTTTCTTTATTCCAGTTCCGGCTAGCAAAATGGAGTTTTTTCGTACATAGTACTATGCGTATGGCGCCTTACCTACATGTACACCTGATGTTTGATTCAATTCTCGAATTGTGCAGGTATTTTCCGATTGCATGCTTAACCTGAATATATCACATGATGATATCAGTTTAGACGCAGAATAGTGACTTAAAAGAAACCTGCTGATCAGGATTCACACTAGTTTCCTCTCTTCATTTAAATACTTTCTAATAACTGGAATCTTGTAAGTTTTGTAAATCTTGTGGAGCAAAAAAAAACATCCAGCAAAGTAAGGGATATTGTGCTTATGTTAATATTAAGAAATTGAGAACAATACACGTTCTACTTACTGATCTACACATCTGAAGAACCCTGTTTGACCATTTTCACACGTACAGTTGTAGTCACAGCCATCCCTCCAAGTATCTCCAGCTGGATAGTAGCGCCCTTTGTAGACACATCCACCACCTGTATCAATTGCGTAATCATTAATCATCGATTTAATGGAGTGTTCAAATTTTATTTACAGAACAAGCTAGACATTTGAGAGAAAATTGATATATGTCTAATACGTTTTCGAAGTAAATTGATTTCATGGTGACAAATCTATAATTTGCATAGATAAAAAACATGTGAACACTTTTTAATAGATTGCTTGATTGAAATTGCAAGCTCTATTTATAGAATGTATTTGTTATATAAATAGAAATATTCATGGAAAAGTATACATATGCTTCTATGTGCTCAGGAAAACTTCAAAGAATCAGTCAACATAGTTTTATAAAATAGTAATATTTGCCATACGCTGGTCCTTCAAAAAAAATGGTGCCTACAGAAAGCAGAATACTACTCTGGCTGGTGGTAGAGGGTGAGAGTGTTGTATTATCAATTTATTCTCACAAACAGACTCATTTACAGATGATTAAACAGTCTTTCAGGATTACTTAAACCGTTAATGCAGAAGTATATTGTAACTATCCTGATTTGGGTAAGTTAATTTAAAATCTAAGGGATTTGTTTTCGGTTTTGCTCAATGATTGATTGAATATTTAGTTATCAAACAGTAAACAACCCGATCAGATGCCAAATGCTCAGCTTGTCCTATAAACTGACGCTATGCTGAGAAAGCTTTCATGCCAGCTATGAATTTTTAGTGTTACAACAACAACATAATCTAGGGCAAAGATTTGGCGCCAGTGAAATACATTTAAGCCCCCAGCCGCTCGAGCTGCTGTCTGTTCTAAGGCGGTTGTTCAGTTGTTGTTGAATCATTGTTTTATGTACCTCCAATTGTTATTTTCGTTCTATGTTTTGTCTTTCTTTTTGTAAACATTACTCTGTGTCCTTCTTAGTTGTGCAATCACCTTCAAGAGTAAAAGAGATCTGGTTGCTTTGCTTTAATTGCCTGCCTGATATCTTGTGACTGTTAGGGTTTTGTGACTCTACCTTACGGTACCTTTGGTTGGTCTGCAGTGTGTGATTGTGGCATTTTCTTATCATACTCACCTACGTTTTTATATTGGTTAAACATTTGTTTAGCAGTCCACTTGTCAGGCTGCACATTTGGTTTTGCTCATCTGAGCCTTATACGCATACACAACTATGTATTCATGTGCTGGTGCTAGTGTGGTAAACAATATTTGTTCATATTTGATATGGTTCATGTTTTGCTGTACTTTTGGCATAATATTAAAAATGAGTAAAAGTTGTTAATCTATAGATTTTTAATGATGTAGAGTAAAATCTCCAATCACAACGTCATTCTGTGCCTTAATAATTGATTTGTGATTATTTTGCCAAATTAATTAAGTGTCAAGGAAACAGCTTGCAATATCACATACTGAATCCTGTAAATCCAGAGCCTGGTGCCTGAGTAGCAATGCCCGATCCCCCAAAGCCTGTTCCTGTGCCTGTACCAGTTCCCCCTGTTCCAGTTCCTCCAGTTCCAGTACCAGTACCTGTACCACCAGTGCCAGTTCCTGTACCAGTTCCAGTACCACCTGTTTGATCTGGGAATAAAGGACACAAACATTGGCTATATTGAAAAAAATATTCCAAGGTCATTATCACGTTGATAAAGTGATCTACAAGTCTGTAGATCATTTTATCAGAGTGACTAAGACCTTGGGATAATATACAAATCATGATACTGTTTGTTATTATAGTCAATATGTTGTGGATCATTTATGTTATTTCTGTCTTGTTGTTGTTATGCTTTCATGCGCGTCTGTTTATTTGTGCCTTGTGGTCACCTGCTGGGAAACGGCTGACCTCTGAGGTGTCAAATTTTGAAGTTATCACTTTCTCATTGGTATCCCGTGTCAGGTGTGGTGCCTAATGGTATTCATTCCTGATCTTTGCCTTCTTTCTTATTTAGCAATATGTTAAATATGGAATCAAACTAAACACGTTTCCTGGTAAATAAGTATGAGTCCCACATACATCAAAAACAAATCAGGCTGCACATTTGCAGGAATTTTACTAGAAGAAATATCTTGTCATAGCAGGACAAGGATTAGATTACGGTATGAGCCTAATAAAATGCTCTTAATATACGAGGCTTGTTCAGAAACTATTGAGACACATGCATTTTAACATGCAATATTTGGTGCAGGTAGTTGAAATTCTCACTGTAGTATTATTGTCCTCTTGCAAAGTTATTTTGCTGTACAATGTTGGACTAACTGCGTCGACTTTCATTCTTCTGTTACCTTAGTAACCACAGGTAGCAATTACCGGAGCACGCCAAAAAACGCTTTAAGTACTTAGAAAACTCAATTTTACAATCACCATGACTTATATGATCTAAGTAAAATATTTTGCAAACATTGTTCAACAAAAACTGCCATTCCGTGTGCATCATTTGATAACAGATTTGTAATGGTTACAGCAAAAGTATTGGTATATTTGACACGTACTCAATGATACTCTTGAATTTCAAATGTCAAAATTACGACGTCAGTGGAAAACGTGGAGCACCAAAAATGAAATTACTGAGTGCAACGCCTAAATGCATTTTTTAAATGAAATTAACGCCAAATGTTTAGTTATATTTTATTTGCAGCTGGTAAAAGTGTTCGTTTGAAACACTTCTTAGCAGACTATTCAGCGTTTTCGCTTTTCACAATCAAAAATAAATTTGACATGCCCACATCAGTGGGTTTCCTCAACGTATAGTTCAGATTGTTCACATATAACAAGTCAAGCCGTATATCTCCAAAGTCCATACAGATAATTAGTGAATTCTGCAAATGCAGACATACATATCAATAGTGTATGCACCAAAAGTCCCTAAATTGTCAATTTATCAGTGTAGCTTAATTACCTAAATGATATTATTATAGACACTGCACAATGAACTCAAACGTTATATGGCGAGCTCCGATGTGGCGAAAGTATCCGTCATCTAAAGGCTATTGCACCTTAGCAATTAAAGATAACTGTAAGATAATACAGGCCACGTCCCCTTAGATGCTGCACTTAATGTATATGTACTTTGTTTAAACTACTGTTCAGTCAGTTTGACAAAATGGTGATTGTCTCAATAGTTTCTGAACAAGCCTCGTATATTTGATCAGAATTTAAAGATATTTACAGATACGTTCTTAAAACATTATGTACACTAATGGCTTTGTCTTTTCCATAACAAATTTCAGACAAAACAAAGTAAAATCTGCGTCCACCTGTATTAAAGAAGCAACCTGTATTAAGCCAGCATGTATCATTTCCCACAAAATACACCTGCATTGAAAAGAACCAATATGAAGCAAGCACTGGTCTTAAGCCAGCACATTTTGACTACCCTTTAGGTGCTTGCTTAATACAGTTAGGATCAGGGTTAAACTAAATGGGATAAACAAACCATATATATGAAGGCATTTAAAAGATAATAAAGTAATTGTTATTTACATCTGAATAGTATCATGAGATTTCCAACAATGTGGTATGTGCGCCCAGCAAAGCCTCAGATCAGCCTGCGCATACGCACTGTCTGATCAGACCCTTTGCTAGTCGCTTGAATATTATATGAGTGGTAAGCTACTGATTGAACATCATTTGGAGTTTCTAATCCTATCAGGAGGCTGTACAGGCTCATCTGAGTTTACACATGTAAAAATGCCACATTGTTGGAAATCACGTGTAACGTCTCATATGTATGCTACTATTGTTTTAGTGCATCAAGGAAGATTTACCAACAGTCAATTTTATCTACCACTTTGTCTTCTGGGTAATGTTGCATGCTTACTTTGATCATCAGCTGATTATTTTTGATATCACCTTTTTCGAAATTTCTATCAGGAATACCATCAGAGTTCCAAACAGTTTTTGGGCCTGATCTTGTTCCAAACTGATTGTAAAGGTTATCAGCAGACAGCACTAGTAGTCAAATAATTAACCACTTGTCAGTAAATATTGAAACTACCGAAATGAATTGAGCCACGACATGAAATTTCCAACAAAGTGGTGTGTGCGACCAGCACAGCCTCAGATCAGCCTGCGCATATGCGCAGTCTGATCAGAGCCTTTGCTAGTCGCTTGCATATTCTATGACTTTTAAGCTACTGACCGAACATCATTTGAGGTTTCTAAGCTTTTAAGGAAGCTGCACATGATCGTCTGAGTCTACGATTGTCAAAATGCCACAATGTTGGAGGTCGCGTGTCGCGGCTCAATTAGAGGTTTTTACATACCACAGTAGCCGCAATAACTTCTGCAGTTTGTCTTAGCCCAATCAACATATGGCTCGTGGCATGCATTCTGGGAATATTCTGGACAATTGCTCAATACATCAGTACATGGCCCTGTGGGTCCCGTGCCTGCAATATTAAGAAGATGTGATATCACTATGTTGATACTTTTCTTAATGGATACCTACCATGATATATAGAGATGAGATGACACATAATAGGCACGGATCAAACCTTTGAATTAGGAAACTATCTTCAGTTAAACTCAGGACAAGATAGTTACCTTTATGACAAAGTTTTTTTGTAATACTATGTGTTTATAACCAAACATCTGCGAGTGTTTTTATTATTTTACATGTAACAAGAACTCCTGCAAAGTTTTACTTAATTTTATCAAAAGACAATCAGGTTATTATATTCTATCTATGACCAGGCTCCAAGACTATAGCTGAAATATCAACAAGGAATTTTTAAACTTTACAGCGGTACTCAGATGATCACCATAGAATTACAGACTTACAAGAAAAAAATTCAGATCAAAACATAGTAACGAAATTTCAGAATATTTATTTAGACACTGGCCAACACATGAGAATGTGGTGCTTCTATCATTATCGAGAAACGTTGGTCCATGTGAAAATGCATATAAGTGAAGGCTCACCAGAGCCTTCACTGCTTACATACACAAAGTATGGATGTCAATGTAGATTCACATTACAATTTAGATCTATACCATTGCTGCATACGTCAGTATGGACACTTAAATGAGACTTTTTTTTGGATAAGAAGCAATTCCAAAATCACAATATTTGAGCCGTGACATGAGATTTCCAACATTGTGGTATGTGCGACCAGCAAAGGATCGGATCAGCCTGCGCATACGCGCAGTCTGATCAGAGCCTTTGCTAGTTGCTTGAATATTCTATGACTATTAAGCTACTGACCCAAGAAAAATTTGAAGTTTCTAAGCTTAAAAGGAGGCTGCACAGGCTCGTCAGAGTCTACACTTGTCAAAATGCCACATTGATGGAAATCTCATGTCACGGCTCATATATTCTTATAATTAACTTACCTGTTCCAGTGCCTCCAGTACCAGTTCCAGGTGCTGTGCCTGTACCACTGGTTCCTGTTCCTGGGGCTGTTCCTGTACCTGTTCCTGGGGCTGTTCCTGTACCACTGGTTCCAGTTCCTGGGGCTGTTCCAGTTCCTGTTCCTGGGGCTGTTCCAGTACCTGTTCCTGTTCCAGTATCTTAAATTGCAGTAACAGAATAATAAACATACACATAGAAATGCCAGAGGGTGCTTGCTAGTCAGACTACCAAATGAACACAACTTACACATTTTTGGCATCCAGTTTTCATATCATTTCACTATATACATTAATGAAAATACACAAACAAATATGTGCATATGAATGGGAAATTCGACAATCAATTGAAGATCACAGTAAATCTTGGTAATTATGTTTAGCTCATAGCAGCTTTATATGAATTAAAGAAATGAATTGCCAGACAAATAAATTACTAGATGGCTGAAGTACTGACTAACAAGTTTGAACGACCATTGCATAGAAAACTTTCCGATATAAAAAAAACTATTAATGATGGCAGATTGTGACTAGGTAAATAAAGGAAATTCAACTTTAGTGTGCGTTCAATATTACCAGTTATTTGAAAGCTATATACTATTGCAACTGTGGCCACCAACGCCTCATACCGAAAAACGTGCATTATGACGTTATCAAACCACGATTGTGTGATATTATGTTTGGTGTTAATTGGTCAAAATTGCAGGTTACATCTATTTCAACCATTTATACCTCATTATCGGAGGAATAATAAGAGCAGGTAACTGAGACCTCTGACACACATAATACGTCTAAAGTGAGCATTTAGAAAACGTTAATATGTAGATACAAACAATACATTCTTAACCCATTAATGTCTTATGAAATAAGCAACCATTATTGATTGAACCACAATAAAATAGCCCATCATTCAATTTAAGGATTGGTGTTTTAATTTTCCAAATTATCATGCTCCTAATTTTGAAGCATCGTTAAATGTGCCTATGCTGCTTCCTTAAGTCCCACTAAACTGTGTCGATAGGCACAGTAACCTGAATGAAGCATTAGTGCTTAAGGCACAGAACATTGAAGAGCCTGTTTGAATTTAAAAATATTTATAAATGATATATTTTGTTTGTATTTTACAAATCTTAACTACAATTGGCCATGTGCATAGTAAGTATGCAGAAAACATATCTTTGCAAGCAAATACATACCAAAATCCAACATTCATGCTCCTATATTATTGACTTTTTTTTAAGTAATTGTGATTTATTGTCATTTAATAAGTTAAATAATACGCATACACTCGTATTAGGCCATCTGTAAAGTTGCCCCCCATGCAAAGGCATAGTTGTATTACTATTTGTGAGAACAATCCTTGTTTGACAATATATTTTCTACCAAATTTGTAACATCAGTAACAGTGTAAAAGGGTTAATCTTTTCTCATCCACTAGCTTTCATATTTATGCTGGGTGCTCAAAACAACCCTCTTATGGAGATGGCTACTTTCAAGGAGATGGTTCTTATAACTACTCTAATTGAGATGGTTCTTTGAAGTACTCACAACATATCTTTTGACTGAAGAATAAGAAATATAATATTCAATTACACACTCCTATCTAGAGGCCTGATCACTTAGAAATATTGGTCGTTTTGTGGAAGTATCAAATTGGTACGTGAGGTATTAACATATGATGCATTTATTCACTTACTACATAGATTGCAGTACACTGGACAGTTAGCTTTTGCCCAAGGCAGATATTGTCCAACACATGCCGATTGCCCATATTGGTCACAGTCAGGGATGGCATTCTTACATGGACCTGTAGAAGCAGGTGTTGTCACTGGCCCAGAACCTGTAATAGATTATTTACCTTTTTAAATATATACAAAATATATATGAGCCGTGACATGATTTCCAATAATGTGGTATTTTGACAAGTGTAGACTCAGACGAGCCCGTACTGCCTACTGTTAAGCGTAGAAAATCAAAATAATGTCCACTCAGTAGCATAGCACTTATAAAATATTCAAGCGACAAGCAAATGCTCTGATCAGACTGTGCGTATGCGCAGGCTGGTCTGAGCCTTTGCTGGTCGCACATACCACATTGGTGGAAATCTCATGTTGTGGCTCATATATAGCTTCTCACATATTAACAAATACATGTGTTGATAAAAATAGGGTATCAAAGACCATGTATAATGAAACACTATAAAAAGTTATAACTGTGTATTTAGATAAGATATGATAAAACTCTAGAAAAGTACTATTGAGAATGTCTTGTTGATACCATACCATGTAAAATTCTCAAGGGTGAGTATTTGAATGTTTTTTGTTTTGTTATCCATATGTCATCAACATTTAACTGCATTTTAAAATATGTTAGGTCCTTGTTTGACGGTCTGGTTCTTGGTGTTATTTCTAGTGTAGCAATCATCTTGTTAAGGAAGAATGAGCTGGTTAGTTAACGTTTATTATGATGTGACTACTATCTGTGTTCTGTTTCCCTTCCTTATGATATCATGGGTTTGTAATTTCATGGATATACTCACTTACTTTCTAACGTGACAGTGTATCTAAGCAGACTTTCTTGAGACTTTGCTGTACGCACTTACTTAGTATGACTTAAATGGTCATTGTTTTCTTCCGATTTAGAAAAATAGACATAAAAAGTAAGTAAAAAGGCAAATATCAAATTTCTATACAATCAAGCACCACACTTGACCCAGGACACCATATGGGAAAGTGACACAAACACAAAAAAAAAACCACCAAACACAAGAGGGCCAAGAGGTCAGCCATTTAGCAGCAGGTGACCATAAGGTTGTAAAGAACAGACAAGACAGTAGGACAAAAACAAACATGAAACACAAATAACAAAAAAGAATCCACAAAAAAAACACCACTTCAGAACGGTCAGTAAGAACATTATTAGAGTGCCTATACATGTTTTGGTGGTACCTACCACACCCTTATTTACTATGTGGATCAAGCCAGTAAGATGTTTGGTCTGCATTAAAGACCTCTAACTTATTGATGTATAATCACCTTGTACATACAAATAGATTTATCACATGACGTCTCGTCTGAGAGTGAAATAACGCCATGCAATAAAATCGATAAACCACTATAACAACGTTGCGTACATAATGACAAAATTATAACGTTTTTTACGCCAGAAATGAGATTTCAAAGTATTTGTCATATGATAAATAGAATCTAACATTCGTGCTCCTGATTTATTGAATTTATTAAACTCGTTGCGAAAAAGAGATAAAATGCTTGGCAAGCCTCACATTTTATCTCTTTTCCCCAATTCGTTTCATAAATTCAATAAAACTTGAGCACCCATGTAAGATCCTCTATATATAATCTGGAGATATCACAACAATAAGGACTCAACAGTACATACAACTGAATAGGGAAGCAAATGAAAGGCAACAGTTGAAACCTGGTGGGTCTGACCTAAGTCACACCATCAGACTTCAACACTCTCATTTTAAGTTAAGCTAGGAGTTAGTTACTTGCTAGGAGACAATGTACGCTTGAAGAAAGTAAATGCAACAGTCTCTGCTTGTTTTGTGAATTTATATGAAGACAAGCTTACCTCCTCCACAGATACCACAGTATTTGGCACAGTTCTGAGTAGCCCAATCCTGGTATGTACTTCCACAGACGTAAGCGCCATATTGAGCACAGTTAACCTTGTCTGTGCAGGTACCAAGAGCAGCAGTAGGATCACAACGTAATTTCTGACAGCATGAATCATTTGGATCAACCTCAAAACGACATCCAGTTGGTACTGATGCAATTCGCTGGCATCTGTAATTTGGATAACAATGACAAATTTATAAATATAAATGTTTATAGCTAGTGTTAAGGGTATATGCAGATCTTGCAGGAACAAATTGCATGAAGATAAATATATAATTTGTGAAAGTAACAGTATGGCATTGTCACTGAATCCATGCAATAAACATTGGGTTAATGCCAATTTAGTGGTTGATATTTAATCATCTCTCTGAGATTTTGAAAAGTAGCTGTGTCACAGAATTGGCACTGAATCAACAAAGCAAGCGTTAGTTAAGTGCCAGTTTTGTGATATTAACCAAGTCACATTTTCATGTCTTATTCAAAAGAAGAAATTGACTAACAATTGCGCAGCAAAATTCATCAGATATAATATTCATATATATCTTGATTGTGTATTATAAGCCTCTGAAGGCTGGCTGTTTAATTATATGTGTCATATTATACAAATGCTAAAAGGTTGGACTCTAAATAAATTGATAATCTAATAATCTAATCTTTATGAAATACATTCTCTAGATTTTATGCTGTATTTATAAAGTTAAACCTTTATTATTGATTTATCAATTGAATATATATTCATTTTATCACATCTAATTTGGGCATATTATTGTTTATACTCATATAATTACATGAGATAGCATTTATCAAATTTGGTATTTATCACATCAGTGAGCAGATTAAGTTCAGACCAACCTGTGCACATACATTCCCACCTTTGCCGCGCGCCAAACAATACTTTACTGGGCAAACAGTGTAGCTCTAGATGAGATTAATCTTTTTTTTTTCTCAATCTCAATTTTTGTAGTTTTCACAGAATTTGCCTAGCACCAATTTAATCACAATGCCTGGCTGTGATATGTACAAAAATCGCCTTTTTAATCTTAAAAGTGGAACTGATTTCTGATATGTTTGCACAATAAAGCTTATTAATGCTAAAAATATAACAGACAAGTCAAAAATATTTTAGTTTAAGCAAATAAACAATTGTATATATTTAAGCCAAGTCATATGTTGGACAAATGAGTCTGCAAAAACAAAAATAGAAGCACAACCTAATAGAGTCATGTTTCAGGGAAAACGATTTTATAATTTCAATCTAGCCATACAATTAAAACACTTCTTTAATGCCCAACTGACTTCAGCAAAACATTGGTATCATCATGTATTAAATAAAAAAAAATGAGTCTATCATCTTGCTGTGAAGAGTAGACATATATTTTCTTAACATTTTAGAAAAAATCAAATTCAGAACCAGTGCAAAATTACTGCTTAGTGCATTATGCAATATAAGTTTCACCGTTTTCATTCTGAATACTAAAAATAGGTACTGTGGTAAATAATAATAATCCAGACAAAATTGCGCATCAAGTGACATTTTATCAGGATATGAACTATTAAAAAACAATCTTCAGGAATACAGGTTTATAGAAATTTTTGCCAAAACCCTATAAAACATAACACATATAATTCCATATAATATATTCTCTATTTTGTATTTTCCAACAGAATGAAAACAGTAATTAGAGGGACCTGTTTTATTCATAAATTTGTTTGTACCTCTCATTGCATTTATATTGACCTCTGCTAGCATCAGTACATTCACACTCATAATCACAACCATCTTGCCACGTGTCACCTTGTTGGTGCACCTTGCCCTTGTACAGACACGCACCTAAAACAGAAATCAAACATTATTGATTCAAATTCAAGAGCACACGAATGTTATAGTTTTGGGGATAACATCTACTGCATTTAAGCATAACGTTTTAAAAATGGGACCTTTGAACACTATGAAGACCTCAATGATATACCATTATATGCATTGACCAGTGTCCTTATCGATAATAAGCTTAATGTAATTTAGTAACTATTTTCATTTGGAAGGCATCAATGACTTAGGCTGCTGTTAGCTCTGAGGAAGTGGTTCGGTTATTGTTGATTTACTTACGAAACAAATTTGGGTTTTTGAATGTTTATGCAGTCGTGAATACATCAGGTCTCACAAAGTTGGGCTTTACGTTAACTTTACAAGATTCCTGAACTATTCATTATTCCATGAACAGACCAATACATTAAATGTATTCCTAATATTTTCGTTTTATTATAATTACCTTATATAATAGAAATTATATGAGCCAAAACAATTTTATATAAAATGTAAAAGTGGAACAGTCATTGTGAAAATGGACAGCCAATAGAGCAAACAAGAGGATTGTTTTGCACGTGCGAATCAGGTGTTACTTGCTGTCAATCATAACTTCAGTGTCACTTGAATGAATTTGATGTTAGAAGCGTATTGCACAGGCAATGAGTTTTGCAGCTGTTTATCATATTTATGTCTTAAATGAAGTTATGACCAGTTGGAAATAAAAGGCTTGCTTTGATAAAGGAAATATTGCTTTATGGACCTCCCATTGTTTGTGTGGGTTCTGTGTTTGATCTTTGTATCTGTATGCATTGCAAAGTCTACTTTCCAGTTTCACAATTATCTTGATGAGGAAGAGACAAAGAGCTGGTTGTTTTACTTCATTGTCTCCATGGTGTTTTATTACTGTTAGGGTGAGTGTGTGTTTTTCCCATTGTGCAATGGGTTGTTCTATAGTGTGTGATTGGAGTACTTCTAGATTATTCTCAGTTACTATTCCATATTTATTTACCAAACTGATAAGCAAAGACATAATTTGCAATAAATTCGTTGCCAGTTTATATATTCAAAGCCAAAGCCAACCAATAGCTGTGGCTACATTTTATCTTGGATAAAGGATAAGCTATGATATTTTATAGTTTGTATTTCAAGTCAGACTAAATTAAAGAGAAGTTGTATTCTATGATATGAGCCTCGACACGAGATTTCCAACAATGTGGCATGTGCGACCAACAAAGCCCCAGATCAGAGCCGTTGCTAGTGGCTTGAATATTATATGAATATTAAGCTACTAACTGAACATTATTTGGAGATTCTAAGCTTAAAGGGAGGCTACACAGGCTTGTCTGAGTCTATTCATGTCAAAATGCCACATTGTCTGAAATCACATAAAGCGGCTCATATGCTGAAATGTTTACATTTCCACTGCGAGTCTTTAAATGAACCTCTACATTTGAAATGTGGTTCATACCTTTATGAACAAATCGATTTAAGCCACACCCACATACGCGCCATTTGAGCGGGCTAATGTCAGGTCCATCCAATTACGTTGTTTGTTTACTGACGTTTGCGTGACGTTGAACAAGTATCGCCATGATGTAAAGCGCAGAAATTGGCGTTTTGGCTATTCCAAACCCGACGTTTTGTCCGATTTAATTCAAAATATCTGGAAAATCAGCCAAGTTAGGTGAAAATTGAAAATTGATACTTGACTGATAATACAGTGTAAATATAAGTAATAAATTCAATTTTGGAAGGTTCATGGAATCATGAATACTTCGGGTCTCTTGCAAAGTTAACGTGAAGCCCTTCGGGCTTCACTTACTTTGCAAGAGACCCGAAGTATTCATGAATCCTAAGAACCTTCCAAAATTGAATTAATTTCTTAAATAATTACACCACTTACTTCTGTATCCAGTATTGGCAAGGGAATTAGGATCAATAGTGGGTGGTCGACCATATCCAGTTAAGGATCCTGTGAAACCTTGAGGTATTCCAGTACCACTAGTACCACCTGTGGTGCCCTGGCAAGAAGGTACACGACAACAAGCTGGGTCCTTAGGATCGGGTACAAATGAGCAAGAAATTGGTACATTATCATATTTTGGGCACCTGAAAGTAATACATTGTAATAGAGGCTAATTTAATAATACAGTGAAACCTGTCTTAAGTGGTCACTCAAAAATAGACAAAATAAAGATTTTAAAGACAAATGGTAGCTTAATGAGGGTCAAAAGTAAGAGAGCATTCTGCAATACTTTTGACTACATTAAGCGATAATTGGTCTTGAAAACCAATTTTGGTCTTCCTTTTGAGTGGTCACTAAAGACAGGTTTTACTGTTGCTTAAATTTGCACTATGATGTCATTATATGGCGACAATGCATGAATTATGATGATTCAGAAGCAATCAAACAATAATGGATATGATTTTGATTGGTTAGGCTGTAAGTAAAGCAGTACAATACAATTGTGTAGACACAGATAACTTCCAAATCAACGATATTTCATTATGATATACACAAAGACAAAACGTGAACGTTTTTGCTGGAGAAAAAGGGGTTCCCAAATCATGCACCAGTTCATTGTGACTAAACGTTTTTGGCAAGGGCATTGCATTAAACATCAAGTCGATATCAACAAATTCAAATGGCTTAGCCTTGTGGTTACTAGTTGGGAAAGGGCTGACCTCTTGGCTATCTTGTATGTGATGATTTCCTGTGTTTTTGTCACCCACTTATGCGGTGTCCTGGGTCAGGTGTAGTACTTGACTGTATCAATTCCTAATCTTTGCCTTCATCCTTACCTATCAAGTTGTGACCACCTACAAAGCTTTTGATACTGCAAATACCTTGAATTACTTCAATATAAGATAGATAGACTTACTTAAGAAAAAATGTCATTTACTGCAATGCAAATAATCAATTTGAAACAGAGTATTTTTATTCCCACTGGAACAAACAAAACACTATTTACCTGTCAGTACACTGGTAGTAATGGTTTGCAGCATCTTCACAACGACATGTAAGTCCACATCCATCATTCCAAGATTCTCCTTGTCTGTGGTAATATCCCTGATACTCACAATATGCTGTAAATACAACACCATTAAGCCTTAGGGACTTGTCACGACAATTGACTCTAATTATCTCATCCACTTATCATCTTAGGTAGACTAAACAAACACTATGGACTCAGATAAATCTCCTCTCATGGGAGGAGCTTGATCTTGGTCCATAGTATTTGCTTCTATGAATCATATTAGTCTGAAGTGTACTTGAATATAGGCAGCTGACATAGAAAAATCAGAAAACATTTTTAGGATAAAAGTAGTGGTGGGATAAGGGTTAACCTAAGCATGTTAGCTAAGTCAATAATGCATAGAGTAGAGCTCTTAAAAGCCTTCAACCATTAGCCAGCCACTCTAAACACGCGCTCATTACATACTTTCAGAGACATACATGCCAAAATTATTACTAGTGTCATTCTAAACACCAACTGCTCTAATATTATACAGCAATCGCCTTTATATTATAGTAAATTGATTACATATCGGGATAAAGCTTTCTGGTCAAGCCCATCAAAACTTACATAATTAGTAATAGGCTGGCTACAAGGAGAAACACAAACATACAAAAAAATGTACTAGTTAATTTATCATGTAACTTACAGATAATTTAAGATATTCATATATTTCAAGACATACTTTTTTTAATTGATGAATGGGAGTAATATTTTATTAAAGAAGTATACTGTTTACTTTGATAAGACGTTTAAAACGATTAGCAGCTAGTACATTTACCGCCATGGCTGCATCAGAGTTTTTGATAGTCACATGAGTATTTTATGAGTGTTAAGCTACTTACTTAACACCATTTGGAGTTCCTAAGCTTAAAAGGATGATGCATAGGCTCAAATGCAATGATCTAGATGCTAGAATCAGTACAAATTTAGGCACCATTAGACAAATACATGCTTAAAAACTTTTGAAAGTAGCCCAGGTGAAATAGGCACACACAAAAATGTCTACCACTTAGCATGTTGTCGAACAGCCAAAGCTCTAATGAACATGTGCATATATACAGTGTTAGCAGAACCTTTGCTGCTGGTATCCGCAAATTATAGATGTAGGGCAGCATATGTGATAAAAAGTGTTTTGTGTATATGACACAAGTATGGACAGCTCATGTCCTGTCTCATATATACTAACCTGAGCCAGATGGCGGTGTTGTCTGTGCAAAGAGTGGAGGAGGTGTTGTAACTGATGCAAGTGAACCACATTGTAACACTTTACAACATGTGTCTGTGGGATCAGGTTGCAAAGTACACTGAGCGGGGACATTCTGATAACTTGGACATCTGTAAGAAAACCAATACGTTGATATAGTTATTGCACATTTCGGCCGATTGGGATAATTGGACTATGGGGAAAGAGTGAATGCATGACAGAATCCAGAGGGGGTGGGGCAGTGGGTTCAGGCCCCCTGAAAAACAACAAAAAATATAGGGTTTCTAAAAAATACGAGTCTTAGGATTCCCTGGATAATCATAAAGCTCCCAAGCTAGTTTTACTATGGTAGTAATAAATGTCGTTTCGCTGGCAGGACGATAATAGCCCATGTTCAATATTATTAGGATCCTCTATCCCCTCTTCAACTAAAATATGTTGGAGTTGGAACCCCTCTGACAAAACTTTCTGGATCCGTGCATTGAACGTCAACTAAGCTATTACAAGGTGGGATGGATGGTGGGATAAAGGTTTTATTGTTGCACATTCAATTAACTTTAAATAAACATGCTCAATGAAACCAAACATGGTGTATTACACTCTTTCACTAAACTACTAATCTCCTTTGAGATGAATGCAATTTTTTTCTTCAGATTTTTAAGAGATCACAAGCATTGGTGTGCAACATGGAGATAGTAGAACTTTGATTTAGTATGTGGAGGTTCTGTGTTTGTTTTTTGTTTTGTTGTGCATTACTTTGTGTCTTTCTAGTTTTGCAACCTTTTGAAGAGGACGAGAGAGCTGATTACTTTGCTATTATTGTATTAGGAGTGTCTTATAACTGTAAATGTTCTACTGCCCTTCCTCATGGTGCCGTGGGTTGGTCCGTCGTGTGTGATTGTGGTATATTCTGATCATACTCACTTAATTTTAACACTTTGCTATATCCCAGAAAGAATGGTAAAGCAGGCCACTATCCACCCTCCAGCAAAATGCCATTGAAATAGCCTTTCCCTGAATTGTGGCTGGAGAATGATTGCTGGCTAGGATGCCATTTTTAAAAAAAAAGAAAAAACAGCAAGTCTGTGTAAGTAATCTAAACAATGACATATCAATTACGAATAAATAAAATATGGTTTAACTAATGAATGTTGAAGGCAGTAGCTATTCCTTACCTATCAGTGCATCTGTACTGTCCACTTGTAGCATCTAAACATTCACATTTGTATGTACAACCATCGTCCCATTGTTGACCTTGGCGATACACCTTATTTTTGTAGGTACAGCCACCTGTAAATTTATAAGGACAATAATGATCAGTAGATGTATCAGCACATGTGATTGTAGTTTGGGCCTTGACGCGTGAAAACCTGTCTTGGGGAAGGGGGTTGTGAACAATAAAGGTGCAGACCAGCTTGCGCATCTGTGCATCCGCACAGCCTGATCAGTGCCTTTGTTTTTTGCTTAATAGAAATATCATATCTAGACTTGCTAAGAGCAAAATTTTCTAGCTTTTCTATGAGCTGAGCAGGCTGGTTGGAATCTCACTTTGTTGGAAACCCCGAAGACAGGTTTTCTCGCGACGAGGCCCTAATTATACCAGCTCATGAGATTTTGCTTTTTGTCCCATATTTGCAAAGTCATTCAATAAACATGCATTTGAAGCTTGGCTATGGAAATAACAAATTAATGTTTGATCTTTCACTTTGGTCTCTACTTTAGGTGTACACGCAGTGACGGTTATGTCGAGAATAAGCAAATTAACAGGATTGTCTGAGCCCTCGCTGCTCTGTTATATGATAAGTACCATAAAAAACTGGCTCATTTATTGTTTAGGCCAGTAGCTAATACTCAGGTGAACCTTCAAAGATGCCCCATCTCACGATGAATACATAATCAAAATATGCAAAGATGGGTCAGACAAAAACGTTGTCCTTAAAGCCGAATGCGTAGTGGCAAAATTTTTTTTAAAATACATGCAATAAGCACCGTTATGTCATTGATTGCACAAATTGTACAATATAAGTATCTATGACGAATGTCAGATAGAAAATGTGGCATTAAATGCTAACGTGATGACAATGTCACTTGACAACCATGTACAAGGCTACCAGTAAAACCAATGTAAAGACAACACGTAACAACTTAGGAAAGATAGCATTGGTAACATGAAAATGCCTATCCCATGCTGAAATCTCGCCAGGCAAGAATGATACTGCTTTAAACAATTCAAATTAGGTATAGCTTGCATAGTGTAAACTAGCCTTCATTTACATTAAAACTATACATGGACAAACTATTAATTGTTAATTTAATTATCACTACAGGTATTCCAATTGCATGAAGTTAGTAGCGTGTTTATCACAAATTTCTATATACATTACATTTCATACACTTAAGTATACAATTACATTGTATGTTGTGATCAGAATGTGTGACCAGAATTTACTTAATAAAAGTTATTTAAAAACAATAATGAATATGCTCAGTGGAGTATATGAGAAAGAGAGAAAGAGAGAGAGAGAGAGAGAGAATAACTTACTTCCTGCTGGGCCAGTTGGACTTGGAATGTTAGGATTAACAGTGGGAACTCCAGAGCCTCCAATCGTAGGTGTTGATGGTGGGCCATATCCAGTAAAACCTTTGCCATATGAAGGTACAGGGACAGAAGACAAAGTGCCATTCGCACCAGGAGTACAGACTGGTTGTTGGCAACATGGATCACTGGGGTTATCTTGCAATTGACACTCTTTAGGAAGTGTTCCAAACGATGGACACCTGAGAATATAATATTTGCAAATAAGTAAAGTACACATGCAATTAAACCAGTTTTAAGCTGATAAGGAAGCCTCCAAACAGTACATGTATTTGTGTTTTATTCTAACGTCTCGCCTATAGAGGCAATGCTAAAGAACGTGATGTATCAAACAATAATTCACTATTTTGAAAGTATGAGGAAAACGCCCGCTAGCTGATGTCATTTGTTACTGCAAAATGCTGTCAGTTGTGGCGTTAGACGTTTTAACATCGTTTTATATACTTGAAAGCCGTACCAAACACATGTAAACATATGCGACACGGTCCAACTATTCATAATTTAGCGGGATTTCCTCAGTGAAATGGCAGTAAGTTGGAAGAAGCTGAAGGCTTCAAATGTATTTTCGTCGTTTAGTGTGCGTTAGAATCGAATAAGATCAGCTCTATTGTGTGATTTGTTGAGTAATAATTCACCGTTTGTACGTTAGATGATTGAAGATAGATAACTTGTGCTGCACGCTTGTGATATGATCTTTACAACTGACCTCCAAACAGTGAATTATTACTCAACGATTCATTGCTAGAGCTGATCTATCTCTTAAATAACAGTATATAACTGAGGGCAAAAATTCTGCAGAGAAAAAAGTATTTAGCCAAACCCCTGACCCTATTGACTGCAATACAATATAACATCACAACATAATAATAACGCTAGGAAGGAGAGCTTTAATTTGCGTAAATGTGTTTAATAATATACATACACATTACAACATTCAGTATTTACTATTTTGGGGATATTCAGCAGCAAGATATTTTCAGTTTTGTTAGCTGTACATTAAAATTATTGCACAACCAATTGTAAAATGATTGCCTTTACACTTACTTGGGCGAGCATCTGTATTGTCCTGTTTTGCCATCAGAGCACACACATGTGAAGTCACATCCATCATTCCATCGCATGCCAGTTTGATGCAAAGTACCTTTGTACAGACATCCCTCTGTAAGAATATGAAGAGAAAATCATTATATAACAGATATAAACATTAAAAAGAACAGAATAAAAGTATAATAAGCGAACAAATATCTGTAGAATGGGTTTTTGTCAAGGCACTGTTTAAGGAATATGCTAAATTCTATAGGCTAGCTAGGAACTTGAAATTATAGTAATAACATAAAGTGTAATGCATCAATATTTTAAAGGTATTCATACCATAAAACCTATATTTATATTGATGTCCAGCCATCTTCGACTTACAAGACACCTATGTCAATCAATTAAAAATATTAATCAGACTTTCTGATATGAGTGAGTAGTGGAAAATCATTTGACCTGTTTCGAAACTAAATTCTAATGCACTTGCTTTTGTAATGCGACGCTTGATTGGATAACGTCAAAAAGTTGCGACAGTACATCCTGCAATATACTGTCGTAAATAGTTTGATGTCATTAATTACGCCACATTACGTTGAATGTAGTGCAGCTTTATGCGGCTTGCAACGCTTCAATTTTAGAGAAAACTGTAGAAGTGCATTCGAATGGGGGTAATCATATTCAAAATTTTATTTGGGGAAGTATATCGTTGGATATACGTTTGGAAAACGTCGCCTTAAAACTTTATTTCTGACCATAATAATCGGACGATATACCTACCCAAATGAACATTTTGAATACAGTTATCCCCTGAATATATTTTGAGGATGTCGTAGAATTGCAGATTTAGACATATAAAGTGGATATATTACCTAGACTGTTTACAACTAAGTTTGGTGCTAGAGATGGTGCTAATCCAGGGGCATAGGTCAGTCCTGGTCCTGGGGTAGGGGCAACAGATGGTTTAGGCTGTGGAACTGGGTATCCACCAATAGTTCCTGGTTGGGTCTGCGAGCCTTGGAATGTACCAGTTTGTCCAGCACTGCACTGGACAGTTGGGCAACATTCTCCTGCTTTCTTAACTTGTGAGCAGCCAAGTGGTAAATTGGTGACATCAGCGCACCTGAAATGAAATAGGTGTCTTTATTATTGATACTTGCATAGGGGGTACCAAACATCAAATATCCCTTGAAGTAAACAGGCAAGTATCCTTTATTAACTTGCAAATATCCCCAAATTTACATTTCCTAAATATTCAATATCCATTAAAGAAACAAAAATATTTTATACAGTATCCCATATCTCCGGAAGTAAAATGGATAGTATCCTATATCTCTGGATGTAAAATGACAAATATCCGGTATCTCTAGCACCCATATACAAGCCTCATTAATATTCGTGTTCTGGAAACCCCTTAATGAGTTCATTTCCAAACAGTATAGATGCAAATGAAATGCAGCATAATGCTGCATTTCATCAAAGTATACACTTGTTGGCGAGGTGAAAACAATATTCAGTGTCTTAAATACATCATACTTAGGAAATTTTATCATGTGACCCCTTAAGATATATAACAGACACTCCAACCATTATTGCATTTATCTGTATGGGAATATTTTACAGAATGCAATGAGTTTATACATATACACTCACACAAACTTCTAAGCGGTCACCTAGCAATTCCAAAATTTTGACAAAATTTTTGATCATTTTAACTAGTTTTAATTTTATGTTTCGACATATTGTATTGAGAGATGTCATACAAAAATCATTCCATGATGTTTCACGTGAAATAAATGAAGAACCAAATGCCCGTGTTAATAGGACAAATACATGGTGATTTTAAGGTGACCGCTTAGAACTTTGGGCAAGTGTATACTTCATTAATGTAGCTATTGATAGAGGAATGGTATTCTTAATAAACGTGTTAATTCAGTATCTTTACAATTTAAACTGGAACTTTTGAAAGGAATGTAATTATACTAGATTTTGTAAAATGTAATGCAAATTCAATATTGTAATGAGTAAGTCCATTCAAAATGAGTATCGATACTTTTTAGTTTGATAATTGAATATTGAGAAGTTCCTCTTATTTTGTCTCTTTGAAATAAAGCTGACATTTATTAGCAGGATAAATACAACAACCTTTAAAGATAGTTTAAAAAAGAGGTATCTATATTTTGTAGCAGTTTAGTTTAAATGAACATTTAAAATTTCATGCACAGTTGAGTTGAGCATGAAAATGTTTATAATCTCATGGCAAGTTTTCATCCAATCGTTAAATGTGCAGACTCAACTCACCCATAGTTGTTTACATATATTAAAGTGCAATTTGCAAATGTGATTGGTCAATTTAATAATGTTTTATTTTGGCCAGTCAATGAATCAAATATACATATGGGCTTCGACGCGAGTACATCTGTCTTTAGGGGGTTGCAAACAACACAGGCGCAGACCAGCCTGCGCATCCGCGCAGTCTGATCAGCGCCTTTATTATTCATTTAGTGGAAAGTATAATATCTAGACTTGCTACATGCAAATATTCAATTTTCTAGATAGGCTCTGTAGCTGTGCAGGTTGGTTTGAACCTCACTTTATCAGAAACCCTGAGGACAGGTTTTCTCACGTCGCCTCTAATACATAATATTCAAATGTGTATGTGTGCAGCTTTCCAGTATAATTTTGTGTCTTGCTTATACTCTGAGCCCTCAATGTCTTTCATTTGCTGTGTCAGCAACCAGAATTTGCTCTTAAGAGACAGCAAAAACGCACAGGCTTGTCTGAGTATTGACTACTTACCTGTGTGATTACAACAGAGTGTTATGTGCCTGCATCATAAGGCCAACTTAGATCAAATGGGCCAGTCTTTAGGATTACTGTACTTATTATATATGCATGCATAATGGTAAAGCAGTTATGCAATCAGTTTTGATATAACTTAACCCAGGCACTGGGGCTATGCGACTTTTTTCATGCTCTACTCAATTAACATCCAACAGCATGATTATTACAGCATCTGAGCGCTTGAAGGAAAGACAAGTCTTTACCTTTTAGCATTTTAGTTGTACGAGTGGATGAAAATGTATGCTCATTTGAGCTGAGCATTAAACATGTTGTATAACCTCTGGGTCAGGTAATGCTTCCAAAATTGGCCAGGGACCTACCAAGATCACCCAGAGTAACTTTTTATGAACATTCCTCTACAAAAATACTTTTATATTTTTGAGCCGTGAACATTATTGCAAGACTTTATGGAGGCATTTTAATCTTCCCTATTTGCCCCTGCAATAAGTATGGAAATCCAACATGCTTGCCCTGAGTAACTTTGCTATACTTAACCTACTTTTTGTTACATCTATAGAATCCATATATAGCATTTTCACAGACACATTCGAGATCGCAGCCATCATCCCATCTTTGACCTTGTGAGTAAGCCACACCATTATAAACACATTTATCTGTGGAGTTAATAAAATATTTGTATAATGAAAGGAGCAATCAAGCACACACGTAATAATATCAGTAGTTTATATCAGAAATGGTGTCAAAATGATACTTTTAAAAGCCTAAAGATTATAATATGGTCAAGAGCATCAAGTATACAAAACACTACTTTAACTGATTTTGAGCATCAGTTAGGGAATACAGAGAATATGGTCATGAGCATCAATGACACACCACACTAGTAAAACTGATTTTAAGCATCCATTAGGGTAATACAGACTAAACAACAAAATACTGCTTCTTGTAGGTCAGTATTTTTCTGATCCCGAGAGTGGGTGGTGGGTGTCATGGAATCACTATTTGCCATACGTTTACTTACAAATACTGGTACAGATCCCCCTTCAGAAGCAGTTTATCCCAAGGGGTCCAATCGTTTTCGAGCGAGTTTCATACAGCCCTCAATGAAATACGTCACTGATTGAAAAAAAAACATTGACAGAACTCCCCACTGACAGAATTTTGCTTGATCCAACAATTTAATTTCTCACCATTTAAAGCTTGCTATAATTCACAAAGGGTAGAGATAAATTAACAGAGTCGGACTAAACTTAGCATAAGAAAGGAGTAAATTATGAGTAAATGTTATGTTCAGCTTGATTAGACCTTCGCCACTTTTTTGGTGCAAGCATTTGAAAAATGAACTAGCAGAAAATGCCTTGATACATATAACATTGTCCAGCAATAAAGGCTCATGCGAACCTGTATCAATGGACAGACTCGCAAAGGACTTCACAGTCTGCATTTATAACGCTTAGATGTAGATAAAAGCTCAGAAGAAAATAGAATAGCTCCACTACCTAGATAAGTAAGCATGTTTAATAAGTAATTTTGCGCATGTGTTATAAGTCAAAAATTATGTGTGTTAGCCTAAATGTATTTTCTGTGACACATATGTGTTACCTACTATGCACATCATTTGGTATTAAACAATATTAAGTGCTACAGTACTTCCTTTCAGCTTTAGTTTTGTTATTATTTTACTGAGAAAGAGAGTATTTGTAGCTGTACTTGTTAAGTGTTTGTATTTTATCAGGCCCTTTAATAAGAATGTGTAATCAAATAAAAATTTTCTTCTTTCTCAACGGTGTACTCAAAATAACCATCTAATTGATACGATTCTTTGAGCACCCGCTATATCAAAACGGTTGGGTAAGAAGATATTATCATTTTATGCTAAAAGATGTTTAACTGGGACATTAGTATCTGTGACTTGTTAGCTTAACTGAATTTCCACTGGGTATCATTGGTCGTTTATGATAAGTGATTGTAGTTGCTACAGATTAATCAAACAGGTTTAGTTTTAGATCTGTATTTATCTCTCTAAAATAGTGACAAAGATACTTCATTACTGTGTAATTTTTTAAGTTCTCACATCTGCCGTTTGACTCCACTTGTTGTTAATTAAATAGCAAAATTTTGAACTCATAGTATAAAGAATCCGTATCAAACCTGCTGTTCTGCTAGACAATACTTACCATTTGGTCCTGGAGTAGGTACTGCATCTGAAACGAAAGAACACACACTTACATATTCAGCTGAAATAAATGCATAATCTGTACCAATTGTGTGCATATTAACGTGTTTCAGAACCGAATCCATCACTCCACATTTTACTCTGGAGTGCTCATATGGTCAGACTCAAAAGCAATTTTTTATTACAATTATCGACTACAGTAAGACTTGTCTTAAACAGCCACTTATAACAAAAATCTTCTTAATGACAACTTTTGGCTTAATTAAGGTCGTAAATACTGCAGAATGCTCCCCTTGGAGCATTCTGCAATCTCACCTTGCAGCATTCTGCAATACTTTTGACCTGCATTAAGAGATAAGGTATTGAAAACCAATAATAATTGGTATTGAAAACCAATAATAATTGGTATTAAAAACCATTTTTAGTCTTCTTTTTGAGTGGCTGCTTAAGACAAGCTTTACTTATTTACCTGCTGGTGCTGTCAACATATAACCTGTGTGATACTAAATGTTGTTCAATTGAAAGAGCAGATCATCTGACATATCTAAAACTGTACATTTTAAGCTGGAAGTTATGGAAGCCATATGATTAAATCTTCCTTATTTTAAATGTGACAAACAGAACAGATCTGGCCCTGAGGTTATGAAAGCTTTTTCATACTCAACTCAGCTGAGCATGAAATTTCAACTGCTCATAAAAAATCAAAATCCCGACAAATGAATATGTTTCTTGCCTTAAGCCTCTCAGATGTTGAATTTATCATGCTAATAAATGTTAAAATGTCAACAATTGTTGGCATTTTAGCATTTATGAGCAGTATAAATTTCGTGCTTAGCTGAATTGAGCATGGATTTTTTTTATAACCTCAACCCCCTAGCTTACCAAATGACCTGAAATTTCACATCATCTTAAAAGGGGTTCTTGAGTTAGTCATATTGAAATGTTGTGTAACTATGGAAAAACAGAATACAAAAATGCGTGGATAATGAGGTAAATGTTTTAAAAATTACTACGTGTATCCACGTGAAAGTTCACCCCTATTTCATAGCAAGTTGATAAATAGTAAGACTTCTCCTCCTGAGCTATTAAAAGTATATTTTGCAAGTATCATTAGGACATGTCCTGTTGCATTATTTTCTTCAATGACTGATAACAACACTGTAAGTGTTACTTGTATTTTGACTATACATTGTTATAAATAAACTGGATAAAGTAACATGATTGCTTCCATATGCTGTCAAGGACACACAATTTATAAGCAAAAATGAGTATCTTTCTTTGCTTAGAATTAAAATTAATTGAACTATTTCAACAAAATTCATTTTCAAAGTACAATAAACCATGTGTTAAACGGCAACTCAAAATAGAAAAAGCAAATATCTTAATGATAAATGGTAGCTTAATGAAGGTCAAACGTATTTCAAAATGCTCCGCTTGGAGCATTCTGCAATACATTGGACATGCATTAAGTGATAATTTGTCTTGAAAACCAGTATTTGTTCTTTTTGAGAGTGGCCTTTTACACATGTTTTACTGTATTCGTTTTAAGAGATATTGCAAAAAGAACTTACTACAAAAGCCACAGAACTTTTTGCACTGTTCATGTGCCCATTGACTGTACTGTGGATTGGTGCATGTATCTTTCTGGTATCCCGCACAGTTGGCATCCATATCAACACAAGGTCCTGGTGTTGTCAGAGTATTTACACCTATTAATAGAAGGAAGATAAGTATTGAAAATTTAACTCTTGTTATGCTGAATACTTTTATGAACGAAACTCTCTCCAAATTATTCCTGGTACAGGTGTTTTATGATAAGTTGGCAGTGACGTCAAAGCATGTTTTGATAATTATTGTAACAGGACGCACGGTTTGACAAATAGTGTAAATATTGTTCTAGTATCATTAAGGTTTGTAGTTAACGTCTTAGCGCCGGTGGTGGATGGTAGACAACTGTGCTGAAGTTTCGGGACGAACCCCACCACGGTTTTTGGCATTATTTTTTTTTGTATTTATACGAGGTTTGCGCAAAACGCTTGTGTAAGAATCTCAAATCACAAACAACCACATGTAAAACTGTACTCTTTACAAACTATGATAGAAACATGTGGTCTGGTTATGATTTATTTTGCTTTTCTTTTCCTCTCAAAAACGATAACAAAAAACGACCTTATCAAAAACTAACAAACAAACAAAAACACCTTAATAATGACAAAAGTGGGGTTCAAACCTATAACTTGAAACCATCCATAACACTTAAGCAATGCGGTCTAGCGTATTACCACTGCGCTTAGACAACAACAACAAACTTAATGTGGCTCGCAGCATTCTAGCTATAAACATATACTTTTGAGCAGATTTAAAACTATTGTGGATCCTGATTAAATGGCTTTGTCAGAGGATCTTGATTTACACTGTTTTCTAAAGATATATATTCAGGTTCAGCATAACGCGAGCTAAGTTTTCATCACATTACACCTTTTATTTAAAGTATATACTTACCACAATACTTTGTGTAATTACAACCAATCAAACAATGTAAACCGATTCTGCTCCTGAATAAACATTTGGATAACGCTTAACAGCATTCATCAGCAAATTATGTTCACGTACGTAATCAGGTAAGCGAATTGCTACTTGAATATAATTAATAAAAGATGTTGTGGTGTATAGTTCACTCTAACTATTTTACAATCTAAAGCCCCCCCCCCCCCCCCCCCCCCCCCCGCGGCACCTCATTAAAAGGGGTAATGTCAGACTTTAGAAGATTTCAGTGAACCTGGTGCATGCAATTATTAAAATAATAAACAGGAGTTTCAGTGAGGATCAGAACAAAGGCCTCTCACAGTAAATCAAGCTGTTCAACAAAAGAGTAAATTTAAGTTTGTCAGAAACTAGTATTCTGCCTTTGTCCGAAAGGCACATTTTGCCAATCTTCATGACTTTCTATTGTGAAGTCTTTAAATCACTATCTCAAGATTTTTGAGAGATAGCAGCAGCTGTCATCATTACGTGGATAAATCAATTTAAGCCTAACTTACTTTTAATGGGACATTAGCCATCACTGCAAAATGTGGCGTCTAATCAGTTTTTTTTCATTTACTTACAGAATGCATTTGTTAAAATTTGAATGAAACTGAAACCTACTACACACCAACCCTTAAATTCGAAATGGATTCGTCCAGTTGATCAAGTTGGGAAATTCCATTAGGCATTAATGGTTCAAAGCGACCCAGTTTACCTGATCCTGAACCGCTTGTTGATCCAGCTCCAGTAAATGATCCAAACTGTTTACTGAAATCACATGTAGGTTCTGCACAACATTTTCCAGCGGCTTTTTCAAGGTGACATTCTGGTGGAAGTGTTCCATATGTGCTACATCTGTACACAAAAATAATGACAAAACATGAATAATCATCACACTGCATTTACCCTAAAAGCTCCTAACACATTCATTTAATAACATGTTATCAATCAATCTGTGTACCAAAGGGGGTGTTAGAATATAGTGCCAGAAGTGTTAGAATGTCAAACAGGATTTACACCATTTACAACTGTTCAAAGATGTAAGGTGATTATATCAGTTATAAGTGGCCACCTCACATTTATTCTGCTAGTTTAGAGAGTAAAATCGCTCTTACAAAATTTCAATGCTACAAAAGTCCAAGGCTTTTTCAAGATTCTGCAAATTATGTCATTTTAAAATGACTGGTACATCTTGCACAGACGAAGTCTGAGTAAAGGTACCCTCATTTCAAAAATTCACACTTTTAACAGTGATGTTAAATATTTCTCAGATACGTTATCCTTTTACACTCTAATTCATTTAAAGCTGTAAAAGACAGCTGTGATTTTAAGATGAAAAAGAATCAAAAGTTTTGCAACAGTTGGACTTTCATCACACTGTCTGTGTAATTATTTTAAGCTCTTATCTCTGTAGTAGCTCTGTAGTTTCTCTTCTAGATAAACATGAAGACAGCCACTATTGGCAGCTTTTAAGAATAAAGCTTTAAGCATATACTTTGCATGCAAACGTTGCATTGCTCTATACACTTTATTATCAACAGCAGGGCCTTTGGGATTGTCAGCAATTATTTATTATGAATATTCGTCGTCATTATGCTTTTGAAAATATACAAACTTTGACAAGTGCCATTTAATCTACCTTTAAACTTTTATGCTGAAACCTGAAGTGGACACATCATTACAAGATGGGCTGATCAAGTTTTGTTGAGTTTGGTCTAGCATGTTAAGATGAAATGAAACACATACAATAATTTTAGCATGTGTGAAGCTGATGATTTTCAAAAATCTCAGAGAATGTTCTACATCTGCTTTTTAAAAGAAGCATTATCAAACATTAATGTGGTTGGTGATTTTTTAAGTTGGCTAGACGGATTAGTAAGCACTTGTACCCTAATTTGATAAAACTGCACTCAAACCCTTATTTTTTCAAAAAGATGATTTTAGCATTTTTTAACCCATTCAAACTCTTCCAAGGCAACGCTAAACTTAAGTCTTTTGAAATGTACATATGTGGGGGAAATCATTTCGATGTAATTAACGCTTAGTCAGAAAAATGATTTTGAAAAGTGTCAACTTATAACATTGGTTCAGTGTTTAAAAGCATCTGTATTAAACAAAATACCTGATTAAAATCTACTGATTGTTTTTACAATATGGAAACATATATGGTCGACTAGTTGAAAATTCTGATAGATGTATTACACAAGAGATGCCCAGTCATGACAATCCTCAATGTATTTTTCAGATAAGTAATAAAACTTGTCTCATATAGAGTATCTTACATGAGTGCTCATGTTTAATGAATTAACTAAACAAGTTGAATCAAGGAGATAAAATGCAAGGCTCACCGAGCATTTTTTCTCTTTGTATGCAACTAGTTGAACAATAAATTCAATGTAACAAGAGCACGAATGTTTGATTCTATTTATCATATGATATTAAGATTACTTTGAAATCTCATTTCTGCCATAAAAATGTTATCATTTTGTCTTAAAGTCCGCAACTTTGCTATGGACGCCATAACGTTTCCCAAAAATCTGTAAACCACTAGTGGTTTATCAGTTTTATTGCATGCTGTTATATAACTCCCAGACGCGACGTCATATGACACTTACCTATACAGCTAATGCCACATAAAAAGTTTTGGAATAAAGAGACAAAATAGGAAGTTTCTGATTAATTTTATAATACGAGTATACAAGTATACTATATATAAGTTTATGGGTTATAATCATTTATCAATAAACCAGCTATAGTGGTCTTATTATTTGCATTACACCAGTTTGTTAGTAAGTTAGAACTGGTAAGATGCACAAAGTCATCAAAGCATACCCCTTTACATATTTAATATACTGTGTATTCTTTGTTTTGGTCAAACATTTTTAAGATGTATTTAGAGTAATAATTTTGCAGTTCTTATGGTTACATATATGAAAGGTTTAAAAAGCAGGAATAGAAAATTATATCAAAGTCTTATAGAAGACTACTTCTTATGCTAATTTAAGGTGTGAACAAGTTGGGCAAAGTATTTGGCAATTAATTATAGTTACATACACAGATGAACATGTCCACAAGCCAATTTCACCATCTTGGCAAAAGCAGTTGTATTCACAGCCATCTTGCCACGTCTGGCCCTGATAGTATGGTTGACCTTTGTACATACATACGTCTGAAATATCAAGAAGATGCATGGAGCCATTCTTAGTTATAAAAATTTATACTTCTTTCTGTTGACATTAAGTTTTTTAATTGATTTGACTTTGACTCTTGAGACATGCATATTCAGATTGTTTCTGGTATGCTACAAAAGGAGAAGGTATATTTTATCTGAGTATGACTTTTATATTACAGAAATACTTTCACTATACAGTAATAATACAAACAAAAAAACACTGAAAAGGAATTTGTTTATCACCAGAGAAGTGATTACAAAATAAAAGTCCAACTCAAGGAATTCAATTCCAGAAAATTTGATGGCACCCTCTTAATCAAGCAGCTACAAAGTCAAGCAAAATTTAAATTAAAGATCAATGAACGTATAGCAGATATTATCATATAAACTAAATATTTTATCTTATAACAAGACTGGCGAAACATTATCTTCTAATTTTGGATGCATTTAAGAGCAGTGCCAATCTAAATTCTAAGACTCAATCACTGTTATGCATTTCGTACGACTGAACCAACTAACCAATATACACTAAAACAATCTTTAGTATCAATAACATTATTTGTATTTATAAAATATGCATTTTATAAATATACCGGTCATAACATTTTCAGACACTTTTCAGCATAATTTTCCTGAAAGTATCCACGTTCACTACGGGGCCAAGTAAATATAGATTGAGCCGTGACATGTAATTTCTAAATATGTGGCATTTTGACAAAAGAAGACTCAGATGAGCCTGTGCAGCCTCTTTTTAAGCTTAGAATCTCCAAATGATGTTCAGTCAGTAGCTTAACACTCATATAATATTCAAGCGACTAGCAAAGGCTCTGATCAGACTGTGCGTATACGCACTCTGATCAGAGTCTTTGCTGGTCGCACATAACACATTGTTGGAAATCTCATGCACTGGCTCAATTTGGATAGGTTATGCAAATGTACTTACTGACACCATTGTATTTTCCAACATTTTGTCCATTGGTTGTTCCATATGTTCCCTTGAAGTCGCAGACTGGTTCTAGGCAGCAAGCATTTCCCTTTTTCACCAAAGAACATTGTGGTGGCAAGTTATAGTAGACTGGACACCTGTAAATAGACCAAGGTAATTTTAGCCTCGTCACAAGGGAAAACCAGTCTTAAGGGCTTTTGACCAATAAAGACTCAAATCAGTCTGCTCAGCCACAGAGACCAGCTAGATTACTGGCAAACATTACAAATCACTAGTTAAGCTTGTTTTTTTCATATGGAACAAAGTCAGAATTTCTTGCGTCAGGGTCCTTATTAAAACGTCTCAATTTTTTTGAAAAAACACTTTCAACTATTGAACATATAGGTAACAGTATTATACATTCTTCAGTGGAAACATAACCACATTTTAACTAATTAAATCATTAATACTTTACAGTTTTCTTAGCACATGTATATGCTACTGTACACACTGTGACAGAGCAGACTGCTGACTAGGTGTTCTACGTTTGTAAACAGTGTAGAACACTATGAAACAAGCGTGGATCCAGAAAGGTTTGTCAGAGGGGGTCCAACTTTGACGTTTTCTTTATTTTTTGTTTTTATTTTTTCAGTTGATGAGGTCAGAGAGGTTCCAAATACCACTATAAGTTGGCCGTCATCGGCCTACCAGCAAAACGCCATTTAAATGGCGTTTCGCTGGGGGGCCGATGGTGGCCCAACATTAAATGCTGGCTTGGTTAATTTGTGGTTTTACAGGGAATCCAGACCAGTATTGTTAAGAAACCCTATATGTTTGTGATTTTTAGGGGGGTGGGGGGTTCTGGGCCCCCTATCCCCCTCTGGATCCGCACATGTGAAATGCCAACTATTTTAGGATTTTATCATGGTATTGAATGTTTGCTGATGCATCATCTACAAAATGAATAATTAAGAGCTTTCGCGAAAAGTTAACCAAGTTTACATATATTAGAAGGGATAGAACATTCATTGATGGGCCTTACTGCATGAATATCTTTTTTAAACGTTTCTGACCACGTTCCAACCAACCAATTAATACTCAAACCTGTTATCAGCTAAAGAGACTATCTGTAAAACTGCATGTATTAGGCTTTGTTACTATTCTTTCCAGGGGAATATGAAAGACGCTGCCGTTCACATGCAACTAAATCAATTTTTCTCGTATGAGACCGGTATAATGACGACTATGGATGAAATCCTTTATCCACTATAGTTTAAGTTCTAATACATACTTGTTGTAGCAACTGTAACGACCATGAGCAGCGTCATCACATGTACACTCATATGAACACCCATCATCCCATGTCTGTCCTTGGCTGTACTGTTTACCCTGATAATAGCAGGCGCCAACTGAAATAATGTCAATCATATAACTTGTGAATGAATTCCATATCAGTAAGGTCAGCTGTTAAATACTATTTGCATTCCCATTATAACATAAACATAAACAGCACAGTTTTGGCCTAATAGTTAGGTACTTTAATAATAATTCTTAATAGTTACTGTATCCTATCAAACCAGCCACCTTCCCCTATCTTTTTAATGATACATTCTTAGGACAAGATAAATGCATGACTGATTGACTACGCATGCTTCATGAAAATTTCCTATCACTAAATATTTAAATTGTTTACATGTGTATAGCAAATATTTAACCGAAAAGTATTATGAATTTATGTATAATAAAACAGATAAACCTTTGCAGCTGAAAGCAAGACCATATTAAGTATATAGTCACAACTTTTCGATAATATGTTTTTACTCCTGGCTGGCACTGCTAAAACAATGAGGTCATTGCAAAGCTACTATTTGCATTGGGTATTACTGTCCCCATGGTTTTAAAACTTTTTATGCTCGATCAGCTGAGTATGAAATCCATCCTGCTCATAAAAGTAAAAATGCCAACAATTGTTGGCATTTTAACATATTAACATGATAGATACAGCATTTGTGGGGTTAAAAGCAAGAAAAGTATGTATTTTTTACCAATTTAGTCTTTAAAAGCAGTTGAAATTTCATGCTCAGTTGAGCAGAGCACAAAAAAAGTTTCATAACCTCGGGGCTTGGATATAATGCAATGAAATTTGCTCTAAACGGTTGACTTATTCTATAATTTATTTATAAATTCATCCATTTATCAAATAGCAAGCATCTATTCTTGTATAAAATAAAAACTTACAAAATCCAGTCAGAACTTGACTTGGTGACTTCAGATCTGAAATTTGAAAATATTGACAATCTGATAGCTTATTTCAAAAAGTGTAACTTATTCTTTTTCCATTTCTTATCATTTTTCTATAACTACTAACCAATATGCCCTGTAGAGATAATCTAGTTCTACATAAATGTTAAAAAGTCTGCAGTTTTCTTATATAGTAGGTTCTCTCTATTTCTGACGGATCCGTTCACTTCATAAATATAGATTCCGCCAAACGGAGTCTGCTGTTGCGAGTTTAATAGAATTCCAAAGAATACATGTTATGCTTATTTCCAAAAAGTCCACTTTATGATATTTGTAGTGACAAAATAACCCAATAAAACGTCTTCTTGCATCTTGCCAGGAGCCTGTACCTGAGATTTAGTACTTATAGCATTGGTCCATAACAAAGGAAAACTAATGCTGCATAATTGTGTGAAGCATGCCACTCACATACACTACACATTGGCCTTGATGCGACAAAGCCTGTCTTCAGGGTTTCCAACAAAGCAAGATGAAAACCAGTCTCCTCAGTTACAGGGACTAGCTGGAAAGTTGAAATTTCGCTTGTAGCAAGTTTGGATATGATACTTACTAAAATGCGAAAAACAGATGCGCTGATCAGGCTGCGCGGATGCGCAGACTGGTCTGCGCCTTTGTTGTTCTCAAACCAAAGAGACAGATTTTCTCGCGCCAAGGCCCACATAATATGGAAGATGACAAAGGATCAAACAGCAATTTTAGATATGTCATTTTGTGCATGATTGTTAAAATAGTAACTTCCCTTTAGCTCCTGTGCTCTGTCATATGACATTGACTGTTCGTTTTTTTAATTGTTAATACCAGATACAGTCATGTGAAAACAAACACAGATGTTTCAAACATGGTGCAAGGTTGTAAAACATAATAATTTGAATGTTTATACATGCTTATATCAAAATAGACACAAATTGGGCATTTTGCACTCTGTTCAAAGTATTTACTGCCCAGCCAGCATGCAATTTGTGGTCATTATTAGTCTACCAGAAAACGTCATTCCAATGACACAGTGGCCTGTTCTACTGACTTACTAAGTAACCATTGGCATTACCAGGGGTCATTGGTTATCCATAGCATGATAATTAAGACCCTGATAAGCCAGGTGGTAAATTTCCAGGATCATCTTAGTCTTCATTAGGTGTGCACGCCTCCGTGGCTGTTTACTAAGTTTTGAAAATGTTTACAGTCGAGCAATTCAAACCAATCACTTCAGAAATCCTAAATCATATGACATGAAAAATAATAAAACTTACTACAGAATCCACAGTACTTGCGACAATTGTCTTGAGCCCAGCCTTTGTAATCACCTGTACATACTGACACATCGTATTCATTACAGTTCTGTATGCGATCAACACAGGGTGGCGGGGTAGTTGGAATGGATGCTGAGAAGAACAGAATATGAATATCAATGTATTAAAAATGTAATAAAATGTTTATCAGGGTCAGGTGCGTTTCTTCCTATTTTTTCAAAAAATAAATGAGACTTAGAATGACGGTACAGAATAAAAAAATGCAATATATGTCATATGGGCCTCGACGCAAGAAAACCTGTCTTCTGGGGTTGGCGAACAACAAGAGTGCAGACCAGCCTGCGCAGCCTGCGCATCCGCGCAGACTGATCAGCGCCTCTGTTATTCGCTTTTTAGAAAGTAACATATCTAGACTTGCTACAAGCGAAATTTTAATTTTCTAGCTAGTCTCTGTAGCTGAGGAGACTGGTTTGAGTCTCACTTTTTCAGAAGCCCAAAAGACAAGTTTTAAGGCCCATATTATTTTATCAGATCATTGACTATAAAGATATTGTTCAAGATACACACAACAAATGGCTCCAGATTACATGGTTTGTCATTCATCACGGAAAATAATTTCAACAAAGTAATGCAGAAAGCATAAATACTACATTCTAGTCAATGGTATATGTACTTTTATTAAGTTAACTATGTGATTTAATGACTTACGTGTGCAAAATTTACAGCTCCGTTGACAATTGTCTCTGGCCCAGGCTGCATAGTCACTACAAACAGCTGGTATTTCAAAGTTTCCACAGTTAGGATTCTGATCTTGACAGGGGTCAGGGGCAAGTGTTGGTGCCTGTGATGGAACAGCTGTTTGTGGAGATGGTGGTATAGCTAAAAATAGAAATGGTGTTAGCTATTTAAAATAAAAGTGTCTGAGCATGTATACCTTTAAAATCAAAAAGAATTTTAACAAGACATCTCTAACTGCACAGCACTATTTTTGTGTGCTACTAGACATCTCTAATAGCACAAAAACAGTAAATGATGTATGATCAGGAAATACAATAATCACAAACTGCAGACAAAACCATGGTACCGCAAGGAAGAGCCACACAACAATCACCAGACACCAGTAAGACAGGCTAAGCAAGGCATCCAGCTCTCTCTTCTCCATTAAGATGATTACAAAATTAGAATGGACATAAAGTAACGGATTGCAAAACATAGGAAAATTATAGAATCCCACAACTGGAGTATCAATCAACAACGAATCAACAACAACAACAGAACCACCACCTTAGCACGGACAGCAGCCTAAGCCACTGGGGGGGGGGGGGCTTGAATGCATTTTATTGGTACCAAATCTTCGCGCTAGATTCTGCAATGGTTGAAGCACAAAAATAAATGGAGGCTTCCTAACTTTTGCAATGTACCATAATGGAGAAACAATCAAATCAAATTAACACACTATGATGAAACAAAAAAAATGGCTCACGACTCACCTGTAGTCAGAGGTAAGGGAAATCTCAAGTTGAATCACGATGAGCCCAGCTACAGATAAGCATCAGGCACAAACCCGTTGATTAAAGCTTAATGCCAGAGTCGTCATAGAGTCTGAGGCCTGACCTACTGTCATGCAATTAAAGAGGAAGCCATAGTTATAAACCGTGTTTGGGTTTAAAACAGGCAAACAGACTGTTGCATGATATCCAAGTTTTACCCAACCTATTTACAACGCTTGATAATCTTTTTAATTGATCACTCAACTTTAGTTTATCCAACAATTCTTTTGAATTCATAAACTAAATCACCATAAAATATAGGTTTCGACATCCCCTGTTGCAGAAGAGTGTTTAACCAAATGTTGTATTTAACAATTAACTCTGAGTGTCTGTGGTAGAATTTAGAAAATGCTTTTCTGATTTTATGATATCTATAACCTTGTTTAAATAACTAAGCAGTCAAAACTATGTTTCTGTTGTTGAAGTAATCAACATTAGAACACACTCTAGCAAAACAAATAACCTGAGAAATGTATACAGGATAGGAAGTGGACCAAGAAACATCTCCATCAAGAAATGGGAAAATAACTGTTACGAAATTAAAATCATTCTGTTATCATTTATCTTAGACCAAACTGTCCCATTCAGTATGGACAAGTTCAAGTCCAAAATCGGAGCTTCAGTATCAGAAGATATTGCCTTATTCAACTGAAGATCAGAAGTATATTTACTCAAAATAAGGATTATCAATACTAATTAAGTTGTCGTAATATCTAGAGGTGGAGGTAAACTATATTTTGTGTGCTGAGTTTAAACATATATTATGAATAAAACGAGAATCCTTCTGTGAACTCAACTTAATTATATAAATAATGCTGGTCTCATTTGACTAGAGAGTTTTGTGTGGTTATCTTTTAAAGGTTGCTAATGATTTAAAGGGTATAATTGAGTTGTCCAAAGTGCACTTTATGCTCCATCTTTAAGATGAGATTAAGAGTAACGAATAACGATATATTAATTCAATGGGATAATCATACTAATATTACCTCCACTTAATTTTCATTCATTTATTACCTATATTCTCCCTCTTAAATGCTATTAAGACCCAAATTTATACCTCAATACAATAAGCTGATCTTTATACAAAATAAACAAGTGAGTATGAACAGGAAATGCCACACATTAACCCACTGCACCATGCAAAAGAGACATAAAACCACAGGACAGAATAAAGTAGATCAACCAGCTCTCTCTCTTTCTCAACGAGATCATTGCAAAAAGAGAAAGCACAATGAGAACTACGCATCAATTCTAATTATTTTGAAAGAAGAGTCATAATTATATATAATCACATGATTTTTTTGAAAATTTAAAATGATGTTCTAGAGTACATTGTACAACATTGTATGTAATACAGGTTCCAATTTACTAGCGCTAATTATTGTTTGTCAAAGCATACATGCTGCGATTTCCAGTTCTTTTTGATCTCTTTAAATAAAACATCATACCACCTTTATATTTCTAAGAGTGCTGTACATAGAATATGAGCATGTATATCCTTGTTTGTATTTTTAAGAAACATATTTATTTTAAATATTTGCTATCTGTTTCATTTATCTTTAAATACAAGAAAAGATAAATACATTCTCTCTAGTAGATTGACCCAACTGAGTAACTTAGAAGAAAGGGTGTTTTCATTTCCTTCATGAATTTTTATGTTAGGCTCCACCAACTATGAATAATGATATAAAAACTTCATGTTGGTACATAGAACAAAGCAATTACTTGTCAGTTCAACTAGTGTAGAATTAGATATATCATAGTTCCATTAGAAAACAGAGCAAACCCCAATCAAGCATATCTTACAAGAAGTACCTGACCTGGGTCTGCTCTCTTAGCAAAATAGTTTAAATGTGTAACTAGTAGGTAAAGGGATAAATATTTTATCTTAATACTTCAATGATTGTTGAACCACTTACCTGCACATGCTTTGTTGTTCAGCTGAGCAGTAATTTGTGTGAGTTGGTTGAAGTCCTTTACTGTAAGAACGTGGGTACTGTCAGGGTTAGTAGCAATTGCATTGAGTTCTGACTTGTCTACTCCAGATCCTACGCCTACAGCGAATACCTGCAAAAGTATATAAACCATCATAACTTAAGATTTAAAACAAATGACACAGTTTTATTGGAAACAGCTACTGTCCTGCCAGCCAAGAATGACAGTGACATCATGTTTTGTTTACAATTGATAAGTAAAACATTGACTTGTACACTCCACTTGAGCTAACGTGAATCGATAGCTCACTTGTGTATTAATCCTCTCCTGAGGATAGGATTAATACACAAGTGATCTATCGATTCTTAGCCCCTGATAACTGTGTAAACAAAACATGACGTCACTGTCACTCTTTGCTGGCAGGACAGTAATATCTTTAATGAAATACCACAGAGTGCAGCATTTTATCAGAATCTGCACTGCTAGCTAGAAATGCAATATCAAAAATAGAAATCTGATACAATTTGAAAAATATAATAAAACATAGAATATACATTGAGCAATCCTGACTTATTGTATTCAATTTCATGACAAAGTTAATTGGTCTTATAAGGGTTAAACAATATTACTGAAGTTAGCAGATATAAATGCAATGAGTTTAACACATGCGCTAATTCATTATGTAAACCTTCTAGCTACCTAAGGGAGGGTAAAGAGGTTTAAACAAAAGTTTAGCTTATGATCTACGTGTGCGTGCTGTCACTTTTATAGAAATGTTCATACAGAATTTCTTCTACAGGCAATGCTACCATTATTCTTTGCTACACAAGTACGCAATAAGAACCAATTTTATCCATTGAATACGTCAACATTAAATTAATGCTCACTAGATAAAGGCTTCCATAGTTGTGTAACCTCTTTCATTCTTTGAAGGCAATACAAGTAAATTATTCTTTGAAGGCAATACAAAGATAATGTTCTATGAAAGCAATGCAAGTACGATATTCTTTGAGGGTAAAATAAGCCCATTATCTTTATAATGCAATACAAGTAAATATTATTTGAAGGCAATACAAATACAATTGTCTTCAAGGACAATACAAGTACAACATTATTTGAAGGCAATGCAAGTACACAAGTTTGTGTTTATCATCATTCAAGTACAAATGTACGAGAGCATGTATGTATCACAAAGGCATTTTTACATTACACAAGGCTCTGTTGTGCTCATTATATTGATTATTTATTGTCTTGCATGTATTTATCACAAACTAGAACGTTCGCTGCTCGAACACACATAGTAGGTATATGGATAAAGTCCTTGCTCAATTGAGGTCACTAGCTTGGACAGATTATCAAGAATGTATGTTTAAAGTATGACCTTACAGAAAAACAACAACACAGGAAACCATACTTGCAAAAAAGTGATAAGCTCTTACAGTAAATAAGCGATCATTGCTTAAAAATGTGAGTGAGTATGATCAAGAAATACCACAATCACCACGGACATCAGCCTAAGCCACTGTCGGAGGGGGGGGGGGGCTTAAATGTATTTTACTACATATGCCACCCTTACCAACTTAAGCACGAAATATGTCATGATCTGCAAGGCCTACACTAATGTAGATGGAATAAAATAGTTATACCATGTTTGTCCACCTGTACGTAAGATAATCCACTCGCTAAAGCTCGTGGATTATCTCCACGTACAGGCGGAAAACGCATGGTATAACTATTACATATCTTACCTGGACGCCACTGTCTCTCAGTTTTTTAGCCTCAGCGATAGTACTTGGTCTGTTTGTTGAACGTCCATCAGTGACAACGATAGCAATGTTTGGTACGCCTGCTCTGTCACCATTTGCAGCCTTAAATAGTTTGTTGTTAGCATCCTAAAATAGAGAACAACAATAAAAGATTAAACTACTTGCTAGTGTTAAATTATTATTTTACTCATTTCAACATATACCTTATTTTAATATGACTAGAAGAAGCAATATTTCGAATTTCAATTTTACACAATGTAAATACTCTAGCAAATTTGGTCCTACAAAAAAGAGAGAGCCTTTTGTTTTTTACTTATTTTCATTAAGTTTGTTTATGAGAATTAATGGAACACGCATGACTGCTCACTCCCTAGATTCATCCTTGGTATTCAGTACAAGCTAACAAAAATACACTTAAACAAAGAAGAAACGTCCAATTTCCAAGGTACTCTATCTTTCTATCCAGTTAAGGTGCCGCAACAAAAATACAACAAATATGTTTCTCAAATGGCAGACACACGAACATGAGTAATGGTTTGATATTACCTTCTAATCTGGAAGAGTTATTGAACTTTTTGTTGTTTTTTCATTATGAACAGGAAGTCAATAACCAAAACGTGAAACATTGTACGTTAAATGTAAGCCAGGAACGCCTGACGATAAAAAGTACAACTACAAATCCCAAGTCGGCTTGTTAAAGGAGCAAAATTGCAGTTCAGACCCTTTAATTTACGAAATTGCCTGAAATTAACTCCCTTTGAATTAAACAAATAACAATTTAAGAACTTCCGAATCTCCCTAAACTAACACCATTTTGACATCATTTTTATTGTGTTTGTGCATAAAACAAAAACTATGGCTGATGTCGGACATCAAAGGTTCACACTCAATTTGTGTTCTATACCATTTCCCTTACTTGATATCATTAGAGAATTTCCATTATCAATTGTTTGATGCTGATTAGTCTTAGTAAATGTTAAAGTACTTATAATGACGACTAAGAACTTGAAAATTGGCCGATTCTGTTATTATCAAAAAGCTGGATCAACTATGAATTTTCTGAGTGTCTTCATGCAAGCTCGTGATCGATTTTTGCAACGTCAGAGTATGTAGCAGATAAATGGCCGTGGCCTTACAAGCAATGCTTACAGCTATTACGCATATCATCCTGCCAGAGAGTTTACTCAGTGATGTTTAAGTGTGCTTGATCAGTTTGGGATTATGGCGGACACATAAGCTTTTATGCTGTGACTTTTGATAAAAATGGCACTTATGTTGTCTGCAGCTCTACAGATTATCGAATGAACTGGGTAAGATGCACAGCGTTGCTAAATAGACAAAGTTTGTAATGTGAATATTTGAATGGAACGCGTTTATATATTTTGAATAGAAATATATAAACGTCAAGCGGACATCACTTTATTGTTTGAGTATATATCACAACAATTGTACTGGCCATTCTAGTATAAATTAAAGCTAACATGCAAGTTGTTGCAAATTTCCACACTTAGTTTGAATTATACTGTATAGTTCGTTCATACATTTGTATACATGTTTGTTCATGCATTTTTGTTTGCTGTGATCCGAAAAAAGCCGTTTGAACATCAGGCGACTAGGTAGAGTGTTCAAACATACCTCACAATCTATCATGTGTAAATTCAATAAAGCAAACAAGTGTGATAATTGTTCGCTTATTGGACTGTTTAATATCTGGACTTGCTATTTCGATTTTCTACCTAGTCTCTGTAGCTGTAGCTGAACAGACGAACTCGAATCTCACTTTGTCAAAAACTCAGAAGACGGATCTTTTGGCATCTTGGTTAATAGTTTTAATCACGCACCTTTAGAGCTTGTCCAGTGTTGGTTGTGCCTCTCTTGTAAGGTATGTTACTGATAGCCTGTGTCAGTGGTGCTTTTGTCATATATTTGTTGAAGTTGAACTGGACGTAGGTTCGGTCACTGAATATTTCTGTTGCTACTCTTATCTTGTTAGAGCCGATGTCAAACTGATTAACAACATCTTTGACAAAGTCCAGCATCTTATTATAATTGGTCTGGCCAATGCTTCCAGAAGAGTCTAGGATAAATGCTATGTCCGCTTTCGCTGCGCAAGTAGGAGCTGTGTTATTTGGTTCTGGTTTAGAAACTGGAAACACAAACAAATTACAAACAGATTATCACTAATTGAGCCATGAAATGAGATTACCATCAACGTGGTATGTGCGCCAAGCAAAGACTCAGACCAGCCTGTGCATATGCACAGTCTGATCTGAGCCTTTGCTAGTCGCTTGAATATTCTATGAATATTAAGCTACGGACTGAACATCATTTGGAGTTTCTAAGCTTAAAAGGAGGCTACACAAGCTCATCTGAGTCTATTCATGTCAAAACGCCACATTATTGGAAATTTCCTGTCGCGGTGGGATTATGATACCACCATTGAATTTAAAGCCACAATTAGTTAATGTTGTAAAATACACTGAACATGAGAAGTTTTGTAGTTTCCTTTTAATTACTTCAACATCAGAAACATTAGTTTCCCCATGTGCCGTTATCTTTTGATGGGCAGTTGAAATTTTGTGCCAAGTTAAGTTGAGCATTAAAAAAGTTTTATATCTCGAGGCCAGGAAATGCCAAAATCACAGAACACACACCAATCAATGACACCATGACGAAGAGACAACCAGCAATTGCAAACATGTAAAAATCATGCCATTTTATTATAAAAAATAGCTTTTCCCCGACCCTAAATGATGACAGCGCTTAGCACTGCCCAGCTTGAAATACCATATCCTTTCTAATCCTTTGCATAGATACTAGTCTCGCCATCAATTGCCACCCTTTCTCGGGTGTTATTTTGACTTCTAAAACAACATGTAACCATTGTGCTTATATTATACATGTACATTTGTACTACCTTCTTTTAGCAGCAACTTTAGTGTCTGTCTTAACTTGTGTTATGTCTGACAATATCACATTAAAATTTGAACCAGTGGCACGTTTTTATTTTGTGTGAAAACGCATAGACCCAGATCAGCTTCTTTTGTTTTCGCAACCTTTATTATATGATACCAAAATACAACATCCAAAGTTTCAACATTCGAACAAATCTTTAAAGGTGACCTGGCGTTCTTATTATAGGGCATATGCAAATAGTGTTTATAGAATATACTTTTATAATTTGAATTAAAGTAAAAATTAGCACACCACAACCCTTAAAACGGAAATGGACAGGTCCAATTGATAAAAGTGGGAAATGTCATTAGGCTTAATTGAGTTAAACTGTTGGTTATGTCATGCACAGGCTGTTACCTTCGCATGCTTTAGTTGACAGAAGAGCCTGCAGTGAGCCCAAGGCATCAAAATTGTCAGCGGTATAAACATGTGTACTATCAGGGTCCGTTGCCATGGCATTCAATTCAGATTTCCTAGCCCCACTTCCAACACCAATAGCCAGAACAGTTATTCCTGCATCACGTGCTTTCTTTGCTTCCGAGGCTGTCAGTGCTGCATTGTTGGACTGGCCGTCAGTTACGATTATAGCAACATTTGGAACGTTTGGTCTGTCTCCTGAAATAAAAGATAAGTATGAAAAATTGTTTTGCCAATTCCTTAAATGCTCCATAAAACATGGAGTAAAACCTGTGTTAAACGACCACTCTCAAAATGCCACAAATTGGTTTTCAATACCAATTATCGCTTAATGCAGGTCAAAATATTGCAGAATACTCCCAGGGGAGCATTCTGCAATACTTTTGACCTTCATAAAGCTACCATTTGTCTTTATGACCTTTGTTTTGTCTATTTTTGTGTGGCCGTTTAAAACAGGTTTTACTGTACATATAGGCTCTAAATGGGTGTCAACTAGACAGAATTGGTACACCATGAGGCTCATTGGTCAATCTTCAAATTACATAAAATGTAAGGTCCTATGGTGAACTTTAGTTGAACTAAATAAAGGATACATTAGATAAAGAATATGTGATGTCATTTTCAACTGATTACCTTTTATACTATCAAATTAATTATGCGTTACTTGTACAAAAAACCGCCAAATGAGACGGCTTTGCATATGCTAACATATATAAAATATATGCATTTGGATAGGAAAGATAGACAAACTTCTTTTTGTTGAATCTTTAGGCCCAAGATAAGAGTGTGTAACTAAATTTTCTTTATTTCTCAAAGAAAACATATGCTGTGGGTACTCAAAAGATCTGTCTCAGTGAGACGGTTCTTTTGAGCACTTAAACACATGCTTAAACTGATGGATAAGTAAATAATTGCAAATTTACGTTGAAACAAAACTGCTTAACTGGCCCTATGATTATTCTTATTCACAAATCAACTCAGTTAGCTCAAACTACTGATAACTCGAGTAAAACGTGTGTTTCTATTGATATTGAAGTAACAGGAGTCGAATCTACTAACCATGAGCGGCCTTAAAACTGTCAGTTCTCATAAATCTGATAGCTTCACCAGTGTGAGTTAATCCTTGTGTATACTTGATGTTGTTGATAGCGGCCAGCATTGGCTGTTTACTGGAATAAGTGTTCAGATTGAATTCCGCTTTGTGACCAGTCTGGAATGTATCTACTCCAATCTGAACGTCCTGTGGTCCTATGTTAAAACCGTTTGCTACATTGTTCACAAAGCCTAACATCTTTCTGAAATTTGTAGAGCCCACTGATCCTGAGCTGTCCAGAAGGAAGACTATATCAGCTTGGGCATTGCACTCTGGAATAGACAAAATGTACACCAATTAAGCTAACATATCACAAGGTAGCAATGTTATCTAATGAAAGACATCGACAAATTTCCATCCCAAATAATATATTCTCATTTGTTTACATATAATTGTGTAACTTTCTACAAAAGGAAAGTTTGTGTACAGTAAAACCTGTGAAAAACGGCCATCCTCAAAAAGGCCGAAATTTGTTTTTTTCAAGACCAATTATCGCTTAATGCAGGTCAAAAGTATTGCAGAACTCTCCGAGGGGAGCATTCTGCAATACTTTCGACCTTCATTAAGCTACAATTTGTCATTAATATCGTTGTTAGTTGCCGTTTTAGACAGGTTTTACTATACTTGCATAAAGCAGTTCATAAGCAAACAATGAAGAACCATGTAAGGTGCAATGTTGCAACATCAGATCAATATCTACGCGGCTTGCTATTATCAAATGCCATATTCAGCAAATATATTTGACTTTTCAGCATGCAAACAATTCAATGTTATGGATAGAAAGAGTTATTTTGGCTTAATTGTGAGTTCAAAAAGATTTTTAGATAACTCTACAACCATTCTAGTTGAGTTGTTCGGTTCCAGATTTTTAAAATTTATGATAAGAACGAAACTCAATTTTAAGAGAACTAATCCGAATATAAACTGTTTTTAAAACAGGGTAGCCTCAGAGTTTACTTTACAACCCAGCGAGCACATTCTTATTCTGCTTTGCACACACCAAAAGGAATTTACTTTAACTATTAAATACTAATTAAAAATCATTGTAATCTGTATACAATTTTCTGTATGGTAATGGAAAATTGGTAAGACTGCTGTGTGCAACTGGTAGTGATCCGGATAGTAATCTGACTTTTATTGATGTCGGTTGCAAGCGAAAGTATGTGCACGAAGTACTTGTTACCTGCTTGTTCAAGCTTGCCCAGTGAAAAAGTGTGGATAGGTGAACTGACCGTCCCGCCATGACCATAGCTGTTGACTTGGGACGTAAAGCAACAAAACAAACAAAAACAAACGAACTTTTATAGAGGTCAAATACATGAGAGTTTGAGCTCTGGTATGTTATAATTTTTCACGAAAACTAAAACAATTTTCTAGCTGATTCAACTAAGACAGTTGTCTGTTACTGGTGAAAGGTTTACACAGTCAAGATACAGTCCAGGACCAATATCGGCCCTCCCACGAAACGACATTAGATTATGGTTTCTTGGTATTCGTTATGTATTTTTTACCTCATTTGGTTGTGAACTTGGTCATCGTGACATGGCTAAAAGATGATCCAATGTGACATGAAACACTAAGACCAAACCCTACTCGTTCAAAAATTCAAGCCGTCGTTTTAGTTCATTCTGTGTTTGGTATAACAGTCAAGGACTTTAGCTAAGAGTGTGTAACGAAAATTTCATTTTCTTATTTCGCAACCAAAACATATACTATGGGTACTCAAAAGAACCGTCTCAATGAAACGGTTCTTTTGAGCACCCAAAACATAGGTTAAAATTGATAGGTAAGAAAATATTCACGATTTTACGTTGAAATCTTTTGTTTATCTAAACCTGTGTAACACTTACGTGATTTTGGCTTTGGAGTTGTAGGAGCAATAGTTGTGGCCTTGACTGAAATAGTAAGAAATATTTAAAATAGTTGTTACATAACAAAGCATTGTAACAGTTACCAAAAACACAATGCAATAAAAGGTTTACCTTGTGAAAACCTGTATCCAGATATTGCATAAAACAAAATTAAAACTTAATCTGATTTGCCCTGTCAGAGAGACTACACGTATCTACAATTTTAAGTGTAAGCCTGAAGCCTCTTATACTGTCTAGCCAGAAAAAAAATGGCGCTGATCAGAATCTATAGCTGCTCATATTGATATACACCATTAACATTATTATGTTTAAACGTCAGGGTTTGTCATGTTGGAAATCCTACATAAATACATTAAAATATCACTGGTAGAATCATTTCAAGAAGTCAGTAATAAAACACACGTTTACATCGTAAATGAAACGAGTCAGTGCCACACGAATCATTATTTTGTAATAAAAGACAAGCTATTTAGACTATCCTGAAAACTAAAAAATAGATGAAGTCGCACATCAAGGCATAAGGTATAAGATAACTGCTGATCGTATTATGCTACTGTACTTTTTAATGTGTGGCCAGCATTTATATTGTATTTTCCTAAAGATGAGCTTTTGAATTACTAATTTAATTATTTGACAGTTAATCTTATACTAGACACATTTTTTTATGTTTAGCCACAATGCCGTGTAAATAAATCTTAGCAAGGTATTACTATCTTACCTTCACATGTCTTTTGAGCAAGACCTGCTTTAATCGTATTCAATGAAGCGAAGTTGGTGACTGTAAACACGTGCGTCTTGTCTGGATCAGTTGCCATGGCATTTAGTTCTGACAGTTTGGCTCCTGATCCTACACCAATGGAGAAGATGGTCACACCAGCTGCCCTCAGCTTGGCAGCTTCTGATGACGTGGCTGAGGCACTGCTTGACTGACCTATATTTAAAAAGCATACATGTAAAACATTATCAGTGTTTGACTTATTTTTATATACACTCACTAGGCTCGTTTTTTTTCAAATTTCCATATTCTTATTCTTCAAAACTTGATATGCAGTAAAACCTTTCTTAAGCGGCCACTCAAAAAACAGAATAAAAATTGGTTTTCAATACAGATTATCGCTTAAAGCTGCATAGTCTGTAACTTTTGATCTTTTAATTTTTGAAATAATGTTTCTATGTTTCAAGAACACAGTAAAAACTAAAATTCAGGTATACATTTTACCAATTTTGTAAATCTTTACAAATTACCAGTATAAAAACAACAGCATTTATGTTAAAATTAACTGTCTATAATTATTGGAGGGACGCAAATAATTACCAGCAAGAATAAAACACACCTGTTTTATAAGATAATTCACTTTTCCGTGCAGTTTTCAGCTATATTGAACAGATTTATTGTGAAAACATAACTTAATTCTATACAAATGATTTTTTAAAAGAAAATAAAACATTTCGAAAAATGTTCATAGTTGCAGACTTAGTCTCTTTAAGCGGCCACTCAAAATGAAGAATAAAAATTGGTTTTCAATACCGAATATCGCTTAATGCAGGTCAAAAGTATTGCAGAATGTTCCAAGAGAGCATTCTGCAATACTTTCGACCTCCATTAAGCTACCATTTGTCATTAAGACCTTTGCTTTGTCTTTTTTGAGTGACGTTTAAGACAGGTTGTGCTGTACATTATTGCTGACATAAGAAAATTCAGATTTACTAATACTGTGAGATCATGTACTAAATCTAAACAATCAGTAGATCTTACAGTTATTGAAAGTGATATCGATTTTAGGATATACCTTAATTCACTATCATAAACGATTGTAGAATATTAGTCTTACCATCTGTGATAACTATAGCGATCTTGGCAGCGTTCGGTCTCATTCCATTCTGTGTTTTGAAGGCAGTCTCTCTAGCGTATTTCAGGGCATCAGAAGTATGGGTACTGCCGCTTGTGTATCTGAAAAAGGAAAAAATGCGAACACTACTCAATTCTACAATAAAAAAAAAGATAATATTTGTTTGGGTTAAGTTTATGTAATTTGTGGTACTTATCCAATGTTCGGTAAGTACCAAATATTCAGGATCTGTTCTATCAACAAGCAGATTTCTGGAGTTCGTTGCTTGTCTTTATCTCTATTTCAAAAAACTGTTGTCTTGCAAACCAGGAGAACCTGATTGATAACATTCGAACGACGAGGCTTTTCGGGAATTAAATATACAACAAATGTTTATTAACCAATATTTCGTTTTATGTGTGATTAAACGAAACTTTAGATATGACCTGGGTGCAACTGTCAGTCACTTTTGCATGTAGACTTCATTTATATAATAAGTATCTACAAGTATTTTACAACCATACGTTGTGGTAGTTCCTTATGTATGCTAAAACATAAAATGCTGCAAATCACGAGAAGTGTCTCAATGAGAACATACTATTGTACTAAGGTAAAAAAACTATAAGCTATCATCTATGTATGCGTCGAACGATATTGTGCATTTTTCAGCGGAAACCGGAATATGCCGCGTTAAAATGTTGTAACCAACAAAAAGTACCTTTTATAAATGATTGTAGTTTGTTTTAAGAAAACACGTGTAATCGCTTTCAAAATGCCCATGTTGAAATATTCTAACTGGATAAAAATCAATCAATGCCAAACAGTAACGGTTTATGATAGCACATGCCTTAATAGTTGAAATACCCTGGGTAGTTTCTGAGTTCTAATTCAGTCAGTCTTTCGCGATAATGATAATATTGTGAGCTTCCACGGACTTTGCTTCCCAATATCTTGTATTAGGCCATGTTTTTTTAAACAATATGACACATGGCGCATGTAAAAGCGAGCCACTTTTAAAATGGCGTTTAGGTGGTGGGCCGATGGTGACCATGAGATTGCATGTTGGCTAGGGACCTACCTCACATTTGAAACTGCGGTTTTGATCGCATTTTTATCGTGGAACTTGTTCAGATGAAACTGTAGGTAGACCTTGCTGTCGAACGTAATCACTCCGATCTGGGTCTCTTTAGCGCTAACGGGGAACCCGTCTACCAGTTTCTTCACGAAGTTCAACATCAAGTTAAAGTTGGTGCGTCCCACACTACCAGAAGCATCGAGAATGAATAAGATATCAGCCGGCTCAGTTCCATTGCAACCTACAAGATAAAGATGAGATTATGTTACTATCTCATATGCGAAAAATTATACTTCGAAGGCACTTTATCATACCGGATAGGCGGCAATCGAAAACGTTAATACTGTCAACAAACGTATTTCAAAAATCGTTAGACTGGCGACAAATGACAATCGACAACACAATTTCTAGCGATGTTTGATCAGCGTTCGTCGATTGTTAAGAGCGCTTATGATTGCCGCCGATCCGGTGTGTTTATCGTCTGTTTAAATTGAAGTACCGGTGAAACCCAGAAAACGTTTCTACATGAATGAAAACATGTTGACATCAATTCACACTAAATAAAACATCATTACACATGCAAGCACAGCTCTAGATGTCTACGAGTTTGCCATAGCCTTCATCGTCGTTCCTACTTTGTGTGCGAGTAGTAAATGTTCTGGCAAAACTTTGCTTATATGCCGGCAGGCTCGCCTCTGGCTTTCGAAAAACCTCCAGTGACTACTGAATGCAAACATTAGCTGTTAAATGTTCGATATCATTTTAGTGAGATGCATAAAGTCTGACGAGATTTGATATCTTCGAACAACATGCTATGACTATATTACTATTCCGCTATAATGCTTATGTTTTTATTACATTTTACTGTGGTATGTCATATTTGTAGTAAAATGTAGGCTTGTATGATATCGTAGAGGCAATATTTTAAAACTTCTGTATGTGCTATGAGACGATATCAAAGTGGTTAATTATATTTGTGTTTTGTTCTCTACTTTTCCAATGCTAACTAAGGAACGGAAATGCTAAGGGGTAGAGTGTTTAACTGTAGTTTGAGAGGCCCCAGGTTTGAACTTCACCGAGGCATTGAGTTATTAACCGGTTCAAACCAGAAGACGTCTTTACATGACTGAAAAATGTTGACTTGGACCTAAAACATCAGCTAAAACAAAACCACAATGATAATTAAAACATCATAACTATTGAAACACTCTTTACACCCATTTATCTGGGCCCAAGATACTAGTACACTGTAAAATAAGTGTAAGTAAACACCAAAAGAGGTGGCAGCTAAGCTGTCACCTCTTTTGGTGTTAACATACACTTACTTCCCTACTAAACCAACATAAAGTCAACATTTCTTAAGTAATAAATATTAATTAATTTATTCCGGCAATTGCTTTAGTTATTTTACGGACATATACAATTGAACAGACCATTGATTTGAAAGCAATTGAAAGGTAACGCCAATTACAGTGGCAGTTCAGCTGCCACCACATTTGGTGAAAAGGTACACTTATTTTTACAGTGAAATTATAAACCATACCTGCTGCTAGTGTCGTCGGACTTGTCGGCATGGGTGTTGTTTTAGGCGTGGTTGTAGTTGTAGGAGCTGGTGTTGTCGGACAGGCTTTAGTATTGCAACTATGAGACTCTCTGCCTGAGCCTACACATTGCTTTCCACCGTTAGCAGGCCGTGGGTTAGTACAGCTTCGCTCTCGGAAATGAGTTCCGGATCCACAGCTCTTGGTACATGGAGAGTACGATCCCCACTTTGTCCATCCGCCGTCAACTGAAATTCAGAAAAGTATAGGGTTAATATAATTATACCTTCAACATAGTAGCTTTACCCATTAATGGCCATTACATTGTAAACAGAATAACACAAATAAGACATCAGCAAACATTATTGAAACTAATGAGATGCAACAGGACGCGGCATCTCATCAAGTTCAACACTGTTTGCTACCATTACGGTAGCTTTAGGTAGAATAACTTTGAAATCTTATTCAGCAACCACTTATAATGAATAAAAGAGCAGTGCAACACGATACAAATGGGTCAATGGTTCGAGACTCACCGGAGGCACTGGTTGTGGCCTTGAGCAACACAGTATATCCTCTGCCTATGGTTCAACCGAGGAAGATATGACTTTAAACATCAACGCAAACAAACAAAAAAAAAACAGACTGAAAGTGTATTACTGACTGTCCCGATATGTGTTTTCTGTTGCAGTGCACCAAGGTCATTCTTATCTTGATATCACCCTTACTTTAGCCTGAAATATCTCATGATGTGCAAAGTCTACACTGGTGTATGTGGTATATAATGAGTCGTGGCATGTGATTTCCAACAATGAGGCATTTTAACAAGTGTAGACTCAGAGATGAGCCTTTGCAGACTCCTTTTAAGCGCAGAAAGCCCAAACGATATTCAGTCAGTAGCTTTAAAGTCATATAATATACAAGCGCCTAGCAATGGCTCTGATCAGACTGCGAGCATTGTTGGAAATCTCACGTCACGGCTCAAATACTTATACCATGTTTGTCCGCCTGTACGTAAGATAATTCACTCACTTAAGCTTGTGGCTTATCTCCATATACTGGCGGACAACCCATGGTATAACTTTTCTATGCCCCCTTAATTTTGTCGAAAATGATAGTTTTCTTTGTTATGGGAATGCCTGTGGTAAATGGTCATAATTCATGCAGCAGTAGCTGATTAATTGTCCTACACGTAGGATGATTGTCGTAAAAGGTAAAACTTTCAGATTCTCAGTGGAAGCGTTTTTCGACCCTCTTCAAATTAGCACCTAAATCAATTTTGGACTGCAACATGAAATTTCCAACAATGTGGTATGCGCAACCAGCAAATGCTCAGACCTGCCTGTGCATATGCGCAGCCTCTGATCAGAGCCTTTTGCTAGTCGCTTGAATATCCTATGAAAATTAAGCTGCTGACTGGAATTCACTTGGAGTAACGTAGCTTAAAAGGGGGCTGCACAGCATTGTCTGAGTATCCTTATGTCAAAATGCCACAGTGTTGGAAATCACATATGGCGGCTCAAACTTATTAGGAAGTTATAATTAGGTCCGAAACCTCTAACAGTTTCTGAAATCTATGTGCACCAGTTTAATCCTTGATTCCTTAATTTTATCCGACTTCGGAAAATTCTCCGTAGTAGACAAATGGCTTCTTTGCAAATTTCTGGTGTATATCTACTGCTATGTTTATCATGTTTATTCAGATGAGAATTCACATCTGCGATTGTGACACGTTTCTGTGGTAAAACAACTTGGACTATCATAACAAACAAATTGTGTTCACCACGCAACTGATTGGAACTTGTTCAGTGCCAAAAAAAGAAAGAAATGTGTTCTATCTTGGTAATAATTAAAAGAAAGAAAAAGAAAAAAAACAAACAGAAAAAATGTACACGTATAAATGTATTCTTACTTTTTAGTGTCAATCTATTTCATTTGCGATTGATTACTGATTGTTTTATTAGATTACTTATGGTCTATTTGACAATAGAGTTTGTGGCTTATTCAATTACTTGTGGTTAATTCGAATGTGGTTTATTTGATAACTTGTTGTTTATTTGATTGTGGTTGACCCGATTACTTGTGGTTGGTTTAATTGTGATGTATTTGATAACTTTGGATACTGGTCGTTTAAACAAAGACGTATAAACTAGTAGCATAAAATAATGTCTCAAGTTTGAAAGCATGTTTGGCCTTGCTTTGAAATTCGGCAGGAATGTTTATCACGTAAAGGCTGAATAGAGAAATAATTGTGTTGTACGTATTGATAGCAAGTCAATATAAGGTCCGAAACCTGTAACAGCTCCTGAAATCTATGTGTACCAGGTTAATCTTGGATTCCTTAAAACACCACCTATTATTCAAAACAGACGTCATAACAGAAATAACAATGAAAGCAACAAAAAAAAACCTAATAACATAACCCTCCACCCCCACCCCACCTCTTACAAAACAAACCTATGAAAACACAAAAAATACCCCTACTGGTCCTTATATGGAATCAAATAAATGAAAACATGGTGTAGGCTGAAAATCATTATTGGTCATTGTAAGGGTCAACACACAAGCATATATTCAATATATTGCATATAATACATCGTAAAAAGGTAAAATATTTGAGCCATTTCATGAGCTTTTGGTACTAGTCGCAAATGAAAAAGTTACTTCAAAAACATATGTATAGCTACCTAGTGGAGCTATATGCATAAAGTTGGATTTGAGCCTTAAGCTATGTTCCTTCTGTGTGTGAATGAGAGTCCAAGGTTCTGACGTGCAAGCTTGTCTGAGTTTTCACTGGTCGCATACACGATAAGTACCAAATACTTTGAACATATAAGCCTAGCGCCCTATTAATGGGACATAAGATAACAATGATCAGAAGCGCATACTGCGGTGTCTGATCAGGCTTTTTACTGACTGTTGACAGAATGTCCTATTAAAACGAAGAAAACCAATTAAAAAAGAACACACAGCACTATTGAAATTAATAATGGTCTCCTTTTACCGATAATGATGGACAAGTCAAATCAGCTTACATAAAATGTATTAAACTGATTCATTTGACGTTTCTATTGATAGCCTATGTCATTTATAAATTCCCTATTACATGTACACATACCCGTCTCGAACTTGGGCGTAACGAATGAAATCAAACAAACAGAACACACATACCTGTACAGGCGGTTTTCTTCAACTCTGCCTGGAGGGTGCTGAGAGCATCAAAGTTCTGCACTTGGAACACGTGCTTAGCGTCGGTCGCAATATGACCAAGTTCATTTCTGTCCGCCCCACTACCAATACCAATGGCGAAAACTTTGATATTCTGTTGATGAAGCTTGTTGGCTTCCTGTACCGTGAGTGTGGGCTGGTTGGATTTCCCGTCCGTCATCACAATCAGAATGTTCGCTACACCAGCTCTGTCGCCTGAAGCTGTCTTGAAGCTGTTGGCTGCCACATACTTCAGCGCCAAATCGGTCCGGGTACCACCACTGTGGTATCCGATCTTCCGGATGGCGCTAACAAGATCGTTCTTGTTTGTATGTGTGTTCAGGTTGAATTCATTATGCGGCGTTGAGGCAAACGTTACAGCTCCAATCTGGACGTTACGTGTACCAATGTCAAAGGATTGGGCGAAACGAGCGACGAAGTCCTTCTGTTTCTGAAAGTTCGTGGTACCGACAGATCCCGACGAATCCAGTAAAAAGACAATATCAGCGGGGTTGGATCCGCAACCTGCAATAGAAACATAGTTCAGGCCACGAGATAAAAAGTAAACCCTCTCTTAAGCGGCCACTCGAATATAGACAAAACAAAGGTCTTAATGACAAATGGTAGCTTAATGAAGGTCGAAAGTATTGCAGAATGCTCCCCTTGGGGAGTTCTTCAATACTTTTGACATGTACTAAGCGATAATCGGTCTTAAAACCACATTTTGGTCTTCTTTTTAGTGGCCGCTTAAGACAGGTTTTTACTGTAAATTATTTCATGCTCAACTCAACTGAGCACTACATTTCAACTGCTCATAAAAACTAAAATACCGACAAATAAAGAAGCGTCTTGCTTTAACTCTCTCAGATATTGTATTAATCATGCGAATAAATGTTAAAATGCCAACAATTATTGGCATTTTAACACTTATGAGCAGGATAAATTTCGTGCTCAGCAAAGTTGAGCATCAGAAAAGTTTTATAACCACAGGGCCAGGTCTTAATACTCTTAGCACATTTGAGACTAGCGTCGTTTTTATTGGACATCAGCAAACAGTGCAGAACCTGATCAGATGCCGCACAACGCGGCGTCTGATCAGGGTCTCCACTGTTTGCTTACAAGAAGTTCTATTTGAATTTAGATAAAAATGAAAACTTCAACCTTACAATCCTGGATGTGGACTGGTCCAATTGATAATGGTGGGAAATTCCATTCGGGTTAAGTTGGTTAAGACCAAGACTCGTTCTCAATAACGTCAAGATGGCCCATTTAAAAATTCAGGGGCTACACGCTACATGTATAACTTTCTTATAAACGTTATAATTTTGTCATTATGTCATTATGTACGCCAAGTTTTTATGGTCGTCATATCGTGTCCCGAAAATCTCTAAACCACCGTTGAAGTGGTTTACCGATTTAATTCACTCCCGGACGCGACGTAACCAAAATTTTAGTTACATTGTTGATGCAATGGGCTATACATCAAAACAATCACGTACGCTTCTTATGATACTCTAACATAAAACGCCATGCATGTCCGTTGCTGGAAATTCTTAGTATGCCGTCAAAAAAAGCTCTGACTCTCCATGCGCGGATCCAGATAGGGGACGGGGACAAGGGGTTCGGACCCCCCCCCCCTGAAAAGTCACAAAGATACAGTTTTTTTTTAGCAATACTGGTCCTGATCCCATTAAAATCTCAAAGCTACCAAGCCAGCATTCAATGTTGGACTGTCATCAGCGCCATTGAAATAACGTTTCTCCGGCGGGCTGATGATGGCCCGCTTTTAGTGGTATTTTGATACTATCTCCTCTCATCAACCAAAAAAAAAAAAAAAAAAAAAAGAAAACGTTGAGGTTGGACCCTCTCTGACAAAACTTTCTTGATCCGCGCATGCTCTTTGCATGAGCGCATTGAATTACACATTCTTCTTTAAGGAAATGAGCTTTTGTTTAATTATACTTAACATAACAGAACAGTTGAAGAAATACATAAAACAGATATTTGCATTCTATGTTTTATCCATAAAAAAAGTCCTTGATTAAAATGACCCTACATGAAAGAACGCCAGTACTACACGTAACTGATGAGTCAGCAATGTACATGTGTAATGATTTATAAAACCTAATCATACTCGAAACTTCGAGCTTCTATTTTATGAAGCATCGCTGATTCGAAAAGAATTGTTGATACATTATATTCAGAGAATAGAGCGTATTTGTGAATAGTTTTACAAGTAATAATTCCCTTTCAGAAACACACAAATGTATTTTGGGTGCTTAAAAGAAATATATTTTAAGGACCCAGAAAATATATGAATGTTTAAAAAAAACAGATTATTATCATTTTTGTTTATATATTATTTTATGAAGAACCCAGTCCCTTCTTTCAAACTGCCTGTAATTTGAAATTAAATCTCTCGACCCAAGGACTTTAAGATATAGATATACGACAACAGTACAATGAAACCTGTCTTAAGCGGCCTCTCAAAAAGAAGACCAATGATTGGTTTCCAATGCTAATTGTCGCTTAATGCAGGACAAAAGCATTGCAGAATGCTCCAATTGGAGCATTCTGCAATACTTTCGACCTTCATTAAACTACCATTTTTCATTTAGATCTTTGTTTTGTCTATTTTTGAGTGACCGCTTAACGCAGGTTTTACTGTACTTTGAACATCCGTATTATAAGTCAAAATATAACGTATCACTACGGCCTTACCTGCTGTGGTGTTGGCACTCTGGACCCCAGTTAGGCCCACTAGTACCGGGCATACCACCAGTAAAATCCTAAGCATATCTAGGTCTAAGTTCTTACAGTAAGACGAGGAATGCGCCTTATATACCCGGCGGATAAGTGCCCTTCCCGCTGGGTATAACGTTAGCGTCCGAGATTGTTTGTTTGTCCACTCTTACCTAACCAATGTAATCAGATGACCTGGGCTTAAAGGTCTTCAAATAAGAGTATTCGAGTATGGCCAAAAAGACACCACTCACTCATGAGAGTTTTTGGTATTTTACGCATAGGCGACAAGCGAGAGCTCGGACCAGCATGAACAGAAACCCTTGTTCCACGCATATGAAACAGTGGCGGGTCCAGAGAGGGTTAAAGGGTTCGCTCGAACCCCCTCCACGCCCCCGTTTTAAAATATCCTATGAATAGGAAAGAGTTTGGTCTTATCGAGACCAAATTATTTCATGTTCATGGGATATTTAAGAAAAATCAGATAAAATCTGCACACCTTTATACATATGAACCCCCTTTCCGGAAATCCTGGATCCGCACCTGTGAAATACATGAACGTAGACGACTTGTCAGTCCAAAACACTGCATATATGGGCATGCGTGCTTCTAGATTCAAAGTGACCTCGACGCGAGAAAACCTGACTTCGGATTCGTGAATTCTGATCAGCGCCTTTGTTGTTTTTATCTTTCTTGAAAGTCTAATTATTGATTTTACTACGTGCAAAGATAGAAGATTCTACATGTAGCTAGAGTTACTGTAGCTGAGCAGGCTGGTTTGAGCCGAACTGTGTAGCAACCCCCGAAGACGTACAGATTTACTCGCGTTGTGGCTAAATTATGTTACATGTACCTGGGTGTGTGATAAGTACCTTTTTCATAAAAGCTAATTTCCAGGGCCCAGTATTACAACGCCTTCTAAAAGTTAAGGTAGAATTAAGTTAAGTACTAATATTTCAACATGCTAAATTAAATGCTAAATAAATTGCCTAGATCGATGCAGTACTTGGGGTTAAAGATATCGTTGTGATCTACCGAAAAAATGTATTTTTTTTAAATTTCAATCAGTTTGAAACGTGAATTTTCGTATCCTGAAAAAATCAAAACTTAAGTTAAGTCTTCCTTAACTTTAAGGAAACATTGAAATTCCGGGCCCATTGTATTAGATTATGTCGGTATGTGTGTCTTGTCCAATGCTTAATTGTTTTCCAGTGGAAACGGCGACTCAAAATTTCGGGCTATAGTTTAACCCTTTTCATTCTGGAAACCTCAAGACAGGCACTTTGGCAAATAGTGAAGTGAAATGCATTTTGCGGTATTTCACCAGGGTCCTCACTTTTTGCAATGATGAAAATAAATCCAGTTTCAGGGACAGAAATGCATCATAATTTAGAACTTTCTGTCTGTGACCCCTCAAAAAACAAAATGGGCAACTTCAAACTTGTTCTTTCAACATGCCTGGGAAAACCAATTAGATGAAAAAGGGGTAAAAAGAGAGTAAAGACCCCTTGTATACTAGGCTAAATCAGAAAATAGAGCAACACTCTATAAACAGTACCTCAATTTAAAGGAGTGTGTCTATTAAATCTATAGAAGATGCTTATCAGCGACTGGCTTCTCCTTTGGACTGAGTAGCGTTAATGTACCGGCTATATGCAAGCATGCCCCTCCCCCCCCCCCCCCCCCCCCCCCCCGTGACCAGGGAATAATAGAGACATTGAATCCATTTGCAAACCCGGGTCTTTATGTTGCTCCATCTTTATTTATCTACATATGAGCTGCGGCACGAGATTTCCAACAATGTGACATTTTGACATGAATAGACTCAGACGAGACTATGCAGCCTCATTTTAAGCTTAGACAATCTAAATGATGTCCGGTCAGTAGTTTAAGATTCTGAGAATATTTAAGCGACTAGCAAAGGCTCTGATCAGTCTTGTTCTCTTTCCATATATTGATACGAAATCTAAGAGGTTTGGGTGGGGTGGGATGTGTCTGTTTCCCTTTGCAACTGATGTAATCATTGTAGCGGCTTGTACATATGTACACATAACGGCAACTGCACTTTTTCATTCCGCTTAATAACAATTACATGAATTACAGCAAACGTAAAATTTAATTAGTAGTTGTGCGTACAGTTGCCTCAGCCTGTAACCTTCCATGGATTTTCTACGTTCTGCTTATATAAAATATCATACACATTAATAGTTCTTACTGAGTTACGTTGCAATAAAGATCTTGCTCATCAAGTATCATTTAGAGGGCTCACCAAAAGCCGTATCGCAGGTAAACATCATACTACAAATGTAAAAATTACATTTCTAATAATCAGTTGAAATCCTTGCTTTATTTATTATAATATCTTGGCCCTGTGTTACATTGGTCGTTTCAGGCGACGTCCATCCAAACCCAGTCCAATTGTCAGCATCTTCTTCTAACAGTTCTTTGAATATGACTAATATGTCATCCTCACTTCTCAGCTCATTGAATCTTTCCAGTCACTTTTCATTTGTGAATTATAATGTTCAGAGCATAGTACCCACACTTGGTTTGCTGAGTACTGAATTATTTGATTTTGACATTTGTCATTTTCAGAAAACTGGCTGAATCCATCTTTAAGTTCGAATTTTTGTTTGTTTGACTTGATTCTTAACACCCCTTCAACAATCTTTCAGTTATATAGGGACGGGTTCTCCTGGGTTGAACCAGTACAAATGTACTAAGCTAGGATAAATGTGTCTTGCTCAAGGACCACAACGCAGTGACGCCGGTAAGGCTCGAGCCCGCGGTCCTTCGGTCTCGAGTCAAGCACTCTACCACTGAGCCACTGCGCTCCCTGTGTAAGCTCGAATGATCTACCTATTCAATCTTTTAATAATGTTCTGAAAAGGTTATCCTTTGGAAGCAAAGAATACACCAAAGAACTGAAACTAGAAAGTGCAAATTTTCTGGACCAGACTAGCTAGTTTCGGCCATTTAGGCCTCATCAGTGACCCTCTAAATATTTCAAAGTTACACAATGAAACCCACGATTCCAAAGGACAAGAAAAGAAAATCTACACTATAGTGAAAGACAGGGAGACGTTCTACCGCCGCCACACAATCCCAATCACCAGCTGTAGTATAAACCCGAACGGAAAGATCGAGTGGGCGATAGCCATGGGGGCGTACTAAGATATGTTTAGGACAATATTCATCATCGTCGTCGACATGAGTTACAAAATTTTGGGACTCGAAAATATATGGATTGAGCTAAGCTTTAAGCATAAACGTGTACTGTCCAGCCTATTTTACAGATTTAGCAATATTGTTGTTACTTGTGATAAAGTTAAATCTGTTCATAAAGCTCTTCCCATTGGTAAAGCTACGGGCCCAGATGGAATCAAAAATTGTATACTCAGAGAATTGGCTCATGAGCCCTTGTCTCCTCTATGCTCTTTATTCAATCAATCCCTAATCTTAGGTATCGTCCCAGGTATTCGGAAAAAAACACATGAGTGTCCTAATCAAAAGGGTGGTGATAGAACAAGGTTCTACATATATATTACGACCGTTATTATTCTTACTCTTTATTAATGATATCCTGAATGAGATCCATGCCAATATTCAGCTTTTCGCTGATGATATAAGTTTATATCTTTTTGTGGAACATCTGGATGTCACAGCACAATTAAGCTTACTCTCTTCTTCAAAACGATTACTGGCCTATCTCCTCAATACCTTTCAGATATTGTTTCTGCAACTATTGGCAGCTCCTCGAACTATAATTTAGCATTTCTAATAGTATCATCTAGTCAATGCACGCATAAGCAGTTTGTGACTGGAATAACATACCAGCTGATCATAAATGTAGACAATGTGATGTCAGTCGTGACAAACCTATTGTTCCTAAACATTTTCTTTTTGGAAATATGAAACAACAAAACACGCCTTAGAACAAATTGTAGCCTTTTAAACTATGATTTAAACATGAAAAACATAATTGACTCTCCACTCTGTCGTTGCAACAATATTGAAACAGTAAAACATTTCTTTCTCGACTGTCCTATCTACAATAACCAAAGGATTACTTTGATGCAAACCGTCTCACGTTTCTGTGCAATAATACTGGTACTCTGCACTACGTAAACAGCGCTCTCTCCCTACAGGCAAATACTGACATCTTTGAAGCAGTACATTTCTTTTTGAAACAAACAGGCAGAATCACGCACGTACTCGCACACGCATACAGACAGACAGACAGTCAGAATGACCTTTTCGTTTTAGTTCACAGCCCTCAGGTGGTCCATATCACTGCCACCTGCTTTTTTGTATTGGCCAGTTCGGGGCGTTTTGACATTAGGACGTCTCAGAACCTGACTAGTTGTTTAACAATGGCAGAATTTTACAATATAAATCTATTCGATTTCGGTTAAAAGCAATCTTCTGAATATAACTATTATTTTGAATTCATTGGGAGTTTAGTAAGATCACATGATTGCCACAAGTCACCGTTCTAAAATGAATTAAATTATTAGATAGTCTACGTGGGCCATAAGCCAAACTTTTTCCTGAACTTAACTGACTGAAAACAAAACAAATTATCTTCAGCAATCCTTAAAATTAATGTTTTTCTTCTCTTTTTGCATGTTTAATCCGCCAGACTATCGGTGCACCATCTTTTGGTGTATGAGTGTTAGTATTATTAAAAGTAACTAAACTAATCTGCTGAACTATAAAACACTAAATTCACAAATATATACATGTCCTTGTGGAGGAGATTTATTATTTTTAATTATTTTTATTTTTTATTTAATTTCTCACGTTACTCATAGCAAACATGTCTTCGTTTACTTCGTCTTATATTTTTTTGAAGGATATTTCTTGTCTTGACTAATATCACAATCTCAGGACCTAAAGCTACCCCCAAACATACAAGGTGAGTACCTGATAATCAACGCATAATTTAAAAGCAAAAAACGGACAGCATCCGCAGTAACTAGTGGTTGGGGTAGGGTTAGGAGATGAGGCATTGATGAGTTAGGGGCCTTTAATGCAAACCAAATATTTATGTGTCTTGATCCACATCTGAATTAAGGGTTAGGTTGGCGCCGTGAAACTAGTTTAAGCCCTCCAGTAAAATATTATACTGACCGTTCCAAGACGGTACTTCTTTTGTGGATCTTTTATTTTTTTTCTTTCTTGTGTTTGCTATGCCTTTGTTCGCGTATGTTTATATGTGCCTTGTGGTCACATGCTGGGAAAGTGCTGCCCTCTTGGCTCTCGTTTGTGGTGTCTAACTGTGAGTTTGCCACTTTACCATTGGTATCCTGGGTCAGGTGTGGTACTTGATTGTATCGATTCTTGGTCTTAGCACCCTTACTTACTTTTATACAGATTTAGATTCTTCCCTGGCTGGCTGTGTTTGGCACCCAGACTTACCCTTTCTGCGAGGTGTCCATTAGATAGTCTTTCAAAAATGTATTAACATCAATCGACATGGACAGCAATGCATTATCACTTGAAAAATATACCCCGTGACCCTATTAAATATATATGCAGATAAAATTCTATTACAGTTTTCTCCCCTATAAAGAATTACTAAGGATTCTATTCTTGATAATTTCTGTTTGAAACTTCCAACTGATTTGAAACAATACACATGAAATACATTCATCATTCCTCTTACAACCCATGTTAGTTTAATATTTAAAAGCCTTTGATTTACAGAATGGTGGCAACTTCTAACTCTGATAAAGTGTCTCCAGTAAAGAACCACATTCCCCAGTAAAGAATCACCTCGAAACAGTCCAGTAACAAGGTGAAAATGGATTAAGCATCGCATTAAAAAGATAGTGAAAGTTTCATCCCTAAAATCAAATTCAAGTAGTTTATGTCATTCTTATTCAGTTTTAACGCAACATTTTGGATCAAATTTCATAAGGGCTCATATTAAGCTACAATTTAATCATAAGTTCTGACACCAGAAGTATATTTTTGTTCAAGGTTCAATACAATCTGCTTTATTTCCTTTCAGGTAGTAGCAAACTTTTATTTTATGAGTAATATCTATGTTAGGATGCATGATTTCATTCTCTGTTACCACAAATCAGTACAGGTCATCAGAAGTCACATCCAAAAACAAGTGATTTTTTGGCAACTGTACAGTGTCCAAGATTATACTGTCATCGGTTAATTATCCTGGCAGCTGGAAGTCAATATTTGATATATGTAAGTCTGATCTCATAGGGCATGTCCATGACATAGTTTTAGAACCACCTTGTTACTTTTCAACTGAACAATTATCATTTTTTTGAAAATTCGCTTTGAAATCCAGGCTTAAAATTGTTTTACTGGCAATATTCTACTACACATTTTAGCCAACATAAGTGGTAGTTCTAAGGAATTCAGAAGAAACTAAATATATTCTGCATCCCTAATGCTTACACTTTCTAAGAATACAAAAGGTCTGGCTTTGCTTCATCAAGTGGAAGAAATATGTTGGGAAAGTTTACACAAATGATTCGTTATTGGAGACGGTTCTCTGTTGGGGAATAAACTGTGCCTTATTATTGTTCTTTTATTATGTTAAAAACAAAAAAGTGAGTATATAAGGAAATAACCTTGATAGAAGGTTCATATTTGTGACATGGAAACTGTAACTTAGTGCAATTTTATTTCACCGCAGTAGTCTGGGAATTTTGTTCACCAATATATATAAGGCTAAATAGCAAAATAGTCGAATTGCCTGGTAAGGCAAAATTTTAGGTTAATAATAATTGGTTATCAGCGAAACAGATACTGGTATCTGCGACAAGTTTGTAACAAAGTAATAAAGATACATATAATAATGTGTGTTCATATCAATCTACACAGAGCGGTATAACGTCAAGCATTGACAGTACACAAGGATCTGCATACGCGTTGGAGGTTAAGGAATGCCTTTCATTTCAGTACCAACTGACCATAATGTGCACGACCCGTGGTGAACGTATATTAACCAGTATCCGGTGCCAGAAGGAATATGCGAAAAGCAAATTGGCCATTAACTGCAGAATGATGCATTATTGGATCAAAGTATACCATATTGATCAAGAGTTATGAGAATTTTAACTTACTGACTACGGACGGACCGTTTGGTTCAAGAGTTAGGAGCATTTTCACTTAAAGACCTCGACAGGCCGAAATGATGCTCGGTGAAGCCTCATCACCGCGTGCATACATTTGGCTGGACAATGTTAAAATAAGTATGCAAAATTTGCTCCTAATGTATCATGTGGTTCAAGAGTTATGGGCATTTCCCTTTAATAACCACGACCAGCCAGACTGATGTTCAGCAAAGCCTCGTCATACATGTAACGTGTTATAGGTAGCAAAGGTATAGGTTAATATCCATTAAAACAATACATCCATGATGGTCGGCACTAACAATATTTTCTCAAAAATGAGCCAAATCAGCAAAATAAACCTTGTGTATCAAACACCTTCAATGATTTAGCTTTAACGTTGCCAAGGCCATCAAATTTCTGAGATCATTTGTTCAAATAAATATCATGTATGCTAACGGATTGCTGAAAAATGAGGCCAGCACGAAACTCCCACATGTAGTGTTGGGAACAATAAAGCCAACATTAGAAACCACCGACTTTAAATGTTGAGTTGTTACAGTGTAGTCACAACATATAGATCAAGAGAACCTATCAAACAAAAAAAAGAATAAAAAGAAACAAGTTCAGCAATGATCCAGCCAAAGTAAGAAAGGCAGCAAAGATCAGGGTACGATAAAATCAAGTACCACATCTTACCCAGGATACCAAATGGGAAAGTGACAAAATCACAATTAAACAACACAAACAAGAGCCAAGAGGTCAGCCCTTTCCCAGCAGGTGGCCACAAAGTAATAAGGTTGCAAAGATCAGGAATCGATACAATCAAGTACCACACCTGACCCAGGATACCAATGGGAAAGTGACAAACTCACAGAAGACACCACAAACGAGAGCCAAGAGGTCAGCCCTTTCCCAGCAGGTTACCACAAAGCACAAATAAACAGACGCGCACAAAACATAGCAAACACAAGACAGAACAAAAACATAAAAGATCCACAAAAGAAGTACCGCCAAGACAGCAATGAACAGACGCGAAAGCATGAAAAGCACAAGACATAAATAACAAAAACTACCCACAAAAGAAGTACCGCCTTGGAGCGGTCAGTAAAACTATTTTACTGGAGGGCTTAAACCGGTTTCATGGCGCAAGCGTCAACCTTAGTTCAGATGTGGATCAAGACACTTAGTTGATACGTTTGCATGAAAGACCCCCAACTTATCCTTGCATCATCTCTAGAACATATAAATCAAGATATAAAAAAGAGATAAAAAAAGGTACGGACTCAACAGTACATAAAACTGAATACCGGTGCAAAAGAAGTCCAACAGGCAAACCCTGGTGGGCCTGACAACAGCTAAAGCATCAGACCCCTACCATCTCATCAGCAGATAAGCCTTTAAGTCGGAACCGTCATATAGTCTGAAGTCCGACCCACCGGCGTGCAATTGGGTTGACCACCAAGCAACCAGTCTGTTGTTATACATCAGGCTTTAGCCATGATACTTTCCAAAAGTCGACTACATGTAACAAAGGTGCTGATCAGACTGCGGTGATTCGCAGGCTGGTCTGTGCCTTTGTTATTCGCAAACAACAAAGACAGTGTTATCGCGTCTAGGCCCATATAATAAACATTGAGGAGATAATAAGTTCTCTATTAACCTTTATGCACTGATAATAAGGTCTCTATTAACCTTTGTGCACTGAACTAACGTCTTTAACCCATTTAAGCCGAATGTAATTTTCCACTATTATCAAGTTTTCATTTTTATTCAAATTTTATAATAAACTTCTGTAAGCAAACAGTGGATAACCTGATCAGACGCCGCGTTAAGTGGCATCTGAACTGGTTTTGCACTGTTTGCCTATGTCCCACAAACGGGATACCAGGCTTATATGGGTTAAACGGGTTCTTTGTAGTGCTTCTGTCACAAAGCAACTGTACTTAATGCGGGCTTACATTCCACGTTGAAATGCCTATTTAGGCATTTACATAACATTTACTATTTGATGCACAATGCAAATACCTGAATGCTCAGACATGAAGATGGCTTCTACAGCTCCATCAAGCGGTCGAATTGTGTGAATAGTACGTGTATGCTTTGTGATGTGACCTTGTTGTGTTTAGTTCGTGGTGTCCGTCTTAGTTTAGCAATCATTTTGCTGAGAAAGAGAGACCTGACCTCGAGTTTATAAAACTTTTTTCAAGCTCACCTCAACTGAGCATGGAATTTCAAATGCAGGAAAACTACAAAAACACAAGAAAACACCACACACAAGAGAGCCAAGAGACCAGTCCCCTCCCAGCAGACGACCACAAGGCCACATGGAATAGACAAGACGACATTACAAAGACTAACACGAAACATAAATAACAAAAATGATCCACAAAAGAAGCACCGCCTAAGAACGGCCATTAAACTCTTGCGTGCAAAGGGTAAAATATAGACATGAGTGACAGATATAACTTAAATAAGTGCACATGAATATTAACTTGTTTAACCAAAATTATTTGATCAGGTATCGCTCGAACTCATTGATGGGTTGAACTGGCCCCGATGGTCAAAATATACCTGGTCATAGAGATTTGTTGATAAACTAGAAGGCTTTTTTGTGAACGCCAATATATGTACAATAATAAGATAACTCTTACTTTATAAAACACAAGGTTATCTTTCCACATATGTCAGGTACCACCTTAAACAAGAAATATTTTCATTCTTCATCATTTCACCCATTTTGAACAATTGCAATTTCATTCTCAGTTGAATTGAACACGAAAAAAGGAGCCAGAAAAAAGAGTTGTTACCTTTAGTCAGGTCTCGCAGAGTTAACTCACATTCATTTGTAAATTGGGAACTTTTAAAATGACTTTGGATGCCGGTAATGTCGAAGAGTATAGCACTTAATTCTTAGTCCAGCATAACATTGAGTGCTACATGTGTGATGTACTTTAGTGGAAAATTATAAATTTCCCATTCATATCAAGGTTTGAAGAATTACGGATTTAGAGAGAACCGGTTGCTTTGCCTTGTCTTCCTAGTGTCTTGTGACTGTATGTGTTCTGTGGCTCTACCTGATTGTGGTATTTACAGGACATACTCACTAACTTTCTTTTGCCATGGAAGCTCATTCTTATCACAGAAGCAGAAAGCAGCAATAACTCAAGATAGTTTTGAATTGTATATTCCTATGTACTTCTACTTGGTTAGTGATTATAATAAGAGGATCAAAAAATTTCCGTGTATTAACGTTTGCCATGCCCGAATATGATAATGTGTTGTAGCCCGAACAGCGGTTCGGGATGCAACACACGAGCTGAGTGTGATAATGTGTTGCAGCCCAAACAGAGGTTCGGGCTGCAGCACACGGGCTGCAACACATTATCGCACTTGGGCTTCGCAAACGTTAATACGTAAAAGAACGTTATATCGTCATTGTAATATACCTTCCTTTCCAGCACACCGGGCAATGAAGCATTCTGTTGTCGTGTATTATTGGGAATGAAGCCCGTCGCCAGTGATTGGTGAATGATCAGCAGCATTGCTAGACGTTTTTAGAAGAAATGTACAACTGTCAGCGATTGAAATGAGGTATATAACAATACCTCGTTTACCAAGTATATTTTACTCTATCGTAAAAAAGCCATTTTTGTGTTATTTGAGGGCTCGTATTTTTTGTTTGGTCGTTGTTTTGTAATGCAGTACTTGGTGTCCATTCTAATTTTGCAATCATCTGTCTGGGTCGCTTTACATTAGTTATATTCTTGCTGTCATGTGGGCTGTAGGTGTTCTGTGTCTCTTCCCGTGAGTATGATAGTAGCCGCGACATGTGATTTCCAACAATGCGGCATTTTGACATGAATAGACTCAGACAAGCCTACATATGTATGCAGCCTCCTTTTAAGCTTAGAAACTCCAAATGCGTTTTGGTCAGTAGCTTAACACTCATAGAATATTCAAGAGACAAGCAAAGACTCTGATCAGACTGCGCGTATGTGCAGGCTGATCTGAGGCTTTGCTGGCCGCACATACTACATTGTTAGAAATCCTATGCTGCGGCTAATATGACATCTTTTTGGGGACAAAAATTTCATTTATGGACAACCAGTCTAAAGATGGTTAAAAGAAAAGGGTAAAAAGATGTGTATTCCCATTCGTACTTATCTTCAACTGTTTGCATATTAGCCGAATAGTTAGCGACTTTGCAAGATAGGAGATAAACTCAGCCAGTTAAACCCGAGATCAAGGTTATGAAATACCATCTCCTCAAGGGAACCGGATGGTTGGATAAATATTTTATCAGACGATAGTAAGGTCAATACAGAGATCCTTGTTTATCATCAAATAAGGAAACAACAGTATGATTGTGAAAGGGTCAGGAGTTCAGAAGTATTATTTGAAGTTTACATTGAAGCAAATAAATGATAAAATGCTATCTGTTTCTTAAAAAAAATGTCGTTTCAGCTTACGTTCTTACTTTGATCATGTCGTGAGAAATCCTGGTTTGTTTTATGCGAATAACAGTGGTACAGACCAGCTTGCGCAAACAACGAAGATTTGCTTTCTTGTGATGCAGTCTTTTTACATGTGTCATGTGAGTAAGTATTCAAAAATCGTACCTTCACGTATATCAATATATGGATCAAACATGCCAAGTTTTTCCATGCATACCCGAGGGTGCAGTTGAAACCCTAGTCTGAAAGGCGAGGGTTTCAACGACCCCGGGTTATCTTGCAGATAATAGTGTATCAGAAAACAATGTTTGATCGTATTGATGCATAAAGTCATTTTATCACTTGAAACTTTTTGAAAAAGCGTCGAAAAGTTAAGTTTTGTATTACTATGATGGCTCGCAAAAGCATGAAGGATTCGTAGGTTTTGAAAACGCCTGTTCCAGAGCAAAGACTTACGTAATTCTAACGTCACTAAATTACGTTCATTACATGCACGTTACTGTTGATGACGTCAATTTTTGAGACGGCCTAGAATGCGTATATGTAAAGTACAAGAGCCGTTCATCAACAGCACGCGAGTTGCGTGATTAATACATGTTTTTTTTTTGCGGTTAAAACATGGCTGTTAATAGTGTGCGATACGGCTTTTTATGCAATAGTGTCATTTACACGTATCACATGACGCCACGTCTGGGTTGCACTAAAATCGATATACCACCAGTGATATTCGGATAACCTCGTTGTGAAAAAGAGATTTTTCGTCAACTTGTTTAATTAAATCAATAAAACATGATCAGTCATGTAAGATCCTCTATTTATAAAACCATGCTTGCGTTCATTATTATGAGAGATGGGTCTAAGTAATAAACAAAAAGCTAAGGACCAAATTTGAGAGAAGAGAGAGAGCTGGTTGATTTGCTGAACGTGTTGTGGCTGTCTGTGTTTTTAGGCGCGTTGCTGAGTTTCGTACAAGGCAAACTTACCCTATCGTCCTACATGTAAAAGACAATGAAGATAAACGTCTCTAAGAAATGGGTAGTGTCATATTAAAAAGGGAGATAACTCTATATTCGCAGAAAAAAAATCACAAAGTACGAACTTTAAAATGATTTTTAGTTGTTTAAAATCCGTCTTTTTTGCAAATCATTTTAGTTTCACAAAATATGTTTATTTTCATTTATATTTATATTACGTTTGGATATTTTTCTACATTTGCATGTATTAGTTTTGAGGGGTAAATATATCGTTTTTTGTAGTAACGATATTTTTCATTAAAAACTTAACCATGATAATTTTTAATACGTGGTCATTTCGCTTTTCAAAAATACATATACTGACATGCTTTCAGACAATCGCCTTTAAAGCTGCTATCTCTGTTTAAAACATACGGTTTTAATGCAATTATCAAATGCGTTTAATTTCAGTCGATGTTTTGTTGCTATATAGCCAATAAATGAAATCAGAAAAAAGTATCAGGTACAGACATTTCTGAAGAAAGGGTTTTTCTTAGTGGTATTCCGGTATACTAAAAAATAGTAAGTGAGCATGATCAGGAAATACCACAATCACAAACTGCAAACAAACCCATGGCAAAAGCGGACCAATGGTGGCAATCTGAGAAATGGCGTCTTATTGACATAATTTCGCATTTTTGCAAGATGGCCACAAAAATTATGAAATTTGATGTATTTGTGCAGTGCCGATCAATTGCAATTACAATGCCGAGAACAGGATCTTAGGCAAATGATACCACGAAATTTCAGACGCCATCCTATAAATAGACATTTGGGGAGATCAAGGATTGCAGAAGGGGTCAGTAAGCAAAAATCACACCCGTAGTAAGTAATGCTAAAATGATAAGCATGTGATTTTCGTTTGGTGGTCTTTCATCTTCCTCATGCATCATACGCCTATAAAAACTATTGGTTATGTGACAGATGGCATCAATGACGTCAGAACGCATTCATCATTTGAGTACTCTTCTAATGTTAATTGGCTTTTCAATTCAACAGAGACTCAGTTTACAAAGATGTCGTAGGCTTACAATGTAACTCATCTTATGGTTGATTAAAACCTTAAGTTACTGAAAAATGGTGCGACGCATTTGCGAGATAACGGTGACGTTAGATTTTACCTTTCGGCTCGTGCACTGTAGTAGTGAAGATGTTTCATTCAACAGTATTTATCTGAATGTGCTGGAAGGCATCAAGCAGTTTTACTTGTTAATGTCGTTCAAGAAAACCCGACTGGAAACACCGTTTAAAGGGGATAACGTAAAAGCATTAGTAAAAACGTCAAATTGTGAAAACTTGGTCCCTTATTTCTCTTAGAACGTTCAGAAAATTGAAGCATTTGCTATGTTTTTTGGTTTGCAGTGACCAAACAATCGTTTAAAAATGGTTTCGGCTTCCCCCAATGATCAGAAATGCCCACGTTACCCGCCAGTCTTAACATTAAACGTCACTTTAGAACGGCCACTGCGTTTTGTAGTTCTGTATTTTTTAAAATGGAAAATCTTGTCAGATGACCGGCGCTTGTATCTTCATGACAGCAAATGAAACTCGAGACCTGATGTGGATGGGCTTACCCATACCAAACAATTGCTATATTTATTGTGCATAGTATAGTAGTATCAAATAGCGCAACAGATATTTATTGATTTCAGTCCTAAAAGATTGTATTTACATTTATCTTAGCAAACTGTGCAGACCCTGGTGAACTGTCGCATTTTGTGGCATTTATATGGTTCTTCGCTGTTTGCTAAAGTACACCTGTAGGGGTTTCCAGTATACAAAGGGTTAACACATCATGAGCAAATAGTGAATATTTCACTATACTGAAGTTAATGTGGTCTTGTTCGGGGCTGTGCATAGGTATATACATGTCTCAAAACACTTTTGATAACCTTCTATGACTCTTGTTTGAAACTGAAGGGGTTCGTTATAGCAGGTTTATATATATATATATATATATATATATATATATATATATATATATATATATATATATATATATATATATATATATATATATATATATATATATATATATATATATATATATATATATATATATATATATATTTTTTTTTTTTTTCTTCATCTTATATTCAATTACCTATCAAAGAACTGCTATTTATTTATTTGTCTTATTTATCTTATTTATTTATTTATTCACCATGTATTTTTTTTTCGGTTATTTTGCTTTAACTTAAATAATTTACAATTTGTTTTGTATTCATATGTAGTTGTACATGTATTCATATGCATTTGTACAAGTTTAGCCATGTTTACTAGCTTTTATGTATGTTTAGATTGTAGGGGAAGGGTCGTAACTAAGGTTGTGAGAACTTGTGACCCAACCCCATTGCTGTATAAAAAATTGGCAATAAAATATGTTTAAACTATTTCACTATGCCATTAAAGAAAGCACCAATAGAAGGCACACATTCATCTCGTCCTACATAGGCACGACCTGTGGATGCCGAGCAACAGCCTGCCAGATCTTTACCTATCTATCACCACCACCAGACGGGGAAGAGTATGGTACTCCTCCTGACCCAAGCCCTAGGCTCAAACCTGAACTTGAAGTCGATGGGTCGCTGGTTATAATTTACAGATGAAATTGTATATGCATTCATTTCTCTGCAGATGTTTCTCTGCTTTAGTTGACAGTCTAGGACCTTGATAAAATGCTGCATTATGTAGCATTTCATTAGGTTATCCACAGTTTGTCAAAGTACTCATTAAGGAGGCACTAATGTACATAGGCTTAATGCTAATCCAATGACTGGTGTTATTTTTTCAAGAACCTCATAAATGACGAGAAACGCCCTAGCTACTGCCTTTCTTCTTCTGACAACCCGCACCAACATTGACCTTGGCCTTTAGTCGTCTGCCTTCCTATTCCGCACTGCTCATTGCGCTCTGCAGCTCCTGGTTGCATTACGCTCCATCTGCAATACTTTCGACCTTCAGTAAGCTACCAGTTGTCATCAAGACCTTTGTTTTGTCTATTTTCGAGTGGCCGTTTTACTGGTTTTACTGTGTAGTTGATACATTTTTATCGCTTAGATTGTGACCTTTGATATTTAGTATATTGATGGTACAATTGTACATCCAATTTTCTAGAATAAAGCTAGTCATAACAGGACACTTTCAATGATCACATTGATACATGCTTATTAGGGAAGTTAGAGTTGTCAGTTAACAAATGGGTCAACCAGACTGTGTTGCATGCGAACAAATGTGCACCTGCACAGTCTGATCAGTATATTTCTTGTTCAATTCAAAAAATTATCATAGCTATTATATAATTGTACAAACACTTTTTCAATGGCTTCATCTCAATATGGTGTCATATTCTAAATTACAATAGCCCATCGATTGCTTGCGCTTATCAATTTGACAACCAAAGAGACGAACAGGATGGTCTGCTTCAGTTTCAAACACCATCTGGCTTTAACTCGTACATGTAGATAATAGTCTATGTCGAATGGGCATCCCGTGTGAAGTTTGTGACGATTTTTGGCGACCTATACCAAATTAAACTTTGGGTCATATGTAACAATTTGAACCAGTTCGCCCATCTGAGTTCCGCGTCTGGTCCGAGTAATGACGTCATCAAAATGGCGGCCATAGTGCTACTTATGTACATATATAAGATATCGTATTTAAAGCAATATTTGAGGGATAATTTATTGCTAGAAATGATTTTTTGTCTTTATTTAACTGATTGGACGTCAAACAATACGAAAAAGATGTGTTCCATTTTTTCAGACGCCTAGGGTCCATTTGGGGCTCCCAAATCGAAAAATTTGACCCAGATCCCATTACTTTTGTTGTAATCCTGTAGAAAGTTCGTGCTACAATTAAGTGATTTTTTTCTGGTTTAGTAAATTTGGGGCCATTCTATAAAAATATGATGTGAATTAGGATTTATATCCCTAAAATGGAAAACAAAACTTATTTTGGGGGTCCTTATTTCATTGAAATAGGCCTAGAGCCGAATTATGGATCTGTTATCGTACACGACATTTGACCTTATAGTCTAGGTCGAATGAAAATCTCGTGTAAATTTTGTGACGATTTTTGGTGACCTATATCAAAATAAACTTTGGGGCATATGTAACAATTCAAACCAGTTCACACATCTGCGTTCTGCGTCTGGACTGAATGGTGACGTCATCAAAATGGCCGTTTAAGTGCTGCTTATGCACATATATACATAAGTAATTAGATTTAAAGTACTAGTTATGTGGCAATTTCTTGCTGGAATCAATTTTTGTCTTTATTTGATCGATTTGGTGTCTTCTGATACGACAATGACGTGTTTCTTTTTTTCTGATCCTTGGAACCCGTTTTTGGGCTTCCGATTCAATAATTTGACACAGAACCCATTGCTGTACTTGTTATGCCGTAGGACATCATGTTGAAATTGAGTGTTTTTTGTTTCCTTTTGTTTATTTGATTTTTTGTTTGTGCTTAACGTCCCTACAACAGCTAAGGTCATATCGAGACGGGGCCACAGCTTAAATTCTCATCTGACAGACTAGTGAAGCCAGAGATCAAACACACGACCCCTGGTTTACAAGGCGAGGAGTACAGCGGCTCCTTTGTTTTGATGAATTTTAGACCATACTATATAAATATGAATGACCCCTAGAGCTATTTTGGGATACTTCTGTTTTGGGTTTAAAGTTCTAGTCAATTGTCATTGCCATGTCAAGTAACCTAACCACGCTTTTCTGGGGCAGGCTTAGACTAGGCAGTACTTTGTGTTGTAACTGACAATATCCCTTCTTGAATCACTGAAAGAAGGAGAATGACGATAGAGAATATTTCATGATCAACCTCCACGAAAGTATTGGGCCCGGATCGATCTCACGATCCCTGTATCAGCAATCGAACTCACTACCGATTGCTCTACAGGGCCGAGTCATTTTGGGGTTCCTATTTTATTTAAATTGACCCTGAATCTATAAATTCAAGTTTGTCCTATTTGATTGCTTAGGAGCCATATTATATGAATTATTGATTGCTGGGCTCATTGGCCTGGTCTATCAGTCAGGTGCATGGGGTTTTGGCGAACAACGGAAAACGGCATTTATTTCAGGGGAACAGAGGACGAAAGGCCATATTTTGAGGGGAACAAAGACAATATTGGGGAACAGGGAATATAAGACAACAAAATTTGAGGGAACAGAGGAACAAGCCAATTTATTTCAGAGGAACAAGGAAGAGAGCTTCGCATATCACTTAGGCGACAGAATACCACCATTGTAATGGCATACAATATTACTCGAAATTCGCCATTGTAATACAATCAATGATGTTCAAGCAAAAGCTAGTGCTTTAGTTATTTGTGGTGAGAAGTGACGCAAGCAGATTTATTACTCCTTATTTGGAGGTAATGTTGTTATAATAGGAACATAAGTGTCACCTTATCAACTCCAACATGATTTTCGTGATTATGAATGTGTATTGTATTCTTGTTACTTTCCCGCGTGGTATCCTGGGTCAGGTGTGGTACTTGATTGTATCCTTTCCTGATCTTTGCCGTCTTTCTTACTTTCAAGCAACTGTATAGTGAGAATTTGCTCCTTTGTGGATTCCATATGAAGCTCAGATACTGGGATCTTTTGACACTCTGAAGAAGAGAAAGTTTAGTTTCCTACGAAACATCCACTATCTTAACGTAGTAATATTTCCAATGGTTGTTCCTGGCTGACAAGCAGACATATATATTGTTAGAGAGCATTCTTAAGCCCGTCTTCCAGTGGGACATGACCAAGTTTCCTGAAAGCTTCATGGACAGAAGAATCAGCCTTACTGAAAGCTTTCCAACATAATATTTTACCTTGCCGGACATTTAACCAGTAAAATCAGCAACATCTACTGACAAAAGTGAAAGTAAAGATCTTTGCATGCTGACTTCGGCTGATCTAGACCTTAACCTATAACCATCGCATCAGCAAGTTCGCTTGCTAAGTATATCTCATCCTGACCTTTGACAATAAAGATCAAATAGGCAAACCGAAACCCTTTTTTCAGCTACACACCATAAGCATTTAGTGTGCTAAATATGAACACCTTCCATCAAAAATGAAAGAATGTCGATTTACGAGTTGTAAGCCAGGTTTCAAGTATACTTGACCTTGGCCTTTGACTCCAAAATTATATCAGTAATCTGAAAACCTTCGTTGTCATCTAGACATCATAAGCAATCAGTGTGCTAAATACGAACACCTTCAAGCAAAACTCAAGAAGGCAGTTGGAAGGGCAGCTATATCCCTAACCGCAGAACGACAGAGTGGTTGCACCTGTAGTTGTCGAAGTGACCGCGTCACCGAGCGATTAGTGCTCCCAAGTGTGGATCACAGCGTCCAGGGTTCGATTACTGCTTGACCTATACATCACCTCATTGCACTGAGCTTTTTAGCCATCTATCAATTATCATAGCATGACTAAAATACTGTTTTAAAGGACACAAAATGGCAAGGCAACCATGCATGTCTTTGGTTGCTGAGAGCAAAAGTCATTAGTCCCATGACTGGTACCATGAACGGCCATGGACATGTGTTCTGCGCATTTTCCTTAACTTAGGCCAATGTATAACCAGAGTTTAATGAATGAATATCCTTCAAGGCTTGGCATGAAGCTAGGACACTGACCTTGAACCTGTATAACGGAGACATGTATTCTGTACATCTTCTCACTGAATAAATTATTTTAGTTTAGCAAATTTAAAAGAAACATAATGCAAACATGAAATCAAATGTTCAAATTATTGACCTTCGACTGTGACCATGAGTTGGCATGGATGAAACATAATGTTTGCATACAGTCTCAATGAGTTGAATATTTGACTAAAGTTAAAATGAAAATCCTTCTGAAGTAAAGGAAGGAATTCAAAAGTTCAAACTTGTGAACTTAAATTTTTACTTAGAGCTTTAGCCACAGTGTTGTCATACATTTTGCATATCCTCTCACTGAACCGGACATTTCACCTATATTTTATGAAATAATTTCGGGGTAAAGGCGATAGGGTGCGGACATAGAATTAAAGGCTCAAACTTGTGGTCACCCCTGGTGACCACGACCTTGTGGTCATGATTGAATAACACGCTTCGCACATCATCTAACTTAGACGAATATTCGACCAAAATTAAATATAGGGTGGACATGAAATTCAATGTTCAATCCCATTACCTTCAACTGTGACCTTGGTCTTGAGTTTGCATGATTGACCTATGTGTTTTGCACACCCTCGCACTGAGCTGAACATCTTATCAAAGTGTAATGATAATCCTTCAAGGGTTTGAGGAGATATGGAGCATACGCGTTATTGAAGGCTAAATTCCATTACCTGTAACTGTAACCCTAACTTTGAGTCTGCGTAATTGAGTCATGGGTTCTGCACACCGTCTAACTGAGGTGAACATTTAACCAAAGCTTAGAAATTTTTAAAGAGTTATGGATAAACGGATGAAAATACACTTCGGGTTGGTGGATATATGAATGTGGAGTTTGCTTTAAAACCTGTTAGGCAAATTTTAAATATATTTGACCTTGACCTTTGACTCCAAAGTCATATCGGTGATCTTAAATTGTTGTTGTAATATACACACCACAGGCAACCATTGTGCCATATATGAACACCCTTAGTCAAAACATAAAAGAGGAGTTCGTGTTACGAGCCATAAGTCAAAAGGCTTCTAAGTATATTTGACTTTGATCTTCGATTCCAAGGTCACATCGATGATCAGATCTGAGACCTATGTTATAGTCTATGCTCAATAGCCAATTACTGTGCTAAATATGAACACCCTCGGGCATGTACAATATTGTGTAAATGTAGTTTCTATTAACAATCTGGAGCGACATGAGCACTAAACTATAAAAGACTTTGTCTGGCTAACATACTTTAATACATAAACTATGAATATTCGTATCAACAGCGCGGTGACCGCCATTTTGATGACGTCACTATTTACCCCAGAGGCGGATCTCAGATGTGTGAACTGGATAAAATCGTTGCTAATGCCTCAAAGTTTAATTTGATATAGTTCGCCGAAAATCGTCACGAAATTTACAAGGGGCCAAATTTTGTCCTTTTCGACATATGCTACAGTTTACTCATGCCCTATGCTCATGGGCAAGATGGCCTATTGCATTTCAAAGTGGAATTCTGTGTAAATATTGTTTCTGTTTAAAATCTGGAGCAGCACTGGCATTAAATCTATTAACAAAAACGTTTATTTTGCCAACATACTTTGATTTTTCTTAAATACATACGCATTATAATTGTGCGATGGCCGCCATTTTGATGACGTCATAACTCGGACCAGACGCCGAACTCAGATGGGCGAACTGGTTGAAATTGATGCATATACCCCAAAGTTTAATTTTATATAGGTCGCCAAAAATCGTCACGAAATTTACACGGGACCATTTTTTTGGCCCATTCGACATAGACTATAAGCATGACACCTGGATACGAGATAGCTGCATCAACATTCAAAAGTACAGCTCTGTGCTAAATACGAGGGTGAGTCAATAAGTAACCAGCTTGATATATTTCTAACTGACCGACACAGTCAAGATTTTCACAGTTAACATGCTACTATAATAAGATATATGTACAAAGTTTAAGCAATATTGGTACATTAGTCGATAATTTATCGCATCTTCAAGCATGGCCAGTGAGTCGAATGATTTTGTTCGTCGAATCTGGTTGTTACGTATTTTTTACTTTTTAATAAATATTTTTAGTATGGACTATGAAGTGTGCATGTGTAATATATCAATGGAACTGAAAATGTGTCGCCTTCATGGTGGTATAGAAATCGATAAGATTATTTTTATAACCACAACACTAACTTAAATGACCCATGGTTAATGACACTGGAAAATAACTATTTTAAGACGTGTTGGAAGCTCTCAGAAAGTGATACTTTTAACAACTGTTTATGTAATGTATCAATTAATATAAAAATGTAATTCTAAATGCATTTTGTCAAAATAGCAAGGAGTGAAATGTCTGAGTTCTCAATTTTTTAAAATTGGTTTGTTTTAAGGAAAAGCGTAACTTTTGATTTTTAACACTCTGAATGTTTTCAAGAGCAGTGCAACTTATTCTCATTTAAAAAATACAAATATATTCTATTGGCTTCAATTATAACTTAGTTTCAAGTAAAAGACTTCCAATTTGCATTTTGAAAAATGACTCTTGAACATAGTAGTGTTGTATATTTCCGAGTAATTTGAGCACACTTTTAACGGAAGTTATATTTTTGTTTAATTTTATATAATATTGTCTCAAATATTAGGTCGAAGAGTATCTTGCTAGAGATTTATTTCATTAAAGAAAAAGGGATATATCTCAATCAGAAGTATGGTAGGCTGGTAACTTATTGAATGACCCTCGTATCTATATTTTTTGATATTTTAGGAGCAACGCCATGAGATAATATGCTTTTATTTATGCAAAAAGCACAAACACATGCCAGCATGTGAATAAGCGCGAAGCAGATCACCACCACAGTTTATTGTCTGTTTCTTTAATGTATTTGAGCCATGTTAGTCAGTTTAGGCAATTTACGTCTTGTTAATACACGGATACACTCGTTTAGGGCCACTTCATTTCATTACAACTGATCTGTTTATCGTTGTATATGGCTTGGCTCTGGAACTTGAAGCCTTAAAGCGCCACCTATAATTTGCAGCAGGCGACAATTTCAAACGTTGATGCTTTTTCAAAATAACAAATAAGGCATGATATTGCATGAGAAATGTCTGTTGGCACACAATTCTCATGAAATATCATACCTTATTTTTTTGAAAACTAGGAAAGATGTCGCAAAATTTATTGCCTGCTGCAGTCGTGGTTGGCGCTTTAAGGGTTAATAGTAACACAAAAGGTCCAACCACCAGTTGACTGTGAACGCTGACAAATATTGTGCCATACTTTTTGTAAACTTATATTAATATGGCGATGTGTTTATGCAATACATGTACCACGTTCAATGCATTAACGTTCACAGGGTCTTCCGGGGATGTTGAAAACCGCATGTTTACCCTTCTGTTTTCATCTCCTTTGAGACCAGTTAATCGCAAACGTTTTTTCATGAACAACCATGTTTGGTCCCTATATCATTTTACATAGAAATGCATTACCAGGCCTCATTATGGAAAGTCCGCCACAATTCGAGTTCGAGAATAGAATCATGGCTCGGGTGTATGTAAGGAGCATTACGCGTAGCACTATGTACCAAAAAGCTCCATTTTTAGCCGGAACTGACGTATGGAAAGTAGTTATGTAGCACGTGTGTTCAGCTCAATTAAGATTGAATATTCTGATTATCCGCAAGGTTTAATCAGCAGAATAAATGAAGTTTGTGTTTTTCATTAAACTTCATTTAAGCCGTTTGTTTTGCTGCAATCACACTTGTTATTGTGTTAAAGTCAGCGTCACGTTGTATAACGTCAGCGTCATGTCATCACCCGTGTTTTCAAAGTAGATCCTCGATGTACATCCGTGGTCTGATTCCACGGAATTGCTCAGAATTGGCCGAGGCAATTCTGAATGTACCAGGCCTAAATATGATATAAAAGAAAAGAACACAAACTTTTTCTAACATTGATTTTTTAATATATTCTGAAACAAGGAAAATAAGTCAATTCCAGTTCAGATACATTTGTATCTGTTTAAGAGTACTGAGGAACTGACGAATGTGTTTACAGAGACAATCGAATTAGTCTAAGACTAAATATCCCCATGCCTTGTTGATTTTCTACACAAGCAGCTGGTCAAGAGGGAATATATGAACCAGTACACAGGGGTGGATCCAGAATTTCTGGCAAGGGGGCTCATATGTATAAATGTTTGGGGGTTCATTTTGCTGATTTTATCTCATTTTTCTTAAATATCCCATGAAAATGAAATAATTTGGTCTCACTGAGACCAAATTATTTCATTTTTATAGGATATTTAACACCGGGGGGGGGGGGGGGGGGAGGAGTAGGGTATTCAAGCAATCTCCCTGAACCCCTTCTGGATCCGCCACTGGTACATGAGGCTTTTGTTTTTATCACAAAGGCGTCCAGCAAAGCCTGGACATACTGTACGTGCAGTCAAGTCAGAGTATCAACTTCTGATACTCACTAAATTGGGATGTGACTGAGAACTGTTGGCCTCCAGCCTCACTAGATAACTGTGCATGCCCAATTAAAGATTTACTTTACGCGTGTATGATAATAACCAAATCCCCTTCATCTGGCTCATATACATATACATGTACATTGCATCAATTCACATTGTGTTATTTTTGCTGCCATTTTTTTTCGCTTTATTTTTCAAATAAAATTCGTTGGAATGAATGTTGTCATCATGACCTAGTGCAAGATGTGGAGACTGCATTTGTTTTTTGTTTACAGCTAAGAGTATATGTACACAACGATGGAAGTATGAGTGATGCTGCGGTGGGGGTGGGGGTGGGATTCAAAGGCTTAATTCAAGCCTTGAGATTTCAAGATGATGTTAGCAGCGGTGAAATAGCACAATATAGCTCCCACACAGTGCACTAGTTAATACAATTATATAATTGCGAATATATTCTTTTTTTTTAAAAATCTATCTCAGACAACAAATACACAATAAAATGCACCGGCTATTATAAGTAAAGAAGTGAAGAGATGTATTCCATATACATGATAGTTCAATCACTGCAAAGGTCTAGATAAAACTGTAGCCCTTTTCTGTGAAGCTAATGGTAAAATAATATTTGAGCCAGCACGTGAGATTTTGCTACCTATCGCAATGCGGTATTGTAGAGCAACGAATCCTAATATGTGCAGACTCACTAGAGCCTTTTCTGCGCACATCCACCACATATGAATATTGGTGATACATTAGACCAACCCTTATTCCACTGAATGTTTCACCATGTGCGTTGATTGGAGGCTTTTTCGTATATATGTGATAAATATAGGGATCACACATGTTTTATCATGAATTAACGTTTGCCAGGTCCCGAGGATGCTGTTTGAACACGAGGCCGATAGGCCGAGTGTTCAACATCATCCGAGGGATCCTGCAAGTGTTAATGCAATGAAACAAACATGTGTGGTCGTTATTCTTGCATGTTTTACCTTATTCCATCCCAATTTGCACTGAAAACGCTGCTAAAACATTAATTGTTCATTTTCTTACACTGGATTTCTCCAAACAGAATGGCGTCGGCTGTGTACTTTCGAACGTCATAACGTCGTCACAATGTCATAACCGTACACAACGTTTTCGTGAACAAAAACATCGGCGAAATGATCAGTCTGGTCCGCAACGCTTTCCCTATATAACGCCATGCAAATATTGCAGGGCTCATTTTAAGTATTTTCAAGTTTAGACCCATGTTCAAACAGCACGTGAATCTCATGCTTTGAACATGGATTTTCGTTCATTTGACAATGGGTGTAAACAACTATACGAATAGACATCTATGCAAAATAGAGGATCTTACATGAGTGGCATCTTTTATTGAATTTATTAAACCAATCTCATTTTGCCATAAAACGTTATAATGTCATTATGTAGGCAATATTGTAATGGACGTCATAACGTTTATGAAAATCAGTATCAATCATGTTTTTCTGTGCATTAACATCTACTGGACCCGAGGGTGGTGTTGAAACCCGAGCCTGAAAGGCAAGGGTTTTACCGACCCACCGAGGAGTCTAGCAGATGTTAGTGTATCAGAAAATGTTTATTCGTTATTATTGCATAAAGTCTTTTGTCACTTGAAACTTTAGCAAAACGCTCCAGAAAGTTCGATTTTGTATTACTAAAATGGCGCGCAAAAGCATAAATTTTTTGATTAATGCCTTTTCCAGAGCAAATACTTACGTCATCCTAACGTCACTATATAACGTTCATTTCTATACACGTTACTGTTGATGACGTCATTTTGAGACGCCTAGGATGCGTATATGTAAAGTACAAAAGCAGTGAATTAACATCACGTGAATTGTCTGATTAATACATGGGTTTTCGCCGGTTAAAACATGGATGTTGATAGTGCGCGACACAGCTTTTTATGCAATAATAGTGGTTTATCGATTTAATTGCATTACATTATATCACTCCCAGACGCGATGTCAAAATTAATGATAAAATCAAAATCCCATATACCTATGTACTGACTCATTAATGGATTTGATGTTTAATAAAATTGAAATCCTAAACTACTTTCACAATATAAGTGCTAAAAGACTATTTTTAAATTGAGATTCTTCATTACCGTTTTTCCTTCAGAATTAATTTCGTGAGCATTTAATTTTAGGAAATAAAGTTAAAATATAGGTTTGCGATGTTTTAAATTCGCGACTGGAGCCTGATTTACCTTTATCAGTAATTGCCAGAGTGATTTCGCTAAATCGCAAGGTGTTTAGTTTTGCAAATCAGCGAAGTTTCGCAAAAATAAATACTTCACGATTGTTTTGAATTTACAGCATTTAACAGGATACACCATTTGTACATTCAGACACAAACATGAGAAATCCTTTGTAAATGGTAAATGCTCAGATGAGCATATTTCTAAATAGTTGAAAACTAACACTGGTATAGTAGAAAGAGTCTGGCATGAACCTTCTCAATTAAGATTATATGTTTATCTATATATTAATATTATGTTTTCTAAAACATCACAGTCTAGTATCGTAAGGTGGTGGCCCAGCTATGTTATCAAAGCCCTTATTCTCAACACCATCTTGAGTACTCCATACACCTGGTTCATCGGCTGACACACCATTAGCTATCTCTTTTTCTTTTTCTTTTCCTTCCTCGCCTTCTTCATAATCCTTTGGTGGACCCCAGAGACTGTTAGGTCGCAAGTTGACACGGATTCGCTGAAATTATTGATATTAACCCATTTAAGCTGAATGGATTTTCCCACTATTATCAATTGGACCAGTTAATTTCGGTTTAAAGAGTTGTTGGGTGGTATTTTTCAATTTATTCAAATTTTAATTGAACATTCTGTAAGCAAACAATGGAGACCCTGATCAGACGCCACTGCATTACATAACAAGGAGCATGGACAGAACCCCCACAAACAATGAGAGCAACAATGAACAATGAATAAACAACAGCAGAGCCACCACCTGATAACAGATAGCAGATTAAGTCACTGGGGGCTTAAATGCATTTTCCTGGTACCAAATCTTTGCTGTAGTATACATGTTACTGTATGAATACATATAGTTTATTAATAGTTCTATTTAAAATATGGGATTAATAAACTGAGGGAAGGTGAAAAATCCGATAAAGAAACAAGTGCACAATGAGGCCTACATAATCTTGCCTTTCTGTGTTATTTGTACCACTTACTTAAAACCATTAACCTTATAAGTACCACATTTAGTGTATGTGAGCAAGAAGGCTCTTCCTTATATCTTGTGACTGTTAGTGTTCTGTGGCTCTTCCTAACGGTGCTGTGGACTGGTCTGTAGTGTGTGATTGTGGTACTTCCTGACCATACTCACTTACTTATCTTCTGGAGAATCTGCGCATATACAGTACAAGTAAGTAAGAGTGCAAAGATCAGGAATCGATACAATCAAGTACCACACCTGACCACACCTGACCCAGGATACCAAAACCTCAAACATTCCAACTTTGATTGTTTAAACTACTCACTATTTCAAGTTAAATTCTGGGCACATTGGATTCAGAGAATAGGGCCTACTTATGATATATTTTAACAACTGTCTTTTAAAACATATAATTTTGATAGTAAACCATGATAATAATCATCAATGGATATATACTTTTATGTCTACCTCCCTATAATTCGAACAACTGATAAACTGAAATAAAACCACCAGTCCTAAAGATTTTGAATTTACAAGATTCAACTGTACATAGACACGCCTTAGCCTTCCTGTGCTGACCATGTTAACCCTTAACCTCATTTAGACGCCTTTTAACACTTTTGCAACCAGGGCAGACCCAGACCTAGCAGCTCTTGCTGCCTGATCAGGGTCTGCTCTGTTTGCTTATGGAAATATGGTTATATATGATCATACATTAGTGAACCTAATAGGTATTTTCTTGGCTCTATGTACAAACATGAAAGTTTATTTATACATGTATAATTATTCATAGTGGGTGGAGCTTACATGTAGCACTAATATTCATGAACAAAAGGGTTAAAATACCAATTTTAACATGCTGATTCAAATAAAGATAAAAAGGATATTTACCCTTTTGAGGTGAATACCAAATATACTTAATCGAGTGTGTTGAAAACATCAGAATTTTCACGAGTGCGCAGCACGAGTAAAAATTGCAATGTTTTCAACTCAGGAGATGGCATATACTTGGTATTTACTGAAAAAAAATCTTTTTATTTTAAACTTTTTAGAAGATTTATGGTTAATCAATTAACCATGCTTCAAGCTGAATCACAATAATAACAAAGAAGACAATTATATAGTACATACCTCTAAAAGAGAACCTGGTGTTCTGTAAAGCCTAACTGCTATAACAATTGGAATAGGAACTAGAGAACTAGCAGCTATCATCCATCCCAAATTAACTGCCCATGGAGGATATTCATAGCCGCCATATGCAGGAGGAGCGTAAGTGAATATAGCAAAGCCGATTGTAACCTGCAACAAAAAATTAAAGCATTCCAGATTAGTAAACGATTTGCAGGTAACATTTTTATTATTTTCCTTATCCATTAGAGAAAAAATGTTTCTGTAGACAAAATTAGTAACTTACTTGACATCGTCAATACCGTGAAAACTGGTTTCGACTCTGTAATGCTTGACATGGTCCTAAACATATTTGAATAAAATTAAAAGTGTTTTAAAAATCCTTATATGCATTTTCAGAAGAGCCTGTAATAAGCATGTGATTTATTGATTGTATTTATTTGTTTATCTTTATTTAAAGTGGACAGCACATTGAGCGATCAACGCTAGTCTACCACTTGTCCCTATAAAACATATTTACATATATACACAAGTTAAACATATGATAAAAACATAGAATATGTTAAGTATAAACGATCGTATAAAACTTTTGGCAGCATTTGGTCATATAAATACAATGTAGACCTAGCCATAAAAACTGATAAATGAGCATTCAAATTTATGAGAATGAGTTAAAACTCCATGGTAAAAGTTAAAATCATTTATGAAACATAAACTGTTTGACTTGCATCTTAAAACAACTTAAGGAAGATGCCTTTTTGGTAACCTCAGTAGCTGATTCCGTAATCGTGGTGAAGTACTTGAGAACGAGCCATTAAATATTGATGTTTACGATCTGGGTACCGCTAAAGAGCCGTTTGAAATTGACCTTAGCATTCGGTTATGCGTTTCTGACGTAGGAATTAGTAGTTCAGATATATGTAAAGGCGTGAGATTATTAAGCGCCTTATATGTAAGCGCAGCCTTTTTTAGCTATGTCGTTTTTCTATGGTTGGCCATCCTAAAGCGTTGAACATATAAGAAGAGGGTATATCGTCAGGTGCATTTAAATAATTCGTGCTGCTCGTTTTTGAAGTCTTGAGAGTCTTTCTAAATTACCTCTTGACGTGGTACCCCAGGTACATGAGCCATAATCAGTTAACGGTAGAATATACCCTTGATAGGACATTTTTGGGCTTCAGTTGGGATATATGTGGTAATTTGCCTCAATAGTGAAATTTTGGATGAGATATTTGCGCAAAGGTGGTCAATATGATCTGTCTAGCGAAGATTTTAGTTAATGTAGATGGCAAATAATTTCTGTTTTTAACATCTTTATTTTTGTTGTCATCACTGCAAATGTTTAAAGTTAGAATATTTTTTATTCTGCTTTGTGTTCCTTCGATCATACATGTAGTTTTATCATAATCTATTTCCATTTTATTTTGTTTTCACCAAAGCTTTGTATTATTGCCATCTTGCTGTAACTTGAACTCAAACACATTGGGTGTATTTCCATATATGGACCGTCGCATCATCTGCGTAGTAGTCACTGTCGCAGTATTTCAAATACAAATGCAAATCATTTAGAAACATTAAAACTAATGTAGGCCCTAGGACAGATCCTTGAGGGACGCCTGATTTAATGTGTGCTGGTCTAGACGTACAAGTATTACTATCCATTACTTGATGACGATCCATGACGTATGAATCAAATAACTTGAGAGTAGAATCTCTGAATTTATAAATTGAAAGTTTCTTTATAAGGTTAGAATGGTTGATTAGGTCGAAAGCCTTCCTAAAATCTAAAAAGAGTGTTCCTACAATATCCTCTTTGTCGATACAGCTCATCTTTTGGTCATTTAATTTGATTAATGCTGTTTGGCAGCTGTGTTTAGGTCTGAATTCAGACTGTTTTTTGTGTATCAAATCATATTTATTTAAAAACCCGTTTAGGTGTATATTTATTTGTTTTTCGAATATTTTTCATATTGTTGGCAAAATTGAAATGGGTCTATAAGTTGTTGGGTCAGATTTGGATCCACCTTTATGTATGGGAACTATTTTTGCTGTCTTAAGATGAGACGGGAATGAAGCCATTTGAATGCTTTCGTTGATGAGGCAGGCAATCGACGAAGGCAAAATGTTTGCCGTCCATTTTAGGTATCCTTGGACCTAGCTCATCGAAACTGGTGTCTTTAGTGGGGTCAATTGCATTCATCTCCCCAGGAGTGATATAAGACATGGTAAAATAAACATGTGATGGGACCTTAGATTCAACATATGTTTTAGTTAATTTAGATCTGGATGATCCGCAGGGTCGTTTCCAAAGCTAACCTGGTCGCACACTGAGTCAAAAAATCGTTTAATTTGAAGGCTATATTTTTGAGTCTGTATATGTTTGGTCGTTTATCAAAATGTCATCCGGTAATATGTTTTGTTCTGAATTAGCCTATTATTTGGTGATCAAAAATGTTTCCATATATGGTGTCTTTTTGAGATGCTATTGATTCTGAACAATGCGGTTTTAGCAGCACGAATGAGAGTTCTCGTTTTATTCCTTAGACAAATTTGTTTAAAGTTTATAATGATCTCATAATTTTCGCCGGTCCCAAATATCCGGTGTAAACCATTCTGGCATACATTTTGATTTTAACCATCTTGTTTTTAGAGGAGTGTGTCTTTCATTCATTTTCCATCTTGCTATATGCATGTTAAATACCATTTTAATGATAAGAAAATTTGGTCTAAAGTGTTGGTTCAGTGACCCAGGTTTTGGTCCCTGCTTTTATTTCTCCTCTTTTTAGCCTATGATAATAGAAACGCTGTGCTCATATTTTGATTGCACGCATATTCAACTATGTTTTATTCTTATATTCAATTTAAAATTATGTTGGAAGCCTCAGCGTTGTTTGAAGCTATGTGCGCTGTAAAGAAAATTCAGGAATTGTTTATCTATACTTGTATGATCATGCGCGGATCTAGAAGGGACCAACTCTGATGTATGTTCTTTTAAGTTTGTGAGGGGAGGAGAGAGGATCCAAATAACACTAAAAGCAGGCCATTATGGCCCACCAGCGAAACGCCATTTAAATGACGGGCTGATGATGGCTCAAATTGAATGCTGACTTGGTAGCTTTGTAATTTTCAAGGGGTCTGGACTGGTATTGCTAAGGAACCAACCCTATGGCTGTGTAATTTTCAAGGGGGGTATCCGCGCATGATGAATGCCTCTCGCCTTGGCTGTACATCAAACTAGTTTCAAGACAGTATAATTATTAAATACTTACAACTAGCAGCAATGGAGTGAAAAAGTACCAGGCTACTCTAAAAATAATAGGTATACCAAACCCTGTCATCTCTCTCATGTTTTTATCTACGTTCGCCAGCCCTGAAATTGACATGACCTTATTCATTGACTAGAATCCCAGCCAGTATCTAATCTCGGGCCACTATCGACTGGCTGGCGGGTGGATAGCGGCAGATTTTACGTGCTTACTGTGATGTTCATGACAAATGCATGAATGCATGGATACTATAATTTAGAGATCATGGATTTAGTACTAGAAAATGTGGTGATGATGTGGCTAGTAAAACATACTTAACCACCCCCACGGCTATGGTTCTAAGGCAGTGACTCTGATCGTGTTAACACTTTCACTGCCAAACTCGACTGTAGTCGAATTTACCGTTCACCGCCAAACGCGACTACAGTCGAAATTGAAAGGCACGGTTGATAGCTGTCCCGTTATAAGGAATGCAAATCTCTGTTCTTTATTTTGGAATGTTCAGGGGACATGATACTATCGTATATGGAAGATAACGCAATTTTCTGTACAAGAATGAACCGTACAAAATTTTTGTAATGTCATTAGATTTCGCGGAAATCAAAACAGCGAAAACATGTCCAAGGGAATGACATACAGGACGCAATTAAGCCCTTCAACTGCCATATTTTGATTTATTTGTGATTACACAATATAATATCTGAATAATTTATTATGTTTGATACTTGGTGTAAATGGATGTTTTATCTTTTTTGCATAAAAGAGTTGTTTATAGGCATTTTTTTCATATTTCAATAGGGCTTCCCAAATGGCAGACTATTTTTATCATTATTGGTTCAAATGAATGTTTTATATATCAGCAAAATTCTGTGAAAGTTTCACAGCAATAGGTTGAATAGTTCTGGTGATACTCTGTGTTAAACCCATATACCCTCAATATTCAGGAGTCCTTGAAACATGCTTGGCACTGAGGTATTGGCTTTTTGAGGTGCTTTGCAGCGAAAGTGTTAGTCAATTGCTCAGACTACAGTAATACACACCTTGGTCTGCACAACTATCGTTCGCATGCAAAGAAATCAGGGTTCCATTTGACATGGACTATCTAATGCCAACATAATGTTTATTTTACTCCGCATTCTTCACCCAAAATGTTAATATTCTACTCCTGTTATGAACAATTTGTCATGACGTATTGGTATTAACATTTAAATGTCTACAAAAATACCAACTTATGAGATGTTATTGTATTTTCTCTTTCCATCTGCATCAATGAAATGACACTTTTTATAATATATTTCAAAGTAAGCTTGCGACATTAGCATACTCAAGCTAAGACATAATGCCTCGAGATTATATACTTTTCTCAAGCTTTGTATAAACTGAGCATAAATTGATTCTGCTCGTAAATTTTAAAATGCCAACTAATGTTGACATTTAACATTTATCAGAAGGATAAATGATACATCTGACTGCTTTAAGCAAAACATATCTTTAGCATGATAAATCTTTATTGTTCGATATTTCATTTTTTGAGGAGTAAAAGTTTCATCCTCTGATTTAATTTGAGTCGTGACGTGAGATTTCCAATAGTGTGGCATTTTGACAAGTGTAGACACAGACGAGTCTGTGCAGCACACTTTTCAGCTTACAAATTCCAAATGACGTTCAGCCAGTAGCTTAACACTCATAGAATATTCAAACGATTAGCAAAGGCTCTGATCAGACTGCGCGTTTGCGCAGGCTGATCTGTGGCTTTGCTGGTCGCACATACAACATTGTTTAAAATATCATGTAGCGTCTCATTTTTAAAGCTTGGTGCCATGTTTTCAAAATATTGAAGTTTTTAACTTGGACTGTACTACACTAATATAGCAAAACATGATGAAAAAAGAGACTATGTCATAAATAACTTACCATAAACATATGTCATGACCAAACATTCTATCAGTGCAAATATAGTCACTGAAAATGTGGCTGCGTACCAATCAACGAGAGTCAACAAGTATATGCCACCCTGGAAAGATAATATAAAACATGATCACCTGGGCCCGGAATTACAATGCCTCCTTAGAGTTAAGTAGGACTTAAGTTAAGTATTGATTCTTCAGGATGCAAAAAATAATGTTTAAAACTGATTAAAATCAAAATAGTTTTAATTTTTCTGAAGATTCCAATGATATCTTTGACCACAAATATCACATCGACCCAGGCAATTTATTTTGCATTTAATATAGCATGTTGAAATATCAATACTTAACTTAAGTCATGCTTAACTTTAAGGCAGCATTGTAATTCTGGGCCCTGGCCTCTAGGTTATATTTTTTTTCATCAACTGAGCATGAAATTTATCTCGCTCATACATGTTAAATGCAAACAATTGTACGGATTTAACCTTGTTCAGCATGATAAGTACAGCTGTGAATTTGAAAGGAAGAAACTTCTTTATTTTTCAGCACTTTATTTGTATGAGCATTTGAACTTTCATGTTCAGTAGAAATGAACATGAAACATTTTTGTAATATCGGGGCCATATTATTATATAGAACAGGGCTGTGAATTACCAACAATTATGCAAGGGGCTGTTTTCAATTTATGTAGGTTCTCACTAGTATGAAAGATCCGCTTTTCTAGCTTACTTAGATGTCGTAATAACTGTCGTTGTACGAGTTGGTATTGGTAAAACTTCTTTCCGTACTTCGATATATAATGTATGCTTTTTATATTCTGGTCCTTAAAGAATACTGAGTTCTAGCAGAAAGCAGAATACTGCTTCACGAAAAGTCCAAATAAGCCATATCATATGTAACCTCTCTTTTGGGTTGCTACGATGTAAGCTTACTGGGCTAAGAGGCCAGCTATAATATCAAAATTAAGCAAGAAGAAAATTTAACTATTACATTTCCAGAAAGCAAATAAGACTTCCGGGATATACAGGCAGGTATGCGCCTTTGTTGTCCGTATGTAACTAAATCAGGCTGTCTCGCAACCAGCAGGTCTTTTCTTAATGCATACGGATAAAGTAAAGAGCAGGCTGCGCACCCATACAGTCTGGTCAGAAATAAATAAGCTGTCTGTTTACTAAGCCAAAAGTGATATGCATGTCAAGTTATAACTCACATCTGCCTGACCATCTGTCAAGTCCACTGATCGAAGTCATCACTGATTGCTCAATGAGTAGCTAAGGACCAACGGTATCTTCATGTGGACAGCAAAGACTTGGATTAGGTCGAACCTATTCCCAGGCTGATCAGAGTCTTTGGCTTACATGTTACTTTATTGATTAATCAGTTCAATTATATACGGGCAAGTGTATGAGAAAACTAACAAAATGATCCGTGTGCAAAGTTAAGATTAAGATCAGCCTGGTCTTTTGTCCAGGCTGATCAGAGTCTTTGCTTTGCACAGGACCATCTTTAAACACATCTGTACAGAGCAGAGGATTGAGGTGACTCAGTGGTTGAGAGTTATACTTGGAACCCAAGGTGGTTCCGTGTCCGTGTGGTTAGTGCGTTTGACTACGAAGCTGGCGACTCGGGTTCGATTCCCGCTACAGGCTGAACTATCGACTGATGATTCAGTGCTGGGTGGTAACCTATCCGGGTACTGTTACCAGCAGTATCAGCCTAGACTGATTAATCAGGGAGTTAAATGACACGCACAATGGACTCTACTTGAAACAAGTTTGTTCCATCCATACCAGACGGGGACTTAGGTAGACTATCCACGTTAAACAAGAGACCTTTAAGGATCGCTGGTTCAAGACTCACCGAAGGCACTGAGTTGTGTCATTAAGATAGTCAGTTTATCCTCTGCTTAGTACTGGTTCAACACAGAATAACTTTATAAGCCTACGCTTTCGTTCTTTTCCTAGTTTTCTTGTGTATTATATATAATGTACTGTCTTGTTATTTATTGGAAATAAAATATTTTAACCCATAAAGCGCCGCCTATAATTTGCAGCAGACGTCAATTTCAAATTTTGCTGCTTTTTCAAAAAGAACAAATAAGGCATGATACTTCATGAGTATCGTCTGCTGGCAGACAATTCTCATGAAATATCATACCTGATATCTTTCGAAAATTAGTAAAAAGTCACAATATTTGTCGTCTGTTGCAGTCGTGATTGGCATTTTAAGGGTTAAACTAACCCAGGAAGACAAGAAATCCTTCTGAAATGACTAATTATTTTTGACTGGGACGTAAAGCGTCAACACAAATGAAACTATTTTTACAGTAATTGTATACAATGCAAAGTTAAATACCAACTTACCTGAAATGTCTGTGGTATGGCCAACACGAATGCGAATGCGATGACGATCAATGTCAGTATGCTAGTTTTCCCTTTCAACCATTTAGGGAACTCGTCTCGGAGACCAGTGACAACAATCTCGTAGTTGGGGAACTGAAGAAAAAAGAAATGAGATTGATGAATTTTAAGCTTATAGAGAGTATTGTCAATACCAGTTTGCTTGTTTCCCTTTCAACCATTGGAGTGGCGGGGGATCATCTCACACAATCTCGTAGTTAGGGAAGTGATGAAATAAGATAAAAAAGTAATACACACACATTATGATGTTTCGTGTTAGGTTAGGGTAAGGGTTATGTCTCGTAACAACTATAACTCATCTATATTTATTGAAGCAATTGAAGGAATAGGTTGGTTAAAGTGGCGGACAGATTCTAAAGTTGCTCCTAGAAGAAATATTTAGTAGGTTAGAAATACTCTGAAAAAACTAAGTAATTTCTGTGGACAATAAACTCTAGAGCACAGAATTGGCAACTAAAATATATTCATCCCCACCTCCAACCACTCTGGATGCTGTAAGCTCTATCATTTTAAGGCTGCAGCTTTGTTGATGCTAGCTCTGTTTATTTTGCTTCTCTTATTGTACGTAGCGTTTTGTCGAAGGAACGGATCAGCTGCTTTGTTACTTGTGTTTTTATTGCGCATGTGTCAATGGATGCATTTTCTATTCCTTTTGGTGTCACAGTTGGTCTGTGACATTTGTTCAGCATATCAAAGAAATAGATCAGCTCTAGCAGTGAATTGTTGAGTAATAGTTCACTGTTTGGTTGTCAGTTGTAAAGATCAAATCACGAGCTCGTAGCGCAAGTGATTTATCTTCGTACAACTGACAAACAGTGATCTAATACTCAACAATTCACGCAATAGAGATGATCTGTTTCCTTTTTAACACACAATAAACGACGAAAATACATTTGAAGTCTGAGAAATGCATTTTCAGCATTTTAGATTTAATGAGCAATTGAAATTTCACGATCAGTCAAGTGGCACTTGAGAAAAAAAGTTTTATAGACTGGAGGCCAGATTTCGATATTGTGCATAAATTATGTCACATGACATCATTGGTTATGTACAACAGTGATTTTGTGTTATTGTTTTATAATAGATACTATTGAGGTCTATTCTTAAACATAGGGCGACTTAAAATTTTCAAAAACATAATTTGAAACAATATATCATATAATTTGTAAAAGGATTTACATGAACAAAATCATAGCAAGAGGACGAAATTCAACAATTTGTTATTCAGATATCCGCAAGAATTAGCTATAATAGTTTCCACCCGCACGCCCAATACCTTGTTTGCTGCCAAATGATTAATAAGACCTTGTATTAGGTGTAAATGTCGTGGTGCTCGTGGTGCGCATCACAAAGATGAGCATTCGAGGCAAAGACACCTACGCTAACTCACAGTTTCGTTATAGTCTTTGCTGCCGGCATACATAAAATATGGAAAAGTATAAAATCTCCTTTAAGATGGCTTTGCATTTATGTTAACCATTTCCTTCATGAATGTTCATGCTAGGTTCCACCCACTTTGAATAACTTTATAAGGAAACTTTCATGTTGGTATATAGAACAAAGACATTACTTGTCAAGGCCCAAAATTACAATGCCTCCTTAAAGTTACATGTAAGAAAGACTTGAATTAAGTAATGATTTTTAGGGTGCGAAAAAGAACGTTTCAAACTTGTTAAAATCAAAGTAGTTTCATCAAAAAGATGTCTTTGACCACACGTACTGCATCGATCCTGGCAATTTATTAGGATCAGATATATCATATTGCCATAAGCAAACAGAGTAGAGGGGTTAAAGGGTTAAAGGGTTAAAAGAGAGACCGTACGCATGTACAATTAGTATTATAGTTTCTTATGATCGGGACCAAATGAGATATTAGTACTTATCACATAGGCAAACAGCGAAAGCTCAGACAAGTCTACACATACACACAGCCTCGGCAGAACCTCTGTTGCTTGCATACGTAACGTATAATTATGGATTAAGACTCGGACCAAAAACTATATCTGTAGCACTACTACATGTATATCGCTATGCATGATTGTTTAAATGATACGTGTACGCATATTCGATAAGTATCAAAATATCATGAGCTGACCCAGGACCATAAACCATACGTATGGTTTACTTGGTAGCAATATGGGAACCACTCATCTAGGACTATTCCTGTATAGAAGATGTTATGCATATATGTACACAAGGGTCATACCTGAGAGTCGATCCCGAGAAATATGGACATGAAGAAGAAGAGAGCACACCATAGTTGTGGTGGAGGTAGGTAGTTCGCAGCCTCTGGATATGCCACAAATCCCAGCCCATAGCCTATAAGAAAACGTATACAATACATAACATGAAGACTTTCATCCGATTTTGGAACAGTGGGCTATGTGTAACTCGAACAACCTGCTTAAGTCAATGCAAATTTAGAATGCAAAGGATTTATATATACTGTCTACAAAAAGCGGGGGATATTGGATCACACAACAATCTAGAAATTAAACCTCTGATTTGCCGCACAAATAATTTTGTATTTTTAAAAAGCATTATGTGAGCCAGTTTTCCTGCATTAGTTGAAGGCTGACAAGTGAGCTATGTGACCTTAAGTGCGTACCAAAGAAACTAGGGATCAAGACCCAAATTTCACAAAAAATGACATGCTTTCGATAATGCATGCTAAAATTAATTTGAAATTCTTTGTTTTTTTTTTAAAAAAGACCATAATTGCTATTTCTAGTAGATAGGGTGGTAGTGACAAAATCTTAAAAAAGAGCCACGATTCACTGACAATTGACAGCTTTTAGCAATGTTTTACTGAAATTAAGGACAAAGAGATCAAAACAGTCTGAACATAAAAAGAATACAGAATAGCGGATATTTTCTTTTTATTAATCCATGGTCATTGCATAATATGTCACCATGGTACTCACTTGTGGAAATTGAGGGTCTATCTCTGGTCTAAATATGGCTGTCTGAGAAACATGTGACCAGATTTATCCTATTTTTATACATAATGTCTGTGAGATGACCTGTGTAATAAATACTGTTTCAGGTATTACTTGACTTTTCGCTTACTGTAAAGGCGGCGCCTCATGAATGCGTAATTAGGACTGGTCAACCTTAGACATAGGTGAAAGCTGAAAAGGAGGCGTGGCTTTATTCAAAAGTAACTGTATCATCGTGCGCCATTACCTCAATATAGACGCAAAATACATTATTTAGTCCTTAAAACACCAGCAAAATAACTGCATCTGAAAGTGTCTATGTAACATCGGCAAAGAGGCAAACATTGTGGACCCAGATCAGACTGCTCCTACAGGAGCAGTCTGATCTGGGTCCACACTGCTTGTCTATGAGGCTTCAAATAGTTTAGTGGACGACAAAAACATGCATTTTGTGATTATGCGCTTTAAGGGTTAATAAATTAAAGTTCAGTGTGTATATGGTTAGTCGTTTCATGAAATGCACGCACGGTTGCTCGGGACAAAAAGCTTATTAACTCTTTACTAAATTATAAATAAAACCTGATTTCCCTTTTTAGCAGATCAAATAGCCGAACTACACCCAGATATGAATATTAAAATTGCCGCCTTAATAGTAAGCGAAACGTCAAGTAATACATTCCATTGGTTTGGTAAGTGCTTTAGTTCGAATGTCCCCAACTGCTTGTGAACAGTGAACAATGTTCCAGTATAACCAATTGCAAGATATAAGACACTTAAAGTGTAAAACGTGAATATATAACTTCTTCCAGAATAACAAACGTATGTGTAAATATGAAAGGTGTAACAAACTTTTAAAGGGTAAGTGTCAATATGGGCCTCGACATGAGCAAACCTATGTAATTCTGTTGCATGCGAACCCAGCCTGAGCATCCACACAGTCTGATCAGCATTGTTGATATACAATCTTATGAAAGCACGATACAATGTAGCTGAACTTGCCACATGCAAACTCCAATGATTCAAGCCTTGCATTTTATCTCTTTTCCTCAACTCGTTTAATACATTCAATAAAACATGAGCACTCATGTAAGATCCTCAATTTATCATATGAAGTCGCCACTATTTATAGCAAGTATACGTAAAGTGGCTCCTAAAATATGCTTATGAAGTTCTCTAAGGGACTGGATGGCTTATGCCAAGCTATTCATTGCTTTTGCAGTCGTTCAATAGGCTAAAAATAGTAAGTGAAAGTCAGGTTACTTCAGACGCAGGTAAATGATAAATGGGACATACATTTACAAACAGTGGAACTACAAATGAGACGGATCTAATCAGGATATTCACTGTTTGCTGATGTATTTATTTTTTATTCCTATAATTAAGATATGAAACAAACAAAACCGTTGCCGAAATCACATCCTGATGTCTGAAGGTACCTGAATTTCCCCTATTGAGCTGAGAATGCACGTCTGTGTCTTCACTGTTCGCTAATTGCATTGCCATCGTGTGCTGGCTCATGTATTTTATGAGACTGCTTGAATATCTGTCAAATACCTATCAAAGTGCAAAAAGTACGCAGTATACAAAGGGAATATCAAACATCTTGCTCAAATAACGAGTGATCCTCTGGTTACCGCCCTTAAACTAATCACATTTTCGAGCCTAGCGTCTCACGAAAAAGGAAACCGTGACATCTGATTAAGGTTGGACTCTATGATGGCATTACAGACATGTAAAACAACCAAATTAGGAGAGTTTGACCAACAGAACCTTATTACGGTACTTATATTAGACCATCTTATACTATAAAACATTAAGTGTAGAACGTTTTGTACATCCTAATTGGTCGTAGCTAGAATGTCATACGCATGGTCTGGTTGCCTATTGAATGTTAAGAAGTGTAAGAATTTCTGTTTTCATTGGTTCATCATTAAGACATTTTATACTCAAACCTAAACTCATCTTTTATGATTTTCCCATTGGTTTTCGGGGATAACTTTTATATTTTAGCAAACTGTGTTTGTGATGACAGCTGTAGGGCAAGATACTTATTTTAGATACCAAGCTGGAAAAGTTGTGGCCAGATTTTTTTAAATCTTTTATTGACAGGCCTGACAGAAAGGGATGGTCTCAAACAAAAAATATTCACAAGCTGTATATATACCATTTTTCAACGGTTGTCTAAAGAATAATACTGCCATTCGTATACTAAGAATGTATCGTGCCTATGCAGAATCATTTGCAGATACATAGCTGAGATTTTGCATGGCGTGTCGTTTTTTTTTCTTTTGCACGTGCTCAAAAACGGAGGGTTTTGAGATAACCCCACGAGTGAATCAGGCACGAGTTCTATCACATCCATCACTTAAGTTAGTGAGGGTGGTGCAATACAACTATTTGTTATATGACTGGAGAGAATCCTGTCTCCTGATTGGCTTAATTTGTCATCATAAATCTCTATGTCTACCTGGAAACTGGTCTAAACCGGTCCACAAGTTAATATTGCATGAAAACCAGCTCGAACTAGTTTCCAGAAGTTAATATTTTTGACACTTCTGCAATATTACCCTTTAGAGGGCTAAAAATAACATGATGAGTGTGAAACTAGCATGTACTGCATGAAATTGACATGATTTGCTGATTCACCTCCCAACAGGTAAATTAAAGACTTTCATGAATTTTTACAACAGTTTTGTTTTGTTTTGTTTGCTTATTTATCTTTGTTTGAATAAACAAACTGTAAAAACAGTTTTATGATAACATTTTATATTCCCCATTAACAGAATTAATATACATTTGAAAATGCAAAATACTAAATTATAATATTTTAATAAAAGTTGCTAAAACTTGTGAGAAAGTCCTTAGATGTCTTAGAAAGAAGGTTGAACATGTCTTTAACAACAAAAGTAAATTAGCAAAATTTGTATTCTTAAATGAAAAGTCATATAACAAAAAAGTTATTGACTTTAATTTCGGTAGACATAAGGATTTATCTACCCTTAAAAGTGATATTCACCTCGGCCTAGCGGCTTTTACTTTTACTGGTAGATAAATCCTTATGTCTACCCCATTGAAGTCAATTATTGTATATTGTCTGATATTTTGGACTAAAGTTATTTGCGCTTTGCTTAACTTGGCGCAAACATTCCTCTACAACTTTCAGCGCGAACACCATTTGCTTTACTAAAAGATAAAAAGTTATCCTCGAAAATCAATAGGAAAAACATGAAACAATCGAGTTTAAGTCAGTACAAATGGATGTCTAGTATACAACATTCTCGTATCAGGATACATTGATTTCTAATATTAGTAAAACAAATTACCTGATTGGTTGAACCATTCTATTGGTATGTTAGTTCTGTGAGAAACATGGCCAATCACCGAGAAGATGACAAAACCTCCAAAGAACCCAGTAAGTAGATCCATCAGGCAAACAAGAATAGCATCCCTGCAATCAGTAAGAAGCAAGCATTTAATTAAGAAATTCTTAATTATAAACATATTTTCTGTTTTCTAAACTTAAACATATATTACTGGTGCTCAAACGAATCGGCTTAAAGAGACGGATCTTTCGAGCACTGATACATACATGTTTAAACTAACATGTAGGAAATAAGTCAGAATTTTCGCTGATTTTATCTGGTTTTAAATATACTCAAAAAACAATAGAAGGAATCTATTTCTTTAAGAAATTAATCTAAAATATTAAGATATTAATTAGAAACTTTCATGATGCGAATCTAAAATTTCAAGATGTTCATTTGAAAATTCAAGTTCTCAATCTGAAAACTCAAGGTATGAATCTAAAATTGCAAGATGTCAAACTGAAATTCCAGGATATTGATACTGTATAATTAGTTGTGAATCAGTTATTACAAGATATCAGTTTGCGAACTTTCAAAAATTTAAAAACTGAAATATGTATATTTTTTTAATTAATTTTATTTTGCTTCTGACATTTTAACAATAGCATCAAAGGATTGTCAATAAATACATACAATATGACAAAACATAAAGTTTCTACGTCGATGCTAATACACAACAATTGCTTGCACGTCAATGTAAATTTATAATAGAAATACAACTTAAACCTAAGTGAAACAGATGTACACACTGTCTCCTAGCACATTATTATACCACCAACCCATCTCTCAAGTAGCATAACATCAATGTTGTGCCATAAAGAGGAGGGACTTGTCTCCCGCAAACAATATGAAATGATTTTTGGCTTTGTCCAATTGCACTTCTGTAGAAAGTGTTATGGAAAAAAAAATTCATTTACCATCAGAAGAATCAGATTAAGATTTTCACGACATTTTTGTATATTTACATTTTTAATGTGAGTCTTTAAATGAATTTTTACATTTGAGATGTTGTTAATACCTTCATGAACAAATCAATTCAAGCCACACCCACATACGCGCCATTTGAGCGGACCAACGTCAACGCCATCTAATAAAGTTGCTTGTTTACTGACGTTTGCATGACGTTGAACACGTATCGCCATGTCATTAAGCACGGAAATTTGGCATTTTGGCTATTCCAAATCCTCCGTTATGTCTGACTTAATTCAAAATATCTGGAAAAGCAGCCACGCTAGGTGAAAATTAAAAATTGATACTCGATTGATAATATAAAATGTAAATATTAGAAATAAATTCCATTTTTGGTCTATTCATGGAATCATGAATACTTCGGGCCTCTTGTAAAGCTAACGTGAAGCCTGAGGGGCTTCACTTACTTTGCAAGAGACCCGAAGTGTTTATGATTCCATAAACAGACCAAAAACTGAATTCATTTCTTAAATGAATAAAGTCAATGGCAACATCAATTACCAATTTGAGACGCTACGAAACGGGCTGCTCTAACTTTTTGACACTATGGCCTACAGTAATAGACAATATACAATGTACAGTGTAAATCTTCAGTTTGAATAGTAGCTAATCATATAACTTTACAGCAATCAGAACGGGACAGTCAATTGTTTATAAATGGGTTAACCCATATAAAGCTAGCGTCCTTTATGTGCGACTTATGCAAATAGTGCAACTCAGATCAGACGCCACAGAACATGCCGTTTGACAGACAGACAAGGATCTCCACGGTTTACTTACAGAACGCTCTATTAAGATTTGACAACAAATGAAAACCACAAACCAACAACAAGAGTAATGATAGACATGACAAATTATAACTAACAACCCTTAAAATGGAAATGGATGGATAGGCCCAATGGATAAGAGGTGGTAACTCTATTAAGCTTAAATGGGTTAACACCATTACCAACATCCACATTTGAGCCCACCATGAGAGATTGGTACTTATCGCATATGCACACATAGTTATTCTTTCATCATTATTGTCCAGTTAACAAATGGAACACTGTTCCTTCCATAAGGTGTGTATGTATGCAAAGAGATGGGAGACGCGGGCTAGGCCATGCATGTTCGTCTGGACCTCGCATGATCCTATATCTGGTGAGAATGATTATCGCATGAGCTTTCTCATAACCATGTCAAATTTATAAAAGATATGCTATTTGGATTACGTGCGAAAACTTAAATACAAATCATTCAGTCGCTAAATGTAAGTCGATTTGCTTCATGATTTTGATTTTACATAGATGTTTTATTAGATAGTGATGTTACTTTGTCCTGCTGAATTAGAAGAAATCGCTTGCTTTGGTATTGTGGTTTTATAAGTAGTAACTGTATATAAAGAAAGGTGTATACGTATCATGTTGCTACAATGCGAGTGCAAGTGTAAATACATATGAGCCTTGGCATGTGATTTCCAACAATGTGGCTGTTTGACATGTGTAGACTCAGACCAGCCTCTGCAACCTCATTTTTAGCTTATACACACCAAATGGTGTTCGGTCTATAGCTTAACAATCAAAGAATTCTCAAGCGACGTGCAAAGGCTCTGATCAGACTGCGCATATGCGCAGGCTGATCTGAGGCTTTGCTGGTCGCACATACCTAATTGTTGGAAATCTCATGCACTGGCTCATATTACATAAAAGAATCATAGCTTTTACAACTTTTCTGTTCTTTTTAAACTATGCAGACCAAAGTGGATGTGAAAAATGGCCTTTCAATAAAATATCTTTACTGAACAAAAAGCAAATATATAAATGGATCACCGAGTACACGCACCATAGAATATATAGAATACATTTTCATTGAATATGTTAGGTTCTCCCAAATGCTAATGTAGGTCACTGAATCATACGTACATGACCGGAGTGGTAAAAGGGACTTTAGAACACATGCAGATTCAGATCACCATACATTATAAACGGTGTCTTATTTTTTATCAATGCCAATAAGTTAACAACATCTATGCCTACGAGTATGTATGAGAACATACAGTAAATGCAGGGGAGGATTGTTTACGTGTCCAATATTTCACCTTAGATTCTGCTGTTGTAAAATCATATAAAATGTTTAGCTCGCATGGTGGCTTCCTAATTTATTCAATGTGTCATCGCAAGTAAACAATCAAATGGTGTTGAAACAAAAAAAGGCCTTTCAGAAGTCAGAGCTAAGAAGAACCACTAGTCTAGCCACGGTGAATGAGCCACGGTAAATGTTTGCGATAGAATTAAGATAATATTTATTATGAAGTTGGTTCTAGTGATAGCCATGTTGAATTAATAAAGTACAAATGTATCCAAGCATTTATTATTATAGTTGAAGTTACAAACATTAGAATATGCTTTGGTAATGCGGCATTTCACCAGGGGTTGAGCTGTTTGCTCGACCAAAGTCAATCTTCAGAGAAAGAAATACAAGTATATTTATAAAAATATAACCTGTAACCCCTCAATGCATACAGTGGAGCATCCTACCTTAACAGTATTAAACTTTATGAAAGGGTTAGTGAATATGATGGATTACAAGAATAAGAACCTTTGGTGTACAAATGTATGTTAGCCCTGTCAACTAGGGATAACGTTCATCTTATCACTAGATCTCTCCTTTTTTTAATTCACTGGGAATGTCGATATTTGCTTTTCATTTCAACCTTACAACGATTGGTAATATCTATTCACCATTGTCCCACAAAATCCAAATCAACTCTATTTCTTGTAGACAGTGTATATCCGGAAGTCAACTGCTCAGGATCTAACCTTTTTCCATTTCGCTTTTTCATCCAGTTTAATAGATAGAAAGTTCAACTGAACTTATAAAAAAGTGTATGTGCCATCTTAATTTATGCTGTATGATAAGGGTTGAATAAATCGGTAGGTAAATTTTGATTTATATATTTTCGATTTAGCTGACATAGTAAGTCAATGGGGAATTTTTGGAAGACACCTCTGATAAAATTTGTAAGGTATGAATAAACAGGGGAAATATATGAAGACTCCGCCGATAAAATGGCTACTGGTGTTAATATAACAATATCAGATAAAGATGATACGGCAAAAGATTCTATAATTACGAATACGCACTCGCCAAAAATACTAATCTTTCAATGCACTCAATGAAATATATTTGGTATTCACCTCAAAAAAGTAAATATTCATCATGTTGCGTCTTGGAGTGAAATAACGCCATGCAATAAAATCGATAAACCACTAGTGGTTTACAGATTTTGGGAAACGTTATGACGCCCATAAAAACGTTGCGTACATAATGAAAAAAAAATAAAACGTTTTTACGGCATATAAGATTTCAAGGTTAATCTTTATGTCATATGATAGAAAGACTCTAGCATTCGTGCTCTTGTGTTATTAACTTTATTAAATTAGTTGCGAAAAAGAGATAAAATGCTCGGCAAGCCTCGCATTTTATCTCTTTTCCCCAACTCGTTCAAACATTTGGCAAGCTTCGCATTTATCTCTTTTCCCCAACTCGTTTGATTAATTCAATAAAACATTAGCACTCATGTAAAATCCGCTATTTACCTCATGCAGTTATTGGTGAATTTGTTATAGCTGGCAAATGTGATCATTCCTCCAAATCCCGGTCCTATTGAAACAAAAACCTGCATGCATGCTTCTGCCCAGATCTGTAATAAGAATAGTGTCATGATTGTCCCCTAAATCAACCCATTTAAGTCGAATGGCCTTGCCTACCTTATCAGTAGGACGAGCCCATTTCCAATTTTAGTGGTGTTGGGTGATATTTTTCATTTTTTTTCTAAATTTTGATAGTAAATTCTGTAATTAAACGGTGAAGATAGTGAACACCGTTTGTTTTCGATATTTACTTCAAGTATATGTGTATCTATGCTAGCAAATAAATATATAACAGTGACAAAGTAAGGAAGAATGAATATATTAGGAATCGATACAATCAAGTACCACAACTGACCCAGGACACCATATGGGAAAGTGAAAAAAACACAAGGAAACATCACATACAAGAGAGCCAAGAGGTCAGCCCGTTCTCAGCGGGTGATCTCAAGGCTGCAATAAACAGACAAGACAGAATGACAATGACGAACGCAAAACACAAATAACAAAAAAAGGATCCACAAAAGGAGCACCGCCCCGGAACGACCAGATAGATAGATAGACAGACATAAAGACAGACAGACAGACAGACAGACAGACAGACAGACAGACAGACAGACAGGCAGGCATGCAGGCAGGCAGGCAGGCAGGCAGGCAGGCAGGCAGGCAGGCAGGCAGGCAGGCAGGCAGATAGATAGATAGATAGATAGATAGATAGATAGATAGATAGATAGATAGATAGATAGATAGATAGATAGATAGATAGATAGATAGATAGATAGATAGATAGATAGATAGATAGATAGATAGATATTCATTTCTTTTCGGTCGGTCTTTCTTGTGATATTATTGTTCAGTCTAAAGCATTTATCACGGGATTTTGGTTTTAAACGTTTATTCTGAAGGTATGTTTCTAATTATATACTGACGTCAACTAAAAACGCCTCACTCATTATCACTGATTTCTTAGAGATTATGTATAAAAATGAACAGCCACGTACTGCGTCTTTATGTAGAGAATGGGCGATGTTGGAAAATGACATTAATTTGATATGCAGGTGACGCGATATTCTGATGACGTCATACAGGCTCAACGTACACATGACGGCATTGTGCATCGATCGCTTATGATTTCAATTTGAATTTTCACCCAGTTTGTGCCGTTAATGTTTTGCTAAACAATGAACAAATTTTGGATCCTTTTTTCAAGCAGTTGTGCTTGCGAGTAATATCTTTATGAAATTACGACGTCATATTAAAGACAAAATGTAAGGTCCGTTTATGAAACTTGCCAACATTCTCGTTTTGCTTTAAGTAATGGAAAAAACCAATAAGGGGGTACATTAGGTAACGTACACAGAATATGCCTACATAAAATAACGTTATTTATGATGAGCTGTAACGCCAAATGGCCAGTCGCAGGTCTACGTTAACGTCATCCAAATCGGCCGTCTGGAACACGTGCCAGATTGCGTTTCCTCAGCAATCCTCGCTGGTTAAAGACAAAAGACTTTTGCAAAGGATTCGTAGCAATTTATTCACGCACTTTGCAGAGTCATGACATTTAAGTTTTACTGGAATGCATGGCGAAAAGGTGGGTGGGGTTAGTAGTTCTGTTCAGCAGACGCATACAACCATTGTCTGAACATTATAATCGCATTTTGGGTAAAATAGAGACTGTTTTACAATGGTAAAACACGTTTTTCCTGTCAACGGATTGTGTCTGAAAAAAACAACAAATGTGGCTAAAATCTTGTGTCGCACGAAATGGAGACCCCTGTCTCAAACCGAGGTCATTTTCTCAGCCTCAAATATTCTTTCACCAATTTTGTTTTCATGAGATACGCTTGACTGATAAGATGTTATACTACACTAAAATTCATAACATTAGTCTGATCAGTCTAGGAGATAGCCACGTTTATTTTTAGATGAGGCGTTTTTTCTTGACGTCAGTATAGTTTTTAAGTCACGCTTTTCAGTAGTCTTGTGTTCAAGGAAGCATGCTATATAAAGAAAATCAAGACGTATTGATATCAGTCGACGTTTTTGCTTCAGACAGAACTGTACGAGGTATTTTATTTTCCTTGCTCGTCATTTTTTTTATTGAACCAGTATATTACAAGCATATCAGACTCTTTTTGCATTCCTAACTCCGTATTTTGAATGTTTAAGTTTATTATAAAGTTTAAATATTCATAGACTGTTAGAGTTGGTAGATGGTCTCTGGTTCATCATTTGTATCGAGTTGTTTTCAAGAATAATTTAGTGGACAAGTACCGATTTTATGCGTTTCAGAATAGCTGGAAATTTATGTATTAACTTAACCTGTATATACGGTATTTTAGGATCATAAGTGTTCTTAAGCATGTTAAAAAGTGGGATATAGGCATTTTATAATATGAGAAATTCGGTTATACGTAGTTTTTTGGATAAAGCATTTCAGTTTTCCTAGGTGGTTTTAAGAATTTAATTTTTGGAAAAACAGAGTAAACATAATTAAAGAGTGAGTAAAAACTCCTGGGACGGGAGCATGGAGTTGAGGTTCTATACAAAAGCTTAAAATTTTAGCTTGTGAACATGCCTCTGTGTGAACGTCCTGCTGGTCAGAGCATGGAAAAATCCTGCCTCCCCCTCCCACAGGGAGTTAGGGTTGGGTAGCCCGCTCGCAGATTAAGGGAAATACAGCACAAATATGAGCAAGGGCGTATTGGGATATATTTCTGTAAAGTGTTGAGATATGTGAAAACAGCGTTTTTTGAACAGGATTTCTAAGTTTTTCAGGCTGGTATGATTGACAGACTGTGTGGCCAGACGAGCAAGAAGAACTGAGAAGAATTTGTTGTATATGTGGATTTTGTTTTTGTACTTATCCTAAGTAAATAAAAGTAATGTCGAAAACCTGAAGCAGAAGCGGCATTTCAAAACATGTGTTTTGTTTCTTTTTCTCTAGAGAGTAGTTTTTGAATTGCGAACCTGTTTTGCAATACAAGATCTAGGCTTTAGAGTGTTAGAAAAGACAATATTTATTTTCGGACGATCGAAGAGAGGGAGAAAATAAAGATAGATAGATAGATAGATAGATAGATAGATAGATAGATAGATAGATAGATCGATAGATAATGTTTATATTTTTACTTTAGTTACCTTTGTATCCCTTAATTTGCTCAAATCTGGAGTGATGTAGAACAGAATCCCCTTTTCAGCTCCTTCTAAAGTCGCTCCTCGAATCAGGAATACAAACAGCAGAATGAAGGGACCAAGGACGGTGAAATATACCACCTAAATATAAGCAGATGTGCAAATAAGAACAAATTTTGAGTTACTGTAAAATTGCTATTAATTCAATACCTGTCAATTAAGAATGTGTTTTGTGTGCTCAAAAGAACCCTCTCTTCATGGCGGTTCCTGAAGTACCCACAACTTATGTTTTGGTTGAGAAATAAGAAAACAATTTTCAGTTAAGCATTTTATCTAGAGGCATGAAAAAAATTACTGTCTGACAACTGGCCCGAGGTTACAAAAAACTATGCTCAACTCAGATGAGCATGAAATTTGACCAGGCCCCAAAATTATAAAACATTTTTCATGCTTAATTCAACTGAGCATAACGTTTATCATGCTCATAAATGTTAAAATGCCAACGATTGTAATAAATACATCATCTGAGAGTCTTAAAGCGAGAAACTTCTTTATTTGTCGGTATTTTAGTTTTTTATGAGCAGTTGAAGGTTCGTGCTCAGTTGTGTTGAGTATGAAATGACCAAACATAATTTCTTAAGTATTCAAATTTTACGAGGATTGCAAATGTCAGTGAGTTGAGCATGATAAAAGTTGCATAGTCTCGGGGCCTGGTTTACGAGAAGACTACAATAATAACATATTTTTGAGTTTCTTATTAAAGGAATTATATGCACGAACATATTTCTAATTTATGCGGTCCATATATGGCATTCAATTCAAGAGTATCCCTAGACACGTGCAGGTTGATCAATTAACTTGGAGTTTCACACTCATTTTTTCCGACTACAGTTCTCATTTCCTTATACAGAAACAACACTTTTTGATGGTTTCTTCTCACTTTGCTTTTTTGTTAAAATTGTTAAACACATGATATGCTAGCTTGCTGCAAGTATACTGGTGCATGTCCAAATTATGAAATTAAGAGTCCATCATAGGGTTACGATTAACTTCATATGCTCCCATACTTTTTGTAGTAGTATGGAAGCAGTTAAGGCTCTTGCAAGCACTATATGCGCATTTTAGCAGGCCAGCCCTTGACAATGCTTTAAAATGCAAAATCAAATGTTTCTGGCTCAAAGATATTCTTGTATTACATGTATCAGAGTGTGACGATTTTACTAGGATAACCAACTACTGGAAGTGTGACGTTTTCGCAAATACAGGTACATACCTTTCCTGTTAATTTGACACCTTTAAAGATACAGAGGAAGCAGCCTATTTCTATGGCGACAAGACATCCGAATATTGGCCAGTTTATGCCACCCAAGTCGTCAAGACCTCCGGTTATGTCATGTGTCCTATATCTGTAATAAAATAGTACTGGTAACATTATAATGTGTGACTGGAAACACAGAGAATACAAGATGAGTGTCTTTTGATATCAACTTTACCAGGCACAATTTAAGATATATCGTATGAATTTAAATGATGACATTGGCCCAGATTAAAAATAAATAGTGCACAGTCTGTATAAATCAGTATGTTTAACCCATTCATACTTAATTTTACAGCATCCCACAAAAGTGACGTATTGCTAAGAATATGTGCTGAACCAGGGTTTCTTCTATAAACACTTTGAATAGAGCACAAGGCTATCTTTAAATGGTTTAAAAGCCAGCATCCAGATGAGGGGGGGGGGGACAAATATATTTTTATATCTTAAAACCTATACAACATATGCTACAGATACTCAATAGAACCATGTCTGATCATTACGCAATTATTATGTCCATTCATTGTGCTTTTTTTAGCCCCGAGGCTACAAAAAATACCATGCTCCATTTATGTGAGCATGAAATTTGTTCAGGCCATAAATTTTAAAATGGCAATAGTTGGCATTTTATTTTTTTATTAGAACAAAGTCATTATCGGATGCTCTGGGCAAGAAAATCGCCTAATGTGTGTATTTTTGACTATAACTAACAGGATTAAAAATTCATGTTCATACGGGACAAGTATGAAACACTGTTTTGTATGCTCGGGCCCTGGACCTAAATTAACCCTTCGCCTGCTACGGAAAAATGCCACGTAGCGAAGTCGGTAATGTGTCTGGCAACAGATGAGAGTCTGACTGCAGAGTTCGATCCCGGCCCGGTCCCATACTTGGAGATTGATCATGAAAGAATTTCTACGGTCTTTTTCCTCCCTTCCGCTGAATCATTCAAGAGGGGTTCTTGTCAGTTACAAGCGAAAGTATGTGCACGAAGTACTGGTTAAATGCTTGTTCAAGCTTGCCCAGGAAAAAGTGTGGTTAGGTGAACTGACCGTCCCGCCATGACCATAGCTGTTGACTTCAAAACAAGCAAACAAACGAAAAAATGCATCCAAAAATGTCGTCTGTGGAAACTATCTGCTGCATAAAGTCAAACATTGTGGACCCAGATCAGACCGCTTCCAGAGGGGCGGTCTGATATGGGTCCACACTGTTTGCTACAGAGACATTTTAAAATGACCAACAGATGACACACAGCAGACGACATTTTGAAGATTTAAGTTTGTGGTCTTGTAACATACTTCCAAAACTGTTCTGCCGCAGTCTCCTGTCGTCCGGAATATCTTGCCGCTGTCGTCATGAGCATCGTCGTATTGGCCGACGTATTGAATGCCGGCGACGTTGGCGCCACGGACGTGACAGACTCCGTGACGTTAAATAACGTCGTCAGGATAGTTGTCAGCGATGTGTTCATCGTTGTTGTGATGTTGTCTGCTGGGGGTACAGATTTAGAGATGACGCATTGTTCGTTGTTCCACCAATTGTCACAAGTGGCCCAGGGGAGGGGATTAAAGAAGGAATGGACAAAATAAAACAACATCCAGCCGATAATCACAGCGTAGTATATGGAGAAAAGAAACGTAGAGATTAACGTGCCGTACCCAACGCCTGAAAGTAACAAAAATATTTTAACCCTTTAAAGCCGAATGGAGTAGCATACCTTTCGCAGTAGGACGATCCCATGTCAAATTTCAGGGGTGTTGGGTGGTATTTTTCTTTTTGTTCCCAAATTTTAATAGAATATTCTGTAAGCAAACAGTGAAGATCCTGGTCAGACACCGCATTATGCGGTGTCTGATCTGGGTCTGCATTGTTTGCCTTTGTCCCACAAAAAGGACGCTTTATAGGCTTATATGGGTTAAAATAAATCTTATTTTATGTTGTTGCTTTTATTTTAGCTACTGAATTTGGAATTAAAAACCCTAACTTAACTCTTTTTTGTTTCCCTGTTGAACAAAATAGACATAGAACTCCACTGTGTGAATGAAAGCTAGATGCAGATTCTTACATTTCTAACTCATTTATTGCAGAAATTCTGTAATACGGGCTAATAATTGTGTATCTATGCTATTGAAAAAAATAAATAATTTGGTTTAGGAAGCATACGCATAGTCCGAGATCAGGTACTGGGGTTATCAAACTTTTTTATACCCAATTCTGCTGAACATAATACTTCATGAAAATTAAAAATCTGCAAAAATAAGATTTTTTCTTGTTTTAAAACTCTCTGATGCTGCAATTATCCTGATCATACATGTACATGTTAAAATTCCAACACAATTCAACGTTTATGAGCAGGACAAATTTCATGTTCATCTGACTTTAGCATGAAAAAAAATGATATGTTGCTGCCAGTTTGCTCTTCTAGGAGCAGTCTGGTGTTGGACTATTTTGTCTGCATAATCTTTTCCTAACGGAGTAATTTGGATCAGGCACACTGAGGGTGATGCCACGAGACTCGATTCTGGTCTTGTTTATACATGTGCCCAGAGAGCACATTAAAGCGCGCCACTATCGGCCCACCAGCAAAACGCCATTTCAAATGGCGTTTTGCTGGTGGGTCGATAGAGGCCCGATAGTGTATGCTTGCCTGGGTACTTACCTTTGAGGAGAGGACAGACGTTCCACACTGGTACGGCACCTGTCTGCGAGTACTGACCCATAATCATCTCTAGATAGACTATTGGCATTGCTCCCACAATATTGAATATGACAATGGGAATCAGGAAGGCCCCTGAAAAATAGACAGTGCCTTTGTGGTTTGGTAACTGATTCCTCTTTACAAATATGCTTTGAAACACTTAAATGTTGCATTTATCATACTTAGCATCTGCGCAGTAACTCATGTGCGTAATAAAATAGTAACATTCAAGGGAGGTCACTTTACGTTATAAAGTGATTTTTCAAACTATTAGGAACTGCTCGTATAGGAAAGAATTCGCTCCATCTGGGAGCAAATTCTTTCCTTTAAGAGAAGTTCCCATTTTGAAAAGGGACGCAATTGAAGATAATCACTGCTTGATCTAGTAGTCTCCCTTTGATGTGCGGAGCTTTTTCAACGTTTTGGCTACGTCATTGCTTTGTACTAGTTTATCGTCCATACCTCTATTTTTCTTACTATTCATGGACACATGTGATGTTGAACACATGTGGTGCTTATTCTCGAAATATTGCATTTTTCATGAGAACAAATATAAACACATGGTCATTTCTTCGATTTTCAAACCCACCTTTTGTTTAAACTTTAATTTCATCTCCGTAGAACAACATGTATACGTGTAAATGCACATATAATAAAATAATTTTTAAACCTGAAGCATTAATTAGTTTCAGTTTATGTTTAATTAAGAAAAAATCTGTATTTGTCCAATCGGTGACCAACTACATGTACGTAAGTTAATTCTTTTCGAGCACAGACTCTACATAGATCATTGCAGAATATAATTCAGAAGAAATCTGTTCACTTTTTTTTGGATCTGAAAAAACACATTTATAGTAATATTAAGGCATACAATAGAGACAGTGCACGAAACAACACAGTGATCTATGCTCACATCATACACTCAGATCAGCCTTGGCATCAACCCAGTCCAATCAGAGTATTCGCCGTTCACACAATTGGTTACAAGGGACTGTGTAATCAGGCAGATATGAAAGTATCTGTTTTTGTTTATTCATTGTTTAATGTTGCTCCCATTCAGTGTTTTGTGTGTGTTTTGTGCCGTTTTTGATAGCCCCTTTCTATACTCAAAGCCAAAAGTAACTTTACACTGTTAATATATATACCATTTTGGGGTATTGGTGAGTGGTATTTTAAATGTGTTCAATTCAAATTAAAGTTCAATCAATAATTCATATGACAATTGAATTTCATGTGTTTGGTGTCATAAATGCAACCACAATGCCCTAATGAAAGAGGCAAGGGGGCAAAATAAACTTTTTCCAAAACGCATCACTTTTGATGTGCTGCTGTAGCTTTGCGATTGGGCAGTTTTCAACTTTAAACAACCAGTCTGAAAGGTACATGTAAGCTATCAAATTGTTGTTTAAAGTTCCATTCAGTCCGGATCACCTTTCCAGTAACACAAATTAAAGTGGTGTTTTTACGTCCATACCCCTTTTTGTGAACTTTTCAGTGCTTTCAATGGAATTTTCCATAAGAAATTGTTTACCATTTCTCTTTCAAACCGATGGGGATTTTTACCAGATGATCTTGTAACGTACTCAGGGCAGTAGTCCGAACAATTCGCTGATTAAACATTTCAAATGCCATCTGAAATAAAGCTTTTTGCAGGGGCCAAAGTTTACTGCAGTTTTAATTCAAAGGGAGATAATTTCAAAGTGAATCAACTTTAAGACGCTGTCAAAAACTAACAATACGTCGGAGACAAAATGTCTAACAGTATTTTAAATGGGCAATCGATGGCCCTTAAAATAGAGTGTTCAAATCCTAGGTTTACTTTGGATTTTCTTAGGAAATGCTGATTTTATGTTTTTTAATAAAAGAACAGATAACTCGACAGATGATTAATTAGCCTAGGTTGTTTTTCGTGAATTAGGTTAGGGCGGGAACCGGCAACACATTGCAATATTCAATTGGGTTAAAATCAAAAACAGTAAAGATATATTCGATAGTTAAAAGTGTAAAGTTACTTTTGGTCTTAAGTATAGTTTAGTAATCATCTTGACATGGAAGAAGGTTCTGGTTGCTTTGCTTTAATTGCGTTGTGACTGGCTGTCTCTTCCTTAAGGTGCCGTAGGTTGGTCTGCAGTGTGTGATTATGAATAATCTGGTCGTACTCACGTACTTTCTGATCAAACTGTATTGATACCAAGATTTTGTTGAGTTTTCGCTGAGCGGACGGGTCATGTTTATGGTTTGTCATGCAATGGCTCATACTTAAATCGTATCTTTTAATTTTCAGTCAAAAGAAATTTGTTCTTTAAACGAAATTAATGTATCATTTTACTACGAGGTCTGCTTGGTACATGTAGGCATAAATGGCTTGTTGCGTACACAGACGAGTGATTTTTAAAGGAGATTTTTTTTTTATAAATACTGTTCTATACAAGTTCATCACAATACAATGAAAGAAAAAATTCTTTTGAAATTATCAAATCAGTCTGCATTAACTATTTTTTGGGTGACAGGTGTAGAGTTTCTCTCTTTTTTTTCATTTTGAAATTGAATTCTAATAAACAAATATGGGAGTCCCTGATCAGACGCTACACCCTAAGAATAGTAAACAGAATATTGACATGTTTGCATCTAGCAGGTTTAGCTATTAAACATTCCATAGAACGAATGCAAAGGCGCTAATCAGATTGCGCGCATGCGCAAGCTGGTCAGCGCATGTGCTTTTTGTATACACCAAAATAAGTTCTATTTCTTCATGAGGAGGCACATACGTAAGTGTGCTACTTCATGTGATTTTGATCAGTTGCGTGTACTTTGGTAATTTCATCCTTATCTGGAAATGGGAAACTTGCACTTAACAGGGCAGCTGTTCTCATATGATAAATGGGGATTTGTGATCCCATACCCTCAATTGTTTCAGGTTACATTTCTCTACCAGATTAAACTATTCCAAATTTCATTTGAAAGCAATTTCTACCTTTAGAAACCCAGTCATAATCATTTGTGCCGGTAAAGTGCAAACTAGCTATAGCCTTGCAAATCATGGTGTTTATGCGTGAAAATTTGTCCATAAACTCATGGATTTAAACCCGTGAATGCATTCATTGAATAAGAAGATGCAAATTTCAAAATAAAACCGTTAAATGTCATATCAAACTGTGAAGATTTTTCCTGATGAATTACAATTTTATGAATTTCTACCATTGGAATTTTAACTGAAATATTAATACTCTGACTGATATAGACCGTCTTCCAAATATCAACATTAAATGGAAAATACCGCATAGGCGAGCAAAAATTCCCCAGGCAGCCAAACCTTCGCTGCTTGCTGCACTAGGGTTTTAAAGCTGCATAGTCTGTAACTTTTGATCTTCTAATTTTAAAAATAATGTTTTTATTTTTCAAGAACACAGTAAAAATACTCAAATTCAGGTAAACATTTTACCATTTTCGTAAATCTTAACAAGTTATCACCATCAAAACAACAGCATTTATGTTAAGATTCAACGGTCTAGAATTATTGGAGGGACGCAAATAATTACCAACAAGAGAAAAATACACCTATTTGGTAAGATAATTCACTTTTCCATGCGCATGCTGTTTTCAGCTGTACTGAACATTTTTATTGTGAAAACATAGCTTAATTCTACTTTTACAAATGATTTAAAAAGAAAAGAAAATTTTCGAAAAATGTTCATAGTTACAGAGTATGCAGCTTTAAGACTGAATTTACACATAAACCCCTCATGCAAGTATATATGGGCCGCGACGCAAGTAAACCTGCCGTCGGGTTTCTGATAAAGTGATATTCAAACCAGCCTACTGAGCTACAGCTACTAGAATTGAGTCGCGACATGTGATTTCCAACAATGAGGCATTTTAACAAGTGTGGACTCAGACGAGCCTGTGCATCCTCCTTTTAAGCTTAGAAACTCCAAATCATGTTCAGTCATTAGCTTAACACTCATAGTATATTCAAGCGACAAGCAAAGACTCTATGCGCAGTCTAATCTGAGGCCTTGCTGGTTGCACATACCACATTGTTGGAAATCTCATGCCGCGGCTCAAATAGAAACAAGTCTAGATATGATACTTTTTCAATAAACGAATAACAAAAGCGCAGTTCAGACTGCGCGGACGCGCAGGTGGTCTGCACCTTTGTTATTCGCACCCCCTCCCCAGAAGATAGGGTTTCTCGCATCGAGGCCTAATAATACATATTTTCACATGGTCTGTATTTGACCCTCACCTCCTCCATTTTTCATGACAAGATATGGAAACCTCCATAAGTCTCCGACGCCGACAGAATATCCCACAGACGTAAGGAAAAATTCAATACGCCGACCCCAGCGTTGCCGGGGCATATTGATTTAGCTGCGTAAACTTCCACCACTGGTATAACTGCAAACAAACAAAAGAGAATTAATATAAAAATAAGCACAGGTGTTGCCCGCAACACAAACATGTGCAACATTTTGACTATTTCTGTAAACATAGCAACCACAATTCTTATGTGACGGCGAAATGAAATGCGGTGTATAAGCAACACATATCCACCTGTTCATATGCCAACTTTCATCAAGCTACCTTGAATAGCTATTGAGTTATCTCGGGTTCCAAATGTTTTCGCAACAATTTTACTATTTACGTTACCATAGCAACCACAATTTTCACGCGACGGCGAAATTAAATTGACGTGCATAATTAGCACATTGCCACCTGTTCACATACCAAGTTTCATCAAGCTAGCTTTGTTGAACTGCAAATGTCACACTTCGTAAATTTTACTCCATGTGAAGATTTGGTACCAAAACGTCAAATTTGGCAAATGTGAAATTTCCGTACGATCAATTTCGATAATTTTTTGGGTGTAAAATGTGTGCTCAAATTTCCCATTTTTATCGTTTTAACGTGTGAAGAACTAGAACGATGTGAAGAATTGGTATTGGTGCCAAACTTGCACAATGTGAAGAATCGGTACCAAATCCTCACATCTGTGAAAAATTGGTATAACTTGTATACTTACTCGTATAAGCTCTTCTAAACAAATTGACAAGTAAAAGTTATACCATGGGTTATCCGCCTATACGTGGAGATAATCCACGAGCTTTAGCGAGTGGATTATCTTACGTACAGGTGGACAACCCATGGTATAAATATTTTATACCGCCTATATCAGTGTAGACATTGTAAATCACGAGATATTTCAAGCTACAGTTGGTAAAGGTGGTATAAAAGTGCATATATAGCATGCAGTTATTCAATACCGTATCTCCCAAGTGCAAGTAGGTTTATCGGAGAACCTGAGAACTTGAGCACAATAGGTGCGGTGAAGGGTAAATGAGGCTACTGAATTAGGTCGCGGAAGATGAAATGTCTTGAATGGAAGACCTTGAACAAAGGAGACCATATAACAGGAGATCGGATAGTTACCTGTGGATACAATGTTATGTAGGGGATCCATTGCTATTAGCTTTGCATCTCGCTGTAACGGGCTCATGTTATTACTACCTGTAAATTCGGAAATTTTCGCGAGATTTTTATTTTCGCGAATAGCGTTAAAAGACATATTTGCGATGTAAAAATCGCGACTATGACATGATTTACCTTCATCAATATTAAATTACAGAGAAATTTCGCCATTTCGCGAAGATCTTATTCTCACGAAAACTTCGCATGTTTCGCGAAAATAAAATCCTCGCGAATATTTCCGAATTTACAGTATAAGGGACTGCAACGCACACAGGTTTCCACCCGATGGCTTCCATAATGTCTTGATCTCTAATCTAACGAGCGAGACCAGTGGAACATGCCATTTTTCAGAGTGATTAGGGAATCAGAAGTTACTCAATCATTTTGTATACGTAACTGTTGATAAACAGTTTGTCCATCACTTTGAGCCTGTTTCAACCCATTTACTGTCGTGCCAACCAAGAGTGACAGTGACGTAATGCTTTATTTACAATTGCTACGTAAAATACTAGCGTGTACACTTCACTTGAGTTACCCAAATCGATAGATTACTTGTGTATTAATCCTATCCCGAGGATAGGATTAATACACAAGTGATCTATCGATTATAAGTAAATGATAACTTTGTAAACAAAACATGAAGTCACTGTCACTCTTGGCTGGCAGGACAGTAGAACCAATGAAATCTTTCATAAAGCAATATACAATACATTTATGTGGCCGAGTTCCTAGGCTATAGCCAGTACTGGCCGGGAGGGTTTATGGTTTTTGTGTTTTTTTATGTCCAGGAACACCCGAAGGCTCAATCGGCAGTGGTTCTGGTTTTAAAGCGTCTCAGAAGACGAGGCCACGGCTTAAAGTCTCATGATACATTGTATACGTATATTGATGGGCTACATGTTTTAATTTTGCATTTCTTTCTAGATCTAGATGTAATTCCGAAAAGATGTTTGAAAACGTCAATTTTGAAAATATTATTATATGATTAAGGATTATATGGATTATTTCGGAACTTGAACAAGACATTTTTGTTTTAATAAGCATTGTGTCTTAGTTTCGTTAAGTTACATTTGAAGTTACTTGAATTAGAAAATCTACATCGCAAATAATTGCAACATTTCACGAACAAAGGGGCATAACTCCTGAAGGAATATTGCGATAAAGACTATGTTAGATCTCTAGAAAGACATTTTTGTATTTATTTTTTCTAATCAAAATTACTTGATTTAGAGACCATACATCTACAAATTGTCATTTTCCATCAACAAAGGATGAAGATTGTCATTTTTCATCATGAAAGCATCTGACGATATAGACCATTATCGAACTCGATGAGACATATTGGTGTCAAACAGTGTTACCAAGTTTCATAAAGTTGTGATCAAAATTACTAGACTAGCTTCTAGTCTGATATCATTTTGAAATAATAATTTCTTTATTCTCCCTCTTTCCCCTATGATAGCAATATTTGTGATTAGATGAGACTGGCTATATGAAATCAATTTATAATGAATGAAACATAAAGTAAAATTGACAAAAACATCAAGGTCTAGGAGCTACACTACACAATTACTTACCTAAGGAACTGGACACCCTAAAAATGGTGAATTTTATTAACAAGGGGCAATAATTTCTGAAGGCATGGTGCGATATGACATTAAGGCATGGTGCGAAGAAATGATACTTTACAATGTGACCAAGTTTCATAAATTCTGATCAAAACTATTTGACTTAGAGAGCGGACGTCGTTGGTTTGACGTAATTACGGACGGACGTGCGTACAGGTGGACGGACGGACAGGGGTAACACTTAATGTGACGGCCATTGTAATGGCGAGGGCATATAATGAGTTCAACCATGTCTGAAAGGTAAGGCCAAAGCCCATTTTTGACCTTGGTTACTTATTCATAGTCAGTGTCTCATTAGGCTTAGCACAATGACTGGCTTAAACAGTACTTGCAAAATCAACTTCATTTAAGAGCAATCGCGGGTAATACTTCCCATATTAAATATTTGTAATTCTTTGCATACAGTTTTATGTAAGGACTGTCAATTTATGAAATAAATTTATGAAATAAAAAGGATATGTTACCACATCTGGCCCAGGACACCACACGAGAAAGTGATAAAACACAAGAAAACATCACATACAATAGAGGCAAGAGGTTAACCCTTTCCTAGAAGGAGACCAAAAGGCTGCATTGAACATACAAAAAAGCATGACAAACACAAAACATAAATAACAAAAATGATCCACAAAAGAAGCATCGCCTTGGAACGGTCAGTAAATGGATTTTTACTGGAGGGCTTAAACTAGTTTTATGGTACCAACCCCACCCTTATTCCAGATGTTGATCAAGACAAATAGATGTTTGATTCGCATGTAAGATCCCCACCTCATCGATGTATCATCTCCTAGTAATACAAATAAAGATATAAAAAGGAGATAAAACAAAGATAGGGACTCAACAGTATATACAACTGAATACCGGAGTAAAAGAAATTCAACATTTAATCCCGGTGGGCCCGACTACAGACACAACATAAGGCCTAAGCCCTCTCATATATAGATAAGTCTTTAAGTTTGAACCGTCATAGAATCTGAGGCCCGACCCGTCGGCATGCAATTAAAGAGGAAAGCAAAGTTGCCACCCCGATTGGGTTGACCAACAAGCACGCAGTCTGTGAACCCTTGTTTGTGATAGAATGTCTTTAGAAATTTGATCGCTAGCAATCGCCATTTTGTTGTTTTGTGATGCACTGGCTCATGTTTGTTCGTACGTAATTGTGGTCTGTTTATATTTTTGTGGCGTCTGATTTGGGCCCAACCGCTAATACAGGCATTGCTTCAATTTCACAATCTAGACGTATATATGTATCATGTATGCAGTGTTTACATACCGTATATGTATCACTTGCATCAACAGGCTGACACCAGTGACATTGATCTCAAGGTAAAAAACAAAACTTTCATACCAGTTTGGCATAAATTTGAAACTATTGATGTTATCGTAGACGCTAACGCTGATGTTGGCAATGTGGATACTACAAAACGGCAACATTGGGAGTGGGTGGGTTGGTTGTTGGTGGCGGTTGTGGTGTGATTTAATGAGCTTGTGTGCAACGTGGTAATAGTTCGGCTGAATCACCTAGGAACCAGCAAAACAACAGCGACAAATACCATTGTTTCTCACTTACAAGTATTATCCTTTTCAAAAAAGTGGTGGTCGTGTATGTATTCTTGCACACCACATGCTTGCCTTTTGCTCTTCTCGAGCGGGTCCATGTACATTTGTTCTAAGTTCCGATCTGTGTTTTATATATTTTTCACTATTTAACTCATGCTTTGTAAATTGGCATACATTGGTGCAGTTTCATGTAATTTAGCACAAAGTACCCAAAATTGGCATTGCTATAAAATAGCTAAATATCATGCAATGGCCACTTTTAGAATATATCATAATTGGCCCAAGTGCGCGACGGTACATATAGGCTAATACGAAGTTTCAAAGTAATTGACTTAATGGTCATCGAGAAGACTTTTTAATGTTTCTATTGAATAATTCTGCGACGACCATCTTCATAATATGACCTGGACAATGTATGCAAACCTTTTGTCCTCATGCCAAGGAAAACATGATTACCCCTATTATTGTATCTATTTTTACACACTACTTGCTTGTGTGTGTGTGTGTGTGTGTGTGTGTGTGTGTGTGTGTGTGTGTGTGTGTGTTTTCACTTTTCGAGCTTATCTATGTACATTTTTTCTAATTTCTCATTATTGATAATAAACGCCGGAGCTGTGATTATATTTTTTCACGATTTAATACATGCTTTGTAGGTAAGCGTTCATTGGTACATTTTCGTGTAAGGCAAAAAGTATCACAAATAGACCTCGCTATACAATAGCTTAATATCATGTTATGGTCATATTTATAACATAATATAATGGGCCCAAGTGCCCGATGGTACATAGGATTTACATGTAGTTTCAAAATCATGGGCCTAATGGTTGAACAGAAGACTGGTTAGGCTATTTATCAAATATGATTGTGCCTGCAACCTTGATGATATGACCTGGAAATTTATACCGACTTATGTCTTCTCATGCCAAGGAGGAACTGAATTAAATATGAGCTTAATTAGATCAGTGGCTTCTGGGAAGAATTTTAATATGAAGTACTTAGGTGGTACCCTTTGGCATTAGGCCTATTCTAAGCTGCAATAGTCATAGGGAAAGAACAGTATTTTGGACCATCGGTATATCCATTTGGACGGTTATACTGAAAAGGACTAGAAGTCCTGCTCCATTTCCAAGCCTCCAGCAATAACCTACTATTTTTATGAGGCTGGATCTTAAGAAACTGGCTTATACTTTATACTATATAGCAAACAAGATAGGTATAAGTTACGTCGAATATTCACCCAAAGTAATGAGTCTAGCATGTGACACATTTGTGGAAAGATATTTGACAACACTGGACAGTCCATATTTTACATTTTGTCTAAAACTGGGCATTTTGGCCGGGTCATTTTGCCAATTAAAGGCGTTTTGACTTGGGGGCCTTTTTCTTTAAACTTCTTCGCTTCGCGCAATAAGTAAATCTACAGTGAGAACCATTATTTGAGAGCCAGTCAACGTTATTGCAGGGCACATTGCGGGCATATGCGATAAATTGTTATCTGCAAACCATTATTGGTTTGTATTGGTTTTCAACTCGTTTTTTGGCAGCCAAACAGAAATATCCCAAGCAGGGCATAAAATTTCGGCCTGACTCTGAATTTGATGTGTGAGTTGCATGAAGTTTATATGGCCTGTCGCAATGCTCGTCTTATTTGTTTCAGCCAAAAGACGAAAGTTGCATGTGCAGATGTTCGTATATTTCTAGCCTCTGTATATTTAAACAGCAGTTTTTTGTAATAATATGAAAGGAGCCACTTTCAAAAAAGATTCACTAAACGGTTTACATTTACAATGTACCCTGGGTAAGATCATTATCTCTTTCTAAGTCCGTTTACTTTCGTCAGTGACTGTAAACTGTCTATCTTCAATCAGGGGTAGGGAAATATTTATTTTACACGAAATTACGTACATTTAACCGGACCAGGACTTGAACCAATGTCCTCACTCACAAACCATAAACGTCTTATTCAACTCGGTACGTATGACGATAAGCTGTCTGGTCTCTCTTTTCTGAACGCTATATGCATGCTACATCTTTATAGATTTCAGTTTGAGCTGTGAGGATGTACCTTGCTTACATTATCATTAAAGCTGCATACTCTGTAACTATGAACATTTTTCGAAAAATTTTATTTTCTTTTTAAATCATTTGTAAAAGCTGAATTAAGTTATGTTTTCACAATAAATCTGTTCACTAGAGCGGAAAACTGCACGGAAAAGTGAATTATCCTATAAAACAGGTGTGTTTTACTCGTGTCGATAATTATTTGCGTCCCTCCAATAATTATAGACAGTTAATTTTAATATAAATGCTGTTGTTTCGATACTGATAATTTGTTAAGATTTACGAAATTGGTAAAATGTATACCTGAATTTTAGTTTTTTTACTGTGTTCTTGAAAAATAGAAACATTAGTTCTAAAATTAAAAGATCAAAAGTTACAGACTATGCAGCTTTAAGGGGAGTGCATTTGGCAAATTATTTGGTTTTGCAACTGCTAACTTACTGAAACGAGGCTATCGAGATCACGAAAATCGTAACACGATTAATTCGATTTCAGGCACTAGGTTGATTGATAAATGTAAAGTTAGTTTGAAAACCTCTGTAACGCGGGCATATCAAAAGACAGTATTTAATGGCAAGTCGTTTATATGCTATGGCTGTTGTCAGGCACACCGGGGTTTACCTGTTGGATTTCTTTAGGTCCGGTATTCAGTTGTATGTACTGTTGAGACCTTATCTTTGCTTTATCTCCTTTTTATATCTCGAGTTATATGTTCTAGGAGATGATGCATGGATGCGTTAGCGGTCTTTCATGCAAATTAAACATCTATGTGTCTTGATCCACATCTTAACTAAGGGTGGGGTTGGCGCCATGAAACCGTTTTAAGCCCTCTAGTAAAATAATTTTATTGACCGCTTCAATGCGGTACTTCTTTTGTGGATCATTTGTGCTATTTATGTCTTGTGTTTGTCATGCTTTCGCTTCTGCTCATTGCTGCATTGTGGTCACCTTCTGGGAAAGGGCTGACCTCTTGGCTCTCGTTTGTGATGTTTAAATGTGTTTTTGTCACTTTCCAATGTGGTATCCTTGATCCAGTGTGGTACTTGATTGTATCGATTCCTGAAACTTGCCACCTTTCTTACTTTTATACAGTTTATATAGAATAGCGAGAAGATTACTTTTCCTGGGCCGTTGGGGTCTTGATAATATGGTACATGTAAGTTCGAATACTAATGGAGTGTGCTCCTGGTACAGCATCATCTTAAATTGATGACAAGTGACCATTGTAGTACTGAACTTGGTGATATTAACATTTGTTCAGGCTCAACTCAACTGAACATGATTTTATCCCGTAAAACGCCACCAAAAATCGTCTGAAAATTCGTCTGCATTTGTCGTCTGCTGCATTTTTTTTCTAGCATTATCTAACAAAATTAAGTATAGAGACAAAGTTAAGTATAGAGACAAACAGTGTGGACCCAGATCAGACTGCTCCTATAGAAGCAGTCTGATCTGAGTCTACACTGTTTGTTGTAAAGGCTTCTAAAGCATTTCAGCAGACCCTAAAGCAGATGAATTTTGTTGTGATTGGCGCTTTAAGGGTGCTAATAACAGTGACGCATGCAATTATTTCCTGCTTTATTGCATGCAGATACTCTATTTATCCTAGGATGTTGAATTGAGCATGGAACATTTTTATAACACCTGGATCAGACTTGTGCACAACATATGAACACTCACACCATTCATAGACATGTATGTTGGTTTGGAAAATGAGACTATTTGATGATACACCTGGCTCTGAGAATGTATTCCATGTATACTTTCCTCCATTGCATACCCTATTCTACTGATCTACCAAAAGCTTTGAAGCGTGACTCTATTTACTATATCGATATGTTGTTCTAGAAAAAAGGGTTTCAGGCATTTTTTTACATTTATTTAAAAGCTTTGACATACACATATGTTCCATCCAGACTGGCTCATTTTACGCATTCTGCATCGATCGTTTGAAATAGAAAGACCCAAAGGTCATTGGTCAGAGGTCGTGGTAGATCTATAATTAGTGCATATTACTGTTTTAAAGGCTAAAATATAACGTTTTGATTATAAAATCATGATAAAAGTGACTCATTGCACATCACTTTTCTATGAATTAAGAAAACAGAAGCTAGCATTGGCAGAACATTTTGCAACACTTACATTTTTTTTACCTAACCCTTAAAGCGCCAAGAAAAATGCATCTGAAAATGTCGTCTGCTGAAGTCGTCTGCTGCAAAGGATTGCCTAGCATTACTGACGAATGAAGTATAGAAGCAAACAGCGTAGACCGAGAACAGACTGCTCCTATAGGAGCAGTCTGATCTGGGTCCACACTGTTTGCCATAGAGGCTACTTAAACATTTCAGCAGACGAGAAAAGCAGACGGCTTGTGTTGCGATTGACGCATTAAGGGCTAAAAAGGGAAGACTGAACAGTGAACACATAATATTATGCTTCTTAAACCTGCTTTCGTTATGTATGCATTCGTGTAGGTGTTAATATTAATGAACAGTCCTGGGTTAAGGATCGTGAACTATGTACTTGCTGGTGTGTTAAATTGACATTCTAATTAACAACGTTTATTAATGTCAAATATTTGGCTCAAGGGGCTTATGTTACATATAAAGCAAAACTAAAGTATCTTTACCTTGAAAAGTATATCGCTATAGTAGAAGATAAATCACTAAATGAATATTTTCAGTAGTGCGTCTTATTAAAAGTCGCGGACACGGTCGGCGGAGTACTAAAAAGCAACTAGGCCAAGCTTAAAATTATCTCAGTTTCTGTTTTGCAAGTTTGTAATTTGAACTTACAACTTTATAGCTTGAAATTTAAGATGGACATCTTGTTATAACAATATCACAACTTGCTAATACAGATTCACAACTTGCAATTACTGATTCAAAATTTGAAATCAAATTAACTTCTTGAAAGTTAAACATGTGTATACTAGTGACTCCTTAATGCGAACTTTGACAAATTGTGAAGACCCAAATGAAATACCACATAGTGTTCAATGCTCAATCTATTGCAACAATACATAGTCTCGCTATATGTAATAACCGACTACATAATTATAATTTAGGCGAAAAACTCTACTACTGTAGCACAAAGCTATTACAGCATAAGTCATTTTGAGCAATCACATGTTGTTCGTAGCACTGGCAGATGATTCTTCAACATGTATCTTGGCATCTTGTAGTCGTTTATTTTACTACGCTTGAACTTATCATGAAGGGATTTGGTTTCTATGACGTTTTTATCATGTGATCAGAGAAGACCAGCTTTGTACACCCGACGTTGTTAAATTCGTGTATATATAATGTTTATATGTATATGCTGTTCATGTATGCCCTAAATGTTGTATCCCTCGTAAAATAAAGTCTTTACTTACTTACATGTACTTACTTACTTACTTACTCCTGGTTCTACGGAAATGGCCGAAGAGTTCTGAATGGTTCGACGTCTTGGATTGATTCGAAGTATACATACATATTACTTTAATAGTAACTTTATCTGGCGTACTTTATCACTTCGATTGGATGAAATCATACCATCGGATCACCCAAGACGCGAAGCGTCAAGGGTGATCCAATGGTATGACCCCATCCACGAGACGTGATACTACACTTCAGATCAAGTTACTTTATAATATGTTTATTATATACCTTTTTCTGAAATTAATCTGAGTTTATAGTTTGTTTTAGACTTTATTCCAGAAAAATTGCAGGAACGTTTGCCTTTACGTTTCGTCACATCATATTACGTGACGTTATGTCATAATGGGTTCCGTCTTTGGTTCCATGCTTGAAATTTCCTTTGCGTAAAGTCGCCACAAAAGCAGGAAACCCACGCTAGCCTCGTTTTAAAGGATAGTGATATGAAATCAGAAAACCTCAGTTCGTTGATCCGGCTTTTTGTATCAAATGGTCAGAAAACAGACAGTTCAAAAGTCGTACATTCATAGGTATATAATAAAGTTGTCCTTGTGTTGGCCTACATTTGATGTAGAGTAAATTAGACTCTTTACATTCACTCAATTTTGGCGTTTCACTATGACCACATTTGTAAAGGCTCACTGAGCCTTTAACATCGTTTTGATCGACATAATTTGAAAAGGACACTTTGTTTGACTTGCAATACCTACAGGTTCAATGACATACAACGTTATCCCACCAAAATATTTCCCCAATATTTACGCCTAATTCTTCAAGTGCATTTCAGACTTTAATTTTCACGGACACAAGCACTCTGATTCCTTTGGTTCATGTAGTTGGCTACCTAAGAACATAATCATATTATGGAGAGCAGGCGACAAATGTCGTGGCTAGCGGGAGAAAGCATAGGACCATTTTATTCGAAAAACACAGGTTTAGATTAAACAAAACAAAAATCAGCGTAAAATTGTTAATATTTCAATATTTCCTTACCCATATTTTTTTAGCATATGTTTTGGTGCTCAAAAGAACCGTCTCATTGAGACGGTTCTTTTGAGTACCCACAACATATGTTTTGGTTGAGAAATAAGAAAAATCATTTTCTATTTCGCACTTAAGTCCTGGCAAAGTGTGTTATATATCAGCCAACATATGCTATACAGTACATATCATTTCGCACGATAGGCAAACTCTCTTGGGACTTCAAATGCATTCTTGACAGCTCATGAAGTTCCAGTACGTTTGTTTTGTTTGTTTGATTTGATTCTTTACGTCCACTCAACAATCTTTCAGTAATGCGGGACGGGTCTTCCTGGGTTGAACCAGTACTAAGCTAGGATAAATGTGTCTTGCTCAAGGACCACAACGCAGTGACGCCGGAAGTTCCAGTACGACTTACTTACAGCACATACGTAATATAATTATTTAAAGACTTGCAACTATCGGGCAGAGCTGTTGTCTGTCTCTACTTTGTGTATGCACAGGATCATCTGAGCTTTCGTTCCTCGCATATGCGATTAGGACCAGATCTTATGGCTACCCCTATATTCACAGTTGTACCTCAATTACAACCTTTACTTGTACCTTCATGAGTCGGACTGTTTGCAAACCCGAAGCGTTTTCGTTTGCTTTTTGCATAGCGCGGTTCAAATATACATAAATCTTCAAGGGACCGTGAAATCCAATAACGTTTAAAAACTGTGCCATGTCACAATTTGATAAAATATAAATTCGAATGAAGTGACACATTAAGACTCGCACTATGCTGCTATATATACTGGTGCCATATAGAGTTATGAAGAATAATCTTCTTAAACTTAAAACAAAAAACGCACTGATAGAAAAGATGTCTACGCTTACACCATGGGCCTATTTCGTCATGACATGGCTCAACCTATAGATGCGATCTTGTTCTATGTGTCCTTTTCAAACTTAGATTTTTTATAAAACATCTTAAAAACCATTTGACCTTGGCCTTTATATAGAATGAAATTCTGTATCGGGCTCAAAAGAAAAAGAACATAATACGGAATGTCACCTTATGCATGCTAGCATTTACCATATGCCAATATATATATATATATATATATATATATATATATATATATATATATATATATATATATGTCCCAAAACAAGTAAATAATATGAAAAAATTAAACAACATAAGCATATGGATGATTTTTTTACTTTTTTTATTATTGCAAACCGGTTTCCTATCTTCAGGGCAATAATGGCGTCAAAATATGTGTTGCTTCTTAGCAACGTCTTGACTAAAATATGCGTACACATGTGTATACAACGTACGCTATATTTGTAACGTCATCAAAATATGTTTAACGTTAATGACGTCGCTAGGAAACTGCGCATATTTTGACGCCATTAACGTTAAACATATTTTGATGACGTTACAAATATAGCGTACATTGTGTACATTGTTTATATATTGAAAAAATAAGTTGACGTCACATGTTTTTGTTTTAATTACAACTATTTTAAACAATGTGTCAACGCGTTTCGCTCAGCTCATCAGGACTGTTGCTTAGTGACGTTAGTAACGTCGTAACGTCACGACGTCGCGTTATGCGACGAGAGTTGACGTTACTTAATTGTACGTTCATAGAGCGTTTAACTTTGGGTTAAAACATTTAATAAAATGTTTTTCTTTAGCTAACCTGGCGGAAATACTTTCAGAATGCATTTTATAGAATGGGAACGTAGTGAACTTTGGGTCAGTTTGACAACAAATATCAAAATGTCCACTTAAGGTAGCTGTCTTGTCGAAGGGTCTCTAATTTGTTGTGCATGTATATATATATATATATATATATATATATATATATATATATATATATATATATATATATATATATATATATATATATATATATATATATATATATATATATATATATATATATATATATATATATATATATATATATATATATATATATAGATAGATAGATAGATAGATAGATAGATAGATAGATAGATAGATATATACACTGACCCAAAATGAAAACTTTACATAGTATTCAAAAGAATATATTTTGATGATAAATTAAGTCTCGGGGTTAATTTTTTCGGCCATCGAATTTTCAATGCCTTATCGATGTCTCTGATAAATTTATTCGATGAAAATCAAAAATTGCATAACTTTTATGAATAATTAAGTTGAGAGGGATCAAAATGAAAATTTCTAAAAAACAAGTATTCCAGTCACACAGATTTTGGAAACAAGAAATTACTGAATGCGTGCTTTAAGTAATGTTAAAAAGATCATCAGTAACCAGTGTGACCTCCATTTTTACGAATGCTTAGCAGAATACGTCACCTCTTTGAATTTACGTAACGTTGTATGAGCACGTTAGGGATACGTATGTAATGCTAACAGAGATGCATATTGGAGTCATTTAGCGCATCCATTTGATGATTGGACCTGACCATCGGACCCAATTCATCCTATACGTGTTCTATGGGGTTCATGACCGTGGACGAAGCAGGCCAAGGCAAGCGGTTGACGTTATTTTTAGCATGGAATTGTGTGGTTATTTACGTGTTGTGTGAGGCCTTGTATTGTTATGCTGGAAAATGCCAGGTCCGTTATTTTCCACGAAATGACTAATTGTCTTATGTGCATGAAACCCGTAAAGACGAGCAATATTTGTTGGCGTTTTAAACGATTACGTGGGTGAGTTAACGTGTTAACGCGATAAGGACGTAACGTCGTCACACGTGCGTGACCAGGTCTTGCACGAACTCTGACATACCCAGTTCTGTTGCACAGGATCATAAGATAATGAATAGTCTGTCTAGAGCAGCCAAAATGATGCGCGATATCATTTACCGTAGACCCCGCCTTGAGCACGCAAAAAAACTTGGTTTCTTTGATCTTTTGAAAGACGTACCGTCACTAAATGGAAGCGTTTTGTAACAATAAATTGTTTTTTATTACCAGTACTCAGTTGCAAATGTTTTCTTGTCGGTTTAAAAGTTGTTAATGAACCGCCTGTTCCTCAGCACGTGCCAGGTAAGGATCACGTTTTTCAGGCGTTGACGCTTGAATAGACCTGGAATTTGAATAACAATTGCATAATCGTTATCTGCGACGAAGCCTCGATAAGCATGCGTAAATCTTACAACGACATGTATACTAACAAAACAGTTATTCAAATAAATAAAGTGTAAAGTTTTCATTTTGGGTCAGTGTATATATATATATAGATAATTTTTTTTTTTGAAACTAAGCGCTTTCGCTTAGCCGAAAGCGCTTAGTTTCAAAAAAATTTTAGCACTGTTTTTTGATTTATATCCTTTTATATTTATTTCTCAAATCAATTTAGCATCCTTTACTGGATCCAGTGCCACAGGAAAGATATCTCGTTTGGTGCATTAGCCTATTTCTCACTCTATATATATATATATATATATATATATATATATATATATATATATATATATATATATATATATATATATATATATATATATATATATATATATATCACATGTACGTTAGCTCATATATTCCTTATTACCTTTATGTGCAGTATATTTGCAATTAATTTATATGCAGTAGTACAGTAGTACTAGCAGTAGTAGCACAGTAGTACTAGCAGTTCATTACGTACATATAGCTTTCATATTACATGAATGTGCTGCATGTTTGTTAGTTTGTAAGTACATTAGTTTCAGCAGTTTATTACGTAGTTTTCCAATTATATACTTCATGTTTGTTATTATAAAAGTGCATTAGTTTCAGCGGATTATTACGGTGCTTTCATAGTATGTGCTGCATGTCTGTTAGCTTAAAAGTGCATTCTAATGCACTTGCAAATACGACATCTGATTGGATAACGTCTCAAATTTGCGACAGTATATCCTGCGATATACTGTCGCAAACCCGACGTCATTACGTAACATCGCTTTTCATTGGTTGACAGGTGAATGGAAGCGGTTTTATGCAGCTGGACGTAGGCGCAACAAAGCACATTTTCACTGTCTTATTGAAGGGAAAATGTTAATAGTGCATTAGAATGGAGATAGCCATATTCAAAATTTTCATTTGGAAAGGTATATCGTCGGATACACGTTCGGAAATCACGCGTCGCCGTAAAACTAAATTTCCGACCGTATATCCAACGATATACCTCCCCAAATGAAATTTTGAATACAGTCATCCCCTAATTAGCTTTAACTGTTTATTATGTAGTTTTCTAAAAATATCTGCTGCATGTTTGAAACTTTGTGCAGAATTTCCAGTTCTGTGCTACGAAGTTTTCTTGCGACGAGTTGCATATTTGTTATTATGTTCGGTAGTCGGAGCAGATTATTACGTAGCTTTCATATTACATGTACTGTCGTGCCAGCCAAGAGTGACAGTGACGTGGTGTTTTGTTTATAATTATTAAGTAAAAAATTAACGTGATCACTCCACTTTAGTTAATGCGAATAGATAGATCACTTGTGTATTAATCCTATCCTGTGGATAGGATTAATACACAAGTGATCTATCGATTATAAGTCCCTGATCCATTTGTAAACAAACATGACGTCACTGTCAGTCTTCGCTGCCACGACAATATGTGCTGCTTGTTTTTTTATTATGCTCAGTAATCTCAACTGTTTCTTACGTAGTTTTCATTTGTGTGATTTATGCCTTGTGTGTGTCATGCTTTGCTGCCTTGTGGTCACCTGCTGGGAAAGGGCTGACCTTTTGGCTCTTGTTTGTGATGTTTAATTGTGATTTTGTCACTTTCCCATGTGGTATCCTGGGTCAGGTGTGGTGCTTGATTGTATTGATTCCTGATCTTTGCCATCTGCCTTACTTTCTTATCACATGCTGCGTTCTTGTTATTATGTTCGGTAGTCTTAGCCGTTTGTTGCGCGTAGCTTCCTAACTATGTGCTGCACATTTGCCGTATGTGCAGTACATGTATTTCTAGCAGTTTGTTACGTAGTTTTCTTATTATGTGCTTAGTCTCAGCAGTTTATTAAGTAGTTTTCATACATTTTATCAGAAATTCCAGCAATTTCTAGTATTTGCTGCATAATTGTTACTAAATGTAATGGTTCGGAAATTCCAGCTTTTTTTACGTAAATTTCATATTATGCGCCGCATATTTGTTGTTATGTGCAGAAATTCCAGCAATTTATTGCGTAGCTATCATATTTTGTGTTGCATATCTGTTACTTTGTTTATAAATCACAGCAGTTTATTACATGTATGTGCATGTTACTTTCGTATTATGTGTTACATTGTACATATTTGCTAGCTACTTTCACACAGGGTGTCTTGCGTCGCCGTCGCAGCTAAAATTGTGCTGCACTAACAGGCCCTGGTGGTTGGGTAGATACATGTATTGACCGTAAGATATTGAAGACCTTTTACGAACCTAACGGTCATATACCGGTCTGACGGGGCTGCGTTAGATACATTTTAGGCATTGCTAATCTGTGTTTGCGTATTAAAGCAGTGGATTCCCTGGTGAGACTACAAGGGCACACTGACTCGTCGCCTATGCAGAAAAGCGTATGAGCTGGCTCTTTCAAATGAACTAGATTTTTGGATGTAAACGACCATGATGGGCTTATTGTACCTCTATGAAACTTTTGTATTGAGTATGTTTAGAGAAGCCCCGGTCTGTTAATTTTCGAAGATGTAAAATGATATCTTAAATGTAATCCACTACAAAAAGGTATTTGCTTTTACACCATTGAATGCGCAAGTATTTGAATATTTAAAATGAACTTTACTGATACTTTTAAACGTTAAATAATTGGTGGTTTCATCGATATGGCGAATAAATTACACTTTTCAAGGGGAGGCAACATTTGCACTCTCTTTTCCATCAAATTGAGGCAATGCCTTTAATTTCAAGTTGGTTTAAGCGGGGCGAGATGAATGGGACAAGGCGTGGACGTTAGCATGTCATAATCTTAAAGGTTGAATAAATAGAGGATCGTACATGAGTGCTCATGTTTTATTGAATTTATTAAACTCGTTGCGAAAAAGAGATAAAATGCTCGGCAAGCCTCGCATTTTATCTCTTTTCCCCAACTCGTTTAATAAATTCAATAATACAAGAGCACGAATAATAGATTCTATTTATCATATGACAAATACTTTAAAATCTGATTTCTGGCGTAAAAACGTTATAATTTTGTCATCATGTACGCAACGTTGTTATGGACGGCATAACGTTTCCCGTAAATCTATAAACCACTATAGGGATCATACATGTTTTTTCAGGCATTAACGTTTGCCTGGTCCCGAGGAAGCTGTTTGAATACGAGGCCGTTAGGCCGAGTGTTCAAACTTCGTCCGAGGGACCCGGCAAGTGTTAATGCAATGAAACAAACATGTGTGATCGTTATTCTTGCATATTTTACCTGAATTCAGCATACACCGCGCTGAAAACGTCGCTTAAACATTAAATATCCCTTTTCTTACACTTGATTTCTCAAAACAAAATGGCGTCAGCGTCAACTTTCGAACGTCATTGCGTCGCCACAACGTCATATATACGCGTGCAACGTTTTCGCGAACGAAAGCATCGGCGAAATGACCAGTCACGGCCGCAACGCTTTCCCGTGTAACGTCATGCATACAAATCAGGGCCCAGTTTAGGCCTGTTCAAGTAAAGGCCATGTTCAAACAGCACGAGAATCTCATGATTTGAACATGGGTTTTGCGGCTTCAAACAGCTTCGCGTAACGAATTCCCATGCAAGAATAGTGGTTTATCGATTTTTTTGCATGGCGTTATTTCACTCCCAGACGCGACGTCATATGATAAACGCACATCCTCCACATGCCACTGTATATGGAGACGGTGGGAACAGGCCATAAATTCTCATTTGACTGAACTCTAAAAACCTTTTCGGCTAAGTAATAGTTATACCATGGGATGTCCGCCTGTACGTGTAGATAATCCACGAGCTTTAGCGAGTGGATTATCTTACGTACATGTACAGGTGGACAAACATGGTATAACTATTTTATTCCACCTACATTAGTGTAGACCTTGCACATCATGAGATAGTTCGTGCTAAAGTTGGTAAGGGTGGTATAAATGTGTGAAATGCAAAACAATCATATGCAGCTAGCAGGCGCTCATTAATCCATTTAAACCGAATGAACATTCAATTTCTTATCAATTGGACGAGTCTATTTCCAATTATAGGATTGTAAGGCGGTATGTTTCATTTTTATTCTGTCAAACTTGTTGGAAGATTATGCAAGCATGCAGTGGAGACCCTGATCAGACGCAGCGGTTAGTTGCGTCTGATCTCCAGGGGTCTTCACTGTATGCCAAACTTAGGTATTTAACGCAATTGCGCTGTCGTTCTTCAACCACTCATAAAAGCCCAGCATTCTCTTTGTGGGACATGGGTTAACAGTGCAGACCCAAACAGACGCCCGAGAACGTGGCCTCTGACCAGGGTCTTCATTATTTGCTTACAGAATGTTCTATTACAATTTAAATAACCATAAAACGGAAATAAGCTTGTCCAATTGATACGATTGGGACATTCCATTTGGCTTAAATGGGTAAAACATGTATGCGCGGCTACCAAGTCGAAACTTTACTTTGTATCGGTGACCAGCGAATGTATCGGTGACCAGCGAATGCTCTGATGACACTGTGCATATGAGCAGGTCCATCGCAACTAGTACAAAATCGCATGAGATCCATTAGCAATAACAAATGAGCCACAGCATGAGATTTCCAACAATGTGGCACATGTATGTGCGGCCAGCAAAGCCTCAGATCAGTCTGCGAATACACGCAGTCTGATCAGAGCCTTTGCTAGTCGCTTGAATATTCTACAAGTGTTAAGCTACCGACCGAACATCATTTGGAGTTTCTAACATAAAAGGAGGCTGCACAGGCTTGTCTGAGACTACACATGTCAAAATACCACATAGTTGGAAATCACATGTCGTGGCTCATATTAATGGATTTCTCACGACGTAATTTATATTGAACAATGATTACGTCAGTATGTAACGACGTCGTTTCTATGAGAAACGTTACGTCGTGTTGAACAATCCGAAAAGGAATCATGATAACTTAAAGATGGCAGAGTATCAAGATGTGTGCACACAGACAGGTAAATATCGACTTGTTTTGCAATTTATCATCATGTTCATAGACCATGTTTTATTGTATTCTTTCTTTCTTTCTCTATATACTGCCAGACCCACTTTCGAGTATTATCGGCAGGTGTACTTTGACAACTCCGGGTTGCAGGATGAAAACATGCAAGTAACCATATCTAAATTACGGTAGGGTTCTTTAATCTGCACAGGGGGTGACTTTCCCTGCACAGGGGACATCCAGTTAACGTCCCGATCCGAAGGACGATGCACTTATCTAGTAACATCCCTGCAAATGATACCAGAGAAAGCGTGTTCGGACACCGAAATTTTCCTCGCCGCGAGCGGGGATCGAACCTGGGGACTTATAAGATTGTAATTTCAGTTTGAAATTTCGGTTAGGGAATCACATGTACCATCTTATTAGACCTGTTTACTGCTGTTCTGAATCTGAATCTGAAGAATACGTCGAAGAGACCAATACTGGCTTTTACTCGACGGCGGTGGAGTGCGCTTTAGTCACTTTTGAAAATCTCTGTCCGGAATGATGTGATGGAATCTGCATTCACGGCACTATCACTGAGTCTGTTCCAGTCTATCACTGTTCTCACAAAATATGAATGTTTGAAATTTTCAGTTTTTGCTGGAGTGGGTTTAAAGCACTGGGTGTTATTACATATAGAATTTTCGACAATGTTCCGTTTGACAAAATTTTCAAATTGTTTGGCTCTAATAGTTCTTTTGGGTATTTGTGCCTTGAGATAATGTTCAATGTTGATTGCTGGTACGTGCCCTGTCACCAGCTTATACAGAAACGTCAGCCTCTGCTGTCGCCGCCTCTCTTGTAGGGTTGGTAGGTCCAATTCCTGGAGCATTTTTGTAACACAACCTTCCTGTCTGGATCTGTAGTCACGGGTGATGAAACGAGCAGCGGATCTTTGAATTCTCTCCTGTCTATCTATGTCGCTTTGGTTTGCTGTTGTATTTTGGACATCGATTTTTAGAACACGACGACATTTTGATTTCGGACATTTCGAACGTGGTCATACCGAACCGGACCGGCTCGTTTCGTAAACTATTATTTAAGACACAACGCACAATGAAATTTTCGGGCAATCATGATGCCATTTATATGTCAGAGGTGTCGCAATGGCGATCCTCGAGACGGAGTTTTCTATCCTACCCTCACACTCATGACATATTCGTATATTATTCTGTATATATTTCAGACCTCTCGTACCTGAACAAGAAAGACCGCGAGATCCGACGATGGCTTCTAGATGCTGCCATTGTTCAGTACAAGTCGGAACCATTTTTCTCGAAGGTAAAACACGCAGGACTTTTAGAAGCGTTTTATATACATTTCACAAAAAGATTGGTGCTCTGTCGAACCGTAAATATCTCATTATGTAATTTTCACACCCATCAGAAGAATTGGTACCAATACGTCACATTTGGCAGAGGTGAATTTACGTATGGTCATTTTCGATATTTTATGTGTCTAAAATTTGTGTTCAAATTTCTCATGTTGATAATTTCTGACGTATGAATAATTGGTACAAATTCCTATTACATTTTGAAAATTGTTACCACTTCCTCACACATGTGAAAAGTAAGTACCATTTCCTCGCACATGTGAATAATTAGTACCAATTCCTCACATATGTGAATAATTGACACCAATTCATCATACAAGTGAATAAATTGTTGATAATTTCTGACGTGCAAAGAATTGGTAAGTGTCCGTCAAACCTGTGACTTTTTCTTTATGGTGTAAATAAGTGGTACCAATTCCTCTTAAATGGGAATAATTGGAACCAATTCCTCTTATATGTGAAGTATCGGTACCAATTCATCTTACATGTGAGTAATTGGTACATGTACCAATTACTCACACATAGGAAGAATCTGATTTAGTTGTATGCATCTACCAACTATAGTATGCGTGGGAAGAATTGGAATCGTATGCAAAATGCAGCAGCTTCTTGGGCTGTTTTATCGATATGAGGAAAACGCATGATTGCTACATAAAATTTGACAGCGTGTGTATTTCTCTCCCAGGTGTAAAATATTGGTATGAAATCCGTGACGAATGTGTACCAATTCTTCTTGTAAGGAATTGGTTCCAATTCTACACAGCGTGAAACTTACAAAGTGTGAAATTTACGGTTCAAAATGCTCTCACCTTGTAATACTCCGTACAGGTCTATAATTCAGGTACACGTCTGGACCGTGAAATAAGGCGAGATGGAAAGCAACTCTAGTGAAGACGATGTGAATATGTTTGATGCTAAAACTCAGTAGCTTTTAGACAGTAAAAGAAAAAAAGAAATTTCATTTACAAAAAATTGACTTTGTTTCATGAATAGAATCAAAATATGTACATGTACGCGCGCGTCTCACAGATTGTTACATATGCTAAATTTGAAAAGCATGGTCGATTGACCAGCGTTCACAGTCATCAATTCGATAGCATTTGCCTGTTGTCAGCAGGATATTATAGAACTTTTGGGTCACTGTAAAAGCGGTACCTCATGAATGCGTAATTAGGACTGGAATGATTTAACCCTTAAAACGCCAACAAAATAAACACAAATCCGAGAATGTATGTTTATTTGTTAACATATGTATAGAGACAAATAATGTGGACCCAGATTAGAGGAGCATTCTGGCCTGGATCTACACTATTTGTTCTGTAAGAAAGGAAAGCTCCCAAGGAAATTCACGAAGGCTTCATGGAAACCCAGTGAGAGCGAAGTGGGCATAAGTTTTGGGGCAGTACAATCAGTCCTAACCAACATCTAAGGTATGTCAAAGTTTTCGTCAAGATGAGTGCAGCGGATGATGGCTGGTGATCAGAAAATGACTAGGCTCGATATTACTAGGTATGTTTCGCTATGAACATGATGAAGATGATCCCAGCAATTTTATCGAGCGAGTTGTAACCCAAAATGAGACCTGGGTTCATCATTTTGACCCAGGGTCAAACGTACAGAGCAAAAATGGAAGTACTCTGGCTCACCCCTCCTAAAAATTTGAGAGGGAAGGTGATGGCCTCAATCTTTGAGATAGTCAAGGGGTAATCATGATTGATTATTTTGAGCTAGGTCGCACGAAGAACGGTACATATTATGCAAGCGAATTGAGGCGGCTGCGCCAGTAAATCGCAAGAAAGAGCGAAGAAAACTGACTCGCGGTGGATTGGAGAAGAAAAATTTAATGAAACCTCAGGAATACCCCCGAATCAATAAAAAATCAATTCGTGGCGATTCGTAGCCTGTGTGGAATAGGGGTATAAAGGGGACCATTTTAGAGTCTGCTAAGCTAACCATAATAGATGCCAATACCAGTTTAGAAGCTGGTCATGACTAAAGTAGATGCCAGGACCAGTTTAGATGCAGGATCACTTTAGATGATGTACAGATGCACATTGATCACTGTGTGTCTGGTATCTACTGTGGCCTCACACTGAGTAGATTTATATCCGTCCTGGTGTCTATTTCATCAATAAAGTTCAAGAAAATTGTGTCTACGTTTTTTTTTTGGTTTTTTTTGAGAAGTGCATACGTTATATAGAAACCCCGAGAATAGAAATTTGTTTGTCACTAAAAACCATCATCGGCTCACCAGCGAAACGATGTTTAAATGGCGTTTCGCTGGCGGGCCGATAATGGCAATTGAAATGGCGTTTCGCTGGCGGGCCGATGATGGCCAAAACTTGCATGCTGGCTTGGTAGCTTTGTGATTTTTCAGAGGATCCGGACAATTACTTATAAGGAACCCTATATTTTCGTAATTGTTCAGGGGGTTGGAGTCCGGTGATCAGCGCCTTCGTTATTCGCTCTCTGCAAATTTCGATAGCTAAACAAGCGACACTATAGCCTCTGTAACTGAGCATGCTGGTTTGAACGTGACCGAAAAAAACGCTAAATGTGAGCTGTGCAAGATTCATATTATTCATTGTATTGTAATAAATAACTTAGTTAAGACCGAGTCCATTTCTATCATGAGATAAAACGTTTGATTATAACTATACAAGACAGAAAATCTTGTAGATGATTTTGGGTCGAATCGACCATGGCGGCGAAACGACTAGTGGGGGTGAGGGTGGGCGATAAGTAGGAAACGTCTTGGGCGAACGACTAGGGGAGGAAACGGTTTTGGGTTATACGAGTCCGGGTTATACACACCAAGGAAAATGGGTCGTAGCATTCTATTTTTGGTTAACCATGTTATATTAAGTAAAGGGTGGTCTTAATTGTAATTCTTTCGAGGTATTTAAACCTTTGTCGCTTTTTTATTTCTCTTCAGCCTCTATAATCGTGTGGAATGCAGCAGCCTTGGTTGGTAAATTAGGAGCATAAAAGATGTCAGCTGTGACACCTATATTATTTGTCTTAAATATTCGACAAAAAGTACGAAATTCGTAAATTTCAAACGTTTGATGAAACTTGATTTTTGACGTACGAACTTATTTAGAGGTCGCAACAGCTGGTGTTGTGCCGCGTGGAGTTGGTAACACTTCATGCCGTGATCTTGCAACGACTCAATAAAATCAAATATGCTGTTTTCTGATACTTTAGGTTCTCTCTTTTTCTGGAGGATCTATTTTTCCAGATTATCTAGATGTCGCAACAGGTGTCAGTTGGTAAAACACCTCCCCGTACATCGATAATGTGTTTATATTTTTTTTCGTATTCTGGTCCTTCCAAAATATTGGGTTCTGACGGAAAGCAGAATACCACATAAGCTGGTGCTAGGGGCGTGAGAACTGTTGCACTTTCCGTTTGTTCTCATGAACAGACTCAATATAACCGAGTCTGCTGTTTTCTTGTATTTTAAGACATAATACGTCGTAAACGCTTTTGGTGAAATTGGAATATAGTTAAACCCACAGGCAGGTTTTCACGCGACACGTTACAATAAGGGATCACAGGTAGATAGATTACCTTATTTATGAGGGTGTTTAGACAATTTATGACAGGAAGTATATTTTATTAGGATGGCATGATGTTGATTGCTGTAAGAGTCAGAAATAGACAATCAAAGAAATGTACGCACAACTTAACAATATTATACCTTTTTAGTCAAAGAACATTTAAATAGTTCTCAGTCCTCAAAAAGGGCAAACAGATACAATGGATGTATTTAAAAAGCAATCAAAATGGATGGGAAAGTTCAAACGGGTCAGAAAGCTTTGTTATGGATTTATAATGGCATAAATATTTTTCCATTGCATGAAACATAGATTTAAGTTGGTGCGCCAGTTATTTTCGGACTGCCATCATTATGGGACCAGCTGCGGATCGAGTTTGGGTTGGTGACAGTCTGGTACATGCTAACGAATCTTTAAGTAAGTAATCACTAATTCAACAAATAATAACAGAGGGTAAGGTGATGGGGAGAGGTCGATTTTACCAAAATCTTTTATTACATTTTACTAAGAAATTTCTATGAAAATTAAACAAAACTCGACAGCCTTTAACCCCCTCTGGACCCGGTACTGAACAAATAAATAAATAAATATGTGTATAAATTGATTTTCTATCGTTTTCTATAAGTACTCATCATTGAATTAAACGTGTGCTTAACCATTGTGCGGCTACACAGCATGCCTACAACCCGGATATAAGAGCTGCCTTCTGATTGGTTCGTTCAATATTGCAATATTCGTCCACCGCTACTAGTGTACCAGAAGGGTCAAAAAGCACCGAAGTGGTCCACCACTCGGTGCACGCCTATTTTGATATACACGTCCACGCCTAAATATAGACGTGCACGTCTATATATAGGCGTGGACGTCTATTTGAATATACACGTCGACGCCTAAATATAGACGTCCACCCGCAAATTAGACGTCCACGTCTAAATAGACGTGTACGTCTATTTTACACGTCCACGCCTAAATATAGACGTGTACGCATATTTTACACGTCCACGCCTAAATAGACGTGCACCCGCAATATAGACGTCCACCCGCATATAGACGTCCACGTCTATTTAGACGTGGATGTCTAAATTGCGGGTGGACGTCTATATTTAGGCGTCGACGTGTATATAAAATTAGACGTCCACGTCTAAATATAGACGTGCACGTCTATATTTAGACGTGCACGTCTATATCAAAATAGGCGTACACCGAGTGGTCGACCACTTCGGTGCTTTTTGACCCTTTTGGTACACCATACGGTGTTCTGCTCTTGCAGGACAACGCCCCTTCCCACACGTCACAAGTTGCCATGACTGCTACGACTGAATGCGGATTTGAAATCCTTCCTCATCCCCCATATTCTCCTGATATGGCTCCCTCTGACTTCCATCTATTCCCCAAACTTAAATCCCATTTTCGTGGTACACAGTATGGAAACAGTGAAGGCGTCATAGAGGCAGTAAACGAGTACTTATAGAACCAGGAACATGCCTTCTATTTTGAAGGGATAAAAAAGCTCGAACAGAGATTGACTTAGTGCATTTCCTTGAAGGTATATTATATTGAAAAGTAATGGTCAAATTTTCATTCCCTGGTAGCCCCAAGTGCAAGCGGCCAAGAACTTTTTGATCATCCCTCGTATCAGGGATTCAGAATTTAACAACTGCCTCTTGTTACTTCTAGAATTCTCTGCTCTGAATATGCTTATAGTCAAACTCTTGCTAAAATATTGAAGAATTGTGCTAAACTGGATTATGTTTAATTCTGAACTACATTATAGGATTTGAAATATTTGTAATTCTGAGCTACGAAATGTGATTTACTTCTGATTATTTAGTGGTCCGAAATTGGAACACCACTTTGAAACATTTCAAGCACTAACTGGCTTCCAAAAAGGTCTATCAATCAGCACAGACCCAGATCAGACTGCTTATGAACAAGCAGTGTGATCAGTGTCTTTTTCCCTGTTTGCTTTTCTGACAAAAGTTTTGTAAATTCCATGCTTGATACATTTTTAACAAAGTGTTTGACATTTTAGAGCATTTATGAACAAAACTTACATACCGGTAGCCTATTTGCCATTGATTTTCTCATTTTTATTTCAGAAAAAAGTTTGGTTGCCGGACAATGTGTTTCCAAATCCAGGAATGAGCGAGACAGAAATGGTGGAGTTTATGAAGTCACGTGGTGCATCCCATCGCTGTATAAAGTATGCTCGCAACAAATACAGCGAAGTGAATAGTGAAGGTAGGGTTGTTTTCTTCACTAGAAATCTTAGAGGAATTCACTATCAAAATTTGGGCATCGACGCGAGAAAACCTGACTTTGTTGTTTGGGTTGGAGTGCAGTGTGTGATTCTGGCATTTCCTTGTCATACATGTACTCAAATACAGTATGTTAGAATAGGCATTTTATCTATTTTCCCCAACTCGTTTAATAAATTCAATAATATACTCAGAAAATCAATTGAAGGATATTAAAATTCTTTTAACTATATAACAGTCGAGAAAATGATTTCCATACGAGGCATTTTCGTATCTGATATAACTGCATATATATGTACCAATATGGAATTCAGCAGAATGCAAAATAAAATTTACGGGTCATTGGTTACGATACAGTACCACACCAAATGTACCAAAGTAAGTAAGGGTGCAAAGATCAGGAATCGATACAATTAAGTACCACACCTGACCCAGGATACCAATAGGAAAGTGACAAACTCACAGTAGACACCACAAACGAGAGCCAAGAGGTCAGCCCTTTCCCAGCAGGTGACCACAAAGCACATATAAACAGACGCGCACAAAGACATAGCAAACACAAGACAGAGCAAAAACAAAAATGATCCAACTCTATTTACCCAAAGTTCACAAGCAAAAAATTTAGCGTTTATGTTTTTTGCTGCAACCTTTACCTGGTCATTACTTATGTTCTAATTCTGACCACAGACAAGTGTTCACACCCATTTATCAGTAATTGCACCTAATAACGTGACAGTTTCTTCAACAAAAATGTACAGATATGGCATACCCCAGCCAACATGACAACAAGTTAGAAGTAAAACACTAACAAAAAATACAAAATTAGAGCCAGCAATGATTTTGGAGCCAGCCATTATGGAATACAAACGATAAAAATGGGTTTCAATCAATTTTGAATGCTTGTGACTTTTCAGTATAGAGGGTTGCACCATTTGGACATGTATTGCACTGTACTGTAATCATTGAAGCGTGACTTAAATCAAACATTCATTTTGATTGCAGATATCTGGAACTATGAAATACATGCATAATTAGTTTAGTTTTTATTGTATTAAATGTTAGAGATGGAACTGATTCTGACTATCTTTCAATTGTTTTTCTGAGTATACTTGAGCACTCATGCTATATCCTGTATATTATGATCATTGGTTACGTATAAAGGGTCGACATGAAAAACGAAAATGAGGGTACGAATGGGCTGGCAAGCTATCCTCTTCAACCACAGGTGTGTTACATCGAATCTTCATGATTGATGAGGGTTAGACTTATACACGCCTCCTTCTTATATAATATTAATGGAATGTATTTTTCCTTATGTGCATTAGTTCGAGGCCCGGGAGCTGGTGCTATCAGAACGGACTGAAGATGATTGTGTGCTACATTATATAAAGTAAAATGAAACTGTCAGTGGTATAGATGAGGGTCAAACGTTTAAAAACTGTTGCAGTACAAGAAGTATACTAATTTGGTTAAATGTATTTAGATGTTCATCTAAAGCGTTTGGTCCTAGCCTTCCATAGCGTGTTACAGTGGCGGATCCAGAGGGGTTTCAGGGGGTTCATTTGAATCCCCTCCCCAACCCCAATTTTAAATATCCTATGAAAATGAAATAATTTGACCTCAGTGAGACCGCATTATTACATTTTCATGGCATATTTAAGAAAAGCATAGCGAACCCCCGCTCCTTATATATAGGAAATCCCTTTCCGGAAATCCTGGATCCGCACCTGCGTAACAGCTTCATGTTCTTTACTTTCATTAAAGGTAAGAGCGAAGATATATCAGAAAGTGTCGTTGACTCATGTGGTGATTTTCAACCTGAAGTGAAAACGGAAACCATGTCAGGGGAACAAGACAGCTCCTGGGAAGACCATCAAGAAGGTGGCACGTACACGGAGATGTGCGAAACTTCCGGTACAACAAAGAAATCGGCTGACCTCGGCTTCCATCCTCTTAAAGCTATCAAGAGATCCATATCCCATCGACTGTTGAGGAAAAAGTTTGAAAAGCTTGAGATTTGATCGCGAAAGAAATTGATAGGACTGAGGTTGTGGGTTAATAAAATGTGAAAAATATACAAAATGTGTTTGATCATTAAGCGTTCTTGCGCTTTTCGGATTTTTATCTATTTTGAACGAATAATTGAGCCATGATATGACATAACCAACAAAATGAATGTACACCTTGCAAAATCTCAGATCAGACTTGTTATCGGCCCAGTTTTACCAGCGTTTTTTCTGTGCGTTCAATGGGTAACTATATATAGATGGCACAAACTTCGTATATATCTTGATAGTGCATCATGAGTCTCTGAAGGCCGGCTGTTTAATTATATGTGTTATATATAGTACAAATGGTAACAGTTTGCACTCTAAACAAATTGATAATCTAACCTATAGGGACCCGAAACGGCGGAGATTCTAATCAGACTGAGCTGACACCTAGGCTGACATGAATCTTCTTGTGGACCACAACCACACTGATGGTTTTCTTATGTCGAGGCTCAATTATTCTGTTCATGAAATAGGGCCAGCTCTTGAGATTAGCGGTACTGTAATTGTCGCAGATGCGTAGTGTCAAGTCTTTTAAACATGCATACACCATGTGTTTGACTAGCATAAACATGATAAAGGAGTCATAACTAGCTTTTATATCATTCTATGGCCCAATATAGGTAATCTCCCTCTTCTTAGACTTAATAGGTATTTTGTATAACAGACATGTCTTCACATTCTGACAGACACTTCAGACCTTGAACAATTTCGATCTATTTTGATAGTCACTGGACGATTCCAACAATATGTCTATGCACACGTATAACCAATGAGTCTGATCTATTCGGACCATTTTGTCTATAACCTGATTTGTTATATGACTCCTATAAAAGACCCCCTCTGATTGGCTGAAACTATCTTGCACTGGTTGTGACAAATCTTGATGTCAAACAGTGATGAGCTAAAGACAGGTAACATTACTGACAGAGAGCTAAAAATAGATTGAACTAAATCTAGCCCAGGTGACATTAAGATTTGTCACTGCTACCTGAGAGCTAAAAATAGATATGGCAACATTGACTGATTTCTTATGTATATTTCACAGGTAAAATGTTTCAATTCAGAATTTGTTCATTTTTATTAGAACAGCATTTAACCCATTATGCCGAATGGAATTTCACACTGTTATCAATTGGAACAGTCCATTTCTGTTTTAAGGGGTGTTAGGTTGTATTTTTTAATTTTTATTCAAGTTTTAATAGAAAATTATGCAAGCAAACAGTGGAGACCCTGATCAGAAGCCGCATTATGTGGCGTCTTATCTGGGTCTGCACTCTTTGCCTATGTCCCACAAAAAGGACGCTAGGCATTTATGGGTTAAAATGCAATTATTTTGCTTATCTCATAAGAGTTGCAGAAATTTGGGAAGTATATTGCTGAAATAATCTTCCTAGGAACATCTGACTTGAGTAAATTTATAAATATGAAAATAAAAGAGAGACAGTGTCATATAACAAAACAATTGGTGCATTCTTTTTCGGTTAACATCAGGATTACAAATGTACCATTGGCCAATTCAGACCAATTTGCCAATAATCATTGGTTAATTCGGACCATATTGTCAATAATTATTGATCAATTCGAACCATTTCGTCAATACTCATTGGTCAGTTCGGATCATTTTGTCAAAACTCATTGGTCAATTAGGATTATTTTCAATTGCATGAAAAACATAGAAACGAAACATCCACGGAATCTTTTAACATGTTCTATTTGACTAAATCTTTATCATAGAAAACTGATACATTAACGTTTTGCCTGCTAGCGGCGAATGCCCAGTCCACAGAGGAGTTAAGGGTACTCCTTATTAAACAAAAAAACAGCCAAATTTTTTTTGACTTTGTTGTTGTTAATGTTATTTTTTTTATTTTTTTATTTTTTTTTTTTTATCAAAATTTCAAAATTAGCACTCCCAGGCGTAATGCCCAGGTATGAGTGAGGCCAGTACAGAAAGAAAGAAAGAAATAATTCTGTCATGTGCTTATAACATTTGGTAACATTTCAGAAGTCCGACAAAACGTTAGGCCTTATCTGGGTCCAAACTATTTGACACCTAGATGATATTCCTAAACGAAGACAAATTCATGAAATTACCCAGCATGTAAATAGATAAAAGATGGCTATGGATGGAATTCTTGGCATAATAAGACTTTCAATAGTGTGTGAAGTTTCAGTTTCCATGTAGAGACGCCTACACCCTTTTAAAAATTCCAATACCAATACTTGTCTTAATTCGGGACAAAGGAAGATCTGGTGTAAATTGCCTAAAAGAACAATGGTCGTTATGTGTTTCGAAGCAACCAACGGTCAAGGTTCAAATTGACCGACGCTGCAGTTTGAGGCCAAACTTGACCAAAGTGCCTGTTTGTAAACATAGACCTAGTTCGAGTTCAAGTAGTTTATTTGCACAAAAAGAATACATGAACCCTAGTGGTATGTTACAGTTGCAAAGAATATGTAGATTCTAACGTGAGCAGAGTTTCTTTGTAAATACTTTTTTTCAGTCTGGTTTGATACGATAAACCTGGGATTGTTCATGGTACAAATCAAGGGGTCTAAAATCAGAAATTTCCCAATTATGTGGCATTTTATGTCCCTGAAGATTTTTTTACCATGGCAAATAGTATAGACCCTGATTAAACTTTTGTTTGAAAAACAAAGTATACGAGCAATATAACTAATCAATATGTTTAAAGTGTCTTCGGGCAATGTTTGCTGTATCTTCATACATTTTGGTTGCATTTTATAAAATAGCACTTTAATGAGTGTGTTTCTGTTTCTCTGTTAAAACAACACCTTAACCAAGAGCGAAACTTTGAATTTCGGCCAGTAAAATATATTTGACGCCCCCTCCGTAGGCTTAGGCTGCTGCCTGTTCTAAGACGGTTACAGTAAAACCAGTGTAAAACGGCCACTCTCAAAAAGACAAAAAAATTTTTTTTCAAGACTAATTATCGCTTAGTGCAGGTCAAAAGTAGCATTCTGCAATACTTTCAACCTTCATAAAGCTACCATTTGTCATAAAGATTTTTGTTTTGTCTAATTTTGAGTGGTCGTTTAACCCAGGTTTGTTGTATTATGTTTTAAGCTACTACATGTAGGTTAAACCCCTATTACCCCTATTCCACACAGGCCCCGAATCCCCCGAATTGACACAACTTGACAAATATTTGGATTCGTGGCTGAATCGTAATCATTTCGTGATGGTTTTAACTGATTCGCATAGTCAGTAGTGAGTTCTTGCAATTCGTAGGTCTATCGGGAATTCGGCTCAAAAGTTTTGAACTGTTCAAAACTTTGGCCACGTATTTCCCGTTTCGAAAAATCGTGCGTGATTCGTACCAAATTCCTAAGGCATTCTTGGATATCGTAACTGAATCGTAATCGATTCGGGGGCGTTTTTGCATTGTTTTGGGCATTCGTAGCTACTCTTAGCTCATTCGTTGGGAATCGGGAGATTAAGCCAAGCAATAAAACCAAGGAAGAGATAGCAGAAGGATTTTCCCTAAGGTTAATTACCCCGTCTCGCGCATGTGAGCAGTCCTAGAAGTTGAAACAGATTTTGCAGATTCTGGAGCACAATTAGGATCAGTCAGTAGCTCCTGGTGGCGATTTTGCCAATGGCGAACTGCCATATTTTTCAAGTCAAAGAGTCTGGGTCAGGGCCTCTCGACTTTAATGTAGTTGTTTTCTTCTAGCTTTATAAGAAGCCGTTTTCAACACTCAAGTTGCAGGATCAATTCTGCTGCTGCTAAACGGGGAACATTCATTTTGGAACTGATGCCCGAAGCATGTACGGGCCTTTTTTTTTATAGCTATCGTGAGAGAAAATCTCGCGAATCGCGTCGAATCGTCGCGGATTTCTGTTGATTCGTGCCCAATTCGTGCTGCATTCCGCATATTCTTAACTGATTCGTTATTGATTCCTTAACTTTCACGCAGCATGTTCTAATGGTATTTTCTAATCGTAATGAATTCTTGGGCGATTCCAGCCGAATTGAGCCGATTCCCCCAAATATTCGTAACGACATCGTATCTGAATCGGGAATGACTCGTAGCTCATCACGATTGGAGCCAAAAAATTAATGAAACCTCACAAATCTCCCCAAATAAGAAAAAAATCAATTCGTGGCGATTCGGGCGATTCGTGGCCTGTGTGGAATAGGGGTATATTCCACCGGGCCCTGAATCCCCCGAATTGACACAAATTGACAAATATTTGGATTCGTGGCTGAATCGTAATCAGTTCGTGAAGATCTTAATTGATTCGCATAGTCCGTAGTGAGTTCTTGCAATTCGTAGGTCTATCGGGTATTTGGCTCAAAAGTTCAAAACTTTGGCCACGAATTCCCCGATTCGAAAAATCGTGCGTGATTCGTACCAAATTCCTAAGGCATTCTTGGATATCGTTACTGAATCGTAATCGGTTCGGGGGCGTTTTTGCATTGTTTTGGGCATTCGTAGCTACTCTTAGCTCATTCGTTGGGAATCGGGAGATTAAGCCAAGCAATAAAACCAAGGAAGAGATAGCAGAAGGATTTTCCCTAAGGTTAATAACCCCGTCTCGCGCATGTGAGCAGTCCTAGAAGTTGAAACAGATTTTGCAGATTCTGGAGCACAATCAGGATCAGTCAGTAGCTCCTGGCTGGCGATTTTGCCAATGGTGAACTGCCATATTTTTCCAAGTCAAAATGTCTGGGTCAGGGCCTCTCGACTTTAACGTAGTAGTTTTCTTCTAGCTATATAAGAAGCCGTTTTCAACTCTCAAGTTGCAGGATTAATTCTACTGCTGCTTTATGAGGAACATTCATTTTGGATCTGATGCCCCGAAGCATGTACGGGCCTTTTTAATAGCTATCGTGAGAGAAAATCTCGCAAATCGTGTCGAATCGTCGTGGATTTCTGTTAATTCGTGCCTAATTCGTGCTGCATTCCGCATATTCTTAACTGATTCGTAATTGATTCCTTAACTTTCGTGCAGCATGTTCTAATGTTATTTTCTAATCGTAATGAATTCTTGCGCGATTCCAGCCGAATTTAGCCGATTCCCCCGAATATTCGTAACGACATCGTATCTGAATCGGGAATGACTCGTAGCTCATCACGATTGGAAAAAAAAATAATGAAACCTCACGAATCCCCCCGAATAAGAAAAAAATCAATTCGTGGCTATTCGGGCGATTCGTGGCCTGTGTGGAATAGGGGTATTTTCCACACAGGCCCCGAATCCCACGAATTGACAAATATTTGGATTCGTGGCTGAATCGTACCTTGTTCGTGAAGATCTTAACTGATTCGCACAGTCCGTAGTGAGTTCTTGCAATTCGTAGGTCTATCGGGAATTCGGCTCAAAAGTTTTGAACTGTTCAAAACTTTGGCCACGATTTCCCCGATTCGAAAAATCGTGCGTGATTCGTACCAAATTCCTAAGGCATTCTTGGATATTGTTACTGAATCGTAATCGATTCTGAGGCGTTTTTTGTGCATTCGAAGCTATTCTTAGCTCATTCGTTGGGAATCGGGAGATTAAGCCAAGCAATAAAACCAAGGAAGATTTCCCTAAGATTAATTACCCCGGCACGCGCATGTGAGCAGTCCTAGAAGTTGAAACAGATTTGGCAGATTCTGGAGCACAATCAGGATCAGTCAGTAGCTCCTGGCTGGCGATTTTGCCAATGGCGAACTGCCATATTTTTCCAAGTCAAAGAGTCTGGGTCAGGGCCTCTCGAATTTAACGTAGTTGTTTTCTTCTAGCTATATAAGAAACCGTTTTCAACACTCAAGTTGCAGGATTAATTCTACTGCTGCTTTACGAGGAACATTCATTTTGGAACTGATGCCCCGAAGCATGTATGGGCCTTTTTTTTATAGCTATCGTGAGAGAAAATATCGCGAATCGTGTCGAATCGTCGCGGATTTTTGTTAATCCGTGCCCAATTCGTGCCGCATTCGGCATATCCTTACCTGATTCGTAATTGATTCCTTAACTTTCGTGCAGCATGTTCTTATGTTATTTTGCTAATCGTAATGAATTCTTGCGCGATTCCAGCCGAACTGAGCCGATTCCACCGAATATTCGTAACGACATCGTATCTTGATCGGGAAAGACTCGTACAACATCACGGTTGGAGAAATTTTTTTAATGAAACCACGCCGGAATCCCCCTGAATCCAAAAAAAATCAATTCGTGGCGATTCGGGCGATTCGTGGCCAGTGTGGAATAGGGGTATTAATCGTTTGTTGTTGCTTTCATGTAGGTATGGAGGGGGTAGGTGTTGCGTCCATTGTGTTTATAATTGGTGGTACGTGTTTGGTCCTGGTTTAATGATATATTTGGTCTTTTGTGTCCGTTCTATTTTGGCAATCATCTTGCCGAGGAGTTTACAAAACTTTTTTCATGATCAACTCAGCTGAGCACGAAATTCCAACTGTTCATAAAAACTAAAATACCAATAAATAAAGAAAAATCTTGCTTAAGTCTCTCAGATGTTGTGCATATCATGCTAATAAATGTTAAAATGCAAACAACTGTTGGCATTTTAACCTTTATGGGCATGATAAAATTGTGGCTCAGCTGAGTTGAGCATGGAAAAAGTTTTATAACCTCGGGGTCTGGTTATTTTACTTTACTTGCCACCCTCTTGAGGAAATTATACTTGATTAAGTTTGCAACCTGTATGTTAGCATTGGCTAAATGGTGTACCATGAGATGTTCCTTTCTGTGAAAATTACATCTGTGTATTGTATAATGATGTCGCAACATTAAACTGACATACCCAGCTCTATAGGTGAATGTGTCTTTTAATGAATTCACTTTCCTATGAAACAGCTTTCAAATGGCTTCTGTACTTTCAGTCAGTAGATAACAACCTGCATAATTTGTTTGCTGAAATATGGCAAGCTGTTTTGAAAAGCTTATACTTGTTGTATTATTGTTTTCATGCGTGTGCCTTTGTTCGTGTGCTATATCTCTGCCTCAATATGTCATGGACTGATTTGAGATTAGGCCTGGTGGCATTTCCTGGTAATAATAGACTTTTCGCTTACTGTAAAGGCGGTAGCTTTAATATTCATATCTTGGCGTTGTTCGGCTAGTTCATTTGCTAAACAAGAGAAATCAGGTTCTATTTATAATTTGGTGAAGAATAAGTAAGGTGCTTGGGCCGCGCAAACGTGCGTGCATTTCATGAAAATCCTACTCGTATACACACTGAACTCACATTTATTAACCCTTAAATCGCAGAATCACAAAATGTATGTTTTTGTCGTCCACTAAAATATGCGAAGCCTCAAAGACAAACAGTGCGGACACAGATCAGACTGCTCTTCTAGGAGCAGTCTGATCTGGGTCCACAATGTTTGCCTCTATGCTTTTGTTAAATAGACATTTTCAGATGCAGTTATTTTGCTGGCGTTTTAGGACTAAATAATGTGTTTTGCGTCTATACTGAGATAATGGCGCAAGATTGTACAGTTACTTTTGAATAAAACCACGCCTCATGTTCAGTTTTTTTACTATGCCTAAGGTTGACCAGTCCTAATTACGCATTCATAAGGCGCCGCCTTTACAGTAAGTGAAAAGTCAAAGAATACTAATACACTCACGTGTTTTGTTTAGCACACTGGAAGTGTTTATGATATAGCCCATATAAGCCTATCGTCCTTTTTGATAGAAACAGGAAAACATTGCTGACCAAGACCAGATGTCACATCTGACTAGAGGTTCCACTATTTGCTTGCAGACTATTCTATCAAAATTTGAGTAAAGAGAAGCAATTATCATTACGGAATTATTTTATGATTGTTTACCATATTTGCCACACATGCATATAGCATTGCGTTCAGTTCGAAAACGTCAATGCAGTCAGACCGGCTCATTCTTCTTAACGCTTGGGCAGCATTAATTCATTCAGTATAACTTAGAATGATATGACAAGCATATTCGAGAGCAGGCTAATCTAAATTTCCAATTTCATATCTGCCTAGGAGCATTTTTCATGAAAGATATTAAAATTTCCTGGTCTTATTGATTCTTGCAATAAATTAGATAACAATTCTGTAAAATAACTTGCCTTAGGTTGAAGTACTGCGGCTAAAGTGCATAACAAGCTGAGCAAATTTCGATGCAATGTTGCTAGATACTGACCTTAGAAGTAACAAGATGCGTTTATTTTTCAGATTTCTGCTCAAATTGTAGGTGTTATTAAACCCTCTACTTAAGAGCGCGTAATCAATTTGTTCTCTTATTTCTCAACCAAAACATATGTTGTGGGTTATAAAATACGCACAATTTTGCGCTAAAATGTTTTGTTAACCCCCCATTCCACTGGACGGCGATTCCGCTACGCTCATGGCGATCTAGGATTTTCTCTAAAATTATTCCAAATCGCCGCGGAAGCGTAGACTGCCACACGATTTGGGGACTTGACGCTTCCAGTACGCTTCCAGTACGCGTCTACTACGCTTCCGTTACGCTCCTTCTACGATCCCACTACGACAATGAAGATCTGGCTACCTTAGTCTACGCTGATGGCGGTGTAACTGCGACCTCGCTACGACCTTGGCGATGGAGCTACACTTTCGTTGCGCTTATGTATCCTTTTTATATATAAATGAAATTCAAATACGCTTCTACTACGACCTCGGCGCTTCTACTGCGCTTTTACTCCGCCTTTGCCGTTTCTGTTACCCCCCATTCCACTGGACGGCGATTCCTCTACGCTCATGGCGATCTAGGATTTTTTCTAAAATTATTCCAAATCGCCGCGGAAGCGTCGACTGCCACACGATTTGGGAACTAGACCCTTCCAGTCCGCTTCCACAAAGCTTCTACTACGCTTCCGTTACGCTCCTACTACGATCCCACTACGACAATGAAGATCTGGCTACGCTTAGTCTACGCTGATGCTGATGTAGCTGCGACCTTGCTATGACCTTGGCGATGGAGCTACGCTTTCGTTGCGCTTTTGTATCCTTTCTATATAGCATTAGCCTGTCTTCAGGCCCTGTATTAAGACATCTAACCAAAAGTTCTATAACTACTACAGAGATAAATTTATAATACTTTATTACTTCCCCATTGCTCGGAATACAGTTAATAAGACAGTCAGAGATTTTTTAGAGACGTATAGGCTTGTATATGTATGTTCACATATTTTAGTATTTTCTATTTACTGGTCTAATACCAGTTTAATATAGCATCTGAAATTCCGATACGCTTCTACTACGACCAAGGCGCTTCTACTGCGCTTCTACTACGCTCTTGCCGTTCCTGCTACGATTCATGTCATTTTGACCAAAATTTCGAATCGTAGCGGAATCGCCGGCCAGTGGAATGGGGGGGTTAAGTCTTGGACTACATATATGAAAAAAGATAAACTCAGCAAATCAAAATCCCAGTTTTGCTATCATCAATACATGTACATGCCTCGATGCCCCGTCTTCCGACATGACAACGATTCAATCAACCAGAATTTAGACCACCTAAAGATTTGACGATGTGTAATATATATAAAAAAAAATAAATGCGCACAATATTCTTCCCATTACGACAGTCGCCCCTGAGATTGCGTCAATTTTCACTTGACAAACCGTCGAAATGTTTCCGTTGGCTCAGGGACAAACTGTTTCTGCTTGTCTGGTATTTAATTTGTCGGTGCCATTAAATTTCTAATTTTCTGCCTTTAAATCTTCGTCATAGTTTTCTCTCTCAGCGTTTATCAGATTGCTAAACGAATTAAAGCTGGGCAAATGCCAAGCAATGTGAAATCTTTCATAAGCAGTTTCAATCGGAACTTCCTCGGCCAATTCCGTGGAATCAGACCTCGGATGTAAATCAAGGGTTTACTTTGTTAACGTGACGCTGACGTCAAAGAAACCATGCCAACACAATAACAAGTGTGATTGCAGAGAAACAAACGGTTACATTCCACAATAAACATTGCTATAAATGAAGTTTATGTGTTTTCAATAAATATCGCTATAGCGATATTTTATTGATATAACATAAACTTCATTTATTCGTTTCGAGTAATCAGAATAATGGATTTCAATACGACTGAACCCACATGCTACAGTTCTAGTTTTCCTTACGGCAGTTCCGGCTAATAAAATGCAGCTTTTTCATACACAGTACTGCGCCTTATATACATCCGAGGCTTGATTCACGATTTGAGCCGAAATGTTTCGATTGAAGCAGTTTATGGTACTTAACTCTTTGCCTGCGTCTGTATTCTGCTAATAATTTTTGCGAGCAGTTTGAACCCAGATCAGGCTCGACCTAACGTCATCTACAAGTTCCAAAAAGAAGAACCTCATCGCGAGAAAAACAGATTTTAGCGATTGTGATCAGGTGAGCCTCACACTACTGAGACGGACTATTAGTACACTATTGGAATTGTGTATGTATCAAGTTTAGCTGTCATGCTTTTTGGAGAGCACATAATAAAGGCATTGAGCAAACTCCATGAATGCGAAAGCCGGCCTGTGTTTTTGTGCACATTTTAAAGAATAATGTGAGTTTATTGGGTTTTCTTAGTTTTTCGAGTACAGTAAAATCTGTGTAAAACGGCCAATAAGATAGACAAAACAAATGTCTTAATGACAACTGTGAGATTGATGAAGGTCGAAAGTATTTCAGAATGCTCGCTTTAGGAGCATTCTGCAATACTATTGACCTGCATTAAGTGACAATCGGTCTTGAAAACCAATTTTTGGTATTTTGAGAGTGACCGTTTTACACAGGTTTTACTGTATATCGCAACCAGTTTCTGTGCAAAGAATGTAAGTAGATATCAATTTGGTGGTACATGTAGCTATTCTTTCTGCTTCTATTTGTATTTTTGAACGTTATTTTTCATACTAAATACAGTTATCCCACATTGTTCAAGTATAGGTCTGATTAACGCTGTGTAATTGATCTAAAGAGACTTTTGATTTAATTTGAACTTAAATTTTCACATTATATTAAATCTGCACCAAACTCTTTCAAGTATATAATTTATCTACTGATGCCACGAACTATCATTTAAAAGAAGAAGACCCAAGGGCTTGTGACAGTCATCACCAAATACTCGTTGGTTATTCATATAAAGGAGTGGGTGTATATGTTAATTAATTTTACAAGAGATGATAATTGATTCGGTTATATTAGGATTGAATGTTACCAACCATGTTTCAGTCCATTGCATTAATCTCATTAGATCTGCATTGAGTCGTGCTGCTGAAGAAACAGGGTCATCTACGTTGATAAGGACACTGGTATCATCAGCAACTAAACGTATGCATGAACCTGTTTCGTTGGCAATGTGGTATATGGAAGTCAGAAAAGCGATGGTCCATTCTAGGTCCAAGTATAGGGCCCTGTGGAACGCCAGCAATTTTCTTTGATCAGTCATAATTGTCACCAGGAGGTTTTTGAACCCTTCAAGAAGTTTCTCAATGACACCAACAGCTACGAGTTTACGTACATGTAACAGCACTGCATGCCAGACACCATTTAAGAGCAATTCTCTGTAACCACTTAAAATGTTGTGCCACGCATAGTCACCGATTTTGCTGAAACTTTCCTATCTTGGTCATGGTGACCCAAAACCAAGCAATCAACACTCCTTTCATCCATATGCATGCCCGTTGCCATGGAAACGGCTTATGAACATTTTGGCTGAAAAAGTGACAAAAAATCACTTGAAATTGATGGATTTCCAACTGAAATCATTAGTTTAACGTAAACCAAATGCCACCAATGATCCATATGTATGAATATATAACACATCCTGGTTAGAAATAAATAATCAAAATTACATTTGGAAAACCTCGGTTTTTATCCATGCTCTGCAAAGTGGGTGGGGTTTCAGAAATTTGACAAAGGTGATATTTGAGCATTTTAAAAGGACATTTACATATTGAGTGCGGTCGGTTACAAATATGCCGGCATATTCCAGAAATAGAACAAGGTTTCCTAAATTGATATATGAAAAGACATGTTTGGGAAAGTATGGTTCCTGAAGCGTTACCATGGCAACAATCAGTGTACCGTCACAAAAAGCAAATTTATCTGTAACTGTATTTCTGATCTCATAAAAATCGCTGAAGGGACATATTTGATTTTTAAATGAGAAAATATGTTCCTTATTAAGATAATGTACGGAAATTAACATATTATGTTGTAAGTGACCTGCTAAAGGTCAAGGTCAAGGTCACAGAAGCAAGAAATTGGCTTAAAATGAGCAATTTTCGCACATATTTAAGTCTATTACGCCATTTTTGATGTGACTTGGTTTGTATATTTAATCTTCTTATACGCAGATACATTGCCTTTAAAAATGAAATAATTCTATCCTCCATATTACTTCAAGGTCAAGGTCAAGGTCAATGAAATTTTAATATTTTGGGTTTTAATTGGAAATATTGACAATACTCGTTAACCAATGTCTTTAATTCAGTTATATTTAGCTTCTTCCTTTAGAAATTTGCTGCACAGTATAAGATTGTTAAAATAACGTGACAATATGCCTAAATTATCAGTTTGAAGGTCAAGGTCACAGAAGCCAGAAATTACCATAAAATGAGCAATTTTCGCACATATTTAAGTCTATTTCTCCATTATTTGATATCGTTTGGTTTGTATATTTAATCTTTACATAAACAACTACAATGCCTTTAAAACTGAAATAATTTTATCTTCCATATTCTTCGAGGTCAAGGTCACTAAAACTTAAATATTTTTGGCTGTAATTTGGAAATATTGACACTATTTGTATACCCATTTCTTTATTTTGGGTATGTTGAACTTCTTGCTTTAGAAATATGCTACACAGTATAACATTGTTAAAATAACATGACAATATGCCTAAATTATCATTTTAAATGTCAAGGTCAAGGTCAAAGAGTCAAGAAATTGGCAAAATGGGGGATTTTCACACATAATGTGTTGGTCATAAATTGGAGATATGACAATATTTGTTAACCAATTTATTTATTTCAGTTATGCCAAGCTTCTTCTTTTCAAAATATGCTGCACAGTATAGCATTTGTTAAGATATCATGACAATAGGCATTAAATAGGAATTTGAGGGTCAAGATCAAGGTCACAGAAAAAATAAATTGATATAAAATGAGCGATTTTCGCCCATATTTTAGGCTATCTATCTATAATTTGGTGTGATTTGGTTGTATATTTAATCCTAATCTACACAACTACAATGTATTTTAAACTTAAATAGTTTAGTCCTACAGATACTTTTAAGGTCAAGGTCAAGGTAACTGAAACTAAAATATTTTTGTACATAAATTGGAAAAAAATACAATATTTGATAACCGATTTCTTTATTTCAATTATGATTAGCTTCTTTCTTCAGAAATTTTGTTTTCTTTTTTTTATCGTTTGTCTTCTATTTTAAGAAACATTATTTTCACAACAGCAGCTATAGACAACATAGATCATAACCCAACAAATACAACGGTCACCGCTTCTTTGCATGGGACAAGTATCTTACCAGCTCTACAAACTTTAAAAAAATAGTTGAAAAAGTAGGATGTAATAAATAAGCGATCTTGCGACAGTCTGCATGTCTAGTTGTAAACTAAATCATGGTTTTTCTTTAATTGCACCACAGCGAGCCAGGCCTTAATGAGACATGATGACGATCCTGAACCAAATCTTACATCGGTTGGTTGATGTCTGATGCTTGTCTTTGAGTGAACCCATCGTGGCTCAACTTGAGGGCTTCTTCAGCCCTGACTTTTTATGAGCCTTGGGCTCTTTTCTTTGTTTCATAAAACTGAAAAAGTGTCCTCCAATTCTTTATAAATATCTTGCTTAGCATCACATTGTTAAGGTAATTTGACAATATGCCTTAATTAGAATTTTGGAGGTCAAGGTCACAGAAGCACGAAATTAACATAAAAGGAGGGATAAGCACACAAATTTAAGTTTAATATTCCATAATTGGGTTTGATTTGATTTGTATCTTTAATTTTTATCTACACAATTAGCCTTTTAAATGGAAATAATTTTATTCTTCACATAATTTCAAGGTCAAATTCACTGAAACTTTAATATATTTTGTCATAAAAAGTAAAAACTGATAGCATCCTTATTCCAGTTTTGTCTAGCTTTTGCCTTTAGAAATATCAAGCATTGTAAAATACTGGTAAAACATGACTATGTGCCTGAAATAGGTCATGGTCAAGGTCACATAAGCTGATAGTAGTCATATTGCATATCAAATGAAAGGGAATTGAGCACAGAGCACCATGGAAGCAAGTATGCTGCTGTTCTTACACACACTCTCGACCCCTGAGTTGGGGTCAAAAGGTCAAATAGTTTTTTTGTTTCTGAAAGTAGTCATGTTGCATATCAAATTAAAGTGAAAGAAGTGTAGTCCAACATGCAATGTAACACTTTAAATTTACACACACCCTTGACCTTTGGGGTTGGGTTGAAAGGACAGTTATTGAAATTGTGCAGATGTAAGTGTATTTTTTTATCCGACTAAGCATGAAAACATACATGACAGGGGTTTGTTTGATCTGAATGATACAGAAGGTGAACTTGGTTTGTTTGTTTTGTTGCTTTACGTTCCAAGTCAACAGCTATGGTCATTGCGGGACGGTCAGTTCACCTACCCACACTTTTTTTCCTGGGCAAGCTTGAACAAGCGGGTAACCAGTAATTCGTGCACATACTTTCGCTTGTAACTGACAACAACCCTTCATGAATGATTCAGCGGAAGGGAGGAGAATGACCGTAGAAATTATTTCATGATCAATCTCCACGAAAGTATGGGACCGGGCCGGTAGGTGAACTTGGGGTATAGATAAATGGGATTTATTTTTTGTGAGTTACATGTTTAGCTAAAATAACCTTTTGTCGTGGAATATAAATTTGACAAATTTGTCTTGTTTAATTAATTAAATAAATTGATGCGAAGAGATAAAATGTGAGTAAAATTATTTTGTTATCACATGTTTTGGCATGAAAATGTCTAGATTTTTGCAATCTATCACACACATTCTGTAGGAGTGATATAACGCTATGCAATAAAATTGATTAATCTAGTATGGTTTACAGATTTATAAGCATAATGTAATGATGGTTTCGTCTCAAAAATATGATTTTTTTTTTAATTTCATAGTCATGTGATAAACTGAATCTAACGTTGATGCTTCTAAACTATTGAATTTATTAAATTTTAGTAAATGCTATAGAATGTTTAACAAATCTCAGAGTTGATGCCTTTTCCCCAACTTTTTTAATAAATGGATTTAAAAATGAGCACTCATGTAAGATCCTCTATTTATATTTGATGCTGTTATGGACATCTATCATATTAAATTGACATTGACCAAATATGTAAACCACTAGTGTTAAATCAATTTTAATACATGGTGATCTTTTTGTATATCACTCCCAGTCTCGACATCATATAATAAAATATTGCAATTTTCCTCAGTATGTTTGTTTCGGGTTTATATTGTTTGTATGTTTATGACTTGCATCCCAGTTACGGGTTTGGTCAATTAAAAAATATATACAAACTCTTACAAACTCTTTTAGGAGCTTGAAACTTTGTCTGCTGATTAGGAGATAATTAACTGTAGTCAATAATTTCATTTGGGGAGTTATATCATCAGATACATGGTAAGTTTTCAGCGTAGTCGTAAAAGATGATTTCCTAACGTACTGACTTGAAAAATGGTTATCTCAATTCCACATTGACTATTGTTCTACAATATGGGGAGGAACATCTCAATATAATCTTAACAGAATTTATAGGCTACAAAAAAGACCTGTTAAAATCATTGTAAATTACCAATATGATAACATTACCAACAGTATGGATGAGCTTAAAATTTTAAACATTTATAAACGCATTTTCCTCAGGAAGGCTAAATTCATGTTTAAAAGTTCTAAATCTGTCCTACCCTCATATCTAAATGAAATGTTCTCTTTTCGACCTTTTAATGAAACGCTTCAGTCTCTAGGATAAACAGGTGCATTGGATTTTTATACTCTAAGGCCACAAAAAGAAATTTTCAAACAAAGCTTAATTTATTCAGGTTCAGTTATTTGGAACAACTTACCAGACTGTTTAAAAATTTTAGAAACTGTCGAGTCTTTTCATAGACATTGTATTAAATGGATGAAATCCAGTCTATCTTTCAATCTTTGAAACTGAAGCATTATGTCCGTATAAAAATAATTTTGAGTGTAAAATTGTGAATATGTTTGGTCCCCAGTTTTAACAGTTAGTTTGGTGCTTAAAAGAACTGTCTCATTGAGACGCTTCTTTTGAGTACCTAAAACATGTGTTTGAAATTTGGTATAAATATTTAAAGCACTTTTATCTAGAGGTGCGATATCTATAATTGTGTATGTATATAAAGTGAGCCTGTGTGTATGTAGGTTTGAAAGTACTCCATGCTGCTTGTATACTCCTCAAAATAATTGAAGGACCAATACTATCAATTATAACATTGATGCATTTTGTGTAGAACGTATTTTGAAAACCAATTTTACGATCTATCCCAAATTTTTCGGACATCTTTGACGCCCTATTGCCAAGTGAAACAGCAAAAAGAAAATGGTAGAAACTGTTACCAACAAGGATTTTTTGTCATTTCAAAGCTTGACCTAAATGAATTGGAATGTCATTTTTTGTGTGTGATCCATGGACTACAGAACTGCATAAAATGAATGAAAATTGCTTTTAGATGTTGAAATTTCTGTTTTCGCATGATTTTATGGTGTTTTAATCCCGTCGATACCATCCATTTTTTCCTGTGAGAGAAAATTGCCCCTTTTGGCTGTGGCATAATGGCCAGACTATGGATTCTGATAACTGGCTTTGGTGTTTGTCTGTGATAATCTTTAAACATTTCGTCAGGACATCTTTCTAACACTCTAGGGCATAGAATGACGATCGAAAATCTGATTCTTGATGGCCAAGTACACACATTGTTTTCAGAAATCAAAACAATGCCAAAACTTCATTGTCAGAGATGAAAACGCTTGCTTCCCAGTATATTGAAACTGTTTGAAGATTTTATTTGCATGTAAGCTGAACTGTTTAAAACAAAGTTCAATTTGACGTCTCTTTCATTCTACTCGAATGACCACAGAAGAATTTCTTTACCCCACCCACTGCCTTTTGAAAGTGTGTTTTTGAGGGTATGTGCATTTGAGACACAGTTTTGGAAGAATTAGGCATGGGAATCATTAATAATGATTCTTGATTTATTGGCATAAAGAATAGAAAGATTTGGGCCTAGTTTTACAGAATATAAAAGTTTGAGCTAATTATACTCGCGTTCTAAAATCTTGGTCCTTTAATTATTTTGAGGAGTATATTATTTTGTATACATGTAAATCATCTTTGTACTTTATACTTGTATTCTTTTTTACAGTAGTTTATAGAGGGCCTCATGGAAGATTAGCTTTTTTTTTGCTAAATGTGTTACCCTCTGAAAATAAAGACTACAATTATTATTATTATTTATTTTCTAATGGTAATAAGATTCTTGTTTACCCGTCTACTTATACAGCATCAAGAAGAAGGTATAAGTTACAAAGTTGACCAATCACAAGTTATGTGGCTTATGGACTCATGTTCTCTCGATATATGAAAGAATATACTGTCAGAGGAAGAATTTTAAAAAGAAACAATCTAAACATAATTGAAACAAAGAAATTGGTTAACCAATATTGTCAATATTTCCAATTTAAAACCAAAAATATAACAAAAATCATTGACCTTGACCTTGATCTTTAAGTAATGTGGAGGTAAAATTATTTCAGCTTTAACACCATTGTAGTTGAGTATATAAAATTATGTATACAAACCAAATCACATCAAATAATGGAGAAATAAACTTAAATATAAGCTAAAATTGCTCATTTTGTGGTAATTTCTGGCATCTGTGAACTTGACCTTCAACTTGATAATTAAAGCAAATTGTCATGTTATTTTAACAATGTTATACTGTGTGGCATATTTCTAAAGAAATAACCTGAACACAACTGAAATAAAGAAATTGGTTAACAAATTTTGTGAATATGTCCATATTACAACCAAAATATGACAATTTCAGTGACCTTGACATTGACCTTGAAGTAATATGGTTGATAAAATTATTTCAGATTAAAAGGAATTGTGGTTGCTGATGTAAAGATAAAATATACAAACCAAATCACATCAAATACTTGAAAAATATACTTAAATATGTGCGAAAATTACTCGTTTTATGGTAATTTCTGGCTTCTGTGACCTTGACCTTGACCTTCAACTTGATAATTAAAGCAAATTGTCATGTTATTTTTACAATGTTATATTGTTTGGCATATTTCTAAAGAAATAACCTGAACACAACTGAAATAAAGAAATTAATTAACAAATTTTGTGAATATGTCCATATTACAACCAAAATATGACAATTTCAGTGACCTTGACATTGACCTTGAAGCAATATTGAAGACAAAATTATTTCAGATTAAAAGGAATTGTGGTTGCCGATGTAAAGATTAAATATACAAACCAAATCACATCAAATACTTGAAAAATATGCTTAAATATGTGCGAAAATCGCTCATTTTATGGTAATTTTTAACTTCTGTGACCTTGACCTTGACCTTCAAACTGATAATTAAGGCATATTGTCACATTATTTAAACAATCTTATGCTGTGCAGCAAATTTCTAAAGGAAGAAGCTAAACATGACCGAATTAAAGACATTGGTTAACAAATATTGTCAATATTTCCAATTTTAAAACAAAAATATCAAAATTTCATTGACCTTGACCTTGAAGTAATACGGAGGATAAAATTATTTTATTTTAAAAGGCAGTGTATCTGCGTATAAAAAGATTAAATATACAAACCAAGTCACATCAAATAATGGAGAAATAGACTTAAATATGTGCAAAAATTGCTCATTTAAGCCAATTTCTTGCTTCTGTGACCTTGACCTTGACCTTTAGTAGTTCACTTACAACATAATATGTTATTTTCCGTACATTATCTTAATAAGGAACATATTTCCTCATTTAAAAATCAAATATGTCCCTTCAGCAGATTTTCATGAGATCAGAAATACAGTCACAGATAAATTTGCTTTTTGTGACGGTACACTGATTGTTGCCATGGTAACGCTTCAGGAACCATACTTTCCCAAACATGTCTTTTCATATATCAATTTAGGAAACCTTGTTCTATTTCTGGAATATGCCGGCATATTTGTAATCAACCGCACTCAATATGAAAATGTCCTTTGAAAATGCTCAAAAATCACCTTTGTCAAATTTCTGAAACCCCACCCACTTTGCAGAGCATGGATAAAAACCGAGGTTTTCCAAATGTAATTTTGATTATTTATTTCTAACCAGGATATGTTATATATTCATACATATGGATCATTGGTGGCATTTGGTTTACGTTAAACTAATGATTTCAGTTGGAAATCCATCAATTTTAAGTGATTTTTTGTCACTTTTTCAGCCAAAATGTTCATAAGCCGTTTCCATGGCAACGGGCATGCATATGGATGAAAGGAGTGTTGATTGCTTGGTTTTGGGTCACCATGGCCAAGATAGGAAAGTTTCAGCAAAATCGGTGACTATGCGTGCCATGACCTTATGTAAAAATTTAAGTGGTTACAGAGAATTGCTCTTAAGGCCTTACAAATGTCACAGATTATATTGTACAATAAGGCAAGTTGGTTCACAGTTGAGTCGCCTGGCATGAAACCAGATTAAAGGGAGGTCAGAAAACTGTTTTCCGTTTTGAAAATTGAATTTTCAAATAACTTCACTTCTGTATAAAGAAGGGACATTGGTCAATAATCATTAACCATTTACATCAAACTCATTAACATAGATGCTGTCATTGTTTCCAATGGTGGTATGCTAGATGATGATCAAGGAGGTATAAATAGGGGATCTTACATGACTGCTCATGTTTTATTGAATTTATTAAACGAGTTGGGGAAAGGAGATAAAATGCGAGGCTTGCCGAGATACAATGCGAGGCTTGCCGAGCATTTTATCTCTTTTTCGCAACGAGAAAATAAATTCAATAATACAAGAGCACGAATGTTAGATTCTATTTATCATATGACAATAAGAATATTTTGAAGCCTCATTTCTGAAGCAAAAAAGTTATATATTTTGTCATTATGTACGCAACGCTGTTATGGACGTCATGACGTTTCCCGTTAATCTGTAAATCATTAGTGGTTTATCGATTTTATTGCATGGCGTTATTTCACTCCCAGAAGCGACGTCATATGGTAAACGCCTTTAATGTAGGACACCAGTCCCTGGAAGAGATAGGCCCAGACTTGAGTTTATCTGTGCACAATGCTTTCATGAAAGAAGGATTTTGAATCTCGTGTTAGTGATGTAACTTAATTTCCTACTTTGCGAACGTTTGGCCAAAAGTAGGGTGAGCTTGCTTGGTTGGCTTTACAGAATATTCCTTTTCTCTTTCAAATATATCGTTTAATGATTGTAGTGATCCGTTGGTGATCAGAATCAGTTAGCACAGTATGTAAACTGAAATAATCATCCTGTACCGTTCCTCCGCTAGCTCACGCCTTATAAACATGAATAACAGCACTCGTGCGTAACCAGTGGTCGGAAAATGCGTGTATTTAGGTACATGTACACGTTTCGATTTATATTGTTAGCGATAAAGACAATACACATTCGAACAAGGTAAAAAAAAAGCCATTTTATCTATTTTATTCCGTTTTATTCCATGGTTTTAACGGTTTCCTCCTTTGCATTTTGCTTTTGCTCACAATCAGAGTCGTTCTGTGTCGAAAACGAGCTTAAATGCCAGATTGCATGGTTTTAGTGGAATTGGCAATCACATGTATACATGATTACATGGTTGTAACTGTAACAGTTACTTAGATCTATGGAAAAATGAATTTTAATAGGTGGGCCCTCGCAATTACAGCTGTACCAAAATCTCTCATCACGATTTCCGACAACTGGCTACGCACGAGTGCTGTAATTCATAATGTATAAGGCGTGAGCTAGGAGGAATGGGTACAGGATGTTTATTTCAGTTTACATACTGTGGTTAGCAATACACTTCTTTGCAATTGTTTTGATATTTTATTAGTCAAATTAGGAGCGTATATATCAACACCACTACCAGTTTGTAATAAAAGCTAGTGATCTCATGTGATCATACTCACCACATTCGTACTGCTAGATGAATCGTTTGTAATATTGAACGTTTGATTCCGTAAATTTAAGTTTCCAAAAACAGGACAAAAATAACGAATGTTTTTATCAAGAAATGGATCGCCAATACCGCCGATGCAGTTCCGATTGAGGGTTTTTGTTAAAGACAGGGGTCCTGGATTGGAATGTATGTCCCACAACAAAGCAGCATTATGCTGTTGTCAAAACATAAAGGAGTTCTAGCGATAAGGCGTATATTTTCCCTAGTTGACATGATTGCAAAACCTAAATTTTGAAATTGCCCTAATGTTTTTAAAATTGGTCTGTTCCGGTAGTAAAATTTACATAGAAAGCATCAAAATAGGTTTCAAAGCGATTCATCATTTACAAAACCGTTAAAACTTGCGCCTTCTACTCCCACCCCTCATTTTACGTCTTTAGACTGGGTGCCGTTTAGACGAGAGTTTTAGTAAATCCTTTGCAGGTTTGCAAAAAGTAAAAGTGCTAAAATATTAAGGATATAAGTACCCTTCATTTTCGAAACTTTGCGGTTTTTCCTCTGCGCATGCGTACGAAATATACTTAAAATTGTGACGTTTGTCATTGAAAAGATGAAACTGGCGTCTTTCAGTTGCCCCCCTAGACCCAAGATGCCCTTTGGACAATTAAATGTCGCTATACAAATACATAACATATGTAAAGGGCGTCTTGGGTCTAGGGGGGGCAAAAGGGTTGTATAAGCGAAAGAAGACATCAAATATCTGACAAAAAATAGACCACTTTGCAAGATGGTCGTTTTTATTGTACATCAACTGTATAAATAGTTTTACTGTACATAGCGTGATAGGACGATTGGTTCCCTTGTTTAACGGTCTAGTTCCCATATATGTTACTGAATAACAAGTACAGTTGATGATCGAAATAAATTCCCATTCAATAAGAAGTAGAGTAATTACATGCACTAAGGAAATCCCGTTTTAAATATACAAATTCGGGGGCAATGGTGCATCGACGGCCCGTCTATATATATTTGTTTAATGTGCCTAGTTTCTCCAGTCGTCATTTCAACAAAATAAAACGAACGTCTCGTTTAGGGAGATTGCTCGCCTTATCGCTAGAAATTCTTTTGGTTTAGCTCGCATTGAGGCTTCCCAACTTATTCGATCAATCGAACATTCCGCAAATATGTTTTAAACAGCCATAGTAGGAAATATTAATGGTACGTATCAATAAGATGCGCTACTCATAATCATGCCTAATGCAGAAAAATGGTAAAAAAACATAAAATATAACATTATAAACAGCTTCAAGTAAAATCACATTAGAGTGGTATGTTTCTTTGATTAGTAATGAAGTTCGAAACCTTTAACTGAAGAAATGTCCAGAAAATTGTTGCATCGACCTATTCAGAAAATGTTTAAAAGATCTTTGGGCGACTATGCCCCTTTTTTTTTTATTTCAAAACACTACTTTGATACAGGCACCTTTCGGGCATAATGACCCTTCTTCTACGAACTGACACGTGCACCCTTTTGTTTGTTTGTTTGATTTGATTCTTTACGTCCCATCAACAATCTTTCAGTTAAACAGGGACGGGTCACCCTGGGTTGAACCAGTACTAAGCTAGGATAAATGTGTCTTGCACAAGGACCGCAGCGTAGTGACGCCGGTGAGGCTAGAACCCGCGGCCCTTCGGTCTCGAGTCAAGCACTCTACCACTGAGCCACTGCGCTCCCATAGCGTGTACCCTTTTGAGATGAAACAAAGAAGAAGTGAAAAGGTACTGAACATTTTATTATTTAATGCGCATCAGTAACTTCTTACACGTTAGTGATATCATCAGATATGCCAAGATAAATAAAGCACATTAAAAATCGTCGGCAGATAATGTCAGGTAATACCTTATTATAATTTTTTTTATGCATTCCTTGAACTCGTGTCTTGCGAAGTGTTACGTCTTTTACAAAGGTACTTTACGTTTCATATTTACCCTTAATGCGCCAATCACAACAAATGTCGTCTGCTTTTCTCGTCTGCTGAAATGTTTAAGAAGCCTCAATGGCTAACAGTGTGGCCGCAGATCAGACTGCTTCTATAAGAGCAGTCTGTTCTGGGTCCACGCTGCTTGCTTCCATACTTTATTCGTCAGGAATGTTCGGCAATGATTTGCAGCAGACGACTTCAGCAGACGACATTTTCAGATGCATTTTTTTGGCGCTTTAAGGGTTAAGGTAACACTATGTCAAAAACGAAGGCCCTGGTTAACCTGCGCATTCCGAGCTACCAGATCAGGGAGTCTATTGTCTTTTAACCCTTAAAGCGCCAATCACGACTGCAGCAGACCACAAATTTTGCAGCATCTTTCCTAATTTAAAAAAAAAAATACCATAGATTGAATTGGTCCCAGGAAATACTAACGAAAGACTGTTAAACATTATGCTACTGTACCCAGGAATTGGATAGTTATTGCACTCAGATAAGTAGTTGTACCGCAATCGAACGATAATTCACAAACGTCACTGAATATTTATATGTCTCAGGCCTCGAGGTTATAAACTTGAGTTATTTCTCAAACTCAAAATAAAACGCAATGATTGGTTGCTTGCGGACACGTGTCCGCAAACAGCCAATCATTGCACTTTATTTTCAGTTTGAGAATTAATCTGGGCCTGGTCAATGTTGTCAGAAAATAGTGCAAATTTAGATCAAAATATGTTAGGTAATTCAAGAGTTAAGATCATCTTAACTAGCTGCTAATGGACGCGCGGACGGACAGACGGACTCACACATTAAATATAAAGCACTACTGCGGATCGTGCAATTTGATCGCTATCTAATTATAAAATAGATCTTATAACTCGACATACTTATGCCAGCTGTGTTGTTGTACGAGTGAGAGCGGGGGGAACATATCAAAGTTTTATGGTAGCAGAAAATATCGTTAGCAGGATTCATAGCAGTGTGGTCGAACTTGGTTAAGCATTGACGTTCAAACTAAATAACTTACGATAATAGATAAACAACGACAACAACAACAACAACAGCAACACCAAATAAGCTGTATATGGTTGACACGATCAAAAGTGAAGTTAACATATTACTGTACGAAGTAGTTATGGAAATTAGTGCGTATGAATTCGTCATGTTCGTAGTTTATAATTTCATAAATCCAATAAATTGTGTGTCTTCTACAAAACTACCAGAATTGTTGATGATTGATGCTGCATCGAGAGAAATTTTATTTCTAGATTTGTATAAACGTGTGAGTGCCTTAGAGGCTCGAACACAAATGTCAGATGCTGTGGACTGGACCCAACAAACACAGTTTGATGCGTTAACATATCTTGCAGAAAACCAACAAGAATGGCTTAGAAACTTAGATAAGTTGCTTAACTCAAACGTGAGATGCGAAGCTTCAAAGCCTGCAAGGAAGAAAGCAGCATTCTCTGCGAGTCTCGACCACGATATAGACACCACTAGAGCAGAAGATATTATCTTTAATACTGTAATCTTAAATGAAGGGGGTTATTACAACCCATCCACAGGTGTATTCACCTGCCCCTGGAATGGAGTTTATGATAATTGAGCCGCTACATGTGATTTTCAACAATGTGGCATTTTGATAAGTGTAGACTCAGATGAACCAGTGCAGCATCCTTTTAAGCTTAGAAACTCAAACTGGTGTTCAGTCAGTAGCTTAACAATCATAGAATACTCAAGCGACAAGCAACGGCTCTGATCAGACTGTGCGTATGCACAGGCTGATCTGAGGCTTTGCTGGTCGCACATACCACATTGTTGGAAATCTCATGCACTGGCTCATATTTCCTTCTTCGTAGGTCAGAGAACTGATGACAAAAACCCGAAGGGTTTATGGGCAAGCTTAAAAGTCAATGAGAGGACTATCGTTATGGGTGTTGTTGATGTTTATAGCCAACATCAAGATCTTCAGGGGGGGAAATCGTGTACTCGTTCGTCTGGAAGAAGGAGATAAAGTGGTGGTCAATGTACCAACAGCATCGCATATTGAAGGTTCAGCACATGTCGCTTCAACGTTCTCAGCTGTATATCTGTTTGATTAATCCTGTTCAATGCGGGCGTTGTTTATAAAATGCAGGATTCGAACATAATATTTAAGCGATGAACGTTTCTTTATCACATGGCGTCTGGGGCTGATATAAAGCCATATATTATATAACTGGCATAACTTTCAAATTGTTTTCATCGTTTTAGTATCTCGAGGAGTAAAATATTTCATTAGTGATATACGATTTTTGCCGGAACGAGTTTTTATTTGTAATAGCTTGAGTATACTCGAGTATATCTTAACGTGAGCAGTGTCATAGTTTAGTTCATTTTAATGGTGATATGATTTCCTGGTTGCCTGTGTATAACTACGTAAATATTTTCTTTGCTTTCTTTCCTTGTATTGTTCTATCAACACAAAAAGAAGTCCTGGCGGCTGGACTCGTTGTTTACGCATATTCAGCCAAGCCGTCGTGACAGATTTTTCATATCATGATATTTACATTTTCGAAGAAATCCTTTAATGAATCTTTAAATTTTGACAATCGTTCATAGTCTCATGAATTACATGAGTTTTATTGGCAGCTGCCAAACTCACTTGGCCGTGCAATACGCTTTGAACATCGAATTCATTCGCCAGATGTGACACTGGTGTTGTGGTTGACAGCGAGCCACTCCTGAGTTGCACGTGCAAAAACAAGCTACTTGTTTGGTCCATTGGCTGTCCGTGTTCACACTGGCTGTTCCGCTTTTCCGTCGTACACTCCAACAAATCCGTTAATACGAATACTTATTAAATACAAAACTGTTTTCCCCCTAGATTATAATCAATTTCAAAATTTTAGAAATATTTATAATAAAATGTTGATATAAGCAATACATTCAATTTTGGAAGGTTCATGGAATCATGAATACTTTGGGTCTCTTGCATGAGTTAACGTTTCGGGCTTCCCTTACTCTGCAAGAGACCCGAAGTATTCATGATTCCATGAACCTTCCAAAAATCGAATTCATTTCTTAAGAAACACAATGTATTATTCTCTATTTATTATAATAACTGGCATTCATTTGTTTTGCAGTGTTTTAGTATCTTTAGATATGATTTTTACCACTACTTTTTTGCAATGAACAGTGACAGCTTTGACTAGGGATGATATGATTCCCTGTCTGCCTGTCTATAACTAAGCAATTTTATCTTGTTACATTTTCTTGTCTTTTCATGTTTCTTTTTTTCTAGGGAACACTAAAAGACAGATGATGTACGGTATAATGCATTGTTTTTGTTTGATTTGATTCTTTACGTCCCATTTACAATCTTTCAGTTATAAAGGGGCGGGGCTTCCTGGGTTGAACCAGTACTAAGCTAGGATAAATGTGTCTTACTCAAGGACACAATGCAGTGACGCTGGTGAGGCTCGAGCCCGCGGCCCCTCGGGCTCGAGTCAAGCCCTCTGCCGCTGAGCCAATGCACTCCCTATATAAAATACATTTTTTGTCATGTTATGAAAAATTGTCACGAAGGTTTGACAGAATACGCATAAACATCAAGTCCGCCATACACCAGTGGATTATTCTCTATGTTTTCAAATAAAAAAATCACTACAGTATTAGCATATTTTGCTATGTCATAATCTCCATAACAACATCGAGCATATATGGCATAATCGCAGCATTTTACGCGCGGTTTCGAAATAACTTTTTAGTGTCATATGATAAATAGAATCTAACATTCGTGCTCCTGTAATTTAGTGAATTTATTAAACTCGTTGCGACGATAAAATGCTAGCAAGCCTCGCATTTGATATATTTTCCTCCATTCGTTTAATAAATTCGACAATACATGATCACTCATACATGGCCATGTACATATTTCGCCAATTCTAACATGTATAGATTGTTGATGGGACGTAAAGAATCAAATCAAACATATACATGTATAAGTGTTGATTATAAATGTACTCTAGTGAGTGGCTGTGGTGATAATAAATGAACTAGCATACCTGATTTTATAACTTATCTCATTGTCGAGCAATGAAGGTTCCACGGAGCCTGCGCACTGCGCATGTGCCCAGACTCACCAGAGCCTTCGCAGTTCTGGTATAAAGTATGAATATTGATAGAAAAAAAACTCAGACCAAATTGTAGACGCTTAGCTCCGCTTGATACATCAGGATGGGAAGGTCTTTGGGATCACAATTGCATGGCTCAAATAAGGCCTGCATTTGAACTCATCTGAGCCTGTATTATATTAAAATGGCGATGGTCCAGCGTCTATTGTCCGTTGGCTAATGTTGATCAAATTCCATTCATAGTCCGATTAGAGGAAAGGTTGCATAAGATTTTGGTCTGATGGAATGAGAACTCTGGTTGCCATGGCAACATATAGATCCCATTGACTTATAAGGCGGAAACCTTTAAAACCATTCTCTTCTGAACACCTGATACCCACAGCTTATATATTTAGTATACAGTGAGCCACTTTAGTTACGCACCACTTTTTAAGGGCCCACATTTTTCCACAAAAATGCTGGAATCGAACGTTCTCTAGTTCTCTATGATAATTTACTAATTGAAATTTTATCTGTTTGATGACATCGAAAAAAACAATCGGAATCACTCATGTGAATCATTCTGCTACGCCAAAGGCAATTTCGACAAAAGTGCACGACTGCACATGCAATCTGAAGTTTATATGTTCTATTTGCGTTTTGCGCTAGGCATTATCCATGGTGATCGTTGTGACAGAAAAACACCCAAAACAATTATTTATTCATGCAAACCCCCTTTTTTCGGTCGTTGAATTCAGTAACACTGTTACTGTTTGAAAAAATGCTCATTTTGACGTCATATTAACGTCAGTAACAATAATCAAACAGATTTTCCTTCGTTAATTGTCTTGTTATGAGTCACTTGTTGGCATAGAAGTATCAAAACACTAAAACATCTTATCATTGACACGTCTTATAGCCTTGGTAGTAGTGACTTCATCACTAACGTCAACACCGTGACGCCAATAACTCCATTATTTTTTTACGAAAATAAATGGCGGATACATGGTTGTTTAAAATGAAATTATTAAAGACGTGTTTTGATAACTGGTTTACTAAGAGTCATACGAAATTTTATCTAAGTTTAAAAAAGTACTAAAATCAACTTTTTGTTAAACCTTTGCCAGCTCGGAACCAAACTAGAAAAACATTAAAAAAATTATGAAGTTAACAAACACATTCCAGTCTTAGATATTGCCAAGAATAAATCGGTTCTTATCTCTGGCATAGCAAAAATTCGAACCTGAAAAAAGTGCAATGTGATCTGAGTTTCATTCGAAATAATGCAATGTGAAATGCTGTTTTGAGGGTAGTGCCCTTCAAGATCCATTTTCTCATTTGTTTCTGATCTGATCATAATAAAATTTCAATGGCTAATGCAACTATAGATGCGCTTTACGCTGGTAGTCCCAGATTAAAAATATCCTATTTTTTTAAAAAATAATTACATTTTATAAGTGGTGCGTAACTAAAGTGGCTCACTGTATAGTAATGTTTAGTGATTAACTACATAAACCCTGCCCAACATCAAGTCCCTATAGGGTCCAAACTGACCACACCTCGGGGATCAAGAGTGTCCATAGACTTATAATGGGAAAGGCTTTAAAAAGTCTTCTTCTCTGAAAACATGAGGCCCACAGCTTATTTTTTTGTTTGTTTGTTTGATTTGATTCTTTACGTCCCATCAACAATCTTTCAGTTAAACAGGGACGGGTCTTCCTGGGTTGAACCAGTACTTAGCTAGGATAAATGTGTCTTGCTCAAGGACCACAACGCAGTGACGCCGGTAAGGCTCGAACCCGTGGCCTCTCGGTCTCGTGTCAAGCACTCTACCACTGCGCTCCCTACTTATATATTTAGTACATATCAATACCTAGTGGTCCTCTACATTAATCCTGTCAACCATATCCCTATGCTCTATACTCGTCGAGCCCCGGGGCCCGGGGATTAAGATTTTCCATAGACTTAAAATGGGAAAAGCTTTTAAAATCATTTTCGCTAAAACCATGAGGCCCACAGCTTATATATATTATTTGATATATAGTAGTGTCTAGTGGTCCCTTACATTAACCCTGCCAACCATGTCCCTGGGGTCCGAACTGGCCCCGCCTCGGGCATCAATAAATTAAATAAACGTATAATTTGAGAAAATTAAACATTTTCTTCTCTTGAACCATATTGGCCCACTGCTTATATATTTAGTATGTAGGAAATTCTAGAGATCTCTACACAAAATCCTGCCAACCATGCCCTGTGATCTAAACTGGTCCAGGAGATCAGGAGCTTCCAAAGATTTGTAAAGGGAATAGCATTAAACATTATTTTTCTCTGCTACCAGGAGACCTACAGCTTATGTATTTAGTATGATGCAATGTCTAGTGGTCCCCTGCATAAATTTTGCAAATCAAACCCTTGGGTCTGAACTGGTCCCGCCCAAGGGATCAGGAGTTTTCATAGACATATAATTGGGAAGACATTAAATAACTTTTCTGCAACCATGAGGCTCACAGCTTATATTCTAAGTATGCAACAATGTCTAGTGGTCCGCTACATACATCCTGCTAACCATACCAATGGGGTCCAAACTTGCCCCGCCACGGCGATCAAGAGTTTCCATAGACTTATTATTGGAAAAAGTATAAAAATATTCTTCTCTGAAACCATAAAGCCCACAGTTTATATACATGTATTTAGTATTTTGCAATGCTTAGTGTTCCCCTACGTAAATTCTGCCATCCATGCCTCGGGGATTCTAATTCGCCACTCCATGGAGGTCATTAGCACACATCGACTCATACTTAAAACACTTTAAAAAATTCTTTGAAACCATGAGGCTAACTACTATTCATACCATTATGTTGAGCCCCTTCTTCATATTTTGAAGTAAGTTTTTTTATAAATGCATTACAAATGAGTATATAAAATCACTGATTGCTTTAAATCATCTCAGATAAATACACTGAGTGTCTTTACCATTATACCCCCCAACACCGGGTTGGGGGATATATTGTTTTGGTGCGGAACCCGTCGGCGTTGGCGTTGGCGTCGGTGTCGGTGTCAGCGTCCACTTTTTTGTTTTCGTGCATTATCTTCTGAACCAGTTGATGGATTTAAACCAATCTTGCATATATACATTGTTGGAAGAAGGGAAAGAGTTGGTTAGATTTTGGTAACCTTGATCGTACTTTCAAGGTCACAGGGGTACTTTGAAATGTCCAAAATATGGTTACCGTGCGTTATCTTGTGAACTAGTAGATGGATTTTGACCAAACTTGTATAAATACATTGTAGAGAAGAAAATTAGATTTTGGCGACCTTGACATAAATTTCAAGGTCACACAGGCACCTTAAAATGTCCAAATATTATTTATGTGCGTTAACTTCTGAACCAATTGATGGATTTTAATCAAACTCGCATAGATACATTGATGGGAGTAGGAGAATTGTTGTTTCGATTTTGGTGACCTTGACCTAATTTTCATAGTCACACCAGCACTTTGAAATGTCATATTTTGATCAAAATAGGGTCTTTGTATGATATCTCTTGATTTGAACATTGTATTCTAGCTAAACTTAATGCATTGTATCATTTTGACAAAATGTAGAGTTGATATGATTTTGGTGACCTTGACTCAACTTTCAAGGTCTCCTCATTTCAAGGTCATCAGCCTCAAAAACTGTAAATTCAGCCTTCTGAGCTCTGTCTTCTGAACCAAAGGTTTTTTCTGCACCAAACTTGCATACATACATTAATTTGTTTGGAGACAGAAAAGAGTGAATTAGATTTTAATGACCTTGACCTTATATTCACGGTAACCACAGCACTTTGTTATTCCAAAGTCTGACCAAAATTGCGTTTGTGCATGCTCTCCCCTTGAAATAATTGATTGAACATCGTGACACAATAAAGAGAAGTAAGCATGCTTGCCTTCACTTATTGCGGTTGGGGGACATAGTTTTCCTCTAAAAAACACTGCTTTAATTTCAGTATATTTCAGAAATTATTCAAATAAATAGTACCAAATAAATCGGAGTATAAATAGCTGCCGCTTTGGAGTGGCTTTCATTTCTACTAAATGCAGCTTATTAAACATACTTTAATAAAAATGCAGCATCTCATCTGCGTCCGCACTATTGGTCATCTTATAATCCATATTTAGAATCTGAAATAGTTTTAAAATTTTCACCCACGACCACTTACAATTAATAATCATCTGGCTGTAATGTGTACGACCCATAGTGACCGTAGATTAATCAGTATCCACCATAAAAATGATTGAAAGCAAATTGGGCGTTCAGACGGACGTATACATTGATTATAGTAACATACCTGCGGGTCGCGTAAAATTTCGATACATGTAGTAAAGAATCACGACATTTGCTGTCAAAAAGAAAAATAACAAGAAAATCCGGTCGGGTCTCCTATCCGCTTCGTTTCTGCTTTCTTCAAGTCACTCACTTCTTGCTTAACATTTATCAAACGGCGCGAAGTGAATAGGAAAACCATAAAATCCATTTTTACTTAGCGTGTTAGGGTCTATGACTGGCCACTGGGTGTAAATAAACCTGCCATATTTTACAATTGTAGGTCACAGACCTGTTGTTGTAAAAAAAGGGCAGTGATTGGCTCAAAATGTGGAAGGAAACTCAGCACAATATTTAAGTTGTACAGTGCTTCGTGATTGGTCGATAATTTTACGGGAAAGTAATCATATTTATTAGACGGATATTTATTTGCTGCACTTTTTGAAACAACAGCTCACTGCTTTTGTTGCTATTTGGTTTTTGTTTTCAATGAAATTTTCCTATCATGTTGGGTGCGCACCTTCAGGGGCCAAAAAGTGGTAAAACATGGTGGTCCTAAGGTATCTCATTCTTGTTTATAGATTGAACTAGGTCCAATCTGTAATTCTACGGAAAATAGTAAGTGAGTATGATCAGGAAATACCACAATCACTAACTGCAGACAACCCCAAGGCACCGCGAGGAAGAGCCGCTCAACCATCACAAGACACCAGGAAGACAAATTAAGCAAAGCAATCAGCTCTCTCTTCCCCATCAAGATGATTGCAATACTAGAATGGACATAAAGTAACGTACAACAAAACAAAGAACAATTGCAGACTCCCACAATGGGAGTAACAATAAACAAAAAGTCAACAACAACAGAACCATGGCCTTAGAACGGACAGCAGCCTTAGCCACCAGGGAGCTTAAATGCATTTTACTGGTACCAAATCTTCGCCCTAGATTCTGCTGTTGTTGAAGTACAAGAAATGTTCAGCTCGCATGGAGGCCATCTAACTAATGCAATGTATCATCATGGAAAACACTCTAATCAAATTAACACTCTGATGAAACAAAGAAAAGGGCTCATGACTTACAGATAGTTAGAGCTAAAGAAAACCTCAAGTTGAGCCATGGTGGGTCCAGCTACAGATAAGCATCAGGCACCAACCCACCGATTAAAGCTTTACGTCAGAGCCGTCATAGAGTCTGACGCCTGACCCGCCGCCGTGCAATTAAAGAGGAAACCATAGCTATAAACCGTGATTGGGTTTAAAACTAGGCATGCAGACTGTCGCATGATATCCAAATCATATCCAACCCTTATATAACGTTTTACTATCTTTTTTAATTGATCACTAAAATTAGGTTTTCCAACAATTCGTTTTAATTTATAGACTAAATCACCATATTATATAGGTTCTGATATGCCTTGTTGCAGAAGAGTTTTTAACCCAATGTTGTATTTAACAATTAGCTCTGAGTGTCTGTAGTAGAATTTAGAAAATGCTTTTCGAATTTTATGATATCTATAAACTTGTTTTGATAATTTAGCAGTTAAAAATAAGTTTCTGTTGTTGAAGTCATCAACATTAGAGCATACTCTAGCAAAACGAATAAGCCGAGAAATATATACACCATAGGAAGGAGAGCGAGGAACATCTCCATCAAGAAATGGAAAATTTACTTTTTCAAAATTAAAATCATCCCGTTTATCATAAATTTTAGAAGAAACTATGCCATTTGTTATTGACAAGTTCAAGTCCAAAAACGGAGCTTCAGTATCTGAAGAATTCGCCTTATTTAACAGAGGTTCAGTGGGATATATCTGACTTACCATTTGTTCAAAATAAGGATTATCAATATTAAGTAAGTCATCTAAATATCTGGAGGTAGAGTTAAAGGCTTCAATAATATCAGCTTGATTATTGTCTGACAGAGACAACATAAAGTCTCTCTCATAACAAAACAAAAACAAATCTGCAACAAGAGGAGCACAATTAGTACCCATAGGAATACCGACAATTTGTCTATATAATTTTGAGCCAAATCTTATAAATGTATTGTCCAAAAGATAATGGAGCACATTACACATTTTCTGACATGACCAAAATTTATATCGTTTAGGTTGTTCAGAAGTAAAAAAGGCATTTTTATCATTACAAGCCAAATAAAGTGAGCCCTCTCTGTTAAATGTTTGTTCAATTAATTCTGTTAGTTTTCCTTTTATTAGATTATGAGGCAATGTAGTATAGAGAGTAGAGAAATCATATGTAGACAAACCAGATGCTAGAAAACCTCTAGACTTCAATTTATTAAGAATTTCACCTGAATTTTTAATGGACCAAAGTAAATTTTTACCATTTCGTTCATAAACTGTAGTGCAATATTTAATGACATGGTTTTTAATTGCATTGAGGCAAGAAGTCAAAAGAATAGACAACTCAGTAGTTGTACATGCACTAGAATTAGCAATAAAACGCAACTTATAGGGCCGTTTATGAAGTTTAAGTAACCAAAATAACGTAGGAAGCTTGCTATGGTCCTCATCAACAAACAACCCAAACTTAGCTGCCATATGACATCTATGCCTATCAACGATAGACGTCGCATCAAGCCTGTAATGCTCATATGTTTTGGCAGTGCTAAGTTCTTGCTTTAGGGTGTAAATATAGTATCTTTTTCAAACGACCACAACATTGTTAGCAGCCTTATCTGCGGGGGCCAAAACAAACTTCCTATGGAATTCCTGGATCCCATTCTTCAAGTGTCTTAAAGTGAATTTAGGTTTAGGGGGGTAGAAGATCTAAATTGTTGCAATAAAATGAAATTCTACCATCAATAATTTTTAAAATATTTAGTTTCCAACTATTTAAGGCATTAGACTCAACATGCTCTCGTTTACACCAGCGATTACAAAATTATTGTAAGGCTCCTGCAATTTCCTCACGACATGATTTGAAGTCTATTGGCACAGGAAACCTATATTTAGGTCCCTAACATATAATAGACCGAATTCCTGAATCAGTTATGATTTTTAAATCCCCTGTGACTATATGACCAGCAGGTTGATAGCAATACTTAGAGTCTTTGCAATCTCAGGAGTCAGGAATAGAATTTTCGATATCAAGTTCTGTTACTAATTTGTTATCATTAAAAACAGTACTTCGAATAGGTTTATTATACTTATAACAAATGATAGGAGATTCCTTATTTTCAAAATAAGTAGGAATAGAAGAAATAACAGATTTATCTTTAAATATACTGGGTAAATTAATGCATTCAATCCCCTTGTTGACAAATTGAATTTTAATAAAATGTCTATTATGATTAATTTCTGAATCTATATATGGCCTAAGAGCATGTTGAGTGTAACACCGGGTAAGAATTGCTGCATCATACAGTCGATGATATCCAAATTACGAAGTGAAGATATAGAAAGAGTTACTAAACGTGAAAGGGCCATATGTCGGCCAGAATGTTATAAGATGATACTTAATTCTGAAAGAGTCAAAACCTCATTAAGCTTTACGAGTTATAAGGACCACTGCTTACTTCAAAGCTATAATGGAGACCTGTGGAAAAACGGTTACAGGTCTGGGCCCTGAAAGTATACTCACCCTTTGCTGTCTTTCATGTCTGCCCTCTTTGAAGGGTCTGTATTGTAGCCAAAAAAATACAAGATATCACGTATATGACTGTGTTGGGTACGTTTTGCTCTGTTGGCTACTTTTCTAACATAGAAAAAAATCAACAGGAATCTTTTCGTGCGTCCGTCTGTCCGTCCGTTACCAGTTAATGAAACTGTTAAGATTGTCCAGCCACTGGTTTGCTAAACGTTGACAAGGCTTTGCCAAGAAGCTTTTTTGGCAAAGCCTAGTCACCATTTTGCATAAATTTCTTGGCAAAGCCTAGTCGCCGTTTTACATGTCTGTGTCTCGACAATGTGTAAACGTATTTGAACCCGCTTTCGTATGGAACCTTTTACAGAACGGATATCCATCCACCTTGATAGATATGTTGAAACACTCAGCATTGTTATCAATTTAAATACCTAGAGTTTCATTCTAATTAGCAAACATTCAACGTGAGGCGTGCATATTTCTGTCAGTTGATTTGGTACTTTTTCATGTTTGCGCCTTCTATAGTTTTGCAGCAATATGTTTTGCAAATAATCTGGAGATACACTGTTTTAAACGGCGACGTTATTAAGTGATGAACATTTTTGTCCACCATCTGTACATTTATCAGGGTATCGTTCGTTACTTATGAGAAAGCAAAAGTGTTTTTGTTATTTTTGTTGTTTTTGCTCACCTCAGCCATAGTCTCAGGGTGATCTTTTGTGATCATAGGATGTCCATCGTCCGTTGCCCGTCGTTCATCAGTCGTTCGTCCGGTGTCTGTCAACACTTTGCTTTAAACAACATCTCCTAATCTACTGGGTAGTATTTCACCAAGTTTTACAGCATTGGTCCTCTATTAAAGTTATTCAAAGATTTCAATTCTATTCAGAGTTCTGGTTGCAATGAGAACCAAAATGAAAAATATTTAATTTCTTGTCAAAAACCACTAGGCCGATTTGAAAATATTTTTGCACAAATGGTCCTGGTGAACCTCTACCAAGATTGTTCAAATCATATTGATCCTTCGAAAAACATGGCCGCCAGCGTGGGGATGGGAGCAGTTTGGCCTAATATATGGTAACATTTAAAAGTCGTGTCAAAATCTACTCAATCGATTCGAAAATAATCTAAGATTGTTCGAGTCATATTGATCCGTTGAAAAACATGGCCACCAGGGGGCGGAGTCAGTTTTTCCTATATATGTATATGTAAAAAAAACATCATGCCAAAAACTAATAGGCGGATTTGAAAATGATTTAGCACAAATGGTCCTTGGATGGCCTTCGACCATGATTGATCAAATCATGAAGATCCGTTGGAAAACACTATATTGGTTCTACACATTTCCTCCTGGCACCGGACACATACATGCATTCGTCAACACGGGCTGTGCATATTACTGCCAATTGATTTATGAAATAGAATGGATTAGTATCCCTCTGAACTATCCAGTGTGGTCATGATTTTACGTCTAGTTTTTTCTCTCAACATTCAGCTACTTCCCAACTGAACGAGGGTCTTGCAAGGCTACTTGAATGGGACTAGTATGTGACATCGCATATACCTTTTTATCAGAGTCTACACTGTTTGCTATTATTACAACAATGCTTATGGACAAAAATACAACATAATTTTGAATGTGTAACATATTTACCCTTGATATGAACTGTGAACTATTCCATTAGGTGTACCTCCCAATACGCAGTTAGCCATAGGTGCGTGATGAAAATTGTATACATTCAGGTAAATCACCTAATGTTGAAATAGTGGTTTTTTTCAGACAATAAGAGACTGCTCTTAAAGAAGAATTCGCTCCATCTGGGAGCAAATTCTTTCCTTTAAGAGAAGTCCTCATTTTACTCGTTTCATTAGTCTCTCTTTGATTTGTCTATTAATCATAGCGTTCTCACTACGCTCTTGGATTCCCTATATTATAGGGATCCTTAATGTTTTTTCATGCATTAAGTTAACATTTGCCGGGTCCCGAGGAAGCTGTTTGAACAAGAGGCCGTTAGACCGAGTGTTCAACCATCGTCCGAAGGACCCGGCAAGTGTTAATGCAATGAAACAAACATGTGTGCTCGTTATTCTTGCATATCTTACCTGATTTTAGCATAAACAGCGCCTAATACGTCGCTTAGACATCAACTATCCCTTTTTCTTACACTTGATTTCTCAAACAAAATGGCGTCAGTGACAACTTTCGAACGTCATTACGTCGCCACAACGTCATATGCGTGCAGCGTTTTCGCGAACGAAAGCATCAGCGAAATGATCAATCACGTCCGCAACGCATTCCAGTGTAACGTAATGCATGCAAATCAGGGCCCAGTTAAGGCTTTTTCAAAATAAAAGCCATGTTCAAACAGCACGTGAATCTCATGATTTGAACATGGGTTTTGCGGGTTCAAACAGCTTCGCGTAACGAATCCCCATGCAGGAATATTATATCAAATTATAGGACGATTCTATCACTATACAAATAGTGAAACTCTGTATGTTTCCAGTAAGGTACTTTTTTTTTAACTGCGCACACATGTTTACATTGACTATCAGACATTTGATTAATTTAGAAATATGTTTTAAGTCCCACTAGAGATTTCAAGTTATCCACGCTTCCTTCGTTTCAATCTGTAAGTTGAAGCATAAACAATTTCAAAACTCATAATGTAATGAAACATTTTAGCTCTCTATCTAGATGAAGCTTGAACCAGAACTTATGAAATAGGCGACCCACGATAGCACAGGCCCCGAGGTTATAAAACTTGAGTACAGTATCAAACTCAAAATAAGGCGCAATGATTGGTTGCTTGCGGACGCAGTTAATCATTGCAATTATTTTGAGTTTGAGAATGAACTCAAGTTTTATAACCTCGAGGCCTGACTTGACACCGTCAAGCATGTTTAAGCCCTCCAGTAATTTTCAGACTGACCAATCCAAGGCGGTACTTCTTTTGTGGATCCTTTTTTTTTTATTTGTGTTTCGTGTCATGCTGTCTTGTCTGTTCCTTGCAGCCTTGTGGTCACCTGCTGGGAAATGGCTAACCTTTTGGCTCTTTTGCATGTGATGTTTACTTGTGTTTTTGTCACTTACTCATATGTTGTCCTGGGTCAGGTGTGGTATTTGATTGTATGGATTCCTGATCTTTGCATTCTTTCTGCCTTTCCTTATCTTGTTGTTCGCATATAGAAAACATGGGAAGTTGATATTGCTGCAAGCGATCCGCGCCCCGGTTTAAATATCCGCTCCCTAGAAAGTATAATACCGTAGCTAAACATTCTACATATAAACTCCATCAGTATAAACATGTAGCTAGTCTCTGTAGCTGAACAGGCTGATTGGAGCCTCACCTTCTAGCGGACATGCTTAAGTGGTACCCGTACGTTGTCCATAATTGCCGGGTCATCACATTATATTTTGGTACATATCGCATCGGCGAGCAGCGATGGCTCAGGAGAGCCTTCTTACCGGAGCTTTCCCTTCACGCAAAATATTGAATAGATGAAGGCTCGTATACATGTATCAATAATTACCCAGAACTAGCCCCATTGGATATGTCAGTATTGGGTGTTTAAATAAGGCTTTTTTGCGCATATGCATACTTTATACAACAAGGTCCAACTTCAGATCTGAGTAGTTCCAGAGAAGATGTAAAACTTGAATACTGCTAAATGCAGATAAATTCTTATATCAGTTACCTTACCAACTGCACAGTTGCACTTTGACCTGACAAGCGTTCGCTAATTATCTCACTGCGTGTATCTTTATCAGGTCAATAAGACGTTGCATTTTTGAATGACGTCAATGACGTTGAATCTACGTAAAATCAATTATTATTTAATATGCCTACCTCAGCCAATAGAAATTCGTCCTCTCACCACAAGGCCGAGTAGCCATGTGCTGGAGGCCAGCATCAAAATACAAAAGAAAATTCTGTTTTGTAAGCAAACAGGCTTGTATATATTGTATGCGAAGTGAGGATGAGTTGTAAGGGGCACTTACCGCCGTTTTGTATGTTTTTTTCTTACCTCGAAAACCAATTTTATGAATAATTTTCAAACAGCACCCATATTTGTTTACATTCTGAGGTCAGTATTGAGTAAGTCACAGCACCGGTGTCACTGTATAAGTCGGTGTTCACGTAAACATGAAAGAAAAAGCACGGAAGAAAAGCATTTCATTATTGGAAGAATGATTCAAAATCTCGCCAAAACCTCATTGGCAATGTGGTATCAAGCTATCAAGTCAATCTTGCGATAACAATTGCTCATAAAACCGAAAATTATATAAACTTTCACATTTTAACTTGTCAACATTGGGTATCTGCAATGCTTATTTAAATATAGGTCACGTTGTTGGGATGTTTTATGATTGGCCAGATTGTTTCTATTTGGGAGGACTCAGAGCTAATCGGAATGTGTCGGGAAAAACTCGGCATGAATTTGGTTATAGCCTGGTAAACTTTATCATTCATCAACATTATTATCAATAATCATCTAATTCATTAAGGATTGGAAACCATCGTTTCTGATACATGCAGTTCAGCTGTTGACATTATATACTTATTGCACATGTCAAAGATATTTCAACGTAAAATTCATATATCTCGCAATGCACAACATGCAGATCTATGCATGCATGTGCAATTAGCAATCTATTGTTTAATTTGTTCGTCTATGTGTTAAGATAATCTACCCACTAGAGCTAGTGGGCTATCTTTACCGCATATGCGCGCAAACCATAACTTAAGCTACATGTAGTTTGAGTGGCCCCTTAAAATGGGTTTTACTGTATGGAAGGAACATGTAGCTGATAGAGTTTAGTTGCGTGTCTTATGGGGTCATTTGAGCCCTTTGGAATGCCCTAAAAATATTTCTGCCTAAGGGCTTTACCCTGGCCCCATACGGGGGGAGTATCCCAGACCCCCTCAAGAGTGCGTAGTCTATAAAATGCCCAATGCGACTGATCAGGCTAGCGATCAGTCATATCTTTGTTTCTGTTTCCATTTCCGAAAGTTCATGTTTTTTGTATTTTTTGGAGATCGCAATAGCTATTCATGAGTGTCGCTTAAATTTGGTTAAACCTTAACCTCTTTCCGTTCAGTTCATCATTTAAGTGTTGATGTCTTCAGTAAAACTATTATCTTTATGGACTGGGCGAATGTAACCTTTCCACTAGGGGGCAGTAGTTTCGCAATTACGTTCCGTTAACTATCGTTAAGCCACAAAAATCAAACTGGGCTTCCTGACGCTTTTTTTTTCAAAAAAAAATCGAGATTATATAGACTCTCAATCACCAGATTATCATTATAGTGGAAAATGACAAAGACATCAAAATAAGACTTAAAGTCTAAGTACAAGTGAATGAAATAGACTTGCACAAGAACATATTGGTCGGGGAAAATATTATAAGGACTAAAGCCAGTTTAAAGTCAATCAACCGCTAAGATACAGTAAAACCTGTCTTAAGCGGCAACTCAAAAAGAAGACCAAAATTGGTTTTCAAGACCGATTATAGTCTACGCAGGTCAAAAGTATTGCAGAATGCTCCAAGGGGGGTGGTATTCTGCAATACTTTCGACCTTCGTTAAGCTACCATTTGTCATTAAGATCTTTTCTTTTCTTTTTTTGAGTGACCGCTTTAGACAGGTTTTACTGTAGTATGCTGGAAATGGCGCTGGCCTTGAGCTCCGTGATATCAGTTCAGGTTATCAGATCCATGTTATCACTCCAATCTTGTAACACTAGCAAGATGAAACTGGTACTAAATGGCTTCTTAGACTGATAACAAGTAGCTTAACTCATTAACTTTTTGCATGCTGAGTAGTAAGTCGTGCTTTTGTTGTCGTATGCTTAGTTTTTTTTCAAATTTAACTCTTTCAAAAAAAAACTTTCAGGAACATAGTGTCAAACGGTCCGTTCTGTCGTTTCTGATCTGGCTCCAAACTTTAAGCAAAGGGTATCAGCTGATTACAAAAGACGCCGCAAGCAAGGAAAGAGTAATGCCGAGCATGCTCTTCCATCCCTAATGGTATTATTGTGTTCGAATGCTCTATTCATTTTATGGGCTGTTGATTGACATTTCTAAATAGGTTTGGTTTAAACAAGTTAGATAGTCGTTTGCGTGCGACCAGTAAAAGCTCAGACTAGCCTATAGCCTGGGTGTGCAGTCAAACAAAATCTAGATGCAGATATTTCAGACCAAAAACTTGACAACTAGCTTTACTGACTGACTTTGATGCAATATACGAGGGTAATTCAATAAGTAAACGGCCTACCCTACTTCTGATAGAGATAGATCGCGTTTTCTTTTATAAAACTGATCTCTAGCAAGATAACCTTCGACCTTATCGACCTAGTTTTAAACTCAATCACGGTTTAACTTACGGTTTCCTCTTTAATTGCACGACGGTGGGTCAGTCCTCAGACTCTATGACGGCTCTGACGTAAAGCTTTAATCGGTGGGTTGGTGCCTGATGCTTATCTGTAGCTGGACCTACCGTGGCTCAACTTGAGGTTTTCTTTAGCTCTGACTATCTGTGAGTCATGAGCCCTTTTTTTTGTTTCATCATGGTGTGTTAATTTGATTAGAGTGTTTCTCCATGATGATACATTGCATTAATTAGATGGCCTCCATGCGAGCTGAACATTTCTTGTACTTCAACAACAGCAGAATCTAGGGCGAAGATTTGGTACCAGTAAAATGCATTTAAGCCCCCCGGTGGCTAAGTCTACTGTCCGTTCTAAGGCGGTGGTCCTGTTGTTGTTGACTTTTTGTTTATTTGTTACTCCCATTGTGGGAGTCTGTAATTGTTCTATGTTTTTGTACGTTACTTTATGTCCATTCTAGTATTGCAATCATCTTGATGGGGAAGAGAGAGCTGGTTGCTTTGTTTAATTTGTCTACCTGGTGTCTCGTGATGGTTGAGCAGCTCTTCCTCGCGGTGCCACGGGGTTGTCTGCGGTTTGTGATTGTGGTATTTCTTGATCATACTCACTTACTATTTTTTATGTTTGAAAAAAAAAATGTTGTTTAAAAATTTAACAAAAATATAGCCACTATTGAGCATGTTGAAAGTGTGCTAAAATGACCAGGAAATATGCAACACTTCCATGTTCAAGAGCCATTTTCAAAAGGCAAATTGCAATCGTTTTACTTGTAACTAAGCTATAATTGAAGCCAATAGAAAAGATTTACACTTTTAAACAATGAGAATAGGTTTCAAAGCTTTTGAAAAAAAATCACAGTGTTCAAAATTAATACATGTAGTTACATTTTCCCTTAGAAGAAATGGAAATTTCATTTGTGAAAATTTGATAATCCAAACATTTTTTACCGCTTTCTATTTTGACCAAAATGTATTTACAATTATATTTAGATATTAATTGATATATTACATAGATAGTTGTTAAAAGTTTTACTTTCTGAGAGTTTCCAACATGTCTGAAAAGAGCTATGGTCCAGTGTCCTTAACCATGGCCATTTAAGTTAGTATTGTGATTTATCAATACTGATTGCCTGAAGTGGTGTACACGTATATTTCAATAATGGTATGTATGCTTTATCATTTGAGGTCGCGTCTTGGAGTGAAAGTACACCATGCAATAAAATCAATAAACCACTAGTGGTTTACAGATTTTTGGTAAACGTTATGACGTCCATAACAACGTTGCGTACATAATGACAAAATTATAACGTTTTTACAGCAGACACGAGATTTCAAAGTAATTTTAATGTCATATGATAAATCGAATCTTACATTCGTGCTCTTGTGTTATTGAATTTATTAAACTCGTTGCGAAAAAGAGATAAAATGCTCGGCCAGCCTCGCCCAACTCGTTTAATAGAGAGTGGGATGAAATTCCCCTTAATATTCGAAATTCAACCTCTCACTTAAGATTTAAACAACAACTTAACAAAAACAACATTAAGGTACCAGTCTATTACAGTTCGGGCAACATATTGCTACAAATATACCATACTAGGTTAAGAACTAAATGTAGCTCTCTAAACCAGCATATACACTCTAAAATATCATTAACGACCCGTTATGTGCTTGTTGCAGTGTAGAAACAACAAACCACTTTCTATTAGAATGTCCGAAATATATTCAAGCTAGAAGAGATATGATTACTACATTGTCTACTTTTTGTGTTCCGAGTCTAAACAACTTATTATATGGAGACTCAACACCAAACGCTTTGTTTTAGATTAAGGAGCGTCTCTCTCTCTCTCTCTCTCTCTCTCTCTCTGTACTTCTATATTGACCAATTTGTGATGCATATAGAGTTGTCATGACGTATTGTTGTAAATATGCCTATATGTTAAGACAGTATGTTCTCATAGGAAATTTCTATTAAAATGATCGATGATCATTTGATCTTTAAATCGATAGTGTTTTAACCAGAATGTATATATATCTATATAGCAACTTATATTTGTTGGGAAACGGATTTGAATAAGTCGTCAAGACTTCTTTCTGAATCCCAGTTTATAAACTCTGTAATAGATTAGTATGTATGCTCTTGTTTGTACACATGTAATGAGTTTATCAAATAAAATGTGTTTAAACTAAACTAACTATACTAATAAATTCAATAAACCATGAGCACTCATGTAAGATCCTCTATAAATGACATATTCAAGGTGAAACTACTTAAATTATGTCATTATAGTTTGTAATGCCAACATTTTTTATATATGGAGGATCTAACATGATTGCTTATGTTTTATTGAATTTATTAAACGAGTTGGGGAACAGTGATAAAATGCTAGGCTTGTCGAGCATGTTGTCACTTCTTCGAAAGTTAAATAAATTCGAGAATGTAACCCCGTTTTTTTGTTTATTGAAGCAGATAGCTTAAGGATGGTGATTCTGATGTTATTGTTTGTTCATTGTTGCTCCCATTGTGTGTGTGTGTGTGGGGGGGGGGGGGGGGGCTTTGTGTTGTATTCTGGTTTTGAGATACGGCTCTATGTGTTCTTTCTGATTTGCCTACATTTCGCTGAGGAAAAGAGAGCTGGTTGTCTTACTTTAATTGTATTTTTCCTTTTATGTTTTTGTTTATTTCTCACGGTGCAATGAGGTGGAAAAATCGGAACTGCCTCGGCCAATTCCGTGGAATCAGACCTCGGATGTACATCGGTGATCTACGTTGATAACACGACGCTGACGTTACATAACGTGGCATTGACGTCACAGAAACCATGCCAAGGTCAACACAATAACAATTGTGATTGCAACAAATGATATATAGCGATATTATATTGAAAATCATAAACTTAATCTATTTTGTTGATAAAACATTTGGGATAATATAAAAAAATGGATTTTAATAGGACTGGATCCAGATGCTACAGTACTATTTTTCAGGTGTGGTACTTGATTATATCGATTCCTTAGCTTTGCACCCTTACTAAATTTAAAATAGTTTTTTTTGTAATCGCGTTCGTCTAAATTTTGCCATAAATACGATACGTTGATATGGCCATCATTTCATAACGTTAAATGTTCCCACGAATCTGAAAATCACCATTGGTTTATCGATTTTAATGCCTAGCGTTATTTCACTCCCAGAGGCGACGTCATCTGAAAAATAAGTGGTTCATATTTGGGATACTAATTGTATTTGGTGTGTAGATTACATAACAAGTACCAGTAAGTTGGTATGAACTTGGAGACAAGGGTCAAGATAAAACCTAGTGGGTGCTAATAAATGTTATCGCGGAATTAGCGATATTATATTGAAAAATCATGAACTTAATTTATTATGTTGATAAAACGTTTGGGGTAATCAAAATAATGGATTTTAATAGGACTGGATCCAGATGCTACAGTTCTATTTATCCTTACGCCAGTCCCGGCTAATAAAATGGAGTTTTTTGAAGATAGTACTACACGTAACACGCCTTACGTACGCACGAGGCTTGATTCGATTCTCGAATTGTGCCGAACTTTCCCGATTGATGGGATGGACTGTGATATGCTATTGAGGCGTATTTGGATCATACTCACAGGTTTTAGTATGGAAATTCACTGTTTCTTTTGTTCTACTTGAACATTTAAAACAGTATGTGTTGACCATTATCGTGACATTATCCCTTTTTAGGCCAAAGTAATTATCCATGAAGTCTAATACACTTAAGTGAGGGTTGTTCATTATATATATTTAGGGGTCAAAATTTAAAATATTATAATTTCCCCCAAAATGAATTTCTGAACTCTGATTCTTTCTTAGCAAAAAGTGCAGGCCCTGTTGAAATGCCGCCTTGTCAACGGGGTAGATAGAGATAAAGATAAAGAAGCTTTATTTAACGTCGCTTTTTAAAACAAACAACATTAGCTCTGTAGAGCTTTTATTGCGACATAACAATATATTTTAACAGATTCTTACCTGCCTTACTCTATCTTCCTAACACAGCCCATTTAATGCGAGCGTACGCAAGGGAGCTGCTTGTACCATTTATACACCTTTGGTATGGTCCGGCCAGGATTGGAACCCACGACCTCCCGCTTGGAAAGCGGACGCTCTACCCACTGAGCTATAGAGAAACTATTCGTCGTTAGCATGATGCTCCTCGTAATGACAAACAAAAACATAAGTCGTTTAAATAGACATTTTTTATTGAATTATTATTATAACAAGCCTCCAAATAATAGACCGTAATAGAAAAAAAATCTTATTGCCCAACAAAAGCATATGAGCCGCAACATGAGATTTCCAACAATGTAGTATGTGCAACCAGCAAAGCCTCAGATCAGCCTGCGAATACGCACAGTCTGTTCATATAGCAAGAAGTGAGCAAAGCTCAAATACCCCCTGCGGTAGCCATAAGATATTGTAACACTTTCAGAGAAAAGACAAAATTGTCAAAGATTTCATAATCCCAAATGAGAAAACTTTGATGAAAAATGTCCATATGTGTTATATAAGAGTGATAGAAGAAAAATTGAAAATTTGAAAAAAGAAGGCAAAAAGGGGTATAAGTATATTAATTTGCATTTACACAATACACTTTGCCTACCTAAAAATGTACACACAATTTCATAATCCTAAATCAAGTAGTTGCTGAGAAAACTGACGAAAAACGTCCATATGTGTTATATTGGAGTGACAGAAGGAAAAATTGAAAAACAAGGCAAAATGAGCTATAGCATCTTTATCTTTATTTACACAATACACTTTGCCTACCTGAAGGTGTAAACAAAATTTGAAAACACTAGCTCCAATAAGAACCGAGAAATCTGCGACAGAGACTTTCATGGGAGAGAAACAAAAATGAATAAATAAAGGGTCTGATAAGCAATAAGTGGCTGTCTTTTGTTACACAATACACTTAATCACTATTAAGCTTTGTACCATACTTCAGAATCCTAACTCAAGTAGTTGCTGAGAAATCTTTGACAGTAAAAAATTTCCATATGTACTATATAAGAGTGAAGGAAGGAAAAAATGAAAAAAAATGAAAAAGAAGGCAAAATGAGGATAAGCATCTTAATTTCCATTTACACAGTACACTTTGCCTACCTGAAGGTGTACATAAACTTTTAAGAGAGAAACAAAAATAACTAATAAAGGGACTGATAAGCAATAAGTGGCTGTTTTTTGTTACACAATACAACTAATCACTATTAAGCTTTGTACCAAATTTCAGAATCCTAACACAAGTAGTTGCTGAGAAATCTTTGACAGTAAAAAAATCTATAAGTACTATATAAGAGTGAAAGAAGGAAAAATGAAAAATTGAAAAAAATAAGGCAAAAAGAGGATTAGCATCTTAATTTCCATTTACAAAGTACACTTTGCCTACCTGAAGGTGTACACAAATTTTTCAACAACTCGCTCCAATAGGAGCTGAGAAATCTGTGACAGAAATTTCCATTGGAGTGAAAGAAAAATAAATAAATAAAGGGACTGATAAGCAATATGTGGCTGTTTTATTACACAATACAACTCATCACTATCAAGCTTTGTTTGAAATTTCAGAATCCTAACCCAAGTAGCTGCTGAGAAATCTTTGGCGTAAAAAAAGTTTACAGACAAACAGACAAACAAACATAATTACAGAAAAGGCAAAAACTATATACCCCTATATACTTCGTACTGGGGGTATAAAGAGCCTTTGCTAGTCGCTTGAATATTCTATGGGAGTTAAGTTATTGACTGAACATCATGGAGTTTCTAAGCTTAAAAGAAGGCTGCACATGCTGTTCTGAATCTGTACTTGTCAAAATGCCAAATTGTTGGAAACCACATGCCGTGGCTCTATTATGTTGTTAGTACTCAATGAGACAGCAGATATATTTAATTTTTTTGTGTAAGAAAATAGTTTCAATTTTGCGTTCAACATACTTCCCTATCTGAACCTATGGATTATATAAACTTGCATGATATAATGAATAAATGAATGAAAAAATCCTCATGTCTACCCCATTGAAGTCAATAATTGTATAATTCTCATGTCTACCTCATTGGAGTAAATAATTGTATAATCCTAATGTCTACCTCATTGAAGTAAATAATTGTATTATACTCATGACTACCTCATTTAAGTCAATAATTGTATAATCCTCATGTCAACCTCAAAGAAGTAGCTAATTGCATTATACTTATATCTACCTCATTGAAGTCAATAATTGCATAGTACAATCATTGACTTCAATGAGGTAGACATAGAATTTATCTCCCAAAAAAGTAATATTCACTGATGCCAACGTTGATAAATCCTCATGTATATCAAAATTGAAGGAAATAACTGTTTTTATGTAACTTTTCAACTGTGAATAAAAAGTTTCTTCTTTGACTTTTGTAACTTGATTTGTATTGTTGAAGTCATGTTCAACCTAAGGACATATTATAAGTTTAAGCAACTGTTTTTAGAATATTTAATGTTGAATCTCTGAATGCAGAATGTAGTTCTTACATTTTATTTGTTCAAACAAAGAAAAATAAACAAACAAAACACAACTGCTGTTAATATGCATTAAAAAGTCTTTAATTTACCTGTTGGAAGATGAAACAGCAAATCGTTTCAATTACATACAGCTGATGCTAATTTCATACTCACCATGTTATTTTTTAGCTCTCTGGAGTGTGATATAAGACAAGTGTCAATTATATCAACCTCTGGAAAATATGCTATAGTTTGAGCTGGTTTTCATCCTATATCAACCTGTAGGCCAGCTAAAACAAGTTTTCAGGTCGACATATACAGCTGCTTTCCAAATTTTTTATAGATAGCGATTTTTTTCATAATTATTTACATACCCTATACCTGTGTGAGTGTTTGTAATAAACTTGTGCTTTGTTTGAGATATGATTTATTTCTGCTCCTTTATGCACGACATATCTAGTTATTGTGAGCAAGAATATGGCTTGTTTTTGCAGATGTTTGTATCAAGTTTTAACTTCTAAAAAAGTTGATCATATTTTGAGCAAATCAAAGTTGCTTATCAAAACTCTATTTCGAATTATGAGATAATAAGGAGAGCATCAAAGAAAACTTTGGTAGGAATCTATAAAGTCATGTAAACGGTGCATTGTGAAAATACTTTAAAAAATGAAGCTATCGAGTGTATCAACAATGAATCACTTGATTGTCTTTGGTGTATATGCACTAGTAGGTTGCACAAATTATATAATTTTACATAATTACTTTTAAATGATATTTTAAGTGCATTTTGGGTGTTCAAATTTGATGCTACATAGCAAGAGCCCAATTATTAGGAGAAAGGCCAAAAGGAGTGTACGGTACTTCCAAACAGTGTAAATGGGCCAAGAGGGTTCGAAATTGTATTGAAATTGGGAAATTGACATATTTTTAGATGCCACCACACTCTAAATCTATTTCTTTTGCAAATCTTTTCTCATCTGGCGTCTGAAACACGAACCAATTCATCCACATTATATTGATGGATGGGTAAAAATCCACTGGAGTCGTATTAAGGGGACTATCTCGTAACTTTTAATGGAGTCTCTCAACTTAAGCTTGTTAATGGAACAATCACCAGGAAGGCATATCAGGATAATATTAAAAGCGATATAAAACTCCAGTACGAATGCACTATACCCCAAGCATTCAACAAGATAACGCACCTTGCAATAGCTTTTCAAATTATTCACACATGATTCATATTAGAGTTTAATATCACTTTTGATATTTTCCTGATATGCCTTCGTGGTGATTGTTTCATTAACAAGCTTAAGTTACGAGACCCCTTTAAAATTTACGAGATAGTCGCCTCAATACGACTCCAGTGGACTTAGCCATCCATCAATGTAATGTGAATAAATTTGTTTGTGTTTCAGACGCCAGATGGAAATAGGTTTGCAAAGGAAATAGATTTAGAGTGTGGTGTCATCTGGAAAGATGACATTTTCCCAATTTTAATACAATTCCATTTAACTGTTAGGCAGTACTGTACTTTCCTTTTGGCCTTTCTCCTAATAATTGGGCTCTTACTATGAAGCATCAAATCCAAACACCCAAAATGCACTTAAAATATCTTTTAAAAGTAATTATGTAAAATTTTTATAATTTGTGCAACCTACTAGTGCACATACACCAAAGTCAATCAAGTGATTCATTGTTGATACGCTCGATAGCTTCAATTCCTAAAGTTTTTTCATAATGCACCGTATACATGGCTTTATAGATTCCCATCACAGTTTTCTTTGATGCTCTTCTTATTATCTCATAATTTGAAATAGAGTTTCGATAAGCAACTTTGATTAGTTAAAAATATAATCAACTTTTTTAGAAGTTAAAACTTGATACAAAACATCTGCAAAACAAGCCATATTTTTACGCACTATAACTAGAGATGTCGTGCATACAGGAGCGGAAATAAATCATATTTCAAACAAACACAAGTTTGTTACAAACACTCAAACAGGTATAGGGTATGTAAAGAATTATGACAAAAATCGCTATCTATAAAATTTTGGAAAGCAGCTGTACATTTATAAGGAAAACTTGGGACAAATTGGGATTCTCCCCAGCCATATAACAATACAGACTGTCACGTTATATCAATATTAAAATTCACTTTTATATAACGTTTGAATATTATTTTGAATTGATCAGAAAAAGAAAACTTTCAAAATTTTCATTTTGAATTAAAAAACTAAATCACTTTAACACTACAGATATTCCCAGTTGCAGAAACGTTTTAAAACCACTATCATGACCGTAGCATATTACAAACAACTAGTTGAATATCTGTTGGCATTTTAGTTTTTATGTAGAGGATAAATGACATTGTCTTCTGTTATTCTAAGCAAGAAAATTGACTTTTTTATAGTTATAGAGATTACACATTTCATGATCCAGTGAAGCTCAATTTACTTGATCATGAAATCAGTAATCTCTATGACTCTACAAATAAAATGCTTTATAACCTCCAGGTCTAATATTTAAGGTACGTTATAAATGTAAAGTATTGCTGGTTGCTTTGCTTTTATTGTCTTAAAGGTGTATTGTTACTATAAATGTTCTGTGGCTCTTCCTCACATTGGTTTGCAGAGTGTGATTCTGGCATTTCCTTATCATACTCACTTACTCTTTTTATCATATGAAATGAGGGGATTATCTGATGTTTGATAATACTCGGCGGCATATTTAAAACGTAACACAATAAGATGCTGTCCATTGATCCGTAGTAACATATAACACCAGATAAAAAGTATTATTATTATTATTATTCGGTTATTGTGTCGGTGTGCCGCGGTCCCTGCGCACGAGGCATATATAGCACACACGGCACACCCAGTTTTATGCACCCACTTTGGCTTCAAAAAAGGAATTCGGGCTGTATCCTGCCCTTATCCTACGCCTATCTGCGTTAAGTAAAGGTGTGGGGCATTAATAAGTTTGAATTTTGGAAATACTCTAAAACAGGTTTCAATCTTGTGAGGGTTGACGAGGCAATTTCGTCTGCACAGTGTCACCCCCACTGTTCCTGAAAGTGTAAGTTTTTTATTCCGCCCGGAAGGGCAAGGAATTTTGTTATCGTTTGTTTAAGTTTGCCGCTCCCCCTAATGGTGAGCTGTAAGTTGATGTATCAAGTGGTGACAACATCCAGGTTCCGCTACGCACTTCCGTCCAGTTCTTGTATACATGTACTCGCGGGCGGTCGGGCTGAGATAAAAAGTAATCAGGTCAGCCAATGAGATAATGTTACTTAACTCATATGCGTAAAACCATTTTTTTTAAACATGCATGCGTAGCAATCCAATGATCCTAGATGGCTAATATATGACTGAATATTCAAAATAGTGTTGTGCACTATGTGTGTTGTAGAAGGGTGGGGTGGTGTACAACGATGTCTCTGGCAAGGTGGCATAGTTGCGCAGACTCTGTGAGACTGCAACATTCAAATAAAACCTTTGTGAAACATACGCTTAAAAAGTGAGAACAATATGCAACGCAATGACAGTAATAGGCCACCTCTTTATTTGTCTGTGACTAAGACACTAAAGGATTGAACAACAAATATTCATATGAAAACCTTTACCTTGTATGTGGATGACATAGGCTGTAGTGCACAGGTTCTAGTACTAACTGTGTGACGATGCTATAATCAAGCTGGAGGAGACTTGGTTGGTTTTAGTATGCAATAAAAGCTTTATATGCAGCCTCGTATGCTGCATCAAAAGTAAGAATTGTGGTAATTCAAATTATAATTGAAATTAATTGTAATTTAATAACATGTTCTAAATCAACTGCATGTAACTGTAATTTAGATATTTCTTAAATTACAGTATTTAATGTAATTAATTACGAGTTCAAACTGTTGGTAATTAACACCAATTATTACTTTAATTACTTTTCGGATCAGTTATGAACTTCAGTTACCTAAGGTTATTATAGATACTTAAAATAATGTTAAAAAAATTGGTTTTGGCTGTTTTAAAAGCATATCATTTGCTGTGTTAATTTCATTTTATAAACATTTGAATGCAGCATGAAACAAATGTCAATTGGAACTTTTCATGCTAGTAAACATAAACAAGCACAGAACAAAGTTACCTCTGTGATTCAGAATGCATCTCTTTTTAAGCATATATAAATCTTTGTTTATCTATTTATGCAGATAAGGCTATGTGACAATCAACCTTTAATAGTTATAAGACACCAAATCAATACAAAAACACGGAATGTGTAAATATCTGAACAATAGTATTTTACTCAGAGAGTAGTGTTGATTATTGAATAGACCCCTTCAACACATTTTTTTATTAATTTTTACACCTTGGATAGACACACTAAATATAAACCAAAATTATGCGAAGGTGAACTACGCAATCTATCCGCTATATTATTTTAAACCCCTAAACCGCCCATTTCAGTCATAAATTTGCTTGTGTGATCAAGTCATTAACTATAAATAATTAGATTGTGTTTATTTCATTATTATTTTTAAGTTGCATCAATTGACATAATAATATGAAAAAAACTTAAGAAAAAATTAAGCTAATGGCCATGTTAAAGAGCTACGTGCATTAAGGGACTATTATGACTATGAGGCTAAAAAATAAAAATTGTGTTTTACCAATTTCTTCTTATGAGTTTATTAGGAGTTTAAAAGTCTGGTATTAATTTGACGTTTATCGGTGCTATGGTAACAAAAATGGCCCCCAAAATAGTCTGAAAATAGGAATGTGTCCATTTTGGTGCAAATTTTAGACATTTGACAGAGAAAATAACATAAAGCACAAGCAAATACCAAAACGATATTTCAACAGATGATGAAGTTATAATGGCACATAATATATTAAAAATATTTTTGTGTTTAGCTGTGCAGATATCTAATTCTTAAAAAATTGGTCTCCCAAAGCCTTAAATGTGGTCAGAAAGGCAATTTCTCCATTTTAAGTAAGTAAGGGTGCAAAGATCAGGAATCGATACAATCAAGTACCACAACTGACCCAGGATACTAATTGGAAAGTAACAAACTCACAGCAGAAACCACAAATGAGAGCCGAGAGGTCAACCCTTTTCCAGCAGGTGACCACAAAGCACATATAAATAGACGCGCACAAAGACATAGCAAACACAAGACGGAACAAAAACATAAAAGTTCTACAAAAGAAGTACCACCTTGGAACGGTCAGCAAAATATTTTAAGCATATTTTGTCAGCCATTATTGTTACCATAGCAACGCTAAAAGTTAAATAAATAAAGCTTTAACATTTGGGTTATACATCTAATCAACCAATTAAAAGAAATTGGTAACACGCAACTTTCAGGTTTTGGCTCCTTTATGCACGTAGCTAATGTTCCTCAGATTTATTAAGGAATTTCTAACTGATTTTGAATATTTCAAAGATGAAAATCTGGTGAGGTCTCGTATGTATGTGACAATGGATTGTAATTTGAATGTAATTAACTACATTTGGAAAAGTAATTTATAACATCAAAAGCCATATAGTTGTAATTTTAAAAAGATAATTCAAACGTAATTGTAATTTTAATTAATTACTTGACAATGTAATTGACCCCAATTCTGATTGGAATATAACAGCTGTGTATCCGAATATGTACAAGGTTTCATAGGAATAACTATATCTGCAAAAAGTAAGGGGAGATATATATGGTTTCCAAGCTGAAGCAGTCCTGACGCTTCTGTCTTTTAAAGGAGAAATCTTTAAAGAGACACTTCCTTGGGAATAAATTATTCACATTATGAGAAGACTTACTTTTTTTTTTTTTGGGGGGGGGGGGGGGCATGCTACATTGCAAAGTATACAGGCAGGGGTCACAGAAGTTCCTACCTTTGTAAAGCCTTTGGGTCTTAAATTTCTGTGTCATTGGCGTATTGTGCCACTAACTGGCTTGAGAACGCTGTGCCGCATATTATATGCTGTTTTGAAGCCATGGTGCCATATGATAACATCCGGTTTTGTTAGGGCAATAGGAAAAATGTAGAGTCAAAATGAAAAAAAGCCAATAAGCAATGCTTATTAGGTACCCCCGCACAGTAAGGAAAAGTGAAAAAATCACGTTTTGGCTAGTGCTTGTTCAATTGGCAGACCTTAGTTTTGAAAACACGCTTTTAGTAGAGTCTGTGCAAATGATCTTAAAGCTTGCAATCTGGAACATTCGTTAAGATCAAAAACGCACAATTATTCACACCAGAAAGTTCGATATATCAAAGCTTATATCAAAAAAATAGTCTAAGTTCTCATAACTGTCATTATGTCAATAAATATTATTTTTAAACCAAACTCCTTCATGCATATGTTCAATTTGTCTACATTGTATAGGCAAAGTATCAAATATTTCCATCAAAAGCTGGGGTAGGAGCTTATCGGTCCATGAAGGCACTATCTATGCATATACAAAAGCCGTATAAGGAAAAAATTGTCTAAGTTCTCATAGCTGTCATTTTGTCAAATATTATGTTTTCATAACCAAACTGCTGCGTGCATATGTTCAATTTGTCTTCACTGTAAAGAGAAAGTATCAAGGTTTTCCATCAAAAGCTGTGGTAGGAGCTGATCGGCCCATGAAGGCAATATCTATGCATATACATTAGCCATATAAGGATAAAATTGTCTAAGTTCTCACAGCTGTCATTATGTCAAAAAATATTTTTTTGAATTAATCTCCTTCATGCATATGTTCAATGTGACTACATTGTATAGACACAGTATCAAATTGCTCCATCAAAAGCTGTGGTAGGAGTTGATCCGCCCATGAAGGCACTATGTTTGCATATACAAAAGCCTTATTAGGGAAAAATTGTCTAAGTTCTCATAGCTGTCATTTTGTACAAAAAATAATTTCTGTACCAAACTCCTGTATGCATATGTTCAATGTGTCTATATTATATAGGCAAAGAATGAAATTGCTCCATCAAAAACTGTGATAGAAGATGATCGGTCCGTATATGGACTATAATAGCATAAACAAAAACCCCTATAAAAAGCGATTTCGAACTACAAAGGGATATAACTCTAAAATAATTAGCCCCTAGCCATTACTGTTTTGCTTAAAGTATTTGTCTTTATATGAGCATGTCTGCTAGGTTCGATGAAATTCTAGCAATGACTCTTCAAGATTTTAAGGAAACAAAACGTTACGGCCGGACGGACGCACTGACGCATACACGGACGGACAACGTGAAAACAGTATACCCTCCACAAACAAAGTTTGCGGGGGTATAAAGAAATACAGATTTACATCATTATTATGGAAAAAAAACATTTTATATCCCTGAAGAAGGGGATTTACACCAACATAAATAGTGTAGAGGAAGAGTTTAAGAGCCATAGCAACTAAAACCTCAAGCAACTGTATGACAGGAAATTTCACCGTTTCCCAGCCGTGTAAATTCTAATGTAATAAAATTTCGTCGAGATTGACTCAGACTTCTAAGAGAAACAGTAGCTCAAAGGTGTTGACAGATGACGTCAGGTGGCATACGAAGGACAGCGGAGGCTGCATTTCCTATGAACTCCCCAAGAGCTGAAGGCTGAATGCTTTTAGGTCTCAAACTCATAGTTTTAATTGAAAAGTGATAATGAATCTATATGTGAAAAATGCGTTTCTGTTAAAATCTATGCAAATCCGAATATGTTACACTGGCTAGCGACATATGAAAAAACGACCATATTCATGACATACACGTAAAAGCTAGTTCTTGAATATCGCGGCCTCTCTAGCTCACCTGAACCTCCGCTGGTTGCCTCTGTGATGAGTACCAAATTCAAATGTGGTGGCCCGATTACCAAATTTTCTTGTTCGTGAGATTAAATACATCTTTTTCTGTGTATTTTGGTCTGCACATGGTATTTTGATACTTATCGCGTATGCCTTCTTTTAACATGTTTAAATGTACATTCTGGCGCATCCAGCTGGGCTAGAAGTCAACTATTTTGTCTGAACCTTGATAGATAGATATGCGAGCAGTGAAGACTAGGGCAAGTCTTCGCATTTACACAGGCTTGCCTTGGCGTTCACTGCTCGACAATGCAATAAGTACCAAAGTCACATGTGGTGTCTCATGGGTATTTATAAAATGTCTGTCGGTGCAACTATCACCATGGTTAACTGTGTAATTTTTGTATTATAAGTTAAGATCACACAATTTGTATTTACGGATCCAGAGGGGGACAAGGAGCCCGGACCTTTATCCCCCAGCCCCTGGAGAATCATAAGTGGCTATGTGTTTGCTTTGTAATACTGTTATGGACCCCCTCGAGAAGCAATTTAACCCTTCCAATTGCTTCACGAGAGAGATCCGTACAGCCTTCTGTGAAATACGTTGATGGCTTAAAATAAAGTTTTAATGCGTCCCCTGGCGGAATTTTCAGGATCCGCGCATGATCTGTGCAATATAATTCTTTAACCCATATGAACTTAGTCAACATATAAATTTTCACACGCCTTGTCTTTGGTCCCACTTCGACGGAATATTTTTTCAAGGAACTGTTTGGTTTTCTTAAAGGAGCCCTTTCTGTCTTTGTCCTTTGTTTTTATTGACTTTGCAGAATGGTTTGGTAGTGTTTCCTCTACTGGTCCCCCGTTAGCCTTCAGAAGAATTTGTTTTAAAACACCCACTAAGAGTTCGTCCACTCGATGGTTTAACGCAGCAGATGTTTCGATATATTTACAGCCATACTTGTCCGCGGTTGTCCGCCCATCTGTAAATAGATAACAAATAAATGTTGATATAATATACAAACCAGTACATATCCGATCCATGATGTTTTGGTATTATCGGTTATGCCCAAAGGTACTATTTGAACGTACCTGCGCAACTATCTAGTCGGACTAGAGGTCTTGATTTTGGCCTTTAGAAGCGCTCCTCTGTGTCCCTACGTTATGCAATTAGTACCAACACTTAAAGTTCATTGTCTACTAAATGCTTGGCTCGTGCCTCTTGTTCTTAACACGTGAAACAGGCTGATAACATGTTTGTTACATTTATAAATGAATCACACATTGCTAAATGAGGAGCATTTATACAACACATACTAAATGGGTAGATTTCACTAGAGACGATCTACAATGTTCGTGAATTTAACTGTGGAGATTTACAATTTTTTGTCAATTTTTTTAACTGCGTAGTACCAGGTGTGCCTATCAAGTGTGGTTTTGAAACTTGTGATTAGCATCTTAGCCCACCTGAGCCAAAGGCTCATGGGTGAGCTAATAGTATACAAGTGACCCCGGCGTCCGTCCGTCAACATTTTCAAACATTTTCTCCTCTGAAACCACGGGGCCAACTAATATGCAGACTCCTTAGGATGAGGGAAAAAAACGTTTTTTTCTAATGGTCCTGGTCACATTAACAAGCTGGCCGCCACGCCCATATATGGTATCAAAACCATTAAAAATTCTTCTCCAGAACCAGAAGGTCGATGACCTTGTAGCATCGAAGATTTGGGGCCTTTCAATTTTTTTTCAAATGATGATCCTAGTTTGACCTCGAACTACTTAACGCCAAGGTCAAATTTGCTTCCTAATCTGTTTGAATTGAATTTTTGAAAAGTTGATCTTTTGAAAAATGTGGAAGCCAAAGTATTTATTCTCACTTGATATGGTTAATCTAATAAGACAATGACTATAAATACGTTCCAAAGGTCAAGGATTACATTTGACCTTTCAACCAAGGTCGCTTATATTGGAGTCCCATCAATATATAAAAATCATAGTTTTCTCAGAAACTATTTGGCCAATTGAACTCAAGTTTCATATGAAGACTCTTTCGAATAGGTTAGTTAAACTTTATACAAATTGTTTTGGTCGCATGATCAAGATGACCACCACGTCCATACATGGTAAAAACCTTCAAAGATCTTCTACTCCAGAACCAGAAGACCGATGACTTTTGGACTTGGTATGTAGCATTCAGGATGTAGTCCCTTATAGGTTTGTTCAAATGATCATATGTTGACCTTGACCTCCTTAATGTCAAGGTTAAATTTGCTTTATATTGCATTTAAATGGGGACAATTTTGAATAATTGATTTTTTAAACTTTTTAAACCAAAGGCAGTATTCTCACTTGATATGTTTCACTTAAGTTTCATAGGTCAAGGTTGACCTATGGCCTACACAGCCAAGGTCACTCATATCGGAGTCTCATCGATACTTTAAACATAATTTTCTCAGAAGCCACAAGGACAATCGAATACGTGTATGGTAAAAAAACCCCTAAATATTCTTCTACTCCTGAACCAGAAGATTGATGCCCTTGGGAATCGGTATGTAGAATTGAGGATAGCTGGCCGACCAAGTTTCTTAAAATAATGATCCTTGGTTGACCCTGACTTAATTAACGTCAAGGTCAAATTTCCTTCCTAATGCATTCAAATGGGAACAATTAATAAATTGATTTTTTTAAAAAACACTTTTGAAGCTAAATCATTATTCTCACATTTGATATGTCTAACCTAATGTCTAACCTAATGAAACAAAGAAAACTACAGTATACTTATCGAGTTATAGCACCTTAAATGAGGGTTACCCTTGTATACTAACAACTCAACGCTTCGAATATATAACTGTGATATAGATAAAGAAGTATCCTCTTGTTCTTATAAGATGATCCTGTGAAAGTTGCAAAAAGCTGGTATGTTTTTTTGCAAAATTACAAGGATTCGTTTGCACCAAAATCAAGTAAGGGTGCAAAGATAAGGAATCGATACAATCAAGTACCACACCTGATCCAGGATGCGGATGGGAAAGTAACAAACTCACAGTTATACACCACAAACGAGAGCCAAGAGGTCAGCCCTTCCCAGCAGGTGATCACAAGACACAAATAAACAGACGCGCACAAAGGCATAACAAACACAAGACAGAAAAAACCGTAAAAGATCCACAAAAGAAGTACCGCATTGGAAGTCTTCTTATGTTTGCAAATAAATGGTAAACGAAACACCACCTTTCAGTTTTCAGTTAAACGTATCTCTAACAAACACATGAAGCAATATTAAAACAAGTTATAACTCAGAGACAATATGCTGATCGCTCATACTGAGTTATTGCTACAAATTGTTGATAGATGGTGAGTATTTTCTAAGCGCTGAAAAGCATTTTTTTAAGTAATAAATGCCTTAAGTGAAGGAGTTATATAATTTATACTATTTTTTCTCATACCATGGCGGCTTTATTTTATATTTGAACGTAAACTTAAAATTTGACCACTATGGGCATTATATACAATAATATTATTCACCTGGTCTTGAGGGATAGACAAATGGAGCATATTTTAATTAAAGTAAACACATCATTAGGAGGCAGTAAAATGCTTAAAAACTATATAAAATGTGATTTCTATTTAAATTGAGGACAGCACGTTTTAAAAACTCCCCTATGACATATTTAGCATACATATATTTTCAACAGGATACAGCGTTCGTTATACATAACCCGTAGATTACTCAAATTGTCGTTATGTATAAAATTAATGACGTCACAAACGTGCCTATTTACTCGCTATGAAACAGGATTATATAAACATTTTCCTGTAAGCAAGTTTATGAATGTTACCTTGACTTGCATCTAAACTTTGGTGTGATTTTGTCTAAAACTTACAAAGATATGACACTATATCCGCACATGTACCAAACCGTTTATTGCAATTTGCTTCAGAACAAAATCAGTAAACATGCGTGGCCTTTATATAAGCGTATGTAACTTGAGAAATATTGTGAGTGCTTCTTTATTTTGGGTGCCATTTTAAAGGCGACAAATAGTTATTTCCAGAGAGGTATGCTATTTTGTCTTAGCATATATATGAAGAAAGTTATGAAGCTACTTGCATTCATAATTGAACAGCCCTTGTATATTTAACTCTTAGTATGTGGCGCAATTGGAGTTATTTTTGTGGTTTGCTGATATTAAGATTACCTTCCTCAAACTATCTTAAGGAATACCATGAGAAGTTTCAACCAGAGGGCGAAATAACAATAAATAGACCAACAACAGCAAATCTGTCTCGACGCTTTAGACAGGACAACCACGAGTTGGCTTACATATTTTACAGGCATAATCGGCACCTAAGATTCTGTTTTTGTTAAAATTCACAAGTTGTATAGCTAACATTATGGTTCTCTTAAAGCTGCATAGTCTGTAACTTTTGATCTTCTAATTTTAAAAATAATGTTTTTATTTTTTAAGAACACAGTAAAAATACTCAAATTCAGGTAAACATTTTACCATTTTCGTAAATCTTAACAAGTTATCACTATCAAAACAACTGCATTTATGTTAAAATTCAACGGTCTAGAATTATTGGAGGGACGCAAATAATTACCCACAAGAGAAATAAACACCTATATGATAAGAAAATTCACTTTTCCATGCAGTTTTCAGCTGTCCTGAACATTTTATTGTGAAAACATAGCTTAATTCTACTTTTACAAATGATTTAAAAAGAAAATAAAAATTTTCGAAAAATGTTCATAGTTACAGAGTATGCAGCTTTAAACAAATGCAATTTTAAGTTTCCCTAGTGGACGTTTGGTCAGTATTTAGCGGACAGCGATACTTTGAACCCTTTCTTCACTTGCAATGATAAGATCTTATGCGTTATTTATTTCAGTCCCAAAGTCAACAATAAAGTTAAAGGAATTAAAATTATTTCCTTAACCCATGTAAGCCTTGTGTGCTTTTATGAAACATTGAAAAAAACGTGCAGAATCAAAGCGCGGCGTCTGATCAGATTTTGTACTGTTTGCTTACATAGTGTATTTTTTAAAAAAATAATGAAATTGAATCTTAATTACTACCTTACAAACCTTAAATTCGAAATAGATTCGTCCAGTTGTTTAGGGGGGAATCTTCCATTTGGGATAAATGGGTTAAAATGTTGTTTTTGTCAGCATTGCAAATCAAAGAATGTCTGGAGCCTATCACAAATACAATTGCTGTTTCTCTAAACTGCCTCCTCTCTGCTCAAAATATCTAAAGAGACACTATGTGCTTCTGTCATTTATTATACGTATACCTATAAATGATACATCTTTTGATCTGTCTATTTTCTGGCCATCTGATACAGAAACTGAGGTTTTCTGATTCCGTATCACTATCTTTTAAAACGTGGCTAACGTCGATTACCTGCTTCTGTGGCGGCGTTACGTAAAGTTATATTCAAGCATGGAGCCAGTGACGGAAAACATGATGACGTAACGTCAAGTAACGTAACGTAAAATGGCAAACGTTCCCGCAATTTTTTGGGATTAAAGGCCAAAATAATTTATAAAATCAGAATAATGTCAGAAATAGGAATATAATAAACATATTATTATGATAGTAACTTGATCTGGCGTACAGTATCACGTCTCGTGGATGAGGCCATACCATTTGATCACCCTCGACGATCCGATGGTATGCCCTCATCCAATAGACGTGATGCAGTACGCCAGAAAAAGTTACTATCATAATAATATGTATATATCACCATAGTGTGGCCCATATAATAGTGAAACTTAGTTATGAAAGTTTAACAAGTATTTGCCTTACGATTAGTTTAGTGGCACATGATTGTTAAGGATATACAACTCGTTTGCCTTAAATATCTGTAGAACGTATGAGAAACAATTAAAGTGTGTTTTTTTTCAAATCCAAATTCGAAGAAGAAAGTGCTAATCAAACATCTTTATTGCCCTTTTGTGTGGCAGTAATCGCTATATGTAATGTTATAAACAGATGCCAAAGATTCTGCTGTCTTCCAGAAAAAGCCAGCATTTTCAAGAAAATTAAAGATTTCAAACCTGGAGCCATATAATTGGGGTCCCTCAGGGATTTGGGGGATCTGGGGAAAAGGGTTATTTATTTACAGGGGGCTGGGGAGCATTGGTAATTATTTTAAGGGAGCTGGGAAGCAAGCTGAAAAGTTTAGGAATTTAGGGAGCCCTGCCAAAACGTAAATAATACATTTAAAAAATCTTACCTTAAAGGAAATGCCTCCATTTTGTTTCATCTTTTAAATGACTTTGGCTTCTGGGGCCCCCTTGTAACTTTAGATGTATTTATGCTACTCTAGATTTATATTGTAGAAAAAATATGGCGAATAATATTTGGTGTTGCTAATTTATTATCCTTAAAATTGTTGATTTTTAGGTTGATAATAACGTACTCCAGAACTCTGGGAATGCACCAGATTGCACCCTTTTTATCAATTTCTTTCGGAGGAGCAAGCCCCTGCACCCCCTAGCATGAGTGGGAATCCACATTGTTACAGGGCTACCTGTACACCCAGTATGTAATTCTCTCTCTAGTTAATTAGGTGATTATTATTAAAACTTTGAAAGAGATGCTGACCACATGTATACTTACTTTATAAAACTGAGGTTTAACATGCATATATGGCCTAATAGCAATTGTAAAAAAGACTTTATATGGTTACAAAATAATGCTTTCACTTTGTCACAAAACATCTAGTTTAAAAGCCCCTCCCCCATCAAAAAACATGGTATGTCGCTAATTAAAACCAAATTAAATCTAGAAAGCATTAATTCCTACATACCTACTCTACCAGGTATAGCAACAGGCTTTTAAGGATGGCCTCATACTTTGAGCTATATATCATTTATTTCAGTAAAATAATTATATGTCATGTATTCCTTGACTAAACCACGTCTTTAAATGTATGCAAAATATTAAATGTGCATTAAGTCATGCACTTGTGTATAGCTCCGTAGTTTTAAGTATGTGAACTTAATCCCACGGAAACAAAACACATTCAGAGAGAATCGGCTTATATTTTTGGGGGATATGGGGAGAAGGTGAATTATTTTAGGGATTTTAGGAGCAAAGGCAAAATAATTTCAGGGAGTTGAGGATTTTTTGGGAGAAATCAATGTATTAATGCTTAGGGAAGTAAAGATCAAAGACCCCCTGGGGCATTATTATTGGTCAGTGATTGGTTTATATCAAACTATAGTTTGATTCAACACTTTGGCCCTTTTGGAGAATAGACCAAAATAAACTTACTATTTTCCTGTCGCACTGCCGAGTGATTAGTCATTTGGACAGGGGGTTAACATTATATAATCTATGGAAGGTATAAAGTATTTCTTTAAATATTTGAGCAGCGTATATTGTCGTTTACAAAAGACAAAACCATGAGTGTGAACACTTTGAAGGGAAATACCATACGAAAGAGTACCAAACATTACTACCCAGCGTCATAGAAAAAACTATTACGATTTAGGCTATGAAAAATAATACAATCATTTGCATGAAAAGTTAACCTTATAGCCTCAGCAGTGCAGAACATGTGCACTTGTTTTACAATCTCTGATGCCAATGAGTACTAACGGATAAGGTTAACAGTAATTATCATATTGATTAGTTAACCCTTTGAATGCTGGGTATTTTTCATGCTATTTTGTCGTCTGCTTGCTTGCTTCAAAGTTAGTTTTTTTTCCACACAAATCTTTCAGGAACACTATCAGAGAGTCAAACAGTTTGGGCCCAGATCAGGACCGACACAACGTCGGTCCTGATATAGGTCCAAACTGTTTGCATAGCTAAACGTCGCCTCTAGCTGGCAAATAGTTAATGACGCTGGATTTAGAGATAGGAACAAAGAAACAAAGCCGATAGCTGTGAATAATAAGCCTATATGAGTGCAGTAGGGGCGAATGACATTTTATGATCCAAACTCCTTTAACTCATCACTATTAAAGCAACCTAATGCTTACATTCATATCACGTTATAATGCAATGGGGAATTGGCAGTAGCAACATGCTCTTAGGGGCTTAAATAGATATTTAATTGGCTACATATTAGAAACGCATTTTGTAATCGGTATAGAAGAAAAATAGAATGTTTGCAATTGCTGTAGACGCTCTGCAATCTCCTGCAATATCGTCAAACGCGTACACTGTTGCTACACTTAGAGCGCGATCACAGTGAATGACTCATTTGCTAACACTAATGATAAGAACCATTTACCCATGGTAATTTTTTCATTTTGTTCAAATTTTAATAGAACATTCTGAATTGGGTTTTTACTGTTTGCCTATGTCCCAAAAAGGACAGTAGGTTTATATGCGTTGAGACCAGGCCTCGAGGTAACAAAACTCTTTCTACATGCTAAACTCAACTGAGCAACTGTTGGCACTCTAACATAAATAAGCAATATCAATGTAACAACTGAGTAGTTTAAGTAAGAAATCATCTTCATTTTTCACAAGTTTAGATTTTATGAGCACTTGTAATATGAGCCAGCGCATGAGATTTCCAACAATGTGGCATTTTGACATGTGTAGACTTAGATGAGCCTCTGTAGCCTCCTTTTAAGCTTAGAAACTCCAAATGGTGTTCAGTCAGTAGCTTAACAACCATAGAATACTCAAGCGACTAGCAAAGGCTCTGACCAGACTGCGCGTATGCGCAGGCTGGTCTGAGCATTTGCTAGTCGCACATACCACATAGTTCGAAATCTCATGCCGCGGCTCATATAATACTCAATTTGTTGAGCAGGAAAGATGTTTATCTCGGGGTCAGTTCGCGTTAATACCAATACAACTTCTGACTCAAATATACGAGTATCTGCATTAGTTTCAGAAAAGATGAGTACAATTGAGGTATAAGGCAGGTTTGAATAGCTTAATTCTACAAGATTATACTTTTTTTGCAGTTTGACACGTATTGCAAATATTATATCAGCACTCCCATGTCGTTATGTTTGCAAATGATTGTGCCTAAAATTGTAAAAGGCGTATTATTGCAATTAGCCGTTCAGTATTCACTGAGTATAGCAGTCAGTCACAGAGGACAAAAGGTGACCAAATATATGGATTTGTTCCTGACCAACCACAAAATAGCTTTGGCTATTCAATGTCTCCACTATTCACACACACACACACACACACACACACACATACACACACACGCACGCACGCACGCACGCACGCACGCACGTGTATTGAATTCAACAATTTTGCTGCTTGCCACGACTATTGACTTTACAATTCTATTAAAGTTGAAGTCAGTTTCATACCATTTGTTACGCGAAGCAGCAGCTAGCTTGCGATCAATTTCTCTGAAAAGCTGTTCATAGCTACCATTTCTAATTATCTCGACTTGATTTCCACTTAGATTTAAGAATATCATCAAAAAACTTTTCAATGTGCTTTTTTCTGAGTTTAATCAATGCTGTGATGCAATGGAACCAGGAATGTTAAAATCGAAAACTGCGCATTATAATGAACACAAAACGTTTTGATGAGCCCAGGCATGAGGATTCGGTGCATATGGGATTGGCGAGCAGCGAGGGCTCAGACGAGCCTACACATCTGGCCAAATAATACTGAGATTTATAGCCAAAGGCTGATACATAAAGTGTTGGCATATTTTTCATCTGTTGATCCTTTCGCGGGCATACAACTGTATCTCAATATCGTTTCTTGTACAATGCAAAGCTTTATTTTGGAACATGTTGTCAAATTACGTCAGAAGATTTGGTAAGAATAGTTTGCTACCATGTCTGCATTAAAAGGTAGATCAAACATGGAACAAGCTCCATCTTCTACATTTAATTTTCATAAGTGAGAAATCGCATATTTTGTAAGAACATGCCTAGATAATAAAATGTCAGGCAAGTCTCAAACTCAAAATTAAGCGTAACGATTGGCTGCTTGCGGACACGTGTCCGCAAGCAGCCAATCATTGCGCTTTATTTTGAGTCTGAGAATGAACTAATGTTTTATAACCTCGAGGCCTGGTCACGTCAGCAGAAACATTTGTGACTGTTCAAAACTTCCTAAAACCTAAACTAACGAAATTCAAATCATGTGCACACAATATAAGCACGTTTAAAGTTTAAATGGTCAAATTAAAAACCAATCAGGAAATATATTATAGACTGTCATTTAATCCCTATGCAGCATTGTGATGTTTAAGAATGTTCCAATAACTCTTTTATTACTTGAAATGGAAATAACTCTTCAGGGCCCCCATTATACAGGAGTAGAGATTTGTACATACAGCACTTCATAATTGCCAATACACCTGTTTGATATAAAGTTCTGACATGATTGATTTGGAACAGTGCTTTTAAATGACGTGATAACATCGAGAAAGCATTTGTGTATCTGATTGGGTCTGATTGTTTCTCTGTGATGATCAATTGAGTAATGTTAGGAAGACTTTGTGTGAGCGAAGGAATTAATTCATTAAAACATTACCTGGGCAATGAATTTGCCATTAAAATATACTGGCGAACTTGAATAGCAGCTGTCTATCGGTATCATAAACTTCGCAAAAGCTTTTCTAAATTTTATCAATGATGCTATGATTTTATATCTAAATTCCAAGTTGGACTTCAATCTCTCTTGCGCTAAGGACTTTCGGAACCTGAGTTCTATGGTGACTTGGTGTGTAAATTGAAAAGGATTGTGGCTCTAATAATTTTTCAGCGCAGTTTATTAAAATAATTTCCCATTATAAAAAGATTGGCTATAACATTAATGTATTGCAACAGACTGCATGCTTGGTGATCAACCCAATCGTGGTTGGCAATTTTGCTTTCCTATTTACTTGCACGCCGGTGGGTCGGACTTCAGACTCTTTGACGGTTCCGACTTAAGGACTTATCTATTGATGAGATGATAGGGGCCTGATGCGTTGGCTGTTGTCAGGCCCACTGGGGTTTAGCTGTTGCATTTATTTTGCTCCAGTATTTAGTTTTATGTATTGTTGAGTCCTTATCTTTGCGTTATCTCCTTTTATATTTTGTTTTGGATAAGTAAGGGGTCTCTCATGCAAGCCAAACATCTATGTATCTTGATTCATATCTGAACTAAGGGTCAGGTTGGCGCCGAGAAACTGGTTTAAGCCATCCAGTAAAATATTTTTACTGACCGTTCCAAGGTGGTACTTCTTTTGTGGATCATTTGTGTTATTTATGCCTTGTGTTTTTCATGCTTTCACGTTTGTTCATTGCTGCCTTGTGGTCACATGCTGGGAAAGGGCTGACCTATTGGCTCTTGTTTGTGATGTTTAATTGTGTTTTTGTCACTTTCCTGTGTGGTATCCTGGGCCGGGTGTGGTACTTGATTGAATCGATTCTTGATCTTTGCCGCCTTTCTTACTTTAACTTATGTCTCGAAAAAGAAGGTAAAACACTCATTTTAATGTTACGGTAAAAGAGTGTTAGTTTGCTATTAGCGCATGAAAAAAACGTGTCTGATTTAAGTATATTAAGCGCATTAAAATGTATTTTTGGGGGGATAGGGTGCATCTGTTTCATGTGACAAAATGTTATCAGTGGAAGATGCCCTATTTCTATAAATCAAGAAATACTAGAAGCATCAAATTTTTGTCCTGGACTTTGCTAGTTATCGAGATATCACTCTCATATTGATTGGCATGTCTCCGTATTTGACGCCGGCATTGACGTTTATCTGTTTATACACTTAAATCTCTACTTAAGAAATATTTAAGTGACTAAATTCATACGAAGAAGTAACGTTTTCGAGTATATTATTTTTGTATATTCGTACATTTAAATCTTTTAGGTGTTGGCTGAACCCAACAAATGATGACAATGAAGAAAATGAAGTTCGCATACAACTGTCTTTTGAAAGATATAAAGGGAAGTTAGTGTTGCATTTTTAAAGTCTGTCAGTATATATTAACGCCCAAAAGCGGTGATTCTGATGCTATTTGTTCAAACTGTTTTGCTACTGACACTTGGTGTGTGCGTGAGAGGGGGGGGGGGGGGTCATGGATAGTCCTGGTTTGTTTTAGTTTGTGAAGAGAGCGTTTTGTTTGCCTGCATGTTGTGTTCTTACTTGTACGTGTGCATGTGTGTGTATGTGTAAGGTTTACCTTTTTTTCTCTCTCTTCATTTTAGACGAACCTTGGTCTCTGGTCTGTGATTGTGATTGTGTCATTTCCTAGTCAGCATTACTTCTTATTACAACTGACATAATCATGATTTGAGCCGCCACATGAGATTTTCAACAATGTGGTATGTGCGAACAGCAAAGCCTCAGATCAGCCTGCGCATTCGCGCAGTCTGATCAGAGCCTTTCTAAGTCGCTTGAAAATTCTTTGAGCGTTAAGCTATTGACTGGACGTCAATTGGAGTTTCTAAGCTGAAAGGGAGGCTGCACAGATTGTCTGAGTCTACACTTGTCAAAATGTCACATTGTTGAAAATCACATGTCGCGGCTTATCTAACTAGTAATATCACCTTCAGATGTAACTCGTCTTTTCCGTACCAGGTCTGATTTATTCGCCACCAAAATGACTGCCTTCTCTGGTCCCACTTCTTGTCTAAGACTGTCTAATATATCTACTGCAGTTTCAAATGATGTTTTATCTGTTAGAGAATACACAACCACGTAACCATCCAGGGAAAAAGTTTCTAACTCGTCCTGTAAATATAATTGATAACAAATTGTTATGAAAAGCTCTCAGCAAACAGAATCTTAGGTCAAAATCCCTAGAAGATGCCCTAGCGAACATCCAAGGTAGACACATCGGCTGGTCAACGTTGGTGCGTCGCAATTGCTTATAAGATCTGCGTTTTAAATGCTGTATCATTATAAGATCTGAGTTTAAACAGTGCTCTTTCAATGGCGTGTCACAATTTCTCTAGAGATAATATTTCCCCTCACTGATATTTACTTAACGTGACTCTCCAATTAATAACTAGGGAACCGAAATCGTAACACAATGTATTTGCACCTGAGAGGTAAACGGCTGATTGTTATTTGTACTAGTCTAAATAGTGCTAGATATGAAATCACTTTATATAGCAATGTGAAAACTTTGGTTAAATAAAGCAAATTCGTGGATACTGAAATCCCTTTTTTTTATTTAGACTTGTCCATAAAAATGACATAGTCCCATCTTAATTTATGTGAAGGAGGAAGATTTTAGATTTAAAAGAGTTAATGAATAAAGCTGTTCCATCGCTCCATTTATTATGCAAAGCAATGGTATCGATATCATAAACTTCACAAAGCATTTCTTCTTCGTCAGAGTTGATATTTTTATACAAAGTTGGCTCGTTAACTATGCTATATGGCATATCAGAGCCCATTTATTATGCTGATCTAGTTTATAAATTCAAACGAATCATTGGAAATACTTCTTACCCTGATCGATTCAAAAGTATTAACAAACACTATAAAAGAGTGTGATACAACATTGATAGTATACAACAATGCAAATGCGATATTCTGCAATTAAAACTGTTAACCCATGATTAACGAATGCAGTTTTCCAATGTTTCAAATGGACGAATGCTTTTTGAAATCGAGGGATGTCAAGTGTGTCATTTCGATTTCTATTTTATTTGTAGGCTAACAGTTGATACTGACCAGAAGCCTTATCTGGCACGGCAATCGTTGTCCATATGGGCGTCGATGCGAGAAACACTGCCTTTGGGATTTTCGACCAGAGCATGCTCTAACCAATCTGCTCATCTACAGAGACTATCTAGAATGTTGTGTACTTGTATGAAGCAGGTTTAGATATTATACTTTGCAGGGGTGCTGATCTGACTGCACGTTGTTCGCATGCAGCAAAGTTAGGTTTCTTTCGACGTTTCGTAATCATCAAATAATAGGGCACCGGACTTGTATATGTTTGCATGGATGTTTTTTACTTCCCACTATTATCAATTGGAGCAGTCCATTTCCAATTTCAGGGATGTTGGGTGGTATTTTTCTCTCAAAATTTTGATAGAATATTCTGTAAGCAAAAAGTGAAGCTCCCGATCAGACACCGCATCATGCGATGTCTGATCTGGATCTGCACTGTTTGCCTATGTCCCATAAAGAGGACGCTAGACTAATATAGTTTAAACGTAGGCAATGTGATAGCATTTTTTAAACTATAATTTTAATCGTTCAATGTGTCTCGTGCCACCTAACCTGCCAAGGATATTTCGAAATGTTTACATTCATTAATCGATGCCAGAGTGTCAGAAAGCTAATTGATCGTTTCCACTCGATCATTTCGTAAAACTATTAAGGTGCAGTGACTTCAAAACAATAGGTAATCAAAATTTTGAAACGTTGATTGTATGATTAGTTTCTTGCCTGTTAACCACATTTGTCGTCTGCTCTCTCATGTGTTTATGGTCTTTGGTAGCCTGTTTTGTAAATATTATGGACCAAGATCAAACTACTTCCAAATGAGCAGTCTGATCAGGATGTATAATTCTTACATCCATGATCAAAAGTAGTCTGAAGTACATTTCAATATATGCAGTAGGAGTACAAAGCAGACGGGAAATTACTGGCTGGCTGAGGGTTCAACAATCTAGTAAACAGTTATATAGTTAGTCTATCATAAGGCTTAGAAATATACAATAATTACAATATCACTATTTCGTCCTAATTTTCATATAAAATACATTGCTCGTACTTTGTGGCTAGTCTATATACCAGTGCTAATTTTATAGACTAGCCATGGACATAACAATTTACGGGAAAAAATAATTACCATTTTACATGTACATGTATTACAACCAACACTTTTATTAGCAAACTAGTGATTAGTCCAACAGTTGGCCTTCGTATGTCTTGTATAGTTATTTTTGACCTTTTTCTAATAACAAAATGACAGGTTGACTTGTCACATAGCCAAGTGATCCAATTATTTAGCTTGTGCTTTGAATCACAGTTGATATGCTTTCTTCTGCAGCGGGAAATTATCAATGCCTCTGTGCATTTCAAAATGGTCTGTTCCGTCAATTTCCTGTCGAATCAAGAACTTTTGACTGCAAATAAACGTCATTTAGCTTGCTTGTAAAATTCATTTTATGTGCACGAAAATATCTCAGAACCATGAAGTGTTTAGATGAATGAAGACACCGACGATTTTTATTGCGATCAGATTTAAACTTTTTGCAAGTTCAATGAAAGCGTAAAAGGTGACTTCCGGTTTGTTTGTTTAGTTGCTTTACGTCCCATGTCAACAATTATGGTCATGGCGGGACGGTTAGTTCACCTAACCATACTTTTTCCCGGGCAAGCTTGAACAAGCAGTTAACCAGTATTTCGTGCACATACTTTCACTTGTAACTGACAAAAAACCCTTCTTGAATGCTTCAGCGGAAAAGAGGAGAATGGCCGTAGAGATTATTTCATGATCAATCTTTACGAAAGTATGGGACCGGTTCGGGATCGAACTCGTGACCTCTGGATCTGCAGTCAACTAACATCTGTTGGACTTCATCTTCTGATTTGATACAAGATAGTGCTGATATTCTAAAATACATGTGATTGAGCAAAGACCTGGGATTCCAATAAAATGGTATGTGCGAACAGCAAAGGCTCATACCAGACTGCGCAGTCTGGTCAGAGCCTTTGCTAGTAGCTTGATTATTTCATGACTGTCAAGCTCTTGACCGAACAGCAAAGGTGACTTCCGGTTTGTTTGTTTAGTTGCTTTACGTCCCATGTCAACAATTATGGTCATGGCGGGACGGTTAGTTCACCTAACCATACTTTTTCCCGGGCAAGCTTGAACAAGCAGTTAACCAGTATTTCGTGCACATACTTTCACTTGTAACTGACAAAAAACCCTTCTTGAATGCTTCAGCGGAAAAGAGGAGAATGGCCGTAGAGATTATTTCATGATCAATCTTTACGAAAGTATGGGACCGGTTCGGGATCGAACTCGTGACCTCTGGATCTGCAGTCAACTAACATCTGTTGGACTTCATCTTCTGATTTGATACAAGATAGTGCTGATATTCTAAAATACATGTGATTGAGCAAAGACCTGGGATTCCAATAAAATGGTATGTGCGAACAGCAAAGGCTCATACCAGACTGCGCAGTCTGGTCAGAGCCTTTGCTAGTAGCTTGATTATTTCATGACTGTCAAGCTCTTGACCGAACAGCATTTGGAGTTTCTAAGCTTCAAAAGGAGGCTGCACAGGCTCGTTTGAGTCTATTCATGTCAAACTGCCACATTGTTGGAAATCTCATTTCGCGGCTCAATTATTTTTCGGAATTTAGGTGCTCACTTTGCAATGTACAGACAGGGAGACGAAAAAGAGATTTCTATTAACAAGTGTAGATATGGTCAACCAATTTATGCCTAATGGAACGTCCCTCTCGTAGCAACTGAACCAGACCATTTCCCTTTTAAGGGTTGTTTGGGGTTTATTTTCATTTTTATTAAAATTTTAATAGAACATACTTTAAGGAAACAGAGAAGAACCTGATCAGAGGCCACGTTCTGCGGCGTCTGATCTGGATCTGCACTGATTGCCTATGTCCTACAAAAAGGACGCTTGGCTTACATGTATATATGGGTTAAGTGCTGATTCGCAGAGGCTCGAGAAATGGTGTGCTCATAGTATACAAGTGAGCCGTGACATGAGATTTCCCATGAGGTGTGTGGGACCAGCAAAGCCTCAGATCAGCCTGCGCATACGCGCAGTCTGATCAGAGCCTTTGCTAGTCGCTTGGATATTCTATGAGTGTTAGGCTACTGACTGAATAACATTTGGAGTTTCTAAGCTTAAAAGGAGGCTGCACAGGCTCGTCTGAGTCTACAGTTGTCAAAATACCACATTGTTGGAAATCACATGTCGCGGCTCAAGTATACTTTGATCAGACCGCTCAGGCCATTTTTATTTTTACTCGAACCGTTGTAATAACTGGGCGTAAAACTCTATTCCCATGGACTTCGAGATAGCGAAAACGTACTGCGCCATCCTGGAATCGACTGTATCTGACTGCATAGGTGCGCAGTCTTATCTGCACAGTTTTGCTGTTCGAGAATTTTATGACATCACTATGCTTTCCATGACGTTGACGAATCGTAGCTTTACAAAATCATGTCTTAGCCCTTCGTACATGTTTACTGATGGATTCTTCCTTCTGGTATGATACAACAAACTTGGGACAGGCCATTGTATACGTTAGGGTGGCAGGTTATAGCTTAAAAATATTGTACTGAGTTATGTGTGAAGATCTTTTGGCTTTAACAAAGAGTGTAGACCATGATGAAATGCCATTTCATCTGGTTCATCACTCTTTGTAGAAGTACCCTTTTAGGGGTTTCCCGAATACAAAGGGTTAGTCATTTAAGTATGCAATGGAATTCTGTGATATTCAAGCGTATATGTTTAAGTCAACAATCCAGTGATTTCAAAATATAGATGTACCTTACCTCAAAACCTTCATTGTCAAGGAATTCTATTGTGGACTCGTCGCCATCAACTAGTAACGTCACAGTCCTGTCTTCTTCGGACTGGGCTGTAATATAGAGAGATACAAATATTTAATATCAATAATCTATGACCACCAAAAATATTTGAGCCGTGACGTGTGATTTCTAACAATGTGGCATTTTGACAAGTGTAGACTCTGACGAGCCTGTGCAGCCTCCTTTTAAGCTTAGAAACTCCAAATAGTGTTCGGTCAGTAGCTTGACACTCTTACAATACTCAAGCGATTCGCAAAGGCTCTGATCAGTCTGCGCGTATGCGCAGGCTGATCTGAGGATTTGCTGGTCGCACATACCACATTGTTGGAAATCTCATGCACTGGCTCATTTGGTTTACAACTCAATTGGTGGGCCAAGGGGGTGGGAGACAGGGGACCGAGACAACCAAAAGTGCTATGGGTTCCATTGGAATATGCATTAGGACACCCTTAGTAAAGCTTGCACCCCCCTGGAAACGTTTTTCTTTCTCATTTTTCCATGAAATAAACTCTGTAAAATGAACGTCTGTAAAATAATATGACTACATACAAACAAAAACAGTCAAATATATTGTGGGTTTGAACCCCCCCCCCCCTGACACGTTTGGTTCCAAATCATATTCGTTTCTTGTTGTCGTTGCCGAGTCAGAAAAATAGTAAAGCGAAATATCGATGATTCAAAAGCTGATAGTTCGAAGGTACTGCTTACGTTAATTTTGGAAAGCACTGGCTTCAGATCAGATGACTTGTTTCTGAAAGACTCTAGCTAGTTCCCTTATTCGATAGTTTAAAGGTTTGTTGTAGGTACTTAAGCGAGTCTTAAAAGTGAAGCATTTCTTTTTATGTACTCACAATAAATCATCTGGTAACAAATAGTGAAAAAAACGTTTGATATATACTTTTTTCATGGCAAATAAAAGAAGTTGCCATGGAAATTGTTTATATCAAAAGTTGTCTTATCAAACAACTGATAGCTCGGGTTAAACGGCGATGCCCATAGGCTAAAACTTCGCAAGAGTCGTCTGGCTTCAAAGGAATACAAAAGAATACAAGGCATCAAGTTTAAATTTTCAGGATTTTCTAGAATTAATTGTTTATTAGATTTTCTAGAATTAATTGATCAAGTGTTTACAATAGCAATACTCGTCTATAGCAATACTCGAGCTGCAAATAGTTTCTTTTGCGCATATTTTCCCGGAAAGCTCAATTGTATCGCCGTTGAGTAGCCTGATTGTTTAAATGCTTTATATTTTCTCTCTCTACATATAGCTAATCTGTGTTCTTTTCACCTCTTTACCTACTAGTGTCGTCTGCTACTAACCTTTGCAAAAGGTTCGGATCCAGATCAGGCCCGACAAACGTGGATCCAAACTGTTTGTCACTCTGATTGTATCGCTGAAAATGTTTTTCTAAAAAGTTGTTTTGAAAAAAAAAGCAGATTAGCAGACGACAAAACGCATGCAGGCAAAGTTTAATAGGCTATTTTCTCTCCCTGTGGCTCATCTGTCGCCTTCGTGAGAACGTGACAGTTTCACTCCCATCTGTATTTGCCTTTTTGTAAACAGTTTGATATGATAATTGTTCTGCACAACAATCTATAGGCTTATCAAGTTGTTATCCAGCCATTGAACCCGACAATCCACTTTATAGACTTAAAAGTGTCTGTCGTAGCGAGGCAACTTCCCAGGATAACATACTCATAGAGATTCAGAATGAGATAATTACGAATATTATCAGGAAGTTGACGATAGCGCCATCTGGAGCCATTCCGGTCTATTTTGCTGCACTAGAAACAAATTGAATTGTTAGTCTCATTGGTTTACCAGCCTGCGTTGCATTGTCACATAATTATATCTCATATTATTCCTTACATTACTATTTATGAATGCTAAAAACGTTTGCAGGTTTTTCCTGCGTTGTTTTATTGTTTTTTATTTATTGTTGTTGTTTTTGTTGTTTTTGTTTTTGTTGTTGTTGTCGTTGTTACAACTCGTGCAGGAATACCAGACTGTCAAACAATTGGAATCCATATCAAGCCCAACAATATGGTTTGATATGGGTCCAGTCTGTATGCAAAGGTATCTGAACATTCACATATTCAGGTCAGCCCAAAATATTATACATGTAATCAATCTTACCACATATGACCAAACCAAACTTAACTATCCTGATTGGTACATGCAAGCTGTTTTGTATTTGGTCTGAATATACATTGTACATCCGCTTCCAAACTTAATTTATCTGCAGGACAACGGTACTAGAAAAGCTGCTCGTCCAAAACTCCACTGATCAGATATACCATCAGTAACAATTTCTCGTGAGCTAGTTCACATTTACAATTTTGATTGTTTTTGCGTAAAATGTCAAAGTTTACATGTAGCTACAAAAAAGCATTTGCGGAATGAGATTTCCAACACTTTGACATTTGGACAAGTGTAGACTCGGACGAGCCTCTGCAGCCTCCTTGTAAGCTTAGAAACTCCAAAATTTATGGTGTTCAGTCAGTCCTAACAATCATAGAATACTCAAGCGACTAGCAAAGTCTCTGATCAGACTGCGCGTATGCGCAGGCTGATATGAGGCTTTGCTGGTCGTACATACCACATTGTTGGAAATCTCATGCACTGGCTCATTTGGCATGCATTTTGTTATAAAAGCCCTCCTCTGATAGGCTGAAACTAGCTCTCCATGGTTATGACAGACTTTGATGTCTACCATCAATGAATTAAACTTAGCCTAGGACAGGAAGACATCACATTTGCCAATGCTGCCAGACAGCTAGAAATAGATTGGACTAAATTTAGCCCAGGACAGGTAGATATCACTTCTGTCACTGCTGTCTGACAGCTAAAAATGGACACTAAAACTGACATCAGAAATTTCACACAAGACAGGGCCGGGGATGAAAATACACTATTGTGATTTATTATATATATTTCATAGATGTAGAATTTGATCATTTTATGAGAACAGTAATTTAAAAAATGCATTTCTTTTGCACATCTCATAAGAGTTTCAAAAACTTGAAGAGCAATTTTTGGAATAATCTTGTTTTCAGTTCACTATGAACATCTGACTACTAGAGTAAATTTATATGAAAAGACTTGATATAGAATTATGTAAAGAGAGACAGTGTCATATAACAAAACAATTGATGCATTCTTTTGAGGTTAACATCAGGCTCTGTCAACCCAAGAACAGTGATGTTCACCTCGCTCGCTAAACATCACTGTTATCGGTTTGACAAACTCTGGTGTTAACCTCAAAATAATGCATCAATTGTGCAGTTTTGACATATGGGCTGAGTGACGCTAATGCAAACACCTATACTTTGTGGAGTTGTTCAGATGTCGCCATTGCATTACTGGCGAAGCTCTGCAGTTTGTATGTACCGTGCTTCCGTAAATTACTAATTAATTCATAATGTCAGGAAACTAATCTGTTTGGATGCAATATGGTAAGGCATCTACATTGGAGCCATTTATGTTTGTCTGCGATGCAAAGCAGTATTGTTGCATACCCAATTATTAAATGACGCCACAATGAACGATGCAATTCATGGTAACTAGTGCAAGGCCATATAAACCAACCTAAGTCATTAAAATTGCTTGCTACAAATGATCTCTTCCTTGGGATAGTCATTCAACTCTTTGCCTACTGTGCCATTTGCTGATAACGTTTGCATAAAGTTTGGACCAAGATCTGGATCAAAACTTTTTCAAAAAAACTTTCAGGAATGCCTTTGGAGTTTCATTGGAACTTTTTCGAAAATTTTTTTCAGAAATGCAGTTGGAGTGTTGACACTCCAAAGGCATTCCTGAAAGAATTGTTCGTTGACACTCCAAAGTAAGTAAGGGTGCAAAGATCAGGAATCGATACAATCAAGTACCACACCTGACCCAGGATACCAATGGGAAAGTGACAACCTCAAAGTAGACACCACAAACGAGAGCCAAGAGGTCAGCCCTTTCCCATCAGATGATCACAAAGCACATATAAACAGACGCGCACAAAGACATAGCAAACACAAGACAGAACAAAAACATAAAAGATCCACAAAAGAAATACCGCCTTGGAACGATCAGTAAAATATTTTACTGGAGGGCTTAAACCGGTTTAACGGCGACAACCTCACTCTTAATTCAGATGTGGATCAAGACACATAGATATTTGGTTTGCATGAAAGACCCCTAACTTATCAATGCATCATCTCCTAAAACAATGTCATATAAATCAAGATATAACAAGGAGATACAGCAAGGAAATTAAACTGAATACCGGAGCAAAAGAAATCCAACAGGTAAACCCCGGTGGGCCCGACAAACAGCCAAAGCATCAGGCCCCTAAAGTCATTCCTGAAAGGTTGATTTTGAACGAATTCAACAAAAGACCATAAAGCATGAAACATTACCCATTAGGTAAATAGTAAAAGAAGATCTTTAAATACATGTACATATAACAATCTTTTATTTTGATAGTTTGCAATTTACCTCCTGTGCTAAATATTTTTACCGTTTGCGCCCCACCAAAATAATAATTATACAAATAAGACATTGTGTCTGGTCAGACTCTTTACTGTTTATGAAAAAACGTCGTTTATCCCTGAACTTACAACTGGATATCTTGCCATGTAAGATACACCACCTTTTCAGATACCTCTCATATTTACTGTATTGTTGCACGTTGACCTGATTAGCGTTGTATATCTCAATGCATGTATCTGAATCCAGTCAACATGACGTTGCACGTTTCAAATGACGTCGTTGACGTCCAATCAACGCGAAAATCAATATCTATGTCAAAGTCGCAATTTCGAACCGTGAACCAATACCAGGTTCCACTCTTTTGATATCAAGTTTACAAGGCTCTGCTTCGAGAAACCATGAAGCGTTCTCAAAGCCATACCTGGTAAATTTGATATATTAAAAGATACTCAGCCAGTATTCTCTAAAAGCAAGGGATAATCCACAAACAAAAATGCACATAAATTAATGATTGAGACAGCAGGTGAGCTTCTGTTACTTATCGCATTGTCGCACAACGAAGGCTAAGGTGAATCTGCATATACATGTACGCGCAGTGCGCAGATACTTTCGACCTTCATTAAGCTACCAATTGTCTTTAAGAGCTTTGTTTTGTCTACTTTTGAGTGGCCAGTTTATACAGATTTTACTGTACTGGCCCATTTACTGCAAATTGTTACTCTACAACTTGTAGAGGAGTGATTCAAAGACTTTTCTACTTAATGCTTCTATATTTTTTTTATTTCTAATCAACCCATTTATTCCAAGTGCTATTGTCGTTCAGACTGATTGTGCATTGATCGTTTTTATCGAGGTCACTGCCTGGAAAAGATCTGGAACTATTTGATGTAGCTCGGCTTAGAGTTTTTCTTCAACTCTGGCAGCAAACAGACTAAAGAGAAAATCATTACGCATTATCAGTTTTGCCGACCGTCATCCATCTTAGAGAAAGTTCCCAGTCATTCTAAACGCATTTTATCATCAATCTACACAATTTCAGTCCGTGTTAATTCGAGCTGGAGAGACTGATTACTTTCTAGATGAAATAGATATGTAAATCTATATATAAATGAAACTGAAAGATTGATGGGTCTAGTACTTAAAAAGGAAATGACTTTGTTTTGGTTGGTCTGTGTTTTTCTGGCCATGTTTCTTTTCTAGTTCGGCAAATTCTCACTGAGGAAGTGAGGGTCAGTTTATTGGCTTCCCCTAGGGCCACGATCGGCCCACCAGCAAAACGCCATTTGAATGACGTTTCGCTGACGGGCTGATGGTTGTTTGCTTTTGTATGTTTACTGAGTTCATTCATTCTTTCGTGTTTGTACTACCATCTTATTACATGTAGTCTAGTAAATAGAGGACCTTACCCGAGTGCTCATGCCTGATTCAATTTATCAAACAAATCCAGGAAAATAGATAAAATGCAAGTCTTGTAGAACAATGTATGGCTTTTTCGTCACGAGTTTAATAAATTCAATAATTGAGGAGCACGAATGCTAGATTATGTTTATCCTATAATTCTAAAAGTACTTTGAAATCGCATTTTTGGTGTGCAAAGCATAAAAGTTTGCCATATAGACAATGTAAATGACATTGTTATGTTCGTCATTATTGCACATTAAAGAAGTGTCGCACGCTACTGACAGTCATGCTTTAACCAGCAACAAAAAAACATGTATTACGTGTAACAATCGGTACCAAATTCTACTGATCTTACTCAAAGGTTCACAGAAGGCTCTACGAAGACAGCAGGGGGTCTTGATCCTAATATGTCCCTATTACAGTGGCCGTTTGTCATGTTGTAGCAAAAAAATCACACATAGAAAGTAGTTAAACGGGGCGGCGTAGTGCAGTCGGTAACGTGTCTGGCAACAAATGCGAGTCTGACTCAGCAGATCCAGGGGTCGTGAGTTCGACCCCGGCCCTGGTCCCATACTTTCTTAGAGATTGATCATGAAATAATTTCTACGGTCATTCTCCTCCCTTCCGCAGAATCATTTAAGAAGGGTTGTTGTCAGCTACAAGCGAAAGTATGTGCACGAAGTACTGGTTATCTGCTTGTTCAAGCTTGCCCAGGAAAAAGTGTGGTTAAGTGAACTGACCGTCCCGCCATGGGCATAGCTGTTGACTCGGGACGTAAAGCAACAAAACAAACAAACAAAACGAAAATAGAAAGTAGTTTTCTTGGATTTTCGAAGCATGCATAATTGAAGAAAGATATTGTCTACATTGTTTCCGAGATAACTTAACTAGATTGTTAACGTAATCGTGGACAAGGATATTGTAATGTCTGAGAGGTTTGACCATCATTAATAATCCTGACAAGTTAGACTAGTAATGGACCAGTCCACAGGATAATGGTACTTGTCGCATTTGTGTGACGTCACTCTTCTAACACTTAACCCTTTGAATGCTTTTACAAACAGAGCAGACACAGATCAGGCAGCTCTTGTAAGAGCTGCCTGATCAGGGTCTACTCTGTTTGCTAGTGAAATATGATTATATATGATCCTACACTAGTGGACCTGACAAGTAATTTCTTTGTTATATGTCCAAACGTGAAAAGTTATCTATATATCTATTGATAGTGGATGGAGCTTAGAATGGATATTCATGAAGGAAAGGGATAACTGATACTTGAGGCTTCCCATAAAGCACACACATGCGACCCACTATCGGCACACAAAGCAGTGTCGAACGCTACTGACAGCCATGCACTAACCAGCAACAAAAAAAAAACAAAAAAAAAATTGTTTTACGTGTAACAATCGGTACCAAATTCTAATGAACTGACTCAAAGGTTCACAGAAGGCTCTACTAAGACAGCAAGGGATCTTAGTTTTAATGTGTCGCTACTACAGTGGTCGTTTGTCATTTTGCAGCAGAAATCACCATTAGAAAAAGGTTTCTTGGATTTTCGAAGCATGCATAATTGAAGAAAGATATTGTCTACATTGTTTCCGCGATAACTTAAAGCTGCATAATCTGTAACTTTTGATATTTTCATTTTAAAAATATTGTTTCTATTTTTCAAGAACACAGCATAAATACTAAAATTCAGGTATACATTTTACCTTTTTCGTAATAATTAACAAATTATTAGTGTCAAAACAACAGCATTTATGTTAAAAATCAACTGTCCAGAATTATTGGAGGGACGCAAATAATTACAAACAAGAGAAAATACACCTATTTTTATAAGATAATTCACTTTTTCATGCAGTTTTCAGCTGTAGAAATTAGATTTATTATGACAACATAACTTTATTCTACTTTTGCAAATGATTTAAAAAGAAAATATTTTTTTTCGAAAAATGTTCATAGTTACAGAGTATGCAGCTTTAACTAGATTGATAACATAATCGTGGACAAGGATATCGTAATGTCTGAGAGGTTTGACCATCATTAATAATCCTGACAAGTTAGACTAGTAATGGGCCAGCCCACCGGATAATGGTATTTGTGTGACGTCACTCTTCTTACTCTTAACCCTTTTGACATTTTTACAAACAGAGCAGACACAGATCAGGCAGCTCTTGTAAGAGCTGCCTGATCAGGGTCTACTCTGTTCGCTTGTGAAAATATGATTAGATATAATCCTACACTAGTGGACCTGACAAGTAATTTCTTTGTTATATCTCCAAACGTGAAAAGTTATCTATATATTTATTCATAGTGGATGGAGCTTAGAATTGATATTCATGAAGGAAAGGGATAACTGATACTAGAGGCTTCCCATTAAGCACACACATGCGACCCACTATCGGCACACAAAGCAGTGTCGCACGCTACTGACAGTCATGCACTAACCAGCAACAAAAAAAAAAATTGTTTACGTGTAACAATCGGTACCAAATTCTCATGAACTGATTCAAAGGTTCACAGAAGGCTCTACTAAGACAGCAAGTGGTCGTTTGTCATTTTGCAGCAGAAATCACCATTAGAAAAAGGTTTCTTGGATTTTCGAAGCATGCATAATTGAAGAAAGATATTGTCTACATTGTTTCCGAGATAACTTAACTAGATTGATTACGTAATCGGGGACAAGGATATTGTAATGTCTGAGAGGTTTGACCATCATTAATAATCCTGACAAGTTAGACTAGTAATGGACCAGTCCACCGGATAATGGTGCTTGCCGCATATGCGAGACGTCACTTTTTAAATACATAAAACGCTCACCAGTAAGCATACAAATAATCTGGAAAAACGGATCCTTCAGAAATAGAGAGAACCTACAATCTTATAAAACAGTAGACTCGGTTGTATTTAGTCTGTTCATGAGAACTAATGGAAAGTGCAACAATTTTACGCCCCCTAGCACCGGTTTAAGCAATATTCTGCTTTCCGTCAGAACCCATTGTTCCCGAAGGACTAGAATATGGAAAATATCAACACTATATCGATGCACAGTAAATGCTGGCAGCCATTGGCCAACCAGCGAAACGACATCCGAATGTCGTTTCGCTGGTGGGCCTGTGGTGGCCTGAGATTGCATGCTGGCTGGGTTGTGGTTTAGTCTTGAAATACATCTGCATCATAGCAGGTACATGTATGGCAGTTGCTTGGTTGTCTGTCTAATCCCTTACTAGTTTCCAATGCAATAAGATGTATGTACCGGCTCAAATAAGTTACATAATATGCATGTACACCTCAAATACGAAAAATTCATCTGTTCATTGGATCAGAATATGCTGTCCAGGTCACATGATCAATCATAGGTTGACCTTGACCTACTATATGGCAAGTTCAAATCTGATGTCAAATGTATTTATAAAGTTAGTATGCTTGCTAGATATATTTAACCTTATGTGGCAATGACTATAGATACTCGTACATACTACATGTACATTTGAACTTAGTTACACACTTTTTAAGTCAATGTTTACCTTTAGCTATTCAGCCAAAATAGTAAGTGAGAATGATCCGGAAATACCACAATCACAAACCGCAGACAACCACGCGGCACCGCGAGGAAGAGCCGCCCAACCACCACGAGACACCAGGAAGACAACCAAGCAAAGCAAGCAGCCCCCCCCCCACCAAGACCGCCACAACACCAGAACGGACGCAAAGTAACGCACAACAAAACATAGACCAACCACAGACTACCACAACGGGAGCAACAACAAACAAAAAGTCAACAACAACAGAACCACCGCCCCAGAACGGACAGCAGTTCCAGCCACCGTGGTGCCCAAATGCACTCCACCGGCACCAAATCCTCGCCCTAGACGTCGACTCCGCTGCCGCTGAAGTACAAGAAACGCCCAGCCCGCAAAGAGGCCACCCAACTAATGCAATGTATCACCACGGAGAAATACCCCAATCAAACCAACACACCACGATGCGACAAAGAAAAGGGCTCACGACTCACAGACAGTCAGAGCTAAAGAAAACCTCAAGTTGAGCAACGGTGGGTCCAGCTAAAGATAAGCATCAGGCACCAACCAACTGATTAAAGCTTTACGCCAGGGCCGTCACAGAGTCTGAGGCCTGACCCACCGTCGTGCAATTTAAGACGAAACCATAACTATAAACAGTGATTGGGTTTAAAACTAGGCATGCAGACTGTCGCATGCTATCCAAGTTATATCCAACCCTTATAAAACGTTTTACTATCTTTTTGAATTGATCACTGAAATTAGGTTTTCCAACAATTCGATTGAATTTATAAACTTAATCACCATAAACTATAGGTTCTGATTTGCCTTGTTCGCTGAAATTAGTTTAAAGATATTTTATTTGATCAATCACTTTTACATAGGTACAATATCATAGAAGTAGGATCTGACAGTAAGCCGTACGGCTTATTTTAGTCATATCCTTAGTATGCTCAAATCGGAGGGCGCTCATTATATTTAAACACATTTCTGATAAACCAAAGGGTCAAACGAAGACAAATTTCACAGGAAGCAACAACTTGACGAGACAACGCAGGCATAATTATGCCTATACGGCCAAGATATTTTGACCAAATGGCCGACAAGCCCATAGTTGGTAAACACCATCGCAATATCCTTCTCTGGAACCAAAGGACCCATGACCTTGGTACATGTATGTAACATTGTGAATATGGGCCCTACCAAGTAGTAGTTCAATCATTGTATTCCGCTTGTACATAGAGATATCCACGAGCATATAGCGAGTGAATTATCTAACGTACAGGTGAAAACCATGGTATAACCAATTCATACCACCTACATCAATGTAGACCTTGCACGTTACGAGAGATTGCACGCCAAAGTTGGTAATGGTACTATACGTTTGTTCAAGTGATGATCCTAGATTTACCTCAACCTAGATTTAGACAAGGCTAAATTTGATTTCACGCGCAATTATACAGGGACCCTCTTGGAAAGTTGATTTTAGATACTTGTTGAAAATTCATTAAACTTTCTTAATATGTTTGACCTAATCATAAGGATGCAATGGCTACATATTGATAATACCAATTGGTATTAACTTGGACGTAACTTGGTCAGAAATGTAGTTCAACCATCTTTAAGCCTTATTGATCATGTTGATGGTTTTAATGCGAATGCGCATCTATCGTGCCCAGACTCGGTAGAACCTCTGTGTGTGTGCAAACATTGGAGGCTTTATTGAAACTGTGTGGAGGTCGAAAGTGTGATTTTTATTGGAACCAAAGGACCCAAGAGTATAGGCCTTGGTACATGTATGTAACATTGTGAATGTGGGCCCTATAACCAAGTAATAGTTCAACTATTGTAGAGATATACACGAGCATATGGCGAGTGAATTATCTCACGTACAGGTGAAAACCATGGTATAACCAATTTATACCACTTACATCAATGTAGACCTTGCACGTTACGAGAGATTTCACGCCAACGTTGGTAATGGTACTATACGTTTGTTCAAGTGATGATCCTAGATTTACCTCAACCTTGATTTAGACAAGGCTAAATTTGATTTCACGCGCATTTATACAGGGACCATCTTGGAAAGTTGCTTTTAGATACTAGTTGAAAATGCATTAAACTTGCTAGATATGTTTGACCTAGTTATAGGGATACAATGGCTACATATTGATGATACCAATTGGTATTAACTTGGACGTAACTGGGTTACAAATGTAGCAAAATCATCTTTAAGCCTCATTGATGGCTTTATTGCGAATGCGCATCTATCGTGTTCAGACTCGGTAGAACATCTGTGTGTGTGCAAACATTGGAGGCTTTATTGAAACTATGTGGAGGTCGAAAGTGTATTTTTTTATATAAGGTCTCGATTATTAAATCTAGAAAAAAGTAATCAGAATTGTTTACGCATGTGCGAAATATGTTTACACATGAGCAAACTACTTACTATTACTCCCAGATTGCTAAGGATATGCCAGAAGATAGCTCAACAATTGCATGCCTGATGTCCTTTAAATGGACAAAAGAGGATTATACAGGAGCTTCAGCTAGATTGATTTAGCTAGATATAAGAAGGATAATGCAATAAACGATACATTCCAAAGAGAAATACGTTAACACTATTCGATATCAATATGCTATGTCGTTTAACCTATATATTACGTCTGATCATAGTCAAACAGTGCAGACCCAGATCAGACGTATGCTTACAGAATGTTCTATCAAATTTTGAATAGAAATGAAAAGTACCACCCAATAACATTACAATACAAATTGGTAGGTCAAATTGATAAGAGTGGGAAATTCTATTTGGCTATTAAGCTCTTGACTCTATTTGCACCTAGATTTGTACGATTCATACACTTACGTCACGTTGTGTATGTTTTGTGTGATGTTGTGTCGTCTGCTGATATTTTATTCGAAATTAATCTATTCAAAAATTATCTCTGGAATACCCCCATATTAGCATGCAGTTTGGATCAATGGAGCCCTGACTAGGGACCCAAACAGTAAGTGAGTGTGACCAGGAAATACCACGATACACTGCAGACCAACGGACTGCATCGCCGAGGAAGAGCAACAGAATACTAACACCGTTAGAATACTGCCCACGGTTATCAATTGGAACAGTCCATTTCTGTTTAAGGAATGCTGGGTGGTATTTTAAATTTTAATTCAAATTTTAATAGAGAATTTTGCAAGCAAACGTCCTGCGGCGTCTGGTCTGGGTCTGCACTATTTGCTTATGTCCCAGAAAAGGGTCGCTAGGCTTATATGGGTTTAATGCATTTTACTGGCACTAACTTAACGCCCTAGATTCTGCTGTTGCTTAAACACAAAACATTGATTAGCTCACAAACTGTTTGCAAAGGATTCTTTATAAATATCAGCAAACTGCACTGGTAGACAAAGGCTTAAATGTCAAATCATGTTGCCATGCAATGGCTTCAAAGGACTTTTCTAGAGAACGCACTTGGATAATTAAACTTTTGAGCGCACGTGCAACCAACATCTGCTACTTAGGAAAGAAAATTGAACTTTTTGCATGCTGAGTAATTGTTCATGTTTTTATTGTCATCTACTGAGGTAAATCAATATTAACCTTTTCAAAATATTCTCCGAAACACCATCAGAGTTTCAAATGGGTTGGGTCCAGATCAGGCTGCTGTCGGTCCTGGTCCGGGTCCGGGTCCAAACTGTTTGCAAAGGTTATAAGCAGGCGACTACAGTCGCCGCTAGCAAGGAGAGAGTTAATCCTTTGCGTGTTGATCTAGGTCAATTAACCTGCATGTACGCAAACACGTTTGAAGGCTAATCATCACATGTTTGCTTATAAGCCGAAGATTGTCACAAACAACAAAATGGCAGGTGTGTTTAGAGGACTCATATCAGTCAGAAGCATGTCCTGTTACATGTATACTTTATATTCAAATGAGCCGTGACATGAGATTTCCGTGCGACCAGCAAATGCTCAGAGCCCTTGCTTATCGCTTAAATATTCTTTGACTGCTAAACTAATGACCGAACATCATTTGGAGTTTCTAAGATTAAAAGGAGGCTGCACATTTTCGTCTGAGTCTACACTTGTCAAAACGCCACATTGTTGGAACTTATTAATGTGCTTTCAAACAGTACATGTAAACAAGGAATTGGAAGGTTGATCAGACTTGAACGACACGTTTCACACCGGATATGCGGCGATCGAAAACGCTCTTAATAATCGGCGAACGCGGATCAAAAATCGATAGAAAGCGACAAACGGCAATCGAAAACTCTGTTTCTTACTATTTTGAAATACACTCGTCGATATATACTGTATATTTACAACTGTAAAGTTTTCGATTGCGCCTATTCGGTATGTATATGGCGTTGCTGGTTCGTGGGCGCACATTTTTTTTGTTGGTTTAGTTATGCAGCGGCTCGTATTAGCCAATAATGCCTGGTGCCATGACAACCTGATATCAAAGAGGACAAGCACCGATAGTTTTTATAGTAGAGACTGTATTTCCTTATTGCATGTTAAAATCTATTAGCTATTGGAAAAAAAAATACCATATTGGTACTTTAATAAGCTCAATAAGGAGTTCTACTGATACGAGGGCTGTTCAAATATGAATGCAAGTGGCTTCATAACTTTCTTCACATATATGCTACAACAAAATGGTAAATATTTCTATAAAGGACTATATGTTACCTTTAAACTGGCACCAGACCTAAAAAAATATACAGTATACTTATCGAGCTATAGCCTTTTGAAGGAGGGTGACGTTTATATACTAACAAACTCAATGCTTCGAACATATACCAGTGATATAGACGAGCGTATAATTCTTCGATAAACAAGTGAAATTTCTTGAAATTTTTAAAGAAGTATCCCCATATTCTTATATAACAATTCTGTGAAAGTTGCGAAAATCCGACATGCTTTTGTTAAATTACAACGAATCGTTTTCACTAAAGTCTCCTGATGTTTGCAAATAAAAGGTAAACAAAACACCACCTTTCAGTTTTCAGTTAAACTTATCTCTAACAAAATGCACGAAAAAACATTTAAATAAGTTTTAACTCAAAGACAATATGTTGATCGCTCATACTGAGTTGTTGCTACAAATTATTGATGGATAGTGGGTAATTTTCAAACGCTGAAATGCATTTTTATTAAGTCAAAAATGCCTTTAGTGAAGGGGTTATAGAATTTATAGTTAGTTTTTTTTGTCATAACATTGCGGCTTTATTCTAAATGTGAACGTAAACTTCAAGTTTGACCACTATAGGCATTATTCACAATAAAATTACTCTCCTGGTCGTCAGGACTAGACATATTGAACATATATTAAATAATGTAAAAACGTCATTAAGAAATAGAAAAATGCTTGAAAAATGATATAAAAATCTGATTACTCTGCAAATAGAGGACAGGGCATTTTGGAAAGTTCCTAATGGCATATTTAGCATGTTTTCAGCAAAACGCAAAGAAAACGACACAGCGATGCTCGTTATTACATCACCAGTAGATAACTCAAAATGACGTTTATCATAAAATTAATGACGTCATAAATGTGCCTGTTTACTTGAGATTGAAACGGGATTATAGAAACCTTTTCCTGCCAGCAACTTTTAGATTGTTACTTAAACTTGCATCTAAAATTTTATCTAAAACTTACAAAGATATGACGCTATATCCGCACATGTAACAAAACGTTCATTGCAATTTGCTTCAGAAAAGCTTCAGTATACAGGAATGGCCTTTATATAAGGGTCTGTAACTCGAGAAATATAGTGAGTGTTTCTTTATGTTTGGTACCATTTTAACGGCGACAAATAGTTCTTTTCAGAAAGGTATGACATTTTGTCGTAGCACATATGTTAAGAAAGTTATGAAGCTACTTGCATTTATATTTGAACAGCCCTCGTATGGCGTTTTCCCTAATTGACATGACAACACACACCATTTTCAAATTGCCCAAATGATGTTGTTGTTTTTTTCATTGGCGTGTTTTGGCAATAAGATAAGCATATTACGCGTCAAGATACATTTCAAAGCAATCCAGCAGCTACAACGTCGTCAAAAACTTGCATTTTCTGCTCCCAGCCCTCATTTTTTGTCTTTAAACGGGGTACCATTTCGACCAAAACCATGAGTGAATGCCTTATACAATTGATGCATTATTTTGAGGTTAATGAACTTGATACATGTATCGTAAGTTCGTGTCTCTAAGGCTGTACATATAGAATGCTAGGTGAGTGTTTTTTGATATCAAGTTTACCAGGGTCGACTTTGAGACCGCTTGCTGACATCGCGAGGCTTGCCGAGCGATTCAACAAATGACAACATGCGTTCTCAAAGCCGAGCCTGGTAAACTTTATATCAAAAGTCGCGAACTAGAGGCGAGTTCAACGATGCGAGCGCTCTCGAGCGCTCGTTGTTCTGATGTCAAGCTTTACACGTTACGAATAAAGATAGGTACCAGAACATCGAGCGCACGCGAACTCTCGCCTTGTAAGACTCGCTTTTGATATTTTATTTATCAGTTTACCCATTGGTTCATCACTCTTTAAACTAGCTATTATGACGTAATTTTTACGGAAGCCTATATGTGACATTGTGTTTTGTGCTATGGCGTTTTGATTTCGGTGTTTTAACTTTTGACTTTCATATTTTGAGTTTCTTGTTTTGTGTTTTGTGTACGATGTTGTTCATTTTAAACGGCGCAATTCACGAGGTAGAGACAAGATATAGACGAAAAGACGGGCGAAAACGAAGTTGTAAGTATTTTAATGCATTCATTGTACATGTAATGTTAGTGGGTTTTTTTTTACATTTGAAATCCATGCAGCTGGTAACTATCAGAAAGTCAAAAATATACAGGTCATACTACAAAGTGGGTTTTCTCTCTGTGAAAGCATTCAAATAGATCCAGGACAATTCAATACGAGACAATTTGTTCCCTTATAATACCTTGACCAATTTAAATTGTAACGGAAGTTTATTCAAAGATTTTATTTTGTAAATCGAAAATTAGACAACATAAAAGGCAAAGCTTATCTATCTATCTATCTATCTATCTATCTATCTATCTATCTACGTACATGTATAGTTACATTGATCGAGTACAATTCAGTTATTTCACGATCCGCAGACAGACAGACAGAAAGACAGATATACTCATAGATTGATAGATTTATATATGTATCTATCTATCCATCCATATATAAATCTATCAATCTATGAGTATATCTGTCTTTCTGTCCGTCTGTCTGCGGGTCGTGAAATAACTGAATTGTACTCGATCAATGTTTGTGAGCGCAGTATGCTCTACTGGAGATCTTTGTTTTTACCATAAAAATGCAATAATTGTACCGATGATAACCTAAAAATTTGGTAGTTTTACTGATATCAAATCATTTTTTTCTAAAAAAAACAACTTTAATAGTTGTTTTTATACATGTATATAATGAGAAACCAGTCAGCAAAGCATAACGCAGAAAAAAACATATATTTGTGCACCCGAAGATGTTTTACTATTAATAATTAATAATATTCATAATTTATCGTTTTTATTTTCAGGTTAAATCATGTCTCTGCAAGATTAATGTGGTCATCTTGCTAAACAGTGTGGAGTTGTTAATTTTGTTACATCATATCTTCTTCAAATGAATGGCCAATCTAGAGTACAATTAATTCTGGTATATTTTGACAAATGATTAAGTTTGTGCTCATTGATTTACATTATGTAGACGAGAATTAATATGTATCCTAAACAAACAAACAAATCACGACAGCGATTTCAGCATCCAGAACCCATCTCATATTTAGATGTTTTGAACTATTCTAGATAGCACCAGATGATCTACGTTTTACCTAGACACAAAGAATTGTGCTTCTGCAACCCTTTTTAGACACACAGCTGCAGACTCAGTTGTTGTATTTGACACCTTCATGTACGGAAACTGTGTTTCAAATCAGTGAATGGAAACGCTGAGGCGCCAGAGATTACATTGCTTGATACGCTTTTTAAAAACTTGAGAGATACAGAATAATTTCAAGACACTTGATGTTGAATGTGCCCGACTCTGTTTTATTGTTCTCATTAAGTAGAACTAGATAGAAGCGCCCAAAACAGATGAGTATGGCCAAGAAATGCTACAAGCATAGGCCACAGACAAACCCATGACACCAGAGGGGAAGACACAAAGAACACTGACAGCCACACGACAACGTAATTAAAGTAAAGCAACCAGCTCTCTATACCTCAGCAAGATGAGGACAATAAGAAGTAAACTATAAAACAAAGACCCAACACAATGGGAGCAACAACAAACGATGAATAATCAACAATAAGATCACCACCTCAGAACAGACAGCAGCCGAATCTACTTGGGGTACTGGGGTGGATACATCTATGTGTCTTGATCCACATCTGAACTAAGGGTGAGGTTGGCGCTGTGAAACTGATTTAAGCACTCGAGTAAAATATTTTACTGACGTTTCCAAGGCGGTACTTTTGTGGATCATTTGTGTTATTTATGTCTTGTGTTTGTCATGTTTTCGTGTCTGTTTATTGCTGTCGCGTGGTCACCTGCTGGGAAAGGGCTGACCTCATGGCTCTTGTTTTTGATGTTTAATTGTGTTTCTGTCACTTTCCCATGTGGTATCTTGAGTCAGGTGTGGTACTTGATTGTATCGTTTCCGAATCTTTGCCGTCATTCTTACTTAGATATATTTTACTGGCCAATTGTACCCTAGTTGCTGCCATTGTTAAAACACAAATAGTGTTTAGCTCATATGGTGGCTTCTTAGCTTGTGTAACACTGGAATCCCAATTCAATAAGAGCGCAGAGAAAATGTCAATATACAAGAAAGATAGCCTGTTATACTACACTCAATGGTCACATTGAGTTTGGAACACTGGTAGATCAAGTTGATGTAACAGCATGTTAAGAAATGTATAATAAGAAGACGTGTTTAAATGAATTTCTGGCAATACTGAGCTTTATAAAACCCAAGAACTGATTTTGAAACGCCAGTGAATTTGTTCATTTGACTTGAAGACCTACTGAAAAACTCTGAAACACTCACGTTTGGCTTTATATACATTTACCAGTGAATACAAGTTCTATTAACTAATTTCACCTGCAGTAGATTTCCTTAATATGATGACTGTGGTATTAGGAAATTAAGAGATTTGCTTTAACGCTTCCAAATTTAAGCCTTATCTATAAATGAGAGGGTTTTGGCCCGATGCTATGTCTGCTGTCAGGCCCGCAAGGGTTTAACTGTTTGATTTCTTTGCTACGGTATTCAGTTGTATGTTCTGTAGAGTCCTTATCTTTGTTTTATCTCCTTTTTGTATCTTGATTTATATGTACTTGGAGACGAGTCATGGATAAGTTAGGGATCTTTCATGCGAACCAAACATATATGTGTCTTGATCCACATCAGAATGAAGGGTGAGGTTGGTACCGTGAAACTTTTTTAAGCATTCCAGTAATTTTCTTACTGACCATTCCAAGGTGGTAATTCTTTTGTGGATCTCTTTATGTGTTTTTCTTTGCTATATTGTCTTGTCTGTGTCATGCAGCCTTGTGGTCAAATGCTAGGATAGGGCTGACTTCTTGGCTGTCCTCTATTTAATGTTTTTGTGTATTTGTCACTTTCCCATATAGTATCCAGGCTCAGGTGTGGTAATTGATTGTATCCAATCCAGAACTTTGCCTCCTTTCCTACCTTGCATTGCATACACATGTCAGACGCATGAAGCATTGAAGCTTTTACATCATCCATAGAAGAGCAACGAGATGTAATTCTAATTAATTTTATTTTTAAAAAGTTTGTATTTACGTAACATATGAAATTAGCAATAGTTGTCACACAAATTAACCGTTACACGTACTCTATGTGTTGGCTCACCAGGATTCAACTTTTGGCCTTCATTCCCTCCAATGTTCCAGTGGCGATGTGAAATGTCAGAGTAAGCGTTGTTTCTGTTAACTCTTCATCCTTGAACCCCCATGGTTTTACCTTTGATTCCTTTGTTGTCTGTGTTGAATTATTGATGAGTCGGAAACCTCCACGTGGTCCATTCAAATGCATGTTTTAGAACCACACCGAAAGTGAGGATTGGGACTAAACCCTCGTAAAGTTAACTTAAATCAACTAGTAACGCATTACTGACCGCTCCAAGTTGATGCTTTGTTGTGGTTACTTGCTGTTCTGTGTTATCATTTAATTGTCCTATTTAAGCTGTAATATTCATTTACGTTCGAATTCAGAGTCACCACCTGTTAGGAAAATAGCTGCTTACTTGGTTCATCATATGTCATCTGTTTACTCCAATCAATCTCGTTGTGACTCTTTTACCTTGTGGTTTTATGGGTAGGGTTTAGAAACTAATTGTACCCGTTCCTGACATTGCTTTGCTTAATTTCCAAGTAAATAAATATTTGGTTTATTTAGATGTATGAAATCTTCATTCTGAATTAAGTGAATACAGATTTCTTCAAGGTTTAATCTACATTACTTGAAATTTTGATGAAATGAACGTGTGATTTCAATTTAAATTAAGACAAACATAGATGGATTGGCAGAAATATTTTTGCATTCTGACTTTGACGTGATGTACTTTGGCTATACAGCCACAACAAAGTAATTAGCATACATAAAACGGGGGGGGGTGTTTTGACAAAGAACACGAATTCCATGGAAGTTGATGCTGCGTCCGCTGGGGGAAGAGAGACAAAGTCATTGGGCCTTTCTTTATAAAGCATATGATATAGGTCAGGGGTCAAGGTGTTGATCAATTAGAAATTGGTTTCAGTTTAGGTCAATGTTTCTGAACTATCACAGGAGTTTGAGGAGATGCATTATGCACGCTTTGGTGGTTGTAGACACAATATTTAACAAGATCCTGAAGGTTAAAATAAAAATGACAATGTCAATGGAGCTTGAAATTTAAGTCGAAGATGCGTGCTGACGCAAGATGTTGAGGGGATGCCTTATGCCTTATGTTTGATAGTGTTAATCATTATGGTTGATGAGAGCACAAGGGTTGACATACAAATGTAAAAATACTAGCCATTGGAGCTTGTAAAATATAGATCAAGTTCACTGGTTTAATTTGCTAGCCAGTTCAGCATGTCAAGCAGATACTTTACGGCAGTTTGATGGTGGTATGCATTAAAATAAAAATCACATTTGATGCTCTTTTATTAAAATAAACTCTTACTTTTTGCCTTAGGACTTGTTCTTTACAAGTTAGAGACCAACGAAAAGTGCCAGGTTTCCTCATTCGTTAGTGACAGGTTTAGTTAGTTGTTCAGTGTACCTGCATTAATTTTGTTATTCTTGTAAAATAAAAGTATATTGTGTAAATTGGGACCAGTAGTTTTCACGCCAAATATGAGAAGTTGCATTGTATAATCTTTGACATATGGGCCTCATCATGAGAAAACCTGGTTTTGCTGACTTCTAACAGGTCAAATACAGAGGGATATAGTGAATCAACTGAGCTGATAGATGCTGTAAATATTTTGCCTCTAGCAAGATTCGAACCCACGACCTCGACAACACCGCCTAGCACTACACCAGACATTGACATGTTAGAAGTCCGCAAAACTATATAAAAAATGAACTGATCAAAGAGATGTCCTATACAAACTGAATTGGTGAATTACACATACAGAAAACAAATACGCAGATCAGCTGTGCATCAACTGGGAAACTGATAAAGCATTGAAACAGTGACAATAAGCCGTATCGCTAGACATCTCGTTTTCGAATTTTCCAACTTTCTATGCTGGGCTCGAATTGATCTTCTAAGCTTCAAAAGCTTGCTATAATTAAAAAATAGATCAACCCTAGCAGTGAATTGTTCAGTAATAATTCACTGTTTGGAGGTCAGTTGTAAAGAAGATCAAATCATGAGCGCACAGCACGAGTGATTTATCCTTGTACAACTGACCGACAGACTCAACAATTCACGCAATAGAGCTGATCTATTTCGATTTCAACATACAATAAACGACGAAAATACATTTGCACTCTTCAGCTTCTTACAACTTCCGCCATTGCACTGAGGAAATCCCGCCAATAGTTGGATTGTGTCGTATATATTTACATGTAGAAGTTACATCTTTCCAGCGTAAAAACGACGTTACACCGTCTAACGCCATGACTGACGTCATTTTGTAGTAACAAATGACGTCAGCTAGCGCGCGTCTTCCTCACGCATTCAAAGCTGTGAATTATTGTTTGATATATCACAAATTTTAAGCATTGGCTCTATAGGCGAGGTGTGTTCGAATCTTGAAATAAGATATTAAACTTTAAAAATTGTGTTGACCAGCATGTTAGGACACATCTAATCAGTGCCTTTTTGTTCTCACATTTCAAAATGCAGGTTGTCTTATGACGTGGCTCAAATATGTATTTGCATACATATGCATGTTTGTGTATGATGTTGTACATCATTTTAAACAACACAATTCATAGGGGTAGAACCAAGATGGAAATAAAAAAAGGTAAGAAATACAAAAGTACAAGTATTTTAATGCATCCTGTGTAACGTTTTTTTTTACATTTGAAATCGATGCAGCTGGTAAATATCTAGGTCCAAAATGTCTACTGTAGGTTTTCCGTTCAACCATGCTATTTGTGAAAGTATTCAAATAGATCTGTAGGTCGAATAAAGTGCAATCGAACATTAGATGGCATTTAATGCAAAACGTATCTATCTATCAATCTATTTCCGCCGCCTTCCCATATCCGAAACGCTATCTATTGTCTGTGTGTCTGTCTGTATATTTGTCTGCTGTCAAAATTTGAAGGGGTACTGGGATGCCTTTTAGCATAGAACTAGCATACGAAACCCCAAAATACAAAAGTTTAAACACAAAAGTAAAAAGCTGAAAGTTAAAACGCAAAAGGCATAAGACAATAAAGGAAAGAAACCTTTCTGAAGACAAAACTTAAAACACAAAAGGCAAAACACAAAAGATGAAGTAAAAGGGCCAAAGATAAAAGTCAAATGAATAAAAAAAATATATAAGTACACATATAGCCTTGCAATATAAGGATTGTCTGTTCACACCACCACATTAGAAAGACAGACAGATAGACAGACATGTAGATAACCCCAAGAAACTTATAGGGTGGTGGGTGGGTATAGGGTAGGCAATGGAAAACAGCTTTATGTACAATAGCAGAATCTAGGGTGAAGAGCCCCTCCCTGGTGATCTCGACCACTGTCCGTTCTAAGGCATTGATTATGTTGTTGTGAATTCATTATTCCTTGTTGCTCTCATTGTGTGTGGGGTTATTGTATTGTCTTCTAATTCTGTGGTGAAGTTCGCAGTGATTTTATACATGTAGTTTTGCAGTCATTTTGCTGAGGAAAAGAGCAAACAAACTGACTGATTAACTTTGAATGCTTTCTTGCTGTCGTGTGACTGTCTGTGTACTGTGTCTCGTCATCATAGTGATTATGGAATTTCCTTGTAATACTTACTTGTTTTCTAATACAGACAGAAAAACAGACAGACTGACAGGCGGAAAGACAGACAGACAGGCGGACAGACAGACCGACAGGTGAATAAACTCAAGCATTTTTTGTAGGCGGGTGGGGGGATTGTGGATACAGGGTAGACGGTAGAAAAATGCATTTAGGCAAACAGAAAGGTAGTTAAACCCAGGAAATTTATATGGCAGTGGGTGTGACGTTTGAAATCAGCATTAAAACTGACTGACAGACTGACATATAGATAACCTCCAGATAGATAGATAGATAGATAGATAGATAGATAGATAGATACGTTTGCCTCTAATGCCATCTTATTTTCTATTGCACTGTATCAGATCTAGACCTACAGAATAAAATCTCAGAATTAATTTCTGTAACATTTTAAATGGGGCGATATAAATGGATCGAACTATTATAGTCAGTCGAACTATATTATATTGAATAGTACTGGGTCTATGTGACTACTTTCACAGTGAGATCCCAGTATGTAGCATAATCAAACCGAAAGCCTCCAGTAGACTTTTTGACTGTGATAGTTACCGGCTGTATCGATTTCAAATATATATAAAAACTAACATTACGACGGATGCATTAAGATACTTTTACTCTCGTCCTTCTTTCCTCTTGGCTCTACCTCGTGAATTGCGCCGTTTAAATTGTGCAACAGTGTACACAAAACAGAAAACTCAACAAACAAAAACGCCGAAACACAAAACACAATGTCACATATAGGCTTCCGTAAATTTTCGATTTTAGTTTCGTCATTCAAAAAGTGCAACGTCATCATAACCTGATAAAAGCACATGTCGTGAGATGGACAACGTTTTTTAAGTAGCGTGCTATGAGAGGTAACTGATAAAACACCATATTTAATCTTTTTTGACATGTATCATCATTATGTAAATTGCTGTATACCTAGTGATGACTTAACCCTTAAAGTGTCATTCACGACTGCAGCAGACGACTTATTTTGCGACATTTTCAAAAATAATAATAAAGAGAATCGTCTTCCACCAGAAGAAATATCATGCTATATTTGTTATTTCTTAAAAAGGAGCAAAACTTGAAATTGTCTTCTGCTACAAATTGTAGGTGACGCTTTATGTGTTAGTTTGCCTAGAAAATTATTCAGTCTGATTCGAGTTCTCACTGGAAGAACGAAGAAACTTGGATCCATATCTATCAATATGTCATTGAGTGCACAAAAAGACTTTGATCAGACTGGGCATATACACAGTCTGATCTGAGTCTTCGATGGACATCAATTCAATATGTTTTGTAATGCAGTGGCTCATATGAATTTCTGGGAATTAAATTAGATTGTTCTGTTTCGTATCTAGCAGTTGATGATGTTGTATCAAGGGATAAACAATTGACATCATTTGAGATTTGGGTATACAGATAACATCAATTTGATTATGTTCAGTTGCGTCTGCTAATTTGTATGACTTAGAAAATAGTTACACAAGCTCTGTTTCTGAAGTGTGTGGCAACTAATACAGCCTCCAGTCCTTAAAACAATGTTTCATCAATGTGTGATATCATATACTTGTAGCCAGTCTAACTCTGGTGGCTCTGTTTTAAGAGCCATCAGAGTAAGATCTGCTACAAGTATATGCTATTACATATTGATGAAAAATTGTTTAAGGACTGGAGCCAGTCTAGTGACAAGTCAATAACTCCTGTTAATTCGTTTGGTATGAATGGTTCGTTCCACATAAGCAAAACATCGTTAAACTACCGATAGTTTTAGAAATACTGCTAGCTACACTCGTTTGAACCAGGGTCAATCGTCAAGATCATTTTGATTTAAACACACTTTCACCATGTACACAGAGGATCTTACACTCGTGAACATTGGATATGGAATTTGATTAAACGAGCCTTATATTTATTTCAATGGAAATTTGCATAGTTATATGAATCCAATAAAAGACCTCCTCTGATTGGCTGAAACTAGCTTTGACAGGTTGTGCCAGATCTTGATGTCAACTAGTGATGAGCTAAATTTAGCCCAGGACAGGTAAACATCAAAGTTGTTCACTGCTGCCTGACAGCTAAAAATACATAGTAGATAAGTTGTTTCAGTAGATAAAGAAATCATGTTAACAAATGTATCCAAATTAATGTTTTTAATTAAGATATTGTTTATTTTATGAGAACAGTAGTTTAAAAAATGCGATCATTTTGCACATTCAGAAACTTGGAAAGCAGTTGTTGAAATAATCTTGTTTTCAGCGCACAAGGAACATTTGACTTGACTCAATTTACAAATATAAAACTAGGACAATAGAGACAGTGACATATAAAAAAAAATTGGTGCAGTCTTTTTTCGGTTAACATCGCCTCGGTGAATATCACGGACGTCGTTATGACGTTACTTGTTTCCGCCGAATGTGTTTTGTAACGTGTAGTCTTAACATTATATACGACATGACAACATCCACTGAATAACAGTGACGCCATATGATTAACTTTATGCTAAAATCTTTATGCTAATAATTTTTTTTCTTAGATGAAAAAAACAATTTCCAAGCTTTTCTATTGTGTTAATATGCGTAGTAAAAGTTGATATTTCCTTCTGGACAAATGCGAAGTGCAAATCGAGATGTACTTACCAATTCTTCCAATGAGATGTTGATAGTATGGTTTATGCCGGAAATGTACACAATATGTAACATGTGCTAACATTACACAGTTTGATGCATTATCAGCGTAAACAAAGTCGGATCCAAATTATTACTGAAGCTAAACTTTAGAGATATTAGAGTGATTTATAAGATGGAAGATATAGCTCATACTTATATTTGTCAAAATAGATGTCACAATCAACGCTCAGTACATGCATTTCTTTTGATTTGGCAAGTTTGTTCTAGGGCAAAGTTACTTTCTTTTCACAGTAAAGAAACAGACAGTCAATATAGACCTCATTTTCCTTTGATGTGAGGATTTTCAAAAGTGTATAAATTTTCCAGCGAATGATACATATTGTAGTCGGATAATTGTAGTTCATGTTCATGCAACTGTTTTTTCCAAACTTCACCCAGCGTGTTATAATATAGCAAACGGTATCAAACCAGGAAATATCTCTTAAAAAAGACTGATAAGCATACTGCGGATTGCTCAAAAGCTGTATGTTGGGGTGTTAAGTGATCTATGTGAGATGTATAAATTGTTCATACATCAATGTGGCCAAAGTGTATCCGTCTCCTTCATAAAAAGCATTTTTGTTTAACAATTTCATGCAAGTAAGAGCTTTTGAAAAATATATCCCCTTTACGAAGGTCGAAAGTATTTTAGAATAATTTTGACATGCATTAAGCGATAATCGGTCTCGAAAACCTTTTTGAGCTATTTTTAGAATAGCCGTTTTACACAAGGTTTCAGTGTACATGACTTTCGCGTATGAACAGACTGGTACTGAGGCATGTACCCAAAGAGTTAACTGTTGCCAAATTGTAACACTACTCCAAAGCTATTGTTCAATCAATGACAGTCTGTACATTAAGACTGACGCCACTTATTCAAATGCCTCTTACATTATGTCCATAGATATGCATTTTGTTCTGCAAAAAGCTCCAATTAATACTGGAATGCTCTTATCGGTCACGAAAAGGTTCTCAAAAAGTTGGGGTTGACTTAATATAATTGTGCTGAGTAACTTAGGCAGTCACGTTACCGTCTATAATGTTTTATCTGTGAAGGTGGATTGTCATTAAACAATTGTACACTAACGGGTTTTTCCTACTGGTTTAATACAATGAACGAGGGATGGTCCATTGTACATAGCAAGGGGTGTCAGGTTATAATTTTTAAAAAATGTTTTTATTGTTTGAAGATTTTTTTACCTTTACAAACAGTGTAGACCCTGATGAAATGCAGCATTATTATATGGTTCTTCACTCTATGTAAAAGTACTCGTTTAGGGGTTTCGCGAATACATAGCATTCTATGTTGGGCCATCATCGGCCCGCTAGCGTAACGTCATTTAAATGGTGTTTCGCTGGTGGGCCGATAATGAACTGTTTAAGTGGCATTTTGAATTTGGACCCTCTCTTGCCCTCATAAACAAAAACTAGAGGGCCTGAAGCTCATGAAGCGCTCACCTGATTTCCTTAATAATGTTAAAATAGGTCAAAGTCAACTTAGGCCTTTTATTTAGACATATTTTGTTTTAACATATATGGGCATGGTAGCCATTTGGTCAAGTGGCCTAAAACAAATATCATATTTATATTGTTTACTCCATATGAAATTTGAGTTCAAACAGCCCAGTGATTTCTGAGAAAAAGACGTATCTGTCAGCCCAAAATGAGTGGCCTTGGATGAAAGGTCAAAGGTCAGACCTTTGCTCTTTATATAAAACCATTGTCCCATTATAATGCATTAGGAATCTAAGCTGACATTGTCGCAAAGTAGATCAAGGTTAACCCAGAATCATAATTTCGTGCAAACTTGGTAGGGCTCGCATATCCAATGCTCAAATGGACATACAAGATGACAAGGTTATAGGCCTCCTGCTTCTGGAAAAAAATAAAGGCGTTTTGCTAATAACAGGGCATGGTGGCCCTGTGACCATAACACTTTGTATGAATTTTGGCTAACTTATCGTAAGGAGTCTCCGTATGATATTTGCGTTCAATTGGCCCAGTGGTTTCTGATAAAACTATGTTTTAATATATACATGGGACTCCGAAATTAGCGACCTTGGCTGAAGGGTCAAAAGTCAGCCTTGACCTTTGGAACTCATTTATATCCATTTTCTCATTAGGTTTAACATTTTAAGTGAGTATAATGACTTAGGCTTTTAAGTGAGTATAATGACTTAGGCTACAACAGTTAAAAATGAAGCAGCTAGAATAGTTACTGGTGCAACTAAGTTAGCCTCCATCGATTCTCTACATACATAAACAGGTTGGGAAACACTGGGATCAAGAAGGAAAACTCATAAGCTAACAATGTTTTATAAAATGAAAAATGGACTTTGCCCTGATTATCTTGCGTCTCTTGTGCCTGCTACTGTAGGAAGTGTGTCAACATACTCTTTACGTAACTCTCCAGATCTACAAACACTGCATACAAATTCTCGTCTTTACTATACATCTTTCCTGCCCTCTGTTGTCCGCGATTGGAATGAACTTCCAGAGCTAACTTGCAAGTCTCCAAGCCTTAACATCTTCAAATACAGACTGAATCCCAACTTGATCACACCACCCCGACCCTATAACACAGGTAAAATACTTGGTCAAATATATTCATGCTAGACTTAGAACTGCATGCAGTCCTCTTCGTCAACACCTGCATTCAAAAGATATAGTTGATTGTCCCTATTGTACTTGTGGTTATATAGAAGATACTCATCATTTCTTAATTGTATGTCATCAGTTCACAGACCTTAGACACGATTTAATAAACTCAGTGTCAGATATCTGTCAACCTAAACTTAAAGTTCTACTCTGTGGTGATATATCACTAACTTTTGATCAAAATAAGCAGACATTTAAAGCAATACAAGAATTTATAACTAAGTCAAAACGCTTTGAATATACATATTAATGTTCCAATAACGCATTGCATTTGTATGAAACATACCTAAATGTCTGCAATAATAGTACTATTTAAAATACGTTTGTGTATACATACAGCGATGCTCCAATATCACATTACATTTGCAAAAATCATATCACAATGTCCTCAACTATATCATATTATCCAAAATACTGGTACATTTACAATTAATTGGTTTGACGACTAGTCTGCTAGCTGGGTACATAGAGGCAACGACCATCATCCCCCCTATAGAATTGATCATCTCCAAGCCCGGTGGAGACAACACAGATAACTGTAAATTGTAAAATATTCATTCTCCTTCGCAAAAGTCAAAATTTATACTTTGTGTTAAACAGCAGTTTGGACATTATAATATATACAGTTAAACCTGGATAATTCCAGTTCGAATTATCGAGTTTTTTTCTATACTGTTTATACACTCTGATGTCAATTCAAGTCATACGTTTATTGTATTTCTAATATTGAATAGCTGGGAAACGGATTTACAAAAGTCAATAGACTATCTTCTGAATCCTTTTTTGTATATCGAAATTATATGTATGTTAATTTATTGTATTATATGTACACATGTTGTTATACAAAAATGAAATAAAAGTTTAAACTAACAGTTCTATAAAATCAACTTTTTTAAAAATATTTCCCATTTAAATGCATTAGGAAGCAAATTTGACCTTGACGTTAAGTAGGTAAAGGTCAACCTAGGATCATAATTTGAACAAACTTGGAAGGCCCCACATCACTACGGACGGACAGACGACAGATTTTTGCAAAGACGACGGACGCCAGAGTCACTGGTATACTATTAGCTCACCCAGTGAGCCTTCGGCTCAGGTGAGCTAAAAAGAGAAAAATATATTTTTAGAAAAAAAAACGACAACCCCTGATAAACTTTCTGGATCCGAGCATGAGGACTGTTAAAGCGGTCGTGCAATTCATGTTTTAATACTTTTTAACCTTATAAAGATAGCGATCGTCAGAAAGGATGGTAAACTCTTTTCATTCTAATGGAGCTTTCCAGGCATATTGATGGAATAAGTATTGAATTGTCCATTTTAAATTTTAAGGGATTTTCGGTCTTCATTTCTGTTTAAATAATGCATTAATTTTTATTCCCTGACTGTGCAGTGCAGCATTTAATCTGGGTTTTCACTGTTTGCTAAAGTGCATATACGCAGAATGTAAAGGGTATAGTTTACAGAATCGTCTTAACTTTAAAAGACAGAGTTTGGCATATTGATTAAAAGCTGTACAGAGAGAATTAATTCTGATCATGTGCTTCTCCTATGTTTTGACAGCTGACAGTTTGAGTTCCGTTCAAGCACTTTGTAGTATTTTGTAATACCGGTTGACATTATCGTTGGATTACATAAAGAAAACAAGTCGCCTACGTCTGCCCTACTTCTACAAAGGTGCACCTTTGCGCCAGAGACGCATGTGCATAAGTGTTGCACTTTCCATAAAACAAAATGGTGTTGGTCAGCCTTCACGCGAATCCAGCATCAACGTTACAGTATTCACCAAAGAGCGTATTTGATTATAGAGCGGCAACATAACCATTATGACGAATGGATTTCCAAACGGGAAGTAAATGGATGGGTTGATATCAAATACTACGAGATTTGCTAGATATCATATTTTCTTATATTTCTGTTTTACTTAGAATTGAAATTCCTGTCAACGAATTGAAGTGAAGATCCTAATTAGACACCAACAATGGGTATGTAGACAGATGAAACGTAGTGTTCATTCGAATCAGTTACCAATTTGAGATAATTCAATCTCACGATCCCGTACCAACCCATGTGAAAGATAAAAATCGAACTGTCGCACGTGGCGTCGGAAGACAAGTGACGTCATTGTTATATTCAAAAAACGCCATCATGATATGTCGCATCTCAGTGTATTCAAGAATTTCTGGACGCCTTTTTAAAGTATATATAAAACTGTTGTATTTAACGGTGAGCAATGAAACAGTCAATTATATGTATGAGGATGGTATAGAAAAAATAATCTCTCTAGCGATCACTCTATGTCATCACTCGGCAAGCCCCATGATGCCAATCGGTGATCTTCGGGACTGTATTTTCTATTCATTATTCACATTCATGATAAATTCTTATAATCTGACACTGTATTCAGAATATTGCTCTGATTCCGATACATGAATTGCTTCATATACCAACCATGAAAGTACGATAAAAGTCTATTAGTTTGGTTTCCGCCTTCCGCAAATATACGCCACATCATTACAAGGGCAACAAAGTGACACGGATACCCAGCAAGATCTCAGGGAAGCTTGCAAATGAGTTCATTTGACCAGGGTAATTGCTACGGACTCAAGCTGAGTCAATAATCAAAATATACCTCTGCATGCGGATCGAAGTCACTGATAAGAAGCTTTGCTTTCTGATCGAAGAGGTCAGTTTGTTGTTTTGTCACTCAGCCACTGATGTCATGATTTTTCAGGCAAAAGCAAATGTATTAGGTAAAATCATCTGTTACATTTCAAAGTAGGGAAGAAGGCAAAGATCAGGAATCGATAAATAAATCTCGTATCTAAAGATAAATGCTACCTTTTAAGCGATACAGTGATAGTATACAACTTATGGTATATATGTACCAGCGGCTTTTCCTAAAACCTGAATAAGGAACTACACTGCTCAAAATATTTAAAGGAACACTGCGTATTTTGCCATTGATCACAATACAAAGTCACTCATAGTCTGACTCATTAACGAGAGTTGGATTAATAAGGCAAAAACATGTTTCCCCTGTAATTAGTTTGGTTACCCATCAAGGATTATGCTTGTTAAAAAAATGAAGTAACCCCTTTCCAGAAATCTCCATGGAACGCTTTATGTAAAAATGGAATTTTGTTAAAATGCCCCTTTTTTCAAAACCAAATTTTAAGAGGATGTTCCAATCAAGCACAACAACAGCATCATTTCTGTACAGCCAATAGTCTTTCAATGTTGTAGAAATCATTAGGTTACGCTATTAACAAATTCGGCAGATTCTACAGAGTTCCATAAAAAATCGTCATTTTCAAGAAAATTACAAAATTTGAGCCATGAAATTCTGCAGCAATTGTTTTATCAAAAAAAATTCTGAGCCAAAATTTTGACTATCGTAGCACAAATGGTAAAAGAAACTGTGTTTCTGCCTTATAGTCTAGTAAAATACATTACTTGTCTAATGGACAGGGGTTAACATTATCCCCTATGGAAAATCATCAGGTATTCCTTTAAATATTTTAGCAGTGTATTTAAATTAGTCAGTGCCGTTTACATTTACATAATGTCTCATTTTTATTGTTATTCCTCGCAAAACGACCATTTGCACGTAATGCAGCAATAAACTTGCCTTTCTCATTATACGTGTTGGAGGTCGAGAAAATAGATGTACACATAGGACAGACTGTGTAGTCATTAGTGGCCATTTAATCACACCCGTCTTATGACAAAAGCTACCATGCACATCAAGAGCTAAGAATATAATGTGTGTTTTAGATTTTCGTTGAATTGTATTCATTTTTAAATGATTTGACTCGGCTGTAATCCTGAAAGAGACGTGAATTTCCCACTTGGTCAGTTTCCGTTTTAAGGATTGTTAGGTGGTATTTTACATTTTTATACAAATTTCAATGTAGTATTCTGTAAGCAAACAGTTGAGACCCTGATCAGGTACCGCCTTCTGCACTGTTTGCCTTCGCCCCACAAAAGGACGCTAGGCTTATATGGGTTAATATCCCATAAATTGCCAATCAAAACTTGCCTTTAACTGAACGAGTCCCTTTAATCCAAATACTATCTCAAATTGTCCGCTTAAGTCTACGTAAAATTGAGATACACCAGATTTAGATATTTGTGATTTCTCGTTTGTGATGTCTAATTGTGAAGTTGTCACTTCCCCATTGGTATCCTGGGTCAGGCATGGTGCTTGATTGTATCGATTCATGATCGTTGCTCTCTTTCTTACTTTCGTTACTTCCATGAGCCTTATACTTTTTCACTATCTCACATACGTAAAAGTCTCCTTTAAACACATGTGCTTACGATCCACAAGGATAGGGGGTATGGATTCAATCGATCACATATTTTATTTGAATAACCATGTCGTTCGAACAGTCAGAGCTTAGACTATCGAGTTGTAACTGTGTTTTTATGAGAGAGAAAAAGAAAATTATACACTGACAATTTATCCACCTTAATATTCTATAAAGGTCAAATAAGTTCTGATAGAAACGATGTGTTCAGGAAATGGAAAGTAGATTGTGAGTGTTGGTTTAATGGTGATCAAGACGATACATCCTTTAATAAAACCCACTTGGATCAAGTAAGAGAAATTATTCGCAAGCCTGGTAACCATGCTTTCCCAGTGTCAGAATTCACCGAGTAATAGGGAAGAAGTTAGAACGTCTGTGTATATCACAAAGGTTAGAAAGGCGTCTGGAGACGACGAGATACCTGCGGAAGTGCTCCGAAATGACGCATGTATATTGACTTATTGTTCAAGATAATTAGATACTCTTTTGAGGCAGGGAAGGTACCAAAATGAATAGACAAATGGTATAATTAACCCAATATATAAAAGTGAGGAACGATGTACAAAATGTAACCCTTTGAATTATAGACCAATTATATTGCTTTCTATCCCCTGCAAAGTGTACACTTATATTCTCAATAAGCGATTGGCGCAACGGTTTGAGGAAAATAATGTTTTGTTTGATGGTCAAAATGGATTTAGAAAAAACAGGAGTTGTCTTGACCATATTTATACTTTATATACGATAATAAGCAACAGAAAGTAAGAAAATTAAGATACATCGTGTGCTTTATTGACGAAAAAAAAAACAACATTCGTACAGTACACAGAGATTGTCTTTGATTTAAACTGATGAGTATAGGCATAAAAATCAAAATTTTAAATGCGATATAATCTTTGTAAGAAAATCTATCTAGCACTATCAGAATAAACAACCAGGAAACAGATTGGCTCAGAGAAACACAGGGTGTAACGCAGGGCTGTGTAATATCACCGACTTTATTTTCAACTTACATTAAAGAATTGGCAAAATAATTAAAAGTACATGTACTTGCAGTGTGGTGTAACAATTCTAGAGACAATACAGATATCAGTGGTGTTTCATGTAGACGATATTGTTGTCACATCAGAATCTGAGGATGGTGTGCAGCAAATGCTGGATAAGTTCATTGAATGGTGCAGTAAATGGCGTATAGTTATTAACGAAAATAAGACCAACATATTGCATTTCAGACCAAAGACTAAATATTTAACGATATACAATTTTATATGCGGTGAAAAATGAACTGTCAAGTAATTAAAAGTATCCTGGCTTTTGGCTGAACAAGTTTTTAGATATGAAGTTTTCGGTAGAGAAAAAAAATCAGCTAGTAGAACATTGGGTGTTTTATATTCAACGTTCTTAAATACTGGGGGCATGTGTATACATGTTAATACAAACTAGTAGAGAGCATAGTGGAACAGGTATTGTTCTTCTGCTCAAGTCCTCACAAAGTTTTCGGAAATAGAGACAGGGCTCAATAAAGACTGTAGATATTAACTGGATGTTACTAAACATTGTTCTAATATGTCTTCGAGGGATGATCTAGAATGGAGCTCTTGTGAAGTTAAACAAAACGTTGAATCTGTTCGTATGTGGTCTATGCTACAAAATATGTCAGAGCACAGGATTGTACGACGGGTCCGTAATTGGTCTCTCGCTAAAGGTAGATCATGGGAGAAAAATGCTTAAATTTATTGATACACATAACCTGAGTGACTTGATGTTGGCTACAAATCCTAATAAAAGTAAGTAAGCGTTCAAAGATCAGGAATCGACACAATCAAGTACCCTACCTGACCCAGGATACCATTGATAAAAAAGCATCCTGTGTTCCTGCGGCTCGTGATATATTCACCAATATAAAGAAAAATGGTTCCAAAACTTAATGAGAGATGGAAACGCTAAGAACTTATAGGCAATTTATAGGCATAAACTAAGAACTTATAGGCAACATAAAACCGTCCTGAAGACAGAATCTTATGTAAAACAAAATATGGGCAGTGGCCATAGACGTGTGCATGCCAAATTTCGCAGCTGTAATTTACAGTTAGCAATTGAAACTTGAAGGTATACCCGACCAAAAACTCCCGCATTTGAACGACTTTGTACATATTGTACCGCAAACACAGTATAGGATGAGACCCATTTTTGGCTGATTGTGATTTGTACAGTGATTTAAGATTCAATTTGTTCGAATTTGCGCTCAGAATCAATCCGACTTTTGAACACTATGAATCATCAGATAAACTTGTGTTTTAATGAATTTTGAAGAACTACAATTACAGTTGCATATGTTTTATTTAGAATGAACAAAAGACGCTTTTTGAATACCTAATAATTTGCTAAGTTCTAGTATTTGTAATAATTGTCACTATATTAGTGTTCAGTGTCTGGTAGGGTCGAATGTACAAGCCCGAATCTGGAGGATACATCACAATCACCTTAGGAAAGAAGTTTGTAACTGACTTTGTCAGACTGATGAGGATGTCTCCTTTCCTCTCCATTGTTGATATGAAGATCTAACACAATATGTATTGATAGTTTAACGTAAATATAATGTATATATTCTTGCTTTTAAAGACATATGCGGCTAATTTCCACGCGCAGATTTTCTGCGTTGGGAAACAAGGAAAGTTGTCTGGGTCCTGTCTTTCGACAATTTCCGATTTCGGATCAATGCAGTTTTCAGAAACTCTTATGTCAGATGGGTATTTCCACATTTTCTTGTCAAAATAAAGTAACTAAAATGTGTCCGAAACACCTACTGACCCGTTATCAGAACTGATTGTTTGAGTATTAAATACAGATAAAGAGATCAGGCGAAATCAAAACATGTAAAAAATCCCTTTTTCACCTTGTTTGTGAAAACACCGTTCGGTCATTAGCAATAATTAAAGTTAAAATATAGAAGCTGCATGACGATTACAACTATTTTAGGTTAACATTAAAAGACTTAGGTTATGTCCAGAAAATCAGCCAAATGCTGAAAACTTCCATATGTGATTATGCAAAAATGAGTACGGAGACATATCCTTTTTTATTTCATAAATTGACAGTCCATGCATGAAACAAACTGTATGCAAAGTATTGTGGGAAGTATTTAGTAGCATATGTCCTTAACTGTCAAATAGTGTCTCATGTGCCTTTGAGGCAGGATCTCGAATATTGCTAGTTATATTGTTTGTTTTATGTGCATATATTTGAGATGTGACACTTAAATAAACTATCTTGTGATTACTACTACTACTTCAATGCAGGTGCTTCATTGGGGTCCCTTTTTTAAGGCGATGCTTACGTGATGTTTCTTCTCTCATACTCTGTTCGTGTAGCGTGAAAATACTAGATCATTATACAAATCACATTTCTACGTCAGTGACCTCATTAATGGGAGATTGCTTGCCTGTTGACAGGAAAGCAACTCTTCTGATTATTGATTTCTCAGTAATGAAGGGTTATTTAAGAGTACAGCAAATTGCAACAATGATTATCGGGTCGCCATTCAACTAGTTTCCTGATAATAAGCTATGTAATGATGAAGTATAAATTGGCCTAAAAGTTAAAAACAGTATTCATGCTCAACTCAACTTAGCGGGAAATTTATCATGCTCATAAATGTTGAAATGCCAACAGTTGTTGGCATTTCAACATTTATCTGCATGATAACTAAACATCTGAGCAGTTGAAATTTCGTGCTTAGCTGAGTTGAGCATGTAAGCATTGATATGTAAGGAAAATATAATTCAATTAGTCGTCCTTAAAAAGATTGTGTTCTTGTAGTTATATCTTTTATATCAAAATGACTGTCAGGAGATTAAATTCAAAAGGGCGACTACTATTTTCATTCACTTATTGTGCACGAGTAAAAGGCACAGGCATCTTGCTTACACTGCAATGTTTCAGACTGGAGATTGTCTGCGTGCAATTTGTGTCACACATGTCGTGCCAAGATAGAGTGAGAATGAGAGAAAGAATGAATAGAGATGTAATATGAAAAGGAACCATCCTAGAGTTTTTCGCGGACGTCCGTTCTACAGTATTTGGCTGTTGTATACAAATACAACATACATTAATACACGTGTTCTCAAAAACGTATAAGTTAACTGAAAATTTAATAGACAGACTTGGAATGTTTTAACCACATTATTGTACGTGTACATGGTCAAGGTGTGATGATGTTTGGCCATTATCATTAAAATCATTTTCTAAAAAAATTAATCATACAATAAATCATTTTATTAATTACTAAATTTAATTTCATGTTCAATATGTTTGCACCTTTCTTGTTTCGATGTGTAACTGTAATACTCGTATATAAACGATGTTAAAGCAATAGGAACTGCAAATTTAAATTCTAGCAGATAACTCTTCATGTCTGTTAAACGAATTGCAATGCGTAGGTGGTGTGTCTTGGGAGTTTTCACAACTCCTCTAAAGTTTGAAAACTACAGAGAGTGTGCAGAAAAAATCTTTTTATTAAAATATACTGTCCACAAAATGTAGGACATATTGGGACCCAAACAATTTAGAAATAAACGCCTGATTTGTCGCGTAAATGTTAATGAGATATTCTAAAGACTAAAACTAGACACTAGAAACTGGAAACGTAATTGTCCAAGAAAATATGTATTGCACAGTTTGGCCAGTATAAATTATATTCTTGTCACATTGGACCAGGCAAGTGTTGAATAACAATGTGTTTAATGTAGATCAAGTCATTGTCGCTTAAGAATATGCTATAACATTACTATTAACATGATCTCAGAACAGCAACAATGTGATCAAAGGTTTTTTTACTGCAAACAAGGATTAACAAATTGTTGGAAATCTTGGACCATGAAGAATCAAGAAGTTATTTTAGAATTGTAAAAGCGTATTTTGGTGGGTCTGCGGAATGTAATTGAGGAATCTACCGGTCTACTCACGTACTTTTTAAAAAGAGGATCTTACACGAGTGCTCATGTTTTATTGAATATATTAAACGAGTTGAGGAAAAGCTATAAAATGCGAGGCGTGCCTTTTTCGCAAGTTTACACTTTAGTGAACCTGTTAAGCACTAAAGGTGACAGCACTCCTTAAGTGTAACAGTAAATTGTGCAACTGAGGTTTACACCATATGTGCAGAGGGTGACAACTTTCTGGTCTGAATGGGATGGTGCTGTTCCCAGTCTTCACTGAACGCATAGTTTATTGTGTTTTTCTCTCCATATTTAAACTCTATTGGTGTGTTACATGTAACATTTCTCCGGACTATAAGCTGGGTCAGGCTATAGACTCAATGACGACCATTGCCTAAATTAGTTACCCGTGGGGTTACGCCTGGTGTTTGTTTTTCTTTTTCTTTTTTTTTTTTTGGGGGGGGGGGGGGGCTTAGCCTATCTTGGTTCAACTAGCAGACCCTGACTTTCGGTGGATACGGAGCCATTTTCCTTGTCCATCAAAGTAAACTTGATTCGATTATTTCTCTGGGATGATGCGATGCGAGTTAAACAATTTAGCTTAACAGGATATAGGGCAAATCTATACAGGCATCTCCTCTATCAAGCATAAACTCCATTTGAGCCTCGTCACGATCTTCGCGAACCATTAACGCCTACCTTCATTACAACATGTACTGTATAATGCTTTTATTTGGCGGGTGCTTTCATTTTGCGCTACTGGGGAAAAATATGAAACCGCTAAAAACTGTTTCGGAATAAGAATCCGTGTACACACATCAGCATGTTAGTATCTGTATCGATAACCAACTTTTGAGCGGAATAGTCTGTTTGCACGTCGAGTACACCATAGTCTTAAAAGGGGCCGCTACTATTAAAGGAAACAAATGCTCCGCAGAGGGAGCTACTATTAAAGGAAGGAATATGTTCTTTCCTTTAAGAGTATTTTTCCTTTAAAGATCATGTGAAAAGATCTTAAAAATGAATTGAAATAAAACATATTACATCCGACAACAAAATACTGAAAACCGTATAAAAAATCCAATTATTAAAAAAGTTATGCCTATTTGAAATTCAGACTTGGTTTTGGTTTTCCAAAACAGACTTGGAAAACTAAAAATAGATTCTATCCCACAATGCACCATTCTGTGATGTCATATGAGGATTTAAAAAGGTGGTTTAACTTTAAATATCTCAAACTGTGTATTTGAAAACTGTAGCTTCAGTTTGAAAATGCCATTGATTTAATTGCCTAAATTACATATTGTCCGATTAAATGGTTTTTCAATATAATAATTCCATAGGGAAACAACGTGGAGTTTGTTTAATTTGCGTAGAAAAAGTGAGAAATTGAATTTATTTTTTTTTAATTTATAATGCACTTTTTTCCTTTCAGGCAACAAGTTTTTTGATTATCCTTATAATGTTTCAAAATAAGTTAACATAATGATTGGATTTACTTATTTTTGTATTATTTAGAAAAAGAAATGCATGGTAAAAATGAATTTAAATTTTTATTTAAATTTGAATTTAAAGCATAAAATTTTAATTGAATGAAATTTAATATTTAGAAAACCATTTATGCGAGATAGATCTTCGTTGTTTCGCAGAAAAGCATACTAAAGTTTGACAACTTCTTTGCATTTGCAAATATTTGAATTGTTTGAAAAATTTCAAAACTCATTTGACATCACAGAATAATGCATTGTTGGATAGAATCTATTTTTAGCTTTTCAAGTCTGTTTTGGGGAAAAATTTCCAGTCCGAAATTCAAATAAGCATAACTTTTGAATGGATGGGAGTTTTTAGATGAAATTTTCAGCAATCTCTTTCTCACAATAACTGCTATTATCTGAAATATTTGGTTAAAAACTTATTTATACCTTTTCAGTTGATCTTTAAGAGTGTTCCCTGTAAGAGTAGAAAGTAAGATTCAAGCGCATTTAATTAAGAAATCGCCATATTAAAATACGCGGTTTAAAACCTTCAGATATTTGTTTTACAGTAGCAAGAATCTTTAAGTGAATGACTATTATAATCTTAGCAAATACCAAATGCGATGATCAGACTGCGTCGATGCACCTTACTTTTCTGCATAGACACGCAGTAAATATTTCTCACAACAAGGCGCGTTTATCGTATATCTAAAGTTTAAGCGATAGCATTGTGCAGCTGTTGAGCTCTTTATTCTCTAATGAGTTGCTTTTTGCCTTAAATTCCAATTAGCTGCACTAATAGCTTGTTGTCTTTTGTTCCCTTGCACATTCCTTAAATTAGATATATCACAGGAGCTTGAAGTTCGATCCTTATATCATTTCTAAGCCCTTAAAACCGAAAATCTCATAATGTCGTTACGTAATGACATCGTCAGCTTTTGGTTTTGAGGCTATTGAGGTGATATATAGACATACCTTCAAGCTCTTGTGGATATATACTGACGGACTTTAAAACGTCGCAACACGACGCAACACTAACTTCTCTTTATATCTTTCAAAATACAGTTGTATGTTAAATTCCTTTGCTTCGATGATGTCATCGTGTGCTGGCTTCTTCAGCAAACACTTTAGTTTTAAAGTTTAAGCCATTGAATGAAAAGGTACAAACAGATAAACGTCAAATACTCAAATGGGCTGTATCGCAGAACTGCCAATTAATATGAGAGTGATTCATCGATTTATTTAAAGAAGTAGGAAATCTTTCACTGATAACATTTTGTCACACGAAACAGTTGACCCCTATCTCAAAACGTTTACTTTTTAATGCGTTAAATTCATCTTAATTGGACATGTTTTCCATGTGTTACTTACAAATGAACACTTTTTAAAATGCAATCAAAATTATTGTTCTGCCTTCTTTTTCGAGATATATCCAAGCGTTGCGTTTTCAAAGCCTGTCAGTATATATGCAATACAATCGTCGAGTTGCTGGTCTGGAAACCTAGTTGTCCACACTTCTCATGGCTTGTGTGACTATTCAAGGTACAGGCGAGACCACTACATGTATTATGCGCATGGTTGCCCAACCTTTGCTTTTTGCAATAATGATTGCCACATGGGCTGATACAGTAATTTAAACTCTACATGCAGTAATCGAGCGCATTGTTCTCATAAACTAAGCTTTACTGTTGCATTATTGGCTGGTCGGTTCAATTATTTGAGATCAAATCACATGCAACATTCGTGCTCTTTGTTCTTATCAAAACACTAAACTATTGCAATTTGTTTTGTGTGAGCTTCTGTTGCTGATATGCTATAGCACTACAGGGATTTCTATCAAATGTCAAACAACTATAATTGAGCCAGTGCATGAGATTTCCAACAATGCGGCATTTTGACATGTATAGACTCGGAAGCCTCCTTTAAGCTTAGAAGCTCCAAATGGTGTTCAGTCAGTGGCTTAACAATCATATAATACTCAAGCGACTAGCAAAGGCCCTGATCAGACTGCGCGTATGCGCAGGCTGATCTGAGGCTTTGCTGGTCGCACATACCACATTGTTGGAAATCTCATGTACTGGCTCTTTATTGTAGCAAACGATGACATTCTCAGGTCAGCATGTTTAAATGTAACCTTTATCACACCGGGTAGGCGGCAATCGAAAACGTTAATACTATCGACGAACCGAGATAAAAATCGTTAGAAACAGAGTTGTTGATTGCCATTTGTCGCCCGACTTTTATATCTTAAACGCTAATTTATAATAAACACCATCCAGAAGGGATCAATCTGAAATAGTTTGAAGACATTCGAAAATGGTCAATAATTTAGAATGTATCATTTGATGGATGTGTTTTGATGTTTTTAGGGTCCCTAAGTTATTTTGTTGCAGATGCATTTCTGTCTCAGACGTTTAGTTCTGGCAGTCAATGAGATAATAGTTGGCCATCCAGAGCCTGAAAAAAAATTCTGTTGGCATTTTTTAGTACATTTTGGCATCCATGCTCAAAGTGTATCTTGATGTGTTTTAAGAAGGATAGGGGTGGATGCCAAGTCTGGAAATGCCCCAAAGTCCCAGAATTAGGTCAAAGGTCAACTGAGTGCAAATTCTTGTATATACGTCAGATTTTAGCGTTTTTATCAATAAGCTATCCAAAATTATGATTAAAAGTAATGCAAAATCTTTTTTGGATAATACAGCCATGCTATATAAACAGACAGCATCATTAAGGCATGATGTGCCTTTGGATCAAAGGTCATTTAAGTGCAAAATCGGTGAAAATTGTAGCAATATTTTATGTATATAGGGGCAAAATTCAAGATTTAAGTTCCCTTCTACCCTAATGGAAGAATTTTTTTAATGCTATCCTGCTAGGTGTGTGTCTATCATGTTTGGAAAGCAATGATTTACTAGGTTTCTTGCGGTCAAACATTCATAATAGGCATGTAAAGTACGTTACTGTATAAAATCAATTAAAATGTAATACAACTAAGAATAACCATTTCATTTTAAAGAAATAATTTCTTTTGCTTAATGCTTTGTATAAATACATCATTTTATGCAATTATCTATCCTTTTAAACATAAGATGTGTTTAAGTTGTTACTTACGTTACATTTTACATCTGAAATTGAGTCATTTCTCAAAGATATATGTTCCTAGCTACAGCTTTCACGAAGGACTTGGCCATGATCTCATGCTTATAGGACTAAAATATATTTCTTTTCTCATTTCACACATTTCTTGTGTTTGTTCCCATCTATGAGTAATTGTAAAACACTTTTTACAAGGCCACTACCTGCTAATTACATATACTAAGCATAGCTTCATGAAAACACAAAGACCAAGCCTCCTTTCATAAAACATCAGGCGTGTTGAAACTATGATAGAATATGGTAAATACCATATACTGGAAGGAATATATCCTCACATTGGTCTTAACATCGGCCTGTTAGCAGATGGTACCATACATAACATAAAGCTAATATACAGGTTCATTTCTAATTATGACGATCCAGTGAAAACATTGTTGACTTTTTGTGGGGTATATTATGGAAATAGCCCTGGCATTAAGGGCACTCCTCCATATAACTTTTAACATTTAATAGTAGGGGTGTCCTTTCACTTGCACATATTATTGAAATGATGTTGATTCAAAAGCAGCCAGAATTGTTTTGAAATCAGGCTGCTTGTATAAACGTATTCATCCATATATAGAAGCAGTATAGATATGATATTAAAGGTTAGCTCTAATTTTAAGATACCATAAAATATATATCTATGTCTTTCGCAGCGCAACTTTTTATACATTGCAATTGTTTTAGTGTCGATAAATTGGATTCTAAGTATCAGTATTAAACATATTTTGCTTATTATTTTTGCAATAATGATAGAGACCAAATGCTATGAGGTTATTGACATGTGTTTCTTTATGTTATTCTTTTTAACTGTAAAATGTCAATTAAAGTTTTATTCCAAATTAAATTTCCCCAAAACAGATGTCTTGTGACTTCTTGGGAACACAGGCTTCACCATATTAGAGCACCTGGTGATTTGATTGTGTTCATAGTTTTCCAACAGTGTGGGGTAATTTCTTAGTATTTAGAGTAGATGTGTCCTGAAATGATTATCTAATATGTACATTTACTAGCATAATCAATTGGTTTATATCTCCGATTTGCTTGATGTATATAAGATCCTAAGGTAGTTAACTTGCCTGTTCTAGTGTAGAATCTATCTGTTAACCATGACAATTTGTTAAGACAGGGATTGATTGCATATAGGATAGGTGACTTACATTAATGTATACATCTACTGCTCGTAGATACAAGTGCAATATATCAGATTGGATAGCACTTGTAACTGGTAACATACTCGAAATGTGTAGTTTTGATATGGCATTACTCTTGAAATAAAACTGAACTACTTTCCTTTCACTATATACAAGACAGTCCTCAAAAGTGTTAGTCTTCACAAATATTTACAAGAGTATAGGTACAAGAGTGAGCAAGTTCATGCTTAAAATGCTTTCTGCAAGCTGTTGTCAGCAATGTTGTTCACATTTTCGATGGTTTTGCATATATTTAAGACTATCACAATAAGCCTAATTTAGTAAACCTTTTAAAACCAGCAAACAGACCATAACTCACTTTCATAGGACGTATATAAAACATGTACTAGGGCTACAAATAGCTCAACAAAATCACATAGTGCATAAACAAAACTAAAAACAAACTACCATGTGAATAAGAAAAGCAAGGAAATCAGCTGCAAGTGAAACTACTAACTTTTTCAACATTCAGTTTAATCTGTGAGCATCAGAGATGCAAACCATACTAGTGAATTTTGGGAGTCGTGTTTTTGTTTTATGCTTCAGAAAAAACAGCCAACTGATCTTTAAAATAAAGTATCAATAACGTTTAAATGATTTGTTGTTTATGTTACCATGAAATATGTTCAGATGTTTTACAAGATTGCTACATGGCTCAGGTAACCTTACCTCAACCAACCTTAGTCTAAGATAATTAACAAGCAGAATAGTTTCTATCAGAATTGCTGCAGAATATAATAAGAAAATCATTACAATATGTTATGAAATCTAGTTCTACAAAACATAGAAGATTTTAATGGGGACAGATGATAAATTAATTTTATAATATAATTGTCAACAGTTAAAAGTGAAAATTAAAAGAATTCAGCACACAAGGAAAATCCTTAATACTAGATCTATGTAACATCCTATATTTGGATATAAACCATGCTGGTTCTGTACTACGAAAGCTTTAGTTGATGTTATATTTGCAATCTTGCCACTAGATGTATGAAATATTGCTATGCTATTTTAAGTAAATTATTGATATTAAGTCAATATTTAAATCATGATGTAGATTGCATGTTTTATCGTTATGTACCATTGGTAGAAATCTGAAAACTGCAATATAAATGTAAAAGAGCCAAGCAAATTACAAAAAGTAATTGAGTAAGACCAGGAAAAGCCAGATTCACATATTGCAGACCAACCCATGGCACGCTTTTAAATTAAGTCTTATATAGAAAAAAATGTGTGTAGTATATGTAAGCGAATTGGGGAGAGCAAACCCAAACTTTATATAAGCCTAACAACAATTTACTACCTTTATCCATTTATGTAAGGCACCTTTTGTTACCTACGTTACCTCATTAATATATGTGCAGCAATTTTAGATCCATTATTGTTAATATAGTTGTATTTTGATTACATAATGGAAGATATTTTGCCAATTCCAATGCAATGTAAATAGAAAAATGAATCTGTAAGCAGCTATGCATTACATGCTGGAGCCGGTACAAATCACATACTAATGATCATATTTAAATATTTACTTGATTTCACTTCATTGCAAGTTAAAAGTTATAAACAACTTCAAATATATGAAAATGGCCATTTTCAATTAGAATATAGATCAACATCATGTATATTTCAGGTCAGGTATCATGGTTTATTCTAATACATGTAATTTGTAAAGTCATTATCTGCAATTTAGTATAAAATGTAACATAAGTATCGCTGACACGCAGAAATACATATCACAGATGTATGCAATTGATTTTTATGTCTAGTTTAAACATTTAATGCTTAAATCGTTTCACTAATACTATTCAAATAAATCAACATTAGCCTTGTATTGTGTGTACTGTTATTTCTAATGTCAGTAGGGTAACGTTGATTACAGGTGATTTATAGAAAAATGACCACAGAAAAGTTATTAAATAATGGGTTTCTAAGGCCCCAAGACATGTCCAAACTGAAAATAGTTTTACTTTCTGAGAGGTGCAGCAAACTCTTAAAGTAGCCAATATACCTCAGTTTAGCGCAAATGAGGGAGAATTTCCGTCATTGATAATTGCACAAAACTTACGATGTTTGTCTTGTAAAATCCATAAAAGGATGCTTCCAAAGGGGTTCCTTTAATAATAAACATGTTAATTTAAGCCTTCTGAAAGACTTCTACCGTTTTTAGAGTTTAAAAAACATCTTGTTGTTGGACCAGAGAAAAAAAAGAAAAACAGTTTGTAAAACTGCTCCGATTATTGCACTTGATGACTTTTGACCCCATTTTAAAGCCGACATATGAACCTTTAATTATAAAAATCATTTTCTAAATGTTTTTCAGACTTATAACTATAAGCATACAAAATTTGGCTTGAAATGATATATGTTTACATATAAAAAGATAAAGTTGTTTTACAGTAGTACATATTTTCTCATTTTTGCACTCAATGACCTTTGACCTAATTTCTGGCCTTCATATGCAAATTCAGACTTGGCATCCACCCCTAAGGCTTTGTATACATGTTAAATATTATGTTAAAAGTGGTCTTACAAATGTACTCAAAAATGCCAACAGAACCAAAAATATGCATCTTTTTTCGATTCGGATTGCCAACTATAAAGGACATGTCAAGCTCCTGAATTGAGTAATTATACCGTTGAGATTGTAACTTTGAAAATAAACAAACGCAAAAGGACCCATTATTGTTCTCGTGATCTAGAGCTATTGATCAATTTGTAGCATTTCTAGTCAGTCGTGCAACAGCACTTTAGCTTTTTGCACGCTGGGTAAGTGTTAATGCGTTTGCTGTCGGCCGATGATTTTTTTTAAATTAGCGTTTTCAAAAAATATTTCCGGAACACCGTCGGAGTGTCAAACGGATTTGATTCTGATCTAGAACCAAACTGTTTGCAAAGATTATCAGCTGGCAACAAATGACTCTGCTAGCAAGGAAGAGTTCAGGGGCCACTAGGGAATGTGTATTTTTGCCCTGACTGGCAACATGCATTATTTAACAAGTGTTGTTTTGTGGAAACGAGTCTCTGTAAAGAGTCAATTATGCGGCAATTTAAAAAAGAGAATATTTATGACCAAATGACAGGAGCCGATAGAGATAGTGCTACAGGTGATAAAGCTTCGAAACATAGGCATCATTCTGTCTTCAATACAGGTGGACTACCACTTAGAACAAGTCATAAAAGGCAAAATACAGTAGGCTGAGGCAATGCATATTAGGCTCTGAAACATAAATATATTTAGAACAGCAAAAGATCTTTGTTTGATCTCCATTTTATATCTTGTATGTTCTTGAGGATGATGAATCGATAAGATAGGGATATTTCATACGAACCAAACATATATGTGTCAGGATTCACATCCGAACTAAGGGTGAGGTTGGTACCATTAGACATGTTTAAGCCGTACAGTAATTTATTATAGCGACCGTTCCAATGCGGTGCTTCTTTTGTGGATCATTTTTGTTAATTTAGTTTCATGTGTGTCTTTGTTATGTTGTCTTATCTGTTCCTTGCAGCCTTGAGATCACCTGTTGGGAAAGGGCTGACCTCTTGGCTCTCTTGTATGGTGTGTTTTCTTGTATTTTTGTTGCTTTCCTATCTCGTATGGTGTACCTGACCCAGGTGTAGGAATTAAATGTATTGATTCCTGATCTTTGTCGTCCACTTTACTTTTATAACATCGTCTTATGTTCAGTTGAATAATAGAATAATAGAATATCCTTATATATTAGATTTGATCAGGATGGAATAGCATACTTGTTAAGTGTGGTTTGTTTTGTGTGGTTATGAGCTTAACCCATATCAGGCTAACGTGTTATATTGTATTTAGGCAAACAGTGTTAGACCCAGATCAGATTAGATCACTGTTAGCCTGCAAAATATTCTCTCATAATTCGAATGAAAATCTCAAAAATGTTATCATTGAGAAGCGAACAATGCACCAAAGACCTGCTTGTGTAGATGTTTTCTGTGCCAGACGTAGTGGTTTCACAATACCACAATACCACAATGAAAATCCATGATGAAAATAAAATAAACACTGTAGTCATGATAGTGATGTCTGGGAGACATTCTACCGCCGCCACACAGTCCCTCTTACCAGCTGTAGTACGTAAAGTCAAATATTTATGATTAGTTTGAAGCAATGAATACATCAAAAACTCGACTCGGTAACTGAGAAGGATGGACAATCTATTAAGATAAAAATGGGTTAGACAGTTATATCAATTACTTGTATCAGGTGGTATTAGGGGTCAAGTAAAACATGCACATATTACAGAATCATGGCGTTTCGCAAAATGACTGTCAGCTATATGCATGACATACTCTGTGTTAAGATAGCCGACTGCAGATTTGATAAAAATATAAAAAGAAGTAAAAAAAATGTTATCTTGCTGTGTGCGTCAGGATATGCTGATAAGCTCTTTCTTGAGATAAATCTGTCAAGAATGAATGATGAATGCAAAAAATACCGTTTAAGCTGTTCAGTACAAATATTGAAATGTACCCTTCTGGGTTTTGGATCGCAAAACTGCGATGTAAATATTTAAAGATTTGACTTTGAGTTCACGGGATCAACACAATGCAAAAGAAGTGGTGCATAAAACTGAGACTTGTTTAAAAGAGCATGCAACATCAAGGAATGTTAACATGATCAGGAGAAACTATTTGCAAACATTTATAGCATACCAATGGCACAGAGAACCAAAGGAAAAGATACCAATAAGCCTATATTAAAATAGCATTACACAATCAAAACCTATATTAGAATAGCATTACGTAATAGACTAGTTGGTGGGGCTTCAAAAATAGGCTAACCTTGAACTAATTGCAACAGAAATGCCATTAGTTTTATTTGCTATATTAATATGCCTTTGATCACATACTGAAAGTTGCAAGTCCTACCTTGTGGGGAAGTGTTCATAATTTCGACTTAAAATGATCATTTTTATGCTTAAAGTGGCCATTGAAGATCTTTTTTTATTCAATGGGTCACTTCTTCTGCAGTTGTTTTAAGTCCTTTATGCTTTGATTATAGAATTTGATTTGATTGTGTGAGTAATACACATTATACACATGTTATTAAACACATATGAAAGCATATAAAATGAGCCAAAATGTTAAAAATCAAAGGTTGAATTAACCCACCCACCAATATATTAAGATTAGAAACATAATAGTTCTGTTTACATTTCTATTACAATATATTAGTATTATTCTAACATTCATAACAAGCTGATAACCCATAGTGACTCTCACAATAAATATACCAGTTGTTGTTGTAGTAGTTGTTGTTGTCGCTGTGATTGGACGATGTCGCTTTCAACAAGGTTATTTTCTCCATCTTACCATGATGGTCAGTTATCATTGCTCCGGTCCACAAGTCGTTTACCAGTACTTAGTGAACACCATGTACTGTCATCACTAACTAAAAATCAGTGGCAGGGAGAGAATTATCTTTATGAATGTATGTATCCTTATTAAAATTAAAACTCACATCCCCTTTATTGCTGTCCGTACATTTAAAAGTCAGATTATCGATCAGACTCACTACTAGTCCAGGAGCTAAATATTTGAAAATTCGATTGGCACAATTTTCCTGCCAGAAAAGGTTTGACTTTATTAGTTAAGACTAGCCTTCTACAATATTTCTAGACACACTGTACGGTCAAATTGTGGTAGCAGTTTTTCAGGAGGATACGTTTTATACACCTACCCCATTTTTTAACTTTTAAAACTAAATTGCTACATTTAAATAAGAAATGGTATCCAGGTGGTGTCCAGCTGATGCATACAGTCTTTCCTTACTACCGACAGCTTACTTTGAGGCCTAAACAAGCATCAAAATAAATTGTTTGCTTCCAGAAACACAACTTTATGTTATTTATGACATTTACGTTACATTTCTAACTACACCTTATGAAATCATTGATAATGTGTTCAATAGTTTCATTTGATAAGCTTTATAATGAGTACTTGGGGTTCAGATACCACATTCCTCATCGACAATTAACTGACTATTTCAAAACTGCAAGCAGTTTGTTTATTTCATAAATACTTTAAGCTGTTGAATATATGATGATCCCAAATTAAATGTTGAATATAGTAAGAACCTTTTCACTTTGAAATTATCATGTTATGCTATCTGTTAACTTTTTAAACCCATATATGAGCATTTGATGGATAAACACTATTAAAAAGCTATACATAACAACGTTTCTGGTGTAAAGTAGCATTTTGTTGCTTGTACGGAAATATGTAACATACATTACAAACTTTGAAATTTGCTATCTATACTGCTAAATACCTTATCTTATAGATCATATGGTATTTTATTTCATTTCAAAACTTTTTTTTGTGTAAATTTTTAACAAGATACCAGTTTGTCCTAAAATAATTATCAGTTATTCTTAAGAAACTATATGTATACACTAAAGTCGATATATATCTACACACATTTACATTTGTGAAATAGTAAACTTTTGAACGTTTTTTATCTACAAAATATTCATTTAAAAGGATAGTTCTTTAATAACAATAGAAAAATACATTCCCATTTTCTGTCAAATATATCAAAGTAACATATATAACCTTTTAAAATATATCATAAGAACCACCTAAGTTTGTCCAAATTGTTAAAGACAGTATACAATTGGTCCTGAAAATCTAATATATGTGTTGATGTAGATTTTTGTAATATTTATCTGAAAAAATAACTTAATTGAAAAAAATTTAATCAGTTATTTTAAAAAATATTTTTGTGTACCCAGTTTATTGTTGTTCACATTAAACAAACATAGTCAGTAACAGAATATAGGCTATTTCCTTGTATATCAAGGTCAATTTAAGTAAAAAAGCTGCTAATTACTAAATGTTTTAGGGAGGTGGTAGCATATAATTTTCCTTTGCTTACATTCCAGAGAGAATCAAGCATCTAAGAGTTGTTAGAATAAACTTTGATTTATGTTACATTAGATATTATGCATTAAATGTGTCTGTAATCAGTTATTTTAAAGAGACTGTCTCAAAAATCAAATTGTATACTGACATCTTTATGCGTATGCAGAGGGTGGCACATTACTTGTTTTAGCTTTTAACATGATTTTAGTTTATTTTCAGCATACCTTTCATTGTTTAATTAATGAAGGTGCATATCACACCAACTTAGTACTTCTGATCACTTGCTTAATTAATAACACTTTATAAGGAGATGTTTTATTTAGAAGAAAAAATTTGCCTAAAAATGGGAAAATGTGGAAAATCAGGTATAATGATTAGTTTTACAAAATGGCAATGGTCCCATTTGATATGATCATATTCAAGAAAACAGGTTGATTGTTATTTACGATACCAATTGAAATCTTTAAAACTTTATCAGTCAGAATTACCAGGCTGAATTATACCTGATGACATTCAAGTTGTTAATGTCAAATAGAGTTTACAATGTTCTTTCATAATGTTAGATGGAAAAGTTAAATGTTTAAAAACGTGCAGTCATGAGATCTTACTTAGATTTAGCAAACAATGCTTATATAGCTGATGCTAATTTCCACTATACAGAATGTGGTATGGCCAAATTATTACAGGAATCTTGTAAATGGATTACTTGATAGCAAAGCCCCCTGGTGGCTTAGGCTGCTGTCCGTTCTAAGGCGGTGGTTCTGTTGTTGTTGACTTTTTGTTTATTGTTACTCCCATTGTGGGAGTCTGTAATTGTTCTATGTTTTGTTGTACGTTACTTTATGTCCATTCTAGTAGTGCAATCATCTTGATGGGGAAGATAGAGCTGGTTGCTTTGCTTAATTTGTCTTAATGGAGGTGTCTTGTGATGGTTGAGCGGCTCTTCCTTGCGGTGCCACGGGGTTGTCTGCGGTTTGTGATTGTGGTATTTCCTGATCATACTCACTTACTATTTACATGTAATGTCTAGAAAGTGCACATGAACTTAATGAAAGTATATATACTTATCGTATTTGCCATGCTTTTGTTCAATCATATTTCTTTTACTTGTATATTATATTAAGGTGTTTAGAAATCTCAGAGGTTGATAAAGCAGTGTTTCTATTTTCATTTGTGTTATGTGTGTATGATATAGTATATCAAATATTCCATACCATGTCGATTTGTTCTTTGACAGTAGTAAAAGTATGAATTTCGTTACTTTTAGATGAGAAATATAATGTTGAACGCTTTTTATGTAATTTATACAAGCTCAAATGAAAATTTGAAGCAGCACAAGAGATTTTGGTTCTTATTGCACATGGCAAATGCATCTTTAATCACCCATACTGATGCAGCAGAGATAGCGGTCTAAAATTTGGCCTGTGTCTTCATTTACACACTTACTTTGTGTATAGGAGCAGCAAAGGTTCTGTTGTGTCTAACTACACATTTTCACCGCCTCGCCTGCTCCTTCATTGCTCAACACTGGGTTATGAACTACAATTGTTTTATATCAATGTTTCATATAACTTAAGCTGTAGCCAGTTAAAATATTCTGTATATATCATTCCAAATACAAAAAGAAGGAAACACAAAGGTTTCAGAGAGATAAAAAGATATCATGTAAGCATTTAAGAAACATAATTTGATCATAAAATATAAGTAGTTTCAAAAATGAAGTTTATATATTTGATAAAACACTCCGACTTGAAATGGCGTTTTATGTGATTTAGGTTCAAGTTTCTTCCTATTTATCAGTAATGCTTTGTTGTGTTTTATTCTTAGTTACTTGTTTTGTCAAATAATACAATACTCATCATTTCTCTCCTTTCTGGGCACTCCAATGACAGTAATTTACATATATTAGTAGTGTAAACTCATATGGTGCTGTCATTGCATTAAAGTATTGTATTTAATAGAAAATAACGTATATAACTGTAATCACAGGTGTCTAGATTAAGTAAATTATATATTGCTAATCATTGCTTTCAATTAAAAGATAATATTGATATGTAATAATAAGGAATAATTTAATATAATAACAATATAGGATTTCCTATTAGTTTAGGGTAACGTAGTGAATGTTGCTATTACAGGGTAACGCCCCGACCACTAAAGAGCTAATATACTTTATTATGTGACTAGTATAATGTGGTTTTAGAAAATAACAGTCTACAAACCTAATTCCTAAGAGGTATTTTGGCAACCTATGGTCTAAAGATAGTACTGCATTAAATAGTAATACATCTGAAAGTAAGTAACGTATATAATTGTAATACCATATGGTATGTTGTTAGGTCATTTAAAGTCCAATCACAAAAACCTCAACACTGTTAGAATAATACTTATATGTTGTAGATGAAAAGTAAACAGAACTATTATGTTTCTAATCTTAATATAATTGTAATATGGTGGGTGGGGTAATTCAACCCCTGATATTTAACATTTCGGCTAATATTATATGGTTTGATCTGGTTTTTATAATGTGTAATACTCATATGATCAAGTTAAATTCTATAATCAAAGCATAAAGGACTTAAAACAACTGTAGAAGAGGTGTCCAAACGACTAATCAATAATCTCCAATGGCCACTTTAAGCATAAAAGTGATCCTTTTTAAGTCAAAAATATATATACTTCCCCACAAGATAGGACTTGCAACTTTTAGTATGTTGCTCAAGATAACCCAAACAGTCGCAGGATTGCTGAAAAAATTCTGTTGCAATTTGTTCAACCTTATGAGTTCTACTGATTAGACTATAAGTAACATGTATGTTAAAATGACAGTACGTATATAAAGCTATATAAAATAACATTAAGTATACGAAACCTATATAAAAGTAACATTAGGTATACAAAACCCAATAAAATAAAATTTCATAAACTATAAAAAACATTTATTAAAACGACATTATGTCTTTTAAACCAGGGGTCGCAGGTTCGGTTTTCGGCTTCCCCCAGTCCGTCGGATGAGCTTTTATGGCCCCGTCTTCTGTGACGCTTTAAAACCAGTACCACTGCTGGTGAGCCTTCGGGTGCTACTGGACATAAAAAAACACAAATCCATAAACCCACCCAGCCAGTACTGGTTATAGCCAAGGAACACGGCCACAAACAAAAACATTACGTAAACAAAAATAGTAAGTGAGTATGATCAGGAAATAGCACAATCACAAACTGCAGACAAAACCCGTGGCATCGTGAGGAAGAGGCACATAACAATCACGAGACACCAGGAAGACAAACAAAGCAAAGCAGCCTGCTCTTTCTTCCCCATCGAGATGATTGCAAAACTAAAATGGACAAAAAGTAACGCACAACAAAACCTATATAAAACAACTTCTAATCATGCCCTGGTCGACATTCGCGTCAGTGTTATCGAACATTTCTTATTATGATGGACATGATTATATATGGTTTAGGGGTGGGGATCTGGTCTGAACGGTTCCGAGATATAACGCCTTTTATTAAGTGCATGGGGTGGTCTGAACGGATTTAGATATGTTAGGCCTTTTTATGAAGTGAAGGTGTGGGGCATGACCGAGCACACCCCGGAGAACATCCTTGTAAGTGTCATTGTATGCGTCTTATGATAAGGAATATCGTTATGTATTGTTAAGGGGAAGAGATCTGAATGGTTTCTGAGATGTTAAGCATTTTATGAAGTAAACGGGGTGGGGCATGCTTGTGCACGCCCAAGGAGACTTTCCCAGTCAGGGTAATTGAATGTGTCTTATCATAAGAAACATAAATATATATGGTTTAGGCGGTTTATGGTGGGAATCTGAATAGTTTCTGAGGTATTATGACTTTAAGAATTTGTTATGCCTGGACATGCCACCAGGTCAGCCATTAAGTCTTGGATTTCAAGTTACAAACTTTCTTACTAAACTATACATCATAGATATTCCTTGTTAAGAGATTTTCCAAAAAGTTTGATTTAATTAGTCTAAAAGTAAAAATAATAGTTGACGTAAAATTAAACATGCGGAACTACCCAGCATGCAAATAGTTAATTTGGGCCTCGTCGCGACAAAACCTGTCTTCGGGGCTTTCGACAAGGCGGGACTCAAACCACTCTCCTCTCCTCAGCTACAGAGACTAGCTAGAAAATTGAAATTTCGCTTGTAGCTAGTGTATATATAAAACTTCCCAAAAAGCGAACAGTAAAGGCGCTGATCAAACTGCGCGGATACGCAGGCTGGTCTGTGCCTTTGCTGTTCGCAAATCCCCCAAGACAGGGTTTCTCGCCGTAAGACGTAATTGCTATACCGAATAGCTAGCAGGTGTTCAAATATAAACATCGATCAAGAATATAACTCATCAATCTCTTTAAATTGTTTCAATTAAATAAACTGTTTGTCTGAAATTAAATTACGATTCAACATATGTGTTATTTCATGATGAAACGGTGAATGGCAAGAACTGTAATCTCTCTCTCTCTCTCTCTCTCTCTCTCTCTCTCTCTCTCTCTAACCAAACTGTTATACCTCGTTGATTTAGGCTCAGCGCAGTGTAGCGCAAAAACAAACACACACAAAAACACCTCTTTTGAAGTCATTTTTTTAATATGCCAGCTTCGTTTGAAACTATGCTATATTGCATAGTTTGCTCATGTAATCTAATAGCTGCTGTCTTGATGATGTGTACACTTGTGTTAGATTTTTGCAGCTCATCAATACGTTAGACGGTATTCCGGTATACCAAATTACCTTAGATTAGCTAATACAACGTTATAAAATTGGCGAAATGAGTTTGTACAGTGCGAGTATGGGTATTAGTAGACACATTATCCTCATAGATAGCAGAAACACTGTTACAATTGTATTTTGTTTCAGTTCTAGCTTTCAAAAGAGTATAGAAGAGAAAAGTAACTTTGCAAAGCAAAGGCAAAAACATGCTGCTTATACATCTGAATGCACCCAAGGCTAAAAAGAGAAATGACATATTCCTAAATGAAATGTAGCAAAATACTACATAATATGTATATTTCACGCGTCAGCAACACAGGAAACAGCTGGGTCAGAGCATATTGTTTATACAATGTTTTATGTTGGTTATGAAATAAACATTCGGGAGCTCAGCTCCCTCGCGTATATTCCATAACCAACACAAAACATAAAATAATCTATGCGAATTGTGATCATGACAAAGAAAGGACTTCACAAGTCTGGGTGTTAGTACATGCATACGTAAAAGACAAATATTGGTTTGGTAATGAAGAAGACACATGGATTAACTGCCAGACAGCGCTGCTAAACTTTGCCAGGGTGAGAAGGACCTGTATTTTGGCGGGCAAGGCGTTTCGTCGTGAGAAACCTAATTAAGAGTTCAAGATGAAGAAGCTGACAGAATTTAATAATACAAGTTCCATGACGTGACAAAACTAATCTTCACACGCTTGTTTCAGCCAATCGAACGAGCAGTTTCTCAATAAGGGGTAAACTGTGAAACAACAGCAGGCGGTGTCCGGTAAAAGGCTCACGTTTGCATGTTTGGTTTAAACTTATTTGAGCCGCGGCATGAGATTTCCAACAATTTGACATTTTGACAAGTGTAGACTTGGACGAGCCTCTGCAGCCTACTCCTTTTAAGCTTAGAAACTCCAGATGGTGTTCAGCCAGTCGCTTAACAATCATAAAATACTCAACCGACTAGCAAAGGATCTGATCAGACTGCGCGTATGCGCAGGCTGATCTGAGGCTGTGTTGGTCGCACATACCACATTGTTGGAAGTCTCATGCCATGTCACATTTTATTTGTATACTTTGTACATAGAACAACATATAAAGACACACAATGATAATCCGTATACAAATGGGATTCAGAAGAAAGTCTTCAGACTTAAACGAATCTGTATCCCATTCAACATATCATTTTACTCATTTTATCGAAATTTGAAGAGAGAAGCATTTCTGTACCAAAGCTAATTGTACTACGAGGGTTTTGAAACTTTCCAATTATATTTATGTAATATAGCAAAAGATGGCGTGTTTGCCGATCGAAAACTGAGATCAGCCGTTGTCCACAATGGGCGATCTACAGGTACCGAAGGGTTTAACGTAGCTAGGACTCTGATCAGACTGCGTGGGTGCGCAGACTGATTTGAATATTTACTGTACGCATGTGCAAGCTTGTAGCTAATTCTGCATATCGGCTCAGTTGACCTACATGTATTGAAGTTGTCAATCATGCATATGTTACATAAAAGATATAGTTGATTTTATTGTTAGCTTACCTCGTGCACGTGGACAACCCTGGCATAAACATGTTACTATTTTATAACAGCTCTTGCACATAGTGTCAAAGCAGGAAGGTAGAATAAGAATTATCTAAAGAGTTTTTCAATCACTCTATCAGCATATTATGTTTCCCACCTTAACATTCCATCCGTGTACACGTTCTTTAAGAATAATTTAAAGCCGCGACATGTGATTTCCAACAATCTGGCATTTTGACATGAATAGACTAAGACGAGCCTGTACAGCTTCCTCTTAAGCTTAGAAACTCCAAACGGTGCTCGGTCAGTAGCTTAATATTCAAAGAATATTCAAGCGATACGCAAAGGCTCTGACCAGACTGCGCGTGTGTGCAGGCTGGTCTGAGCATTTGCCAGTTACAAATACCACATTATTGGAATTCATGTATAATATCAAATACATGTGCAAAGTTTACTGATTATATTGCTGCTACAGTATTTATTTGTTTTCGCTGCTCCCATTGTTCTTAGGTTTACTCGTGTTTGTAATGTTATTCGTTGTACAATTTCTCTTTTGGCAATCACCTCACAAAGGAAGAGATACCTGGTTGTTAGTTTTAATGTACTATAGCTTGTTTGTGTCTCGCTGGCTCGTCACACCTCTAGTATCTCTTCCTCGTGGCTGGCGTGTGTTTTTTCTTCATTTGTTTGGGTGTCATTATTATGGTAAGTCAGGTAAATTCGGACATCAGGAAATTTCGGATATACATTTGAAACAGTGGGAATCCAGATGCAACGGCTCCTTATGCGCCCTCTCATCAGGATTTTCACTGTTTGCTTCGTTAATTTATGTTTTATTGCAATAATTAAAATAGGGAACAAACAAGGTCGCTGTCCGAATTTAGCTGACCGTCCGAATTTACCCGACTTTACCCTTACGAGGACATTCTCATCTTCTAAGAAAATATATTAATTGGACATCGTCGAGAGTCAATCTGTTTCTTGAGTTTACAACCAAGTGCAGCCTAAACCAGCCTGCATAACTACAGAGGCTGACTAGAATATTGAAATAAAAAAATAACGATATCAATCATTACACGTGCTTTGATGGTGCTAACTTAAACCTTCTCCTGATGAACCAATCCTGATAATATACATTGGCGAAGCACCCATTACGCAGGTTACGCACGTGCGTACTAAAAATAGTAACATTCAAGGGAGGTCACTTAATATGATAAAAGTGGTTTTCCTAACTATAAGGAACTGCTCATAAAGGAAAGAATTCGCTCCCTCTGGGAGCAAATTCATTCCTTTAAGAGAAGTTCCCATTTTGAAAAGGGACGCAATTGCTTCGTCCAGTAGTCTCCCTTTGATGTGCGTATTTTTTTAGCGTATTGATACATTCTCTTTAATAAACCGTGTTGATCTAGATCAGTAGATCCAAATTTCAGTTGCCCCACACTGATATTTATTGAGTAAGATAGTCCAGGTCTTAATCAAGCTCATATTTTCTAATATATGACGTAACTAGGCAAATCAGTATAAACTGATGCTATCGTGTAGACAATTTGTGCACTTCAACCCGTACTCAAGCTACTTTGCTTACATTATTTATATGAAAACATTCCTTTCAAACGAATGTAATAATGTAATCTGACTAAAAGCAAGCTAGTTATTTACATCATTTACACAATTTACATCCTCTGTCTGGATATAATTCATTTGGAATCCAATTCATTTAGTTTAGTGATTTAAACCATCTTAACGAGGGTTTTCCTGAACTTTCTGCAGCAAATAAAGACATTCTCTAATGGTTAGATCTAGTTTATTTAGCAAGCAATAGCAGACCCGTATGTTTAAACCCTTAATGCGCCAATCGCAACAAAAGTTGTCTGCTGTTCTCGTCTGCTGAAATGTTTAAGAAGCCTATATGGCAAACAGTGTGGACCCAGATCAGACTGCTCCTATAGGAGCAGTCTGTTCTGGGTCCACACTGTTTGCATCTATACTTAATTCGTCAGTAATGTTAGGCAATTATTTGCAGCAGACGACTTCAGCAGACGACATTTTCAGATGCATTTTTTTCTTGGTGCTTTAAGGGTTAGCTATCTGTAAGTACTTTCTTTAACTTTAATTTAATTCCCTGCAACGATCCTGCCGCACATCAAGCAAACGCTTTCTAAATAATTTCATGCATTAATCTTAGTAAGTACCGATACTAAAGGAAATAATGTAATAATGGTATATCAAAGCTGGTATTCTTAGTGTCTGTAATCTGAAAATAATGCTTGGCTGCTCTAATTGACCTTTTTATTTATCTTTTTTTTTGGGGGGAGGGGGGTGTCCACGACCAAATTTTGCAGGAAGAAAAAGCATGCACAGGTTGAATCTTGTACACATTGTAAAAATGTTGAATAAAAAGGCAGGATCGAATCAAGAACGAAAAATTGTAGACAAGCCGACATTTCTTCCTCCTTCCCAACCCCATCCCAGGAAATGAACCCACCAACAAATACATGCAGAAATGAACCTACCAACAAATACATGCATAGTACTTTGTATCAAACAAAAGGGAAAATGACGCTGTGATGCTGAAAAATTAAAAGTTCACAAGTTGAGAAAAAACTGAAAGTGATTAATCTGATGATACTGTCCAAACGACGTGCACGGCTTCATACTGTAAAACCACATAAAAAGTTTCAAAAAGACCAGTATAAAACTGTAAGAGGAGTTGTGTTCCTAAAGCACCCACTGTGTATAGAGATATAAAAATGCGATGCTAAGAAATGGCAAAGTTCACAAATTAAAAGAAAATTGGACATGAACTCGATCACGTCCAAACCACATACGCATCTTAAGACAATGACAAAAACGCCAGCAAAGATTCAAAAATATCTGAACAAAACTGAAAGAGAAGTTGAGCTCACAAATTACCTAGCCATTGCGTCTACAGACAGACGCACCCATTTTAATACTCTCTTTCGACTTATATCAGAACAATCACTGTATAGTAGATGTAAGGTATATTTGTTGATATTCTGCCTACTACTTGGTTATATATTTGACTCATTATTTGGTTTCAAATGATTTGTTAATCGCTAAATGTTATATCAGTGTCAGGTTGGTGGTGAGGTCTGGCTATAACCTTGTCGTTAGAGCCCTATGACGACGCCTGAACAATGTTTATAATGGGCGTGCTATGAAGCGACAATGTCTTTAGCTGGACAGCCAAAGTTCAGCATATAAACTATGAAACTATGAAAACCCAAGACTAATATAGTCTATAAACGTCAGTAATATGTACAGTAATATGCACAGACAAAACGCTCATAACATGAGCTATACGATCATAAATGATCAACACAAATTCTTGGCATGGGACCCAACAACACAAATCAACTACGGTCACCACGCCAGCAAGATGGCTGGAGGTATTCTCAGCTTTACAATAGCGCTGAGCAATTTTATACTAACTCTAAACTTTATGGTTTCGAATCCCTGGTTTGAAACCCGTTCCAGCCTCAGTGCTGGGAACGTCGCTCAATTTATATGAGCTTAAACGTTATGCTCCAAGCAATAACGTTATAAAGCACCAACTTGTATCGGCTTTAGTTTGCCTGTCTGAGACAATAGCTCATAACCTGGTTTGGATGTTTCCAAACCTACGCATGCGTTCAGCTTGGCTCAATCTATAAACGTTATGCTCCAAGCATATAACGTTATAAAGCGCCAACTGGTATGGGCTTCGACCTGCCTGTCTGAACCGTATGTGTTCAGCCTAGCTGAACTATGCAAGCGAATTAGGTTGGAGATATAGCGTTTCCAACCTGATGTTTCAAGCTTCTACATATGACCTTTTTTTTTATCATCCCGCGTGGACAGGGCACAATGCTTCTTTTTTACCGGTTTTGTGCGCTGTATTTTAAGAGCGTTATATCACTTGTCATCCCCGGGAAGCATCTTTCAAATTTAGTATCGCGCCTGCGCAAGACAATTATAGTAAACTTATCAACTTATTAAAATTGACTATATATAAGTCAAATTTATTAATTAAAATTTTTGAAACAACAAACCAACCATCTTGCATAACCTTTCGGTGAAATATACAACTAAATGATTTATCTACTATTAGACAAAAATATCTTTAAAACAAACACCTAGATAGCATAAACGATAAAATGCAAAGCAGGGATTTAACATGATTTTATCACTTCCCTTACATAGACCAAAACAAGTATATGACTTTCACAACAAAACTGATACCAAAAATGAAACAACATATTTACAATGCAGTTTATCCTGACAATCAGTAACATTAAACGAGCCATTTGAGATCTTTACATTACGACACAGCGACATCTGTACTCATATCAGGTAAACCAAATTGATATTAAATAAGCTGCCGATATGAAACGGTTTGAAAATTAGTAATGCAGCATCCACAGCTAAACTATCATGCGGACTCAAACAGAATCATACATCAATTAAATAGGGCCATAGATTGATTAGCAATGGAGTTATATCAAAATAATCTGTCTGGCATTTAAGAGAAGCCTATAAAATTGTCATAAAATGTAACAGGCGTTTGCATACATACAGTCTAATACTCCAAATCAGCAGTTTGGGACTATTAAAAGCCCCATCGTGTCTAAGCCATCAACTGGTATCATATAAACAAATTACCTCAAATGCCCAAAGCCCACATCTATACAGATTAACTTTGAGCACACTGGTGGAATAACTTCATAACATTATTATAAAACCATTGCTTTCTAGTAGTCGCAAGAGAAATCTCGCAATACGCGTTCGAAATTTGATAAATATGTTATAGAGGACACTTAAATAGAATGGTGATCAATGGAGAGCGCCAGTATCACGGGCATTAAGGCATATCATAGGAGAACTAGAATGGTCCAAGCCTTTCTGTTATAATGTTGCTGCATTTCCTCTTATCCGGATAGTTTTTTTAAAAAATAAATATCACCGATCACAAGTTAAACCTTGGTGCAACAAGAATCTGGCTGCAAGCAAGGCTTTCCATATACTCCAACAACATTATCACCGTGTAGCATCGACTCCGGAACTTGCTACCAACTTTATCGATTATAAACAAATGGCAGGCATGACGACGGTAAGAAAAAGTTGTTATTATACTGTTTTATCACGGCGTTACGCGTTAAGATGGATATATTCTTTTAATCTGAACATATTTATCTTTGAAATATACACCTAACAATGATATGAAAGTGATTTTTAGTTGACTTTTTTACTGTAATTGTAGCTGCCTGGTACCGCGAAAACTCATGTCAGCTTCAAAACTCGCCTTGTAATCTTGTAAGTGGAAGATGCCAATTCAATCCGCTATTATGCACATGTATTGACATCACTAGTGTATATATTGAAGCAAAAGTTTTCTCCAAAAACTAACGGAGCTGGATATAATCAAGAGAAATTTCCGACGACTTGAGTACGGCAATTTGCGACACAACAGAGAATCACAGGACGGCGTCTTGCTAGTGAACAGTACGGCGACATTTTGAAAATGATAGAATCCTTCTCGAAGAAGCTGCCGTTGGGAACCAACCAATGTCCGTAATGATTCAAGAGGGCCAGTATGGTCTATTATCGATACATAGTACAAATTTGTGAAAGTATTCAATCAGATAATCCCGGGTTTTAACAACAGCAGAATCTAGGGCAAAGATTTGGTACCAGTAAAATGCATTTAAGCCCCCCGGTAGCTTGGGCTGCTGTCCGTTCTAAGGCGGTGGTTCTGTTGTTGTTGACTTTTTGTTTATAGTCACTCCCATTGTGGTGATCTGTAATTGTTATGTTACTTTATGTCCATTCTAGTAATGCAATCATCTTGATGGGGAAGAGATAGCTGGTTGCTTTGCTTAATTTGTCTTCCTGGTGTCTCGTGATGGTTTAGCGGCTCTTCCTCGCGGTGCCATGGGGTTGTCTGCGGTTTGTGATTGTGGTATTTCCTGATCATACTCACTTACTATTTTTTACTATACTGAGCGTGACGTTGAAAGGTGACGTCATAAGACATTATTTGTGATGAAATCGGAAATGTTATTTAGAGGTCAGCATTAAAACACCAAACTTCCACCAATCTTGACTTCAATTTTCCCTGTTCCATCACACACTCCAGCACACCAACTCAACTTGCCCAGATAAATGAAACACTTTGACAAATTAAAACCGTTGCCTCGTTTACTAACATACTTGCCGGGGGGGGGGGGGGGGGGGGGAGGAAGGACTCTAATATTCTCACACATAATAATGAGCCGTGACATGAGATTTCTAACAATGTGGTATGTGCGACCAGCAAAGGCTCAGACCAGCCTGCGCATACGCGCAGACTGATCAGAGCCTTTGCTAGTCACTTAAATACTCTATGGCTGTTAAGCTACTGATCGAAAATAATTGGAGTTTCCAAGCTTAAAGGATGGCTGTACAGGCTCGTCTGAGTCCATACCTGCCAAAATGCCACATTGTTTGAAATCACATGTCATGGCTCATTTGTAGGCTCAGACCATTTTTGGGGGTACCAAATCTTTTTATTTCAATATTTTTGGGATTTTCATGTATACATTGTATATATAAATGAGAGTATCCCCCCCACACACACAAACACTGGGCATACATGTACGTCTAAGTGCACCAGGGTTTGGTGCTCATCGCATTTGCGCATGCGCGGATCCAGATTTTCACATTTTTTGTCTGCTTATTTCACAGAGGGGCCCATATGCTTAGGTCCCTTACCGGTTTCTTTACTATAGTACTTGTATTAATCGCCCTGTGAGAGGCCCACGCATAATGCGCAAAAGTCTGCTTTAAAGGTTGTGGTTATCCTGGTCGTGAGATTGTATGGAATACGTGCTGGTTAGTTTGCGGTTGAGCCTGGTCCGATATGGTTTTGTGGAGGTTTGGGTTTGCTTCCACGGACCCTCTTGTATTGTACTGAAAATGTTGCAGGTATTCATGCGTGTATCCGGGGGAGGGGGGCAGGGGTCTCTGGATACCCTGAAAATCGCAGAAATATAGTATACCCTAGCAATGATGGTCTAGTGAAGAATCACAAAGTTGCCAACTTAGCACTCAATGTTGGGCCATCATCGGTTTGCCAGCAAATTCAATGGCGTTTCGCTGGTGGCTCGATGTCGTCACGCTAACAGTGTCCCCTGTCAAAAAAGTAAAAGTTGGACCCCTCTGCCAAAACATCATGCCCCCCACACAAGTATTGAGGCTTAACACCCCCTCCCCCAAAGCTTCCTAGCTACGCCTATGTGGTTTTCGTCTTGGTGTAAGCGGAGTCGTTTGAACTCGAGTTCAATTGGCTTTGTGGTTGTGGGCTTCGGCTCGTATTATCACATGATTATTTCCCTTACTACTAACACAAGTTTAAACTTTTACAAAAAAGCTTGGTCTACGCTTAACAATTCATTTTTCAGACCCTGGCTGGGTGTCTAATCTCGATGCACTTACAATACAATTCAAGTCGAAATCGAGAGTACAGGTTAATTTTACAATTTGTAATAAGAGGAGTGGAAATATTATGTTCAAATATCCACCCACGGTTGAAGAAATTAACCAAACCACCACATTAAACCAGCCTTTCCAAATAGAATTTACTGTCCTGCCAGCTAAGAGTGACAGTGAGAGCAACCTTCAGGGTAGGATTAAAGCGGCATCTTCTAACATGAGGTGTACTGTACACGTTAATGTTTTACATTGTACTAGCATTGTACTATATACATAGCAATTGTATACAACATATAACGTCACTGTCACTCTTGGTTGGTACGACAGTCGCTAATCATTAAAATTTGGGCTAAAAAATCGCTAATCAGTAAAATTTAGACCCAAAAATCGCTAATCAGTAAAATTTACGCCCAAAAAATCACCTGATCAGTAAAATTTACACCTAAAAATTAGTAATCAGAAAAATTAAGACCCAAAATTCAGTATCTATAAAAATAGCCCCCAAAATCGGTTATCAGTAACGGTTTATTGTAAAAACTAATTGGAATAACTTTCTTCCATCGAAAACGCGTCATTTCGATATTTGGTACTTTTTCGCCCAAAAATCGCTAATCATTAAATTTAAGGCCGAAATTCGCTGATCACTAGCACTTAACATTCCGCTATTTGGTCAAATTAACCCTAAAATCTCTAAACGTTAACTTTTAGGGCCAATATTCGCTAATCGCTTAATTTTATGGCCATAATTCGCTAATCAGTAATCCCCATTTACACCCGTACGCATGTACATGAGATTGTGTACTACAAGCAGCCAAACGCTCAGACTAGCCTGTGCATCCGCGCAGTCTTGCCAGGGCCTTTGCTGTTTTCATACACAATGCAAATGGATGGAGGTAAAGAAGTAAGTCTCCATAAGATCTACGTAAGCATCAGCGTATTAAATAAAACTTTTGCGAATATGCGACAAGTACCAAAGTTTCGTGTTCTGACCCATATCTGGTGCTGAGGTGTTTGGTGTAGTGTGTTTGGGGACATGAGGTTGTTTGAAGCTGGAGAGGCTGGTTTTGGTGTTCGTTTAGGGTGATTTGGGTGGTTTGGGGGAGTTTTCACAGACAAACATGTCGATGCAAATTGCCGTACTGTAAATTTAATGTTTTTCTCAAGTTGCCGTACTTCGGACTGGTAAATTGCCGTACTCAAAGCGTTTTCTGTTTTTGATAATATATCAGTCAAATCAAGACCATTACAAATAAAACTTATACCGAACGTGATTTCCAATATGCTCATTATTTTGGCATTGAAAATGAGGTGGAAAACGGTTTTAAACACTGTAGAAACAAACATTTATTGATGGGACATGGTGTTTTTAGCGGTACCAGCTGGCAGTGTTTCACGATGTTTTGTGACATACAGCAAGAATTGATCATTTTGGCGGGCACGGACAAGTGTTTGACTTCTCTAAAGATGAATTCTATTCACTTCGACGGCAGGTGCTCATTACAAACCACTAAAAAACGTTTGACTCACCCCACTACATGCCATGTCTGTGTTGACATTCGATTCACCTGGTAGCAAGTTCCGGAGTCGATGCTACACCGTGATTATGTTCCTCAAATTGATTTCGCTCAAATTGATTGCTCAAGGCTTTTTTTCACCAAATTAAAAAAGGCCAAAATAAGAATATGTAAAGTTAATCCACCTTAACACACAGATGAAGACCACACTACGTCATGTAAGTATAAGCAATGAGCAGGAATTGTTACATTCAAAACCATAGCCCCGCCCTCTAAACTGAAATGGAAAACAATTGAAACAAAGTATGCCTGGCATGGATAAAAATGCAATAAATATGTCAGCCAAAAAGATCCTCATCAAACTTTTTCATGCACATTTTCAATATGACTGTAGCATACTCACAAAGTATTAAAATGATACACTGAAAGCTTTGAGAGAGGCTGATTTCACAAAGTGTACACTGTTAACAATCAATTTATATATGCAATGGTTCAAAAATGGCTAAGTTAAGACGCTGTAAATTGATAAAAAATGTTTTTCAATCATTAAACCTCTTCATGTACATCTTCAATATGTCTGTAACATACCCGAGAAATTATTAAAAAGATACGCTAAATGCTTTAGGAGGAGATGATTTCAAAAATATGCACTATACGCGTTATTCAATATGTGCAGTGGTCGCAAATTGGCTAAATTAAAATGCTGTAATTTATAAAAAAAAATACTTGATTCACGATAAAACGTCTTCATGCAAATATTCAATATGTCTGTAACATTTCTGAAAAGTATTAATGAGATACACCTAAGGCTCTATGAGGTGTTGCTTTAAATAAAGTATGCGCTTTTAACAATAACCATATGTGCAGTGGTCAAAAACTGGCTAAGAAAAAAGGCTGTAGATTCATTAAAAAATCATTTTTTCACCATAAAACGTGTTCATGCACATCTTCAATATATATGCAACTTACCTGTCAAGTAATAAAGGATACGCTAAATGCTGTAGGAGGAGTTGATTTAACAAAGTATGCACTGCTTTGCGTTATTTAATATGTACAGTTGTCAAAAGATGGCAAAATCAAAAAAAGCTGTAGATTCATTAAAAATCATTTCCACCATAAAAAGTATTCATGCACATCTTCAATATGTCTGTAACATACCTGCCAAGTAATAAAGGATACGCAACATTCTCTAGGAGGAGGTGATGTCACAAAGTATGCGCTATTATGCGTTATTTAAAAAGTGCAATGATAAACAAAATTGGCTAAGTTAAAAAATCATATACATTTATCAAAACTTGTATTTTCACCGTAACACGTCTACCGTGTATTCAAGCTTGCCAAGGAAAATGTGTGGTTAGGCATACTGACCGTCTTGACATGACCATAGCTGTCGACTGAGACGTTAAGAATCAGCCCAAACCAAAAAATAGCTCTTCTTCATGCACATCTTCAATATGTCTATAACATACCTGTAAGGTATTAAAAGAATACACTGTATGCGCTCTAGGTGGAGCTGATTTCACAAAGTATGCACTATTAGCCCTATTGCAAACATCATACAGGTAGAATTACGAAGTGCCATAACGCTTGCAATAATAATCTTTTAAGCAATTTGTTTCCTGCCAAACATGCTTTTTCTTATGGCTAAGTAGTAATCAAGTTTGACCAAAATTTGGACAAAATCTACACAAGTTATTGAACAAAAACCTCTAAATGTTGACCCAATGACAGATAGATGGAAAGATGGAGAGACTAAACTTAGTATACACCCTAAACTACATTTGCAGGTGTATAAAAAGCAGGAATTTCAAAAAGACAGATAATAACCTAGCAAGTCGCAAAACCACCCCGTTTAAACGAACAGCAAGCACCCATTGCAACTTGTGGGCTCAAACATATATTCACCTAATACTATTTACAGCTCTGAATATAATTCAATACATATTCCAATATAGCAAAGCTATCAAGAGTCCTAATGCGAGTCCATTTAGGGAGTAGGGGTTAGAGAGAAACAGGTATTTATTTCAGGATAAAAATTGATAATTTGATAAAAGATAATATTATGAACTAGTGGTTCAAACAAAGTATACTCAGAAAAATAATTGAAGAATTTGACTATATTACATTTAAAAAAATAATTTCCAAGCAGATAAGAGTATTTTGTATTTGATAGAACTTCCAGTCTGCATTTCAGCAAAATACAAAGTGAAATTTACAGACTATACAGTACCACGCCAAATGTATCAACCAGCTTTACCGAAAGTTCACAAGCAATAAAATTCGTGTTTATATTTTTTTGCTGTAAATTTGACCTGGCCATTGCTCGTTTTCTAATTCAGAAAAGTTGTATCATCCGTTTATCAGTTACATGTATTGCACCTGCTATCGCCAAAAATGAGCAGATATGGCATACCCAATTCAATATGACAACAGATTGTCAGTAAAACATTTAAAACGACTACAAAATTAGGTGCCATAAATTCGACTGAGAGTCACCAATTTTTTGGTGACCAATCACTATGAAATACAAACAATAAAAATGGGGTTTAATAAAAAAAATTAAGGTTTCTGACTTTTCATGTAAACCCCATATCTACACGTCTTGATCCACGTCTGAATTAAGGGTGAGGTTGGTGCCGTGAAACCTGTTTGAGCCCTCCAGTAACATATATTTTACAGATTGTTCCTAGGCGGTACTTCTTTTGTGGATCTTTTATGTTTTTTCTGTCTAGTTTTTGTTATGCCTTTGTGCGCGTCTGTTTATTTGTGCCTTGTGGTCACCTGCTGGGAAAGGGCTGACCTCTTGGCTCTCGTTCGTGGTGTCTAACTGTGACTTTGTCACTTTCCCATTGGTATCCTGTGTCAGGTGTGGTACTTGATTGTATAGATTCCTTACTTACTATTATACCGTTTGGAACTGTACTGTAAACAATTGAAGCGTGGCTATTTGTACTAATCTTAACATCAATTGCCTTATGTTATTTAGTTTATTTTTTATTATATTGAATATGAGAAATAAGATTGAATCTAGATATATTTCAATTGTTTTTCTGAGTATATATACAAAATAGATACATCAATATCGTATGCTTAAACTTATGCTTTCATATATTGTTTTAGCACATGACGTCGTATCTGGGAGTGATGTTTTCACGCTCAAACGCGATTTTAAGTAATATGATAAAAAGTATCTAATATTCGTGCTTCTGTATTATGGGATTTATCAAACTCGTTGCAAAACTCGTTGCAAAAAGGCGATAAAATGCTCAGCAAATCTTGCATTTTATTTCTTTTCCCCAACTCGTTTAATAAATTCAATAATTCATGAGCATTCATGTAAGATCCTCAATTATATTTTCTACATTACTATAGCGTGTATTAAACAAAGAGCTAAAAGAAAAATGATGATTTGAAAACACGTACGCCCAGCTTAGACTGACAACCATTCAGATGCATTTGACATCTGCAAACATAGTTTAACCCAAGTGGTAGACAATATAAGAATGGCTGCTTTAAGCATAATCTGAAACTAATCGGCGACATCCAGCACGAATATGGTTATCAATAAAAAAACTTGTGTTTGTGGAATGGCAAAATAAAAACAGGCACAATTGGACAAAAGGATTAGAAGGAACATGTTCCACAAATAAAAAATAATTTAATTTGTGGAAACACAAGGAAATGCCAAAAGTACACCCAGTGGCCATGGGCGATTTACTAAAATGGCTTACGTTGCTTCATTTGCAAAAGTTTAAGAAATGTTTTTTTATACCTTCAAAACAAGAAATGCGAACAATCTCAACATTTTAACATACAACCATTTGGTATTTTTCAACTAAGAATGGTAGATTATTAAAGAAATAGTATCATTCAGAGGTCGTGGATGTTATTCATTTCGACCACCCCTGATTTCTGAAATAGTTTGAAATTATTTTTGTTGTTCTTAAAGTTCTTCCATTTTTACATGCCGTTACTTATTTTCTATATATTTTGTTGATAACGTTGATTATATGTTATAATCGTGAGCTGAGAACAACATGCATTTACATCTTCCTAATATATTCACTATTATATTGGGGTGGGTGGGTATTTGTACCCCTGACCCAAAAATCGAAGTTATTGAATGAATCCACATAAAAACTTACCAACTTCTTGGGTATATGTATGTGTGTTTGAAGCAATTAGCCTCTGTAAATGTTTCATTCTTTTAAATCGAAAAGACAGCACCCAGCGATCGATACCTAACCGCTGAGTCATATTGTGCCTTATGAAAGGGTACCCAAACTTTCACACAACATCATAGGATAGCTATTCTTACAAAATAAATACTCTGTAAAATTGTAACCCAAAATAGTACTTTTTACTGAAAAAAATATAACGCATATTTTGTATCACTGATTATTCTGCTAATGCCACCAATATCAGGGCCGATTCTGAAAAATAGCAAATTTTCTAAAGACAAAACCATAGATTATATCCTTCAACATGTATTCAAAGCAAATATTTTCAGACAGACCACTATTATGATACCTCGCAAAACACACATATACCATATTCCTGAGTTTATTTATTTATAGCGTGTTTTTACAGCCAAAGAATACTGCAGTCTGGTCATTTGGATATCAAAACTTTCCGTCCAGTTCTCTGCTTCTGCATTACTATTTTTCAGTGTCTATACTAGTTTGAACTCGATCAAATGATCTCTAGCTCATTTAAATGTTTGTTCGAATGTGCAATACAATATATTAAAATCTGATATTTTTACAGCACTTTTTCAACGCCTGCTTTGTTTGAAGAAATGGAACCAATGTATGTGATACACAATATCTCCATAGCAACAGCTGATGGCATCATACATATTGGTGGTGATGTAAATATATACACTGTATTATATCTATCCTTGGAAATTATCATTTGGGTGAATTGTATTAATTGACTAGACAAGACCATTGTTTAGACCATATTTTTTGTTTATTTCTTGTAAGCTGATTTGGAAACTCACCCATGGCCACTGAGTGTATAAAATAAATAGCGGCCCTGCAACTTCCTTGGATGAGATTATACAGTGCACAATTACCAACAAAAACGCCATTTTCAGTCTGTTTGGCTCAAAATTTGTATGATACTAAACAGAAGCGTTTCTTCGAGTCTTTTCTAAAGAGAACATACAATTTTACGACCTAAAAAAAAGAAGTGAGTATGATCAGGAAATACCGCAATCATACATGGCAGACCAACCCATGACACCACAAGGAAGAGCAACCAGATCTCTCTTCCTCGTCAAAATGATTGCGACTCTAGAAAGGACACTAAGTAATACATGATGAAACAAAACAAAAAAATACAGAACCCCCACACACAATTGGATGTACATAAAACTGAAACGAGGAAGATAACTTTAAATCGATCCGTACTTTAACATGGTTGACATATCTTTTGATATATACTCCTCAAAATAATTGAAGGACCAATGCTATCAATTATAACATTGATGCATTTTGTGTAGAACGTATTTTGAAAACCCATTTTACGATCTAGCCTAAATTTTTTGGACATCTTTGACGCCTTATTGCCAAGTGAAACAACAAAAAGAAAATGGTATAAAATGTTACTAACAAGGAATTTTTACGTCATTTTAAAACTTGACCTAATTGCATTGTAATGCCATTTTTTGTGTTTCATCCATGGACCACAGAACTGCATGAAATGAATGAAAAGTGCTTTTAGATGCTGAAATCTTAGTTTTCGCATGCTTTTATTGTGCTTTAATCCCATCGATACCACCCACCTCTTCCTGTGAGAGAAAATTGCCCCTTTTGACTGTGGCGTTATGGCCAGACTATGGATTCAGACAACTGGTTTTGGCGTTTGTCTGTGACAATCTTTAAACGATTCGTCGGGACATCTTCCTAACACTCAACGGCATAGAATGACGATTGGAAATCTGATTCTTGATGGCCAAGTACACACATTGTTTTCAGACAACAAAACAATGTCAAAACTCCATTGTCAGAGATGAAAATGCTTGCTTCCAAGTAAATTGAAACTGTTTGAAGAAATGTTTTGCATGTAAGTTGAACTGTGTAAAACAAAGTTTAATTTGATGTCACTTTCATTCTACTCGAATGACCACAGAGGAGTTTCCTTACCCCACCCACTGCCTTTTGAAAGTGTGTTTTTGAGGGTATGTGCATTTGAGACACAGTTATGGCAGAATTGGGCACGGGAATCATTAATAATAATTCTTGATTTATGGGCATAAAGAACAGAAAGATTTGGGCCAAGTTTTACAGAACTTAAATGTTTGAGCTAATTATACTCACGTTCTAAAATCTTGGTCCTTTAATTATTTTGAGGAGTATGGTTTGCTACGTTCCATACTCAATAAACAGCCCTTTCTGATAAGCCTCTGGCGTTTCTACATATAATGAGTACCAATTTCCTACGTTAGAGCGACAATAAGAAAAATAACTTAGATTTGGTTAGAAAAAATAAGTTTGTTTGTAATGGTGTCCTTTCTTTAACTTTTCAAACACCTTGGTAAATAAGGCCAGTTTATGGCTGGGTTTTAACAGAACTATTCTGATTATGTAATCGGGACCACGTTTTTGTAGCCAAATGATCCAGTGTACTACAAACAGAAGATAGACAGATAGATAAAGGTGTGGGGTCTAGCATGTTTGATTATGTAAGCAAATGTTCAGAAAATAACATCAACATTTACATAAACAAATTTTAGCATCATGCAAGCTAAAAAGTACCTTAAAGACACATTCTTTGCTATATGGATCGTGTAATCTAATATGACGTGCCGTAGAACACATAGTATTATGAGCATTGGCACAGCAGTTCATATTCTTTAAAGAACGACCAGGCCCCGAGGTTATAAAACTTTTTCATGGTCAACTCAACTGAGCACGAAATTTAGCATGCTCACAAATGTTAAGTTCTTTAACATACTAAATGCAACATCTGAGACTTTTAAAGTAAGAAAAGTCGGTATATTTCAACAATTTAGTTTTTATGAGTAGTTAATTTTTCATGCTCAGTTGAGTTGAGTACGAAAAACGTTCTGCTATAACGCATCATTATCCTGCAATGGGTTCGCATGACTCAAAACTTTGACTCTAAAAAATAGAAGCGAGCGGAAAAAATGATTTATCAAAGCCAAACATTAGCAATATGTGGATGCCATAGCTACACTATAGAACATACAGTGGAAACTGCTGAATCAGCCACATTTATAAGAACGCCACCTGCATAAGGGAGCCATCTGAAACATTCCCAATCATTTTACTAAATATTTGCCTCCCAACCAATGCACCCAACGTAAAGCTCTCACGTGACCTGGGTAAGATAGCATGGGTTAAATAAGGATTTCTATCCCAGAGTAAAATCTCAGACATCCTTATCCGGTGTGCACGAAAAATTCATCCAGAGGATCTCTGTTTGGCATCACAGGCAAAAAGTGATCCCGAGGGACGGATTTCCTAGAAATTCACGAAAACGCTGAGATTCTACACTACATGATGACGTCATTTCTAAACAACAATGACGTCGTTTGACGCCATGTAAGTGAGTTCAAATACAATCAATGATCAGCCCTGACGTGACAGCCTGGGTACGATAGCATGGGTAAAGTAATCATTTCTACCTAGGCTAATATATCAAATATTCTTATCTGGCATGCAAGAAATAGTTTTCTGCTTTATTGTGAGTAACTATGCCATCATCCCACTCTAAAGTCATTATCAACCCATATCTGCATCGTATGCTTGTCTGAGAGCTAGACACCACTAATAGTTTAATCACTTCTCCTTTTCTTTAAACAGTCAGCACAGGTTTAATTAAATAAACACAAATTTTCTGCGTAAAATTGTAAATATTTTCTTACCCATGTTTTTTACATATGTTTTGGGTGCTAAAAGGAACCGTCTCATCGAGACGCTTTTTTTTGAGCACCCAATATACATTCTTTGATTGAGAAATAAGAAAATATGATCCTGTTACGCACTCTTCAGGAGTCAGTCATTTAAAGTATAGTGAGAGGAACTAGAAACTTAAGTTTTGTACTGGAAAGATAGAGTTTATGGAACTTTAAGCACCGTAAATTTGACCCCCTACCGTATCAGTGACGTTGACTTTCAGGCTATTGATGCTATCATCAATTCTGTGAATTAAATATGTTACATGAATGTTGAGGATATCACATTTTATAAATATGATTAATTTGAATTATTATTCTTCATCCAGACATGTTAGAAAAACTTAAGTTTCTAGTTCCTCTCAGTATAGTATGCAACAGTGTAGACCGATATGAAATGACGCAGCACACGTCATCTATTCAGGATCTGCACTCTTCGCTTAGATAAATCAATTTAAAGGAATACCAACATATGTAATAAAATACATTTTGAGATAATTTGCTAAAAAGATCGATGTCTTAATTTAATCAATCAGGGCCAATAACTATGTAAAAATTGATGAAAAGTTACATTACTCTCAATAGAATATGCTATACATCAAACGCTTTTTAGTATATTATAGAACTTTTGGGTCACTGTAAAGGCTGCAAAATTTTAATATTCATATATCTGGGCGTGGTTCGAGTATTTCATCTACTCAAGAAGAGAAATCAGGTTCTACATGTATCTATTCAAGTTGGTTGAGCCGCGCAAACTTGAGTGCATTACATGAAAATCCTGACCGTCTGTACACTGAACTCACATACATTTACCCTTAAAGCGCATATCACAAAAATCGTTGTATGTTTTTGTCGCCTTCTCGACAAACAGCGTAGATCAAGGCAGTCTGATATGAGTCCACACTGTTTGCTTCTGTACTTATGTAAACCAATAAACAGACATTTCGGGGGGTAGTTATGTTGCTGGCATTTAAGGGTTAAATCATATGTTTTGTGTCTTTATTGTCTTTACTGAGGTGTTATCGCGCAAGGTGATACAGTTATTTCGAATAAAACCCCGCATTATTTTCAGCTTTTAACCTATGTCTAAGGCAGATCAGTCCTAATTCGGCATTCATGAGGCGCCGCCTTTACATTGTCTCAATAGACGTATCACACCAAACCGTAGGTCAAGTACGCAAAACAAAACTAGTGAGTACCATGCAGAGATTCGGAAAGTTTTGCCATAGTGGCTCCAACTTCGATGTGTTTTATATATATATATATATATTTTTTTTTTTTTTTTTTTTTTAGTTGATGAGGGGAGGTAGGATCCAAATACCATTATAAGCGGGCCATCATCATTTAAATGGCGTTTCGTTGGCGTGCCGATGATGGCCCAACATTGACTACTTTTTTAAGTTGATGAGGGGAGAGAGGAACCATATACCACCATAACCGGGCCATCATCGACCTGCCAGCTAAACGCCGATGATGGCCCGGTTATGGTGGTATATGGTTCCTCTCTCCCCCCATCAAATTAAAAAAAGTAGTCAATGTTGGACCCACTCTAAAAAACTTTCTTGATCCACGCATGCCTCGTGATTCCAAAAACAGATAGGGCACAAATACTATATCACACTTAAAATGAGCAAGATGGAAAAAATGGGGCATAATTCAAACATTTGCATGGAATCTAATCAGAAGTTAATCATATTATCTTCTCCTTGGCTCAAATCAGTTTACTAAATAACAAGACACCAACTTATATGCTGCTAACGTGGCATAACTCGATAATGACAATAAAAGGTATGGATCAGCTATTTTCGCAACGACTATGCCTACTTTAAATCTTTTCTTCTAGTGTTGTCTGCTGATAACCTTTGCAAACAGGTTCGACCCATATCGGACCGGCAATTGTGTGCATTTTAACGTTATGAGCATGGTAAAATTCGTGCTCAGTCTAGTGGAGCATGAAAAATATTGTATAACCTCGTTTTATGTGAGTGTGTATGTTTTGGGTGGAGGGGGCGGGGTTAGTCATCACGTAATTTTAAAGATGGGCTCCAATTGTTTCTCGAGGGATCCGTACCAGGACCCCTTAGGTAACCTATAGCCACTTGTGATTGTCCAGGTGATCCGCGCATGCAACACTGATATAATAAGAATTGTTTCTCGAATAATCTGAACATGCCTAACTATTATAAGCCTCAACACATGATCCGTCGTCACGTATTTTGTGCGCCTCAAGATTATAAACTTTTTCATGCCCAACTCAACTGAGCATGAAATTTACCTTCCACATAAATGTTAAAACGTAAATATTTTAACATTTATTAGCAGGATAAATGCAACATCTGAGAGTTTTGAAGCAAGCCAAATCTTTATATTTCACCATTATAATATTTTACGAGCAGCTTTAATTTCATGCTCAATTGAGTTGCGCATGAAAAAGGTTTTTATAAATTCGGGACCTGATCGTTGATCATCGTCAAAGATATAAGTGCCTCCTTTGAGGTCAGCAACCAGTCTGTTAATAATATATAGATCGGTACTGCAATGGTTCAGATAAGCGACATTTTTAGCCATAAAAGGTTGATTCTTTTCTTATCCATTGATTTTAGCATGCGTTTGGGTGCTCAAAGAGCCGTCTTGTCGAAACCGTTCTTTTGCGTTCCCACAAACTATAATATTTTTAGTTGAGAAATAACAAAATGAAAATATAATTACGCACTTTGGAGGCCTGAAATTTATGAATTTTTTTCTTACTATGCCACCCTGGATTACCTGGGTCCTTATCCCATTTATGTAAAGTTACTTGAAAACTTTGTATTACTATATTAAAGTCCAATTAGGCCAAAAACAAAATTTCCTGTGTTAAGGGTAATCCGACCGACCCTACCTAAATTCACTAGTGAAACCTAGATTTTTTTTTTCAGGTTTTTGGAGGAAACAAATATGCATTTTGAAAGGCAAAATGGCTTTCAAAATGCATAAAATCATATTTTTTCCAGAATAAATAATTATTAAAAAAATACGTGTGCCTACCCTACCTAAAATTTTCAGACCCGTTACCCGAAACACACTTACTTTTTTATTTGTCCTTATATTATACAGCTTATCGCTACCATGTACTATCTCCGGATGAGATTACGTATTCAATACATGTACATGTAAGCCTGGCGTCAATTTGTGGGGCATAGGTAAACAGTGCAGACACGGCATAATGCGGCACCTGATCAGGATATTTACTACTTGCTTACAGTATGTTCTATAGAAAATTGGGAAATAATGCTGAAAAACCAAAACCCCTAAAGTTGCAAGGGGGCTCGTCCTACCAATAAGGTTAGGGAAGTATAGGCGGCTTAAATGGGTTAATTTACGAACTTGTGATGGGTATAAAAAAATAATGGCCTTTAAAAATACACAGATATGTAGAAATACGTGTACTCACAAATGCTGTATTCGTAATTTCCGAGAAATTCTGATGTCATAAACTGGTCTGTTAATAAGGTTTTCCCGACTCCGGGGACACCCAACATAAGAACTCGGAAGTAATTCGGCGCTTGGTCTATACTCCCTGTTGTATCTATGGAAACGGTTGGAATTGTCTGTGGACTGCAAGCATTTGCAGGTATTAAGTGATTCCTCTGTTCTCTACACTCCGCCCCGTCGTCTAGCACCGCGAATCCTTTATGTGATTTATTTTTTCTCCGTTTAAACGAGTCACCTCTATTTATAAGACCCTTTGAGGTTGTTTTGAATGACCTCACTCGTCTCAGTGGCTCTCTCCCACTGTCTGACCTTTCACCTTTCAGTGACCTTGCCCTTCTTAAGTGGTCCTCCTCTCCACTACTTTCATCACTTTTATCCATATAATCCATATTATTATCCACTCCTGGAACACAGAGAAAATTCTCTATTAAAGCGGAAGCCGGCAAACTGCTTCGCCTGCTTGATTTATCATTATTGTGTGTTGTATCAATGTGAAGCCGAGTTTTAGAGTGCATCGAATACGCTCTTGGCCGAACGCATCGCGCAGCTTCGCTATTGTCGGATTTAGCAACAGTCGTCGGAGTAATTACGCGTCTCCTACAATCTCCAAGCTTTGGCGGTTTGTTGTGAAGCTTGCTAATAGCTCCGTCAGGCTCATCTGGAGTGTCGATAGTCATTTTGCACTGGGCCGTAAAATTTAACACGCCAATCGCTCTTTATGATCCAATCTACATTAAGCTGTTAATCATAAATATTTCATATCCTTTCATTTGTTTTCTACGATTCTCCACATGCACGAAACTTTAAGCGATATATTCTCCTCAGAATTGTTTCCCTCCTATTTGACAGAGGTCTGGTTCCGGGATGTTCAAGAACACGCAAGTGATTGTTTAAAGATGTCGTGGTTTTTATCGAGGCAGCCGACTCATTAATTCTGATTTTATTGACAATCGATTCAAAGTTGAATCTAGGTGAAAACAGAGAAAAACATCAAGCACTCTTATCGCAATTAACGTTTTGCACAAAGTGCTGCTATCCAGTAAACATCTAAAAGAGGGCCACTATCGGCCCGCCAGCGTTTCGTTTGGCGGGCCGATGGTAGCAATATTGTGTGCTGGCTGGACAGGCTTTAATTTTAGCCATTATCCTGCTATTTTTTGTCATGAAAATGTCGTCTGCTTTGTACGTCTGCTGCACTTCAGTCTCGGAATATTTTATCATGGAATCAAACACTATGAGCTCTAATAGACTATATTCAGACTGCTAACAAGAGATGATCTGGGTACATATTGTTTTGTGATAAAGGCTACCTTAGTACATAATCAGACAGGAGACTGAAGGGAAAAGAGTTAACGTTGTTGATTTCACCAAACAATAAACCGCCACTTACAATTTGGACAACTTTTTTTTTGTCTCCCGATGTCAGTCGATGGAGACAATTGAAATGGGTTCGTCCGTCCGTCCCCGGCAAATAATTCCTTCAAGGTTGGCCCCTTTGAATTTCAAAAAATTCCTACTGTCACAATAGGTGCATACATATAGGCACAGATCAACACTTAGACCTATAGCTCCACAAGATAGGTGCGCATGAGTTCACGTATGTGCGGCAAGTAACACGATCTCCTAAGCTGGCGGATTAATACCCAGTAGTAAGTTAAAAGTTGAAAAACGTCACAACAACGTAGATGCGACGTGATGACGTCGCATCGACGTTGATATGACGTTGTTCCGACGTTACATATATGTGTTTGCTGGACATGTAGGAACAAAATGTGCTTTCTTCAAAGCAAGGTCTAATAAAGGCATGATAAACTAATTCTTGACAATGATGAAACTGGTCGTGAGCTTCCTTGTTGATATCAGAGAGGGTGGGGTGCACAGTTCATTTTAAATCGGACAGGAAAAACGCTTGCGAGAAAGCAATCTGATTAGACGAACTGATTTTGTAATTGGTCAGTTGACGTCATGATTGCCCAAGGTAACGGGTCCTTCTGAAAATTGATTAATAAGACAAGTGTGAATATTCCTTAAGTGATGACGATTTTGTTAGGGCATAATGCCGATAAGTCAGACTAGTGTATTGATTTTCCCTTCTCTGAAAAAATGACTTCAATTATATATTATCAAGCTTGACATATATTTCGGAATTTGGGCAATAACTGGCATTGATTCTACGTTAAAATATAAGCGCGGACGTCGTTAATGCTGGCGGCCATAGTGAAACAAGATTATCCACAGAAACGGGAATAATAGCAGCACTACACTTTTTTAAAATGTTATTTTTCCAGCAAATTATCCGTTAGGGCAACAAGAGCCAATTCCATAGAGTCAATCATTGCGTTTTTCCCTTTTGAAGACAATAGCAAAGTTAACAATTGCTGAGGTGCTACACGTAATTGGAAGCGTCTTGATGTGCGATGTGTTCTCAAGACAGAATTGTCAAGAAGACGTAGCTCAGAAATACTCTCTCTGTGTGTGTGTGTGTGTGTGTGTGTGTGTGTGTGTGTGTGTGTGTGTGTGTGTGTGTGTGTGTGTGTGTGTGTGTGTGTGTGTGTGTGTGTGTGTGTGTGTGTGTGTGTGTTTTGAAGACGTGAGTTGATTGTTGCATTTCCCGGTTATATCAACTAGTTTTCTTGATTTTGTTTTTTATACTTAAGGATTTTGAAAACGCATCACCCAGATTAAATCCTTTATTTCACAAACCATGAGAATGTCAGCGAGATAGGTGTTATTGCATATCATAGTCTGACCAGCTTGTAGTGTGTCCTAGAAAATTCACGGTTGTAAATTTACTTTAAGGTATTGAAAAAGTATCCGTTGTAAGACAGGGGTGGTCGATTTTGAAGGACACCAATTCAGCTGAAAGTTAACTCGCGTCAGTTTTGATTCCTGACTGAACAGATTTGCGTCCTGGGCTTCTTTCACGATTGCACATTCATCATTGAACGATTCGAAATGAATTGACAGTTCGATATGGTCAGCTTTACACCCCCTTAAAGATACCGACATAACCCCACCCACTCTAATTACTATAGTCTAGTAATAAAATTCAACATCTTGGGCCTTTCAAAGTTTCGTATTTTACGTCTGGTTTTGTTGGAAGAGGCTAAGGGCATACACAAATGACAGATTATGCATAAATTACGCTGTGTCACGTGTTTTTTGTATTGTGAAAGTGACGTTAACGTACATTTTTAAGACGTTCTCGATCACATGACAGCATATCTCCTGCCATGATTTACACCACATGAGTGTCAGTGTGTATAGTCAATATCACAAATGAAAGCGTGCATAAAGGTAACTTATGGAGAGGTTTCTAAAATGGAGCTGTAAATTGATGTTCAAATTTAACGTTTATTTTCGAAATATTGCAGTTACATGTATCAATTACTTTTAATTAGAAAAAGTCTATAAACTCTGTTGGTGATATGGTATCATACACACCACAGTTTAAACACAGATATAATCAAAAAGCTTCAACTGACCGTGCAGAAAGGTGCTGGATGCTGTATGTACCCATGTGACATCATCAGCAGCGTCGTGTGATTGTGCAGTCAAATTGACGACCGATTCATACCAATTCTTGGTTGCACATTAAAACCTGCGAGTAACTTTTCAATCCCATATACGGTTTGCAAGAAAAGTGGAAAATGTGGTGATGCGTTTTAAAAGTCCTCTTGTATATTCATATTAGACCTGGTATTACAGTTTGATGCAAAATTATAGCAATACCAATATATCAGGTGAATCAGAGACCATTTTATCTGTCCTCGCATACCAATGTGGTTACGATTATGGGTTTCCAGTATACATTATAGAAATGGTTTGAAGAAAGCATTTTTGTTTTTTGGAACAAGCTTCTTACAATTGATATCTATTGAAACACGTAACAAGGAAAATTAAACATCGTGACCAGTCACAGTGACGTATATTACAGACTCCACTGCCAGCCAGGAATCACATTTTCCTGCTCGGTTATTGGAATTATTTCATGCGCGGATACAAAAACGGTTTTATCAGAGGGGTCCAACTTTGACAACGTTATTTTTTTCTAGTTGATGGAATGATCCAAATACTACTATAAGCGGGCCATAATTGGCCCGCCAGCGAAACGCCATTTAAATGGCGTTTCGCGGGCGTGCCCAATGATTGCCCAACATTGAATTCTGGCTTGTGATTTTTCAGGGGATCCGGATCAGTATAGCCAAGAAACCCTATATATTTTGTGATTTTTAGGGGGTGTCCAGACCCCCCCCCCCTCTTTGGATCCGCGCATGTATCTGAATACGTGTGTGTTTTGTATGAGAGGATATAAATATATTTGAATTTGTTCAATATTGCTAATGTTTGAAACGGTAAAGACAGGTACAAGAAGAACCATTAGTGTAGATTATCTCCTCCAGAAAACACCTGCTAAACACCAACGAAGAATAAATGATAAGTTTGCCTGTCCTATTGAGAACTGTGTGATTGTATCATTGCTTCTCACTTTGTAAGTGTGATTTTGAGAGGATTTGCTAACAGATGCACTGACCTTAAACACCAACAGCTTGATGTATTGCGTAAATTCCGAAGAATCTACGGGGCTAAATAGTTTAATATCATTTAAACCGAGCAACAACGGAACGTAGGTTGAATACTTGGACCGTAACATTTGTTTAGGGTACCTCGACATAGTTATGGTACGTTCCAAACATGTTTTCCTTCTTTGTATTTCCCTTGTTGGTGTGGAGGTTTAGCGTTATGCTGGTTTTGAAGCGTGGCGGCTGTGCCCTTTTGGGTTTAAAAATCCTCTCGGTGGCGTAAATAGAGCAGCTGTTTGCTCTGTATTGCGTGTGCCTCAGCTGTATGTATATGGTCTGTACATGTGGCATTGCTTGTTTGCTCGTAGGTAAATCTATGCATGTGTGTTGCACTTGAAACGCGCGTTGAATTTATGCAACTGTTGATAGCCTCATGAACGACACAAAATTGGATTGACAGCTGTCAAGCTCACTTGCCTGTGCAATTCGCCTCGAGCATCGAATTCTTTCGCCAGATGTGACACTGGTGTTGTGATTGACAGCGAGCCACATCTGATTTGCACGCGCAAAACAAGCTTCTTTTTTGCTCCAGTGGCTGTCCGTGGTCACACTGGCTGTTCCGCATTTCCGTGTTGCACTCCAACAAAACCGTAAATACGATTAAATATTAAATACAAAATTGTTTTATCTCCTCATTTAAATAATTTCTATATACTCGTATTAGATATTTATAATAAAATGTAAATATAAGCAATAAATTCAATTTTTGGAAGGTTAATGTGAATACTTCAAGTCAACGCGAAACTCTTCGGGCGTCATTTACTTGCAAGAGACCCGAGGTATTCATTATTCCATCAACCTTCCAAAAAATAGAATTCATTCTTAAATAAACAGCACTTTTGCTACGAGTTTATTTAGAGTTACTACAGTAGCATCTCCGGACGGGGAGTGAGCGGAACCCAGGGTAGACGTAGATGCTTGAACAAAATGGTCTCAAAAGAACATGTGAGCCGCGACATGTAATAATCATCAATGTGGCATTTTGATATGAATATACTCATATGAGCCTCTGCAACCTCTTTTTTAAGCTTAGAAACTCTAAATGATGTTCGTTAAGTAGCTTAACATTCATAGAATGTTCAGACGACTAGCAAAGGCTCTGATCAGACTGCGCGTATGCGCCGGCTGATCAGTGAGTCTTTGATGATTGTTGGAAATCTCATGTCGCGGCTCATATCGTCACTAAATCATTGTTTACGAAGCATTCGATAATGTTTATGTTTATCATAATAAAACATTAATCCAATTGAAATAATAACTTGATGACGCCACTGAATTCCTGTCGCATTAACCTATTTAAGCCGAAAGAAATTTCCCCCTTTCAGCAATTGGACCAGTCTTTTTTTCCGTTTTAAGGGTTGTTGGGTGGTAGTTTTTATTTTTATTCAAATTTTAATAGAACATTCTGTAAGCAAACAGTGGAGAGAACCGTATTAGACGTCACGTTCTGAATTGGTTCTGCACTGTTTGACGATGTCCCACAAAAAGAAAGCTAAGCCTAATTGAGATTTATATTAAACGCCCACTCAAAACATAACAATCCCGGACAAGAGGCAACCAGACGCGGCTGGATATAATCATCATTTGAGCCACCATAGGAGTCAGCCAAAGACACCATAAAGCGTCGACCCAGGGTATGATCTAAGTAAGGATCGCCATTGAGTCTGATGTCTCAGTTAAAGCTATACTCAAAAAACGAAGGATAAAACCCGAGACATTACATTCTAGTTACATCATACTCGTCAAAGCGGTGCATGATTCAGAGTGAAAGTAGGCTACATGTACCACGCGCGCAATAATTCTGGTTCATAAACCAAATCACTATATAACAAGAGACATATTTTAAAAATATATTCGGCTGCATTTCAATTTAGGCATATTTATTTTCTCTATGTTACACAGGATCATCCGACTTGGGAAAATATAATTGATACTGTTACAATGTAAACAGTCCAATAGTTTTATTATCGTAAGTGTTTTAAAACCGATTTAGGGCACTATTTTTTAATACAAAGTCACCACTAATTTCCCTAAGAATAGCCTCTTTCTGTGTAGAAAGACCTGATTACACATAGTGGTAAGAAAAGTTTACTAAAAATGCTGATTTTTATGACTGTGACCTGCAATGAATAGATTTGTCTAAAAATAGAAGTCTACATGTACTTTCAGTTTCGTTGACAATTTTCTGAGAAGAACAGTGCAAAAGTATTTTTGGCTGCTTAAGTCTGTATCCTTAGAAATTGACTTCATTTCCAGTGAGTGTTGTAACCCGGAATAAAACTGTATGGACAGTCAGGTAATTAACCAATGCAATTTTCATATTCTAGCAGATACTCATATATGCAAATTCCTATCTTATCCTGGTTGTTTGGAATTTTGATACTTAAACTGATCCATAAGGCTACAATCAGCCTAAAAAGTAAGTGAGTACTGTATGACCAAGAAATGTGTTACAGATGAATCTCCTTATTTGATACTGTATTTTACAACCAACTCTCCCTACGATCGAATTTTGAGATTTCATTACGAAGACTAAGAAACTGGTGGCCTTGTTTAAGCAACTTAGCAGTCAAATACTATTTACATTCTTGATGTCACTGACAGACTCTTGCTAAACGAATAAACTGTAAAATTACCTCGTAAATTAAAATGTCCTCGTTAATCAATAATTGTAGGCAATTTATAATTCAAAATGTATGCTTCAGTATCAAACGTTAAAAAAGTGGATATCATGCGACTGTCTGCTTGCCTGGTTGTAAATCTAATCGTGGATATCATGCGACAGTCTGCTTGCCTGATTGTAAATTTAATCATGGATATCATGCGACAGTCTGCTTGTCTGGTTGTAAATCTAATCATGGATATCATGCGACAGTCTGCTTGCCTGATTGTAAATTTAATCATGGATATCATGCGACAGTCTGCTTGCCTGGTTGTAAATCTAATCATGGATATCATGCGACAGTCTGCTTGCCTGATTGTAAATTTAATCATGGATATCATGCGACAGTCTGCTTGTCTGGTTGTAAATCTAATCATGGATATCATGCGACAGTCTGCTTGTCTGGTTGTAAATCTAATCATGGATATCATGCGACAGTCTGCTTGTCTGGTTGTAAATCTAATCATGGATATCATGCGACAGTCTGCTTGTCTGGTTGTAAATCTAATCATGGATATCATGCGACAGTCTGCTTGCCTGATTGTAAATTTAATCATGGATATCATGCGACAGTCTGCTTGCCTGGTTGTAAATCTAATCATGGATATCATGCGACAGTCTGCTTGCCTGATTGTAAATTTAATCATGGATATCATGCGACAGTCTGCTTGTCTGGTTGTAAATCTAATCATGGATATCATGCGACAGTCTGCTTGTCTGGTTGTAAATCTAATCATGGATATCATGCGACAGTCTGCTTGCCTGATTGTAAATTTAATCATGGATATCATGCGACAGTCTGCTTGTCTGGTTGTAAATCTAATCATGGATATCATGCGACAGTCTGCTTGCCTGATTGTAAATTTAATCATGGATATCATGCGACAGTCTGCTTGTCTGGTTGTAAATCTAATCATGGATATCATGCGACAGTCTGCTTGTCTGGTTGTAAATCTAATCATGGATATCATGCGACAGTCTGCTTGTCTAGTTGTAAATCTAATCATGGATATCATGCGACAGTCTGCTTGTCTGGTTGTAAATCTAATCATGGATATCATGCGACAGTCTGCTTGTCTAGTTGTAAATCTAATCATGGATATCATGCGACAGTCTGCTTGTCTGGTTGTAAATCTAATCATGGATACATGTATCATGCGACAGTCTGCTTGCTTGCCTGTTCGTAAATCTTAACACGGTTTATAGCTATAGTTTCCTCTTTAAATACACGACGGTGGGTCAAGCCTCAGACTTATTGAAGCTTTCATCGGCTGGTTAGTGCCTGATTCTTTGTCTTTGGCTGTGTTTGCCGAGGCTCAACTTGAGCTTTGCTTTAGCTCTGACTATATGTGAGTCATGAGCCCCTTTCATTGTTATATCATAGTGTGTAAATTTGATTAGATTGTTTCTCCTTGCTCATGTTAGAAAGCCTCCATGCGAGCTAAACGATTTTGTTTTTACAATGTAACAACAACAGAATCTAGCTCGAAGATTTGGCGTCAGTGGCTTAGGCTGCTGTCTGTTCTAAGGCGGTGGTTCTTTTGTTGTTGGTTTTTGATCATTGTTGCTCCCATTGTTTATGTGGGTTCTGTGTTTTGTCCTTGTTTAGTTATGAAGTACTCAGTGTCCTTTCTAGTTTTTCAGTCATCTTGAAGAGAGAGAGAGAGAGAGAGAGAGAGAGAGAGAGAGAGAGAGAGAGAGAGAGAGAGAGCTGGTTGCTTTACTTTAATTGTCTTTCTGATATCTTGTGACCTTTAGTGTTCTGCGATATTTCCTAGTAGTGCCGTGGGTTGGTCTGCAGTGTGTAACTGTGGTATTTCCTGGTCATACTCATTAGGTTTGCATAGCGAATTCTATATTCTTTTAACTGATGCTTAGACAGATAAATCAGACTAGTCTCGCCCAGGAAATATGCACACTCTAGTTTCAGTTCTTTTGTGCAGTCTTTGCTTCCAAAGGATACTCTTTTAAGAACATATTTGACTTCACTACAGCTGGTGACTGGGACTGTGTGCCGGCGGTTGAACGTCTCCCTGCCTCTCACTATAATGTAGATTTTATTTTCTTGTCCTTTTGGGATCATGGGTTTCATTGTGGAACTTTGAAACTATTAGAAGGTCACTGATGAAGCCTAAATGGCAGAAACTAGCTAGTCTGGCCCAGGAAATATGCACACTCTAGTTTCAGTTCTTTGGTGCAGTCTTTGCTTACCAATGATACTCTTTTAAGAACATATTTGACTTCACTACAGCTGGTGACTGGGACTGTGTGGCGGCGGTAGAAGGTCTCCCTGCCCTTCACTATAGTGTAGATTTTATTTTCTTGTCTTTTGGGATCATGGGTTTCATTGTGGAACTTTGAAACTATTAGAGGGTCACTGATGAAGCCTAAATGGCAGAAACTAGCTAGTCTGGACCAGGAAATATGCACACTCTAGTTTCAGTTCTTTGGTGCAGTCTTTGCTTCCAAAGGATACTCTTTTAAGAACATACTTGCTACGAAAAAATTTAAACATAAAGTTCCTTATCTAGATATATGCAAATGGAGTTTGAAATCGTCAATAACACCAGCTTGATAAATATCAGAGTGCGAGTCAACATGAAGTCTCTCTCATAAAAAAGCAAACTATTAGTCTTAGGGGAGCATAGAATAATAATAAATTTGAGCCAGTGCATGAGATTTCAAACAATGTGGTATGTGCAACCAGCAAGGCCTCAGATCAGCCTGCGCATACGCGCAGTCTGATCAGAGCCTTTGCTGATCGCTTGAGTATTCTATGGACTGAACACCATTTGGAGTTTCTAAGCTTAAAAGCAGGTTGCAGAGGCTCGTACGAGTCTACACATCTCGAAATACCACATTGTTGGAAATCTCATGCACTGGCTCTAATCATAATATAGGATGACTAAGACATTTATTTCATTGGGTAATTCAGAGAGAAAAGATGTTTCACATCACGAAATGGAAAATCGCCATATTCATGATAATAAAGGAGTTATTATATCATATACAATTTAGAAACGCACTAGTAATTGCTTAAGTTCAGCGGACATAGGCATCTTAGACAGATATCATCTTAATAGACCAAGTTTATTACTGTTTACATAGATAGATTAAGCCACATTGACGATATTTTCTTCCCCTGATATATTAGTTGTTGAAGATCCTACAAGTGTAAGTTATTATGAGCCGTGACATGAGATTTCCAACAATGTGGCATTATGACAAGTGTAGACTCAGACGAGTCTGTGCAGACTCCTTTTAAGCTTAGAAACTCCAAATCATGTTCGGTCAGTAGATTAAGTGTCATAAAATATTCAAGCGACAAGCAAAGGCTCTGATCCGACTGCGCGTATGCGCAGGCTGGTCTGAGCCTTTGTTGGTCGCACATACCACATTGTTGGAAATCTCATGCTGTGGCTCATATTTTCTTCGTTTGATATAATAGTTGTTGAAGACGCTACAAGTGTAAGTTATTTATGAAATTGATCAGCTCCAGCAGTGAATTGTTGAATAATAATTCACTGTTTGGAGGTCAGTTGTAAAGAAGATCAAATCACGAGCGCGCAGCGCGAGTGATTTATCGTCGTACAACTGACCGACAAACAGTGAATTATTACACAACAATTCACGCACTGGACCTGATCTATTTCGATTCTAACACACAGTAAATGACGCAAACACATTCGAAATCTTCAGCTTCTTCCAACTTTCCGCCATTGCACTGAAGAACTCCCGCCAATTCTAAAACTACGTCGCCTACCTTTACATGTAATTGTAACGTCTTTCAAGCGTAAAAACGACGTTACACCGTCTATCGCCATGAATGACGTCATTTTCTAGTGACGTCAGCTATCACACACTTTAGCAGTGATTATTGTGCGATATATCACAGTTTGTTACCGTTGGCCCTATAGGCGAGGTGTGTTAGAATATATCGTTTGTGCGTCTGTACATACGAAACATACTCCACGAGCTTTAAATAGCGAGTGCATTTTTCCGTACATATTGTACCAGCTTGTGTTTGTGCTTTAAGCATTATGACGTTAAACTTTGGGATATCAGTGAAAGGTGCAATTATAAATAATGAAGATGCTCTTCATGTAGAATGAATGTGATAACAGATTGATTTAAAATAATATGCATGTGTCACGCTCCGTAACAGAATAAAATGGACTATATACATGTTAACTCTTTATTCCATGGGCGTTTATTAGATCATGACATCATTTTTTTTTTTAGACAGCAATGAAAAAAAATCTAGAAAAAAATATGTAAAGTTTTGAATAATTTTGAAAATATTATGGAAAATGGAGCGTTTGCTCCAAATGAGCAAATGCTCAATTTTCCATGATAGTTTCATATAGATTATATTTCGAAGGCGCCAAAAGGCGTTATTATGGTGTAAAGGGTTAACATTAGAGAGGATAAGGTAAAACTGTGGTCAATGCAAAATCATCACAGCATAGTAAACATTTAGTAAACGTTACCTAAAGTTTCAGTCACTAAAATACGACAGAGACACAGACATGTTAATAAGCTGTCTAACTGCAGTACTTGTCCATTCTTTATTTACAATATGCCAAAATATAAACAACGAGAAAATCTAATTGATATCTGGTAAAACATGAGAGGTTACGCAACTATTTTGAGGGGTATTGTGACTGATTGCGAGCTTACGTTTTATTGTAATCGCTAGACTATTTACTGTCGTGCCAAGCAAGAGTTACAGTGACGTTATATTTGTTTACAAATGTTAAGTAAAACTTTAACTTTACACCCCATTAGAGCTAACGTCAATCGATACATCACTTGTGTATTAATCCTATCCTGCGGATAGGATTAATCCACAAGTGATCTATTGATTATAGGCCCCTGATAACTATGTAAACAAACATGACGTCACTGTCACTCTTGGCTGGCAGGACAGTAAGTTCCAGATCGATACTGTAAATAGGAAGCATTTTCATTTATGGTCAACTTTGGTAAAACTGAAGTCTAAAACGTCTTTATTCGACAAGTATACATTTTATGTAATATATTCTTGTAATCCGTTTTTTTGTGATTACTAAAGTAGTTTGGTTGTTTAACTAAACACTACAATAGCAACTTAATTACGATAATAATGCTAGCATATAATACATAAACTGTGGTTTTTCTCAGTGAAAGTAGGATAATTAACGAAGCATAATTGACAGACTGTGCACTAACTCAACCCTATTAAGATGCATATTCCATATCATTGTAGCATAGAAAGTTGACGAATCAATTTGTTTCCCGTAGATTTGGTATTTAGGAAAAAATACATAATTTTCTTGGAGCAAATTTCTGCAACGGAAGCAATACAGTGTTTTGTAAGCCACTTAACTACTGTAGTGTAGCCCTTCAAATGGAACAAAGTTTTTCGTTTTTAACACATAAGGGCTACTTAATGCTGGGAACTTGCATAGCCATAGATATAGCAAAACCCTAACTAGATTTAAATTTTGGTGGAGAATGATATCAATCCAAATGCCCTGATATCAACTGGTATCAAAATACCCTTTAAAATTTTTGAACTGTCACTGCAGTACACGTGGGATAGAGATTGCATTATTTGCTCATTTATAAGTGTATAGTACAGAGATACAAGCAGATTATCACCATATTGAATTCGTCAAATGGGTCAGTTTACAATAAACATACCAGCAAATTTTGCAACGGTAATAGTATAGCTAATTATGCGGTGCATACAAAATTTCTGAAGTTCATTGTGCCATCAAAAATAGTACGTGAGAATTATCAGGAAATACTACAATCACAAACTGCAGGCAACCCGTGGCATCGTGAGGAAGAGCCACGCAACAATCACGAGACGCCAGGAAGACAAACAAATCAAAGCAACCAGCTGTCTCTTCCCCATTGAGATGTTTACAAAACTAGAATGGACAATAAGTAACGCACAACAAAACATAGAAAAATTACAGAATCCCACAATGTGAGTAACAATCAACAACGAATCAACAACAACAGAATAAACCACACGAATAAAATTAATCGTCAAAAAACGATGTCCACAGAAATCCTAAAAGCACAGTATAAGGGAATAGTACTGGGTATAGAATACTTAGTATGTAAAAACTCTTTCCTATCACAGCATTTGTGCCAAAGCATGAAAACTTCAAAATAATATTTTTAATTAGTTTGTTTTGTTCTAAATATATTTTACCAATGTAATTTCATAGCCACATATTCAATCAAACGTAATTGCCCAAAACAGTATTCCATTTGAAAGACTACACTTTACAGGAGGGCCGATTTTGGCCATATTTTATATTGATTATCGATTTTTAGCCCCTCAAAGAACGTTTAGCGATTTTTTGGTCTAAAATTTAATGTTTTTCTGCCTAAATATAATAATGATAAAAACAGTTGTGATTACCAGTTAGACACATTCCAAAATAACGATTGAGTGAAAAGTGGTGTTTATAGGTTTTACTGCCTATTGTTCTGCAAAGATCTAATGACTATGTTTACATTTGCTTTGCTTATTTGTAAACATTAAAATAAAAGCGCTTTGGAATGGCATATTCAGAAGCCAGGTATGATTTTGCATAACTATTTATTATGATTATGGATAGCGCAATGGGTAGAGTCGCCACCAGCAGTAAATCCGTTCTTTTTCCATTATGCGCAGGTACGAATACCGTCAATGCTTTCATTTCTTTTTCGTAATTTTTATTGTATAATATTTTCATAGGTACCCTTTATAGTGCGAATCATGTATACTGTCGTCGCCCTGGGCCCGGTCACCTGTTAAACTAACGGTACCGGGAGCCAACTCACGACAGTAAACAAGAAACGGATTATAATCATGTTTGGAAAACAGTTTTTAACATTTATACAAAGTGTCCCTTAAATGCGACATTAGAAAACACGAAAACGCATATGTTAGATGCTACAGAAAACATCAACTCCATAGGATATGGACTGTTTGCTATTCAGCAACCGTAATGATTAGGAATTGATTATGAATTATATTCAAACAAGTGCATAAATAAATAAAGACAGAAAAATATAAATAAAGAAAATAAAACAAAACACAACAAACGAGGTGGTACGGTGACGGGTTTCGACCTCGCAACCTCCATAGAAATGTACTAGCGATTCATCCGCTATGCTACTAATATATCCTTGTGATTGGTATGTGCATGAACATTTTAAATAAAATAAAATACATGTATTGTTATAAAAATAGTGAGTTAAAAATAACTTTGTTATTGGTAAATACTATTGTAAGTACAGAATGTCAAAATAGCTAGCATAACACTGCAAGACTCACAGGTATTTTTTTCTCGATTAGGCCAATTTTTATCTTAAGCGTTTAAGTGGCCAAACTCTTAATTTTAAGGGATTTTCAGCACCCCGCCCCACCCCTCGAAGAGCAAATGTTTTTATTGTAGATATTGTAAATACCAAGACAAAGCTGACGAAACCCAAAGCTGTGGTATATTGTGCAGAATCCATATCATGGGGAATAGACCTTGTTCTATACTGATGGGCAAAAGAAACGCTACAATAGATTTTTGTCAGATTATATATGTGATTAACAAACACGAGCTGCACGAGCTTACCAGGACCAGAACTTTGAGTAAATCATATGGGTTATTTGAATTTATCGATTTTTGTTTATCAACCATGTTGGCTAATTTACATGAATATTTTAACTTCTGTCATTAATTTTATCTCCTTATCTGGGGCGGACTTGACTTTGCTGTTCTCTTCACTCTTTTTACAGGCAGAACATAACTCAAGAATATAATATTATCTTCCTCCATGATGTGTAACATGCACAATGTATAAAGGTGAGATAGGAATCACACTTGACTTGTAATGCAGTGTGAACAGAAAAAAAAGCATGGCATGGTTTTATTAGGACGACAATATACATGTAAATCATGCCGTCTAAATGCGTATAATTTCCTAATAGACATTTTTAACTCGTGTGTTCGCTGTCACTTGCACTGCGCTGGCACTTTTCATTGGCAAAAATGAGAGGGGAAGTGTCAAAAATATTTTTGGCGCCACTAGGCCAGACAGGTATGAACTTAGCTAGTCATGACTCATAAAACTGAAATGATGCCCAAGCTAATCTGATTCCCTACTGGACGCTTAGCTTATTTTGTTTGATCTGTTACGTATACCATGTCATGAGAAAATCAGTTGTTTGCCTATGCAAACAACCAAGATGCAGATCAGCCTGCACATCTGTGCAGTCTGATCAGCACATTTATTATTCGCTATCTAATTGGCAAAGTATATCTTGTTTCAAAAATTCAAGGTTCTAGTAAAGACCATTTTCATTAAAGTGGCAGAACAGAGCGGTATCTTTATCAATTGGGCCTTGATGTGGGAAAACCTGTCTTTGTCAGTTTGCAACCAACAAAGGCGCAGACCAGCCTGCGTTTTAGCGCAGACTGATCAGCGCATTTGTTGTTTGCTGAATGGAAAGCATAATATTTGAACTTGCTTTAAGCGAAATTTCAATTTTCTAGCTAGTCTCTGTAGCTGGGGAGACTGGTTAGAATTTCTTTTTGTGAGAAACACCTAAGACAGTTTTTCTCGTGTCGAGGCCCAATTAATCTCCAGACACGTACACGCATTGAGAACAAAAGTCAATAGCGAAATGCAATTTACATAACACTTGTTAAAGCTAGGCAAAATGGTCTAAATTCACAACTGTTTTATAGATGGATTCTTTGATATACTCTTCATCAGATAAGTCATATACATATGTCACAATATGTCACATCGATGAAATAAATTTAACATCGGCATCCCAGGCAAAAAAATGTGGTAATTTGTCCTACCCCCCCCCCCCCCCCCCCCCCAAACAAAAAAGTGCAAAAAATCCTTTTGTATAGTATCTATAGCATTTCCTAAGAAAAATGATTTTTTGCATATTTTAAAGGAAAGAAACAGTTTTTACAATTATATCTCTGTTTATGTTTTTTTGACTTGGTTACAACTTTTGTAGACATCACACTCTTAATGTAGAGGAAAACAAAAACCCTGATGAGGAGGCACATATGCGCATGCTGATCTGAGCCTTTGTTGTTTGTACCTGTCCAAATTCACGCTTTCGCATTGGCATGGCCCAAATTTTGACAGAAAAGGACCTTGCTATGAGTATTTATTTGCGCAAAGCAAAACAAAAAGAAGAAAATAAACAAACACTAAGTGAACAAGAATCACGGAGCAATCGCATATTCCAGCACATAACGTCCCACTCGTGCCATTCCCCCGGTCACTGTGACAAGTCTGTCTTTCATGCATTTTACTGGTACCAAATTTCGCCCTAGATTCTGTTGTTGTTGAAGTACAAGAAATTTCAGCTCGCATGGAGGCCACCTAACTAGTGCAATGTAATATCATGGAGGAACACTTTAATTAAATTAACACACCATGATGAAACAAAGAAAAGGGCTCATGACTCACAGATAGTCAGAGCTAAAGAAAACCTCAAGTTGAGCCACGATGGGTCCAGCTACAGATAAGCATCAGGCACCAACCCACCGATTAAAGCTTTACGTCAGAGCCGTCATAGAGTCTGAAGTAACATAAAGTTTGAATTAACTACGCCTAACATTTTAGGAGGAAATGCATTTAAAAGAAAATACATTATTTAACCTTTGACCTTAATCTTGTGGTCCAGTTCACATTAAATATTACTTAGCTCCCTCTACATCATGTGACGCATGCACTTGTTAAGAGACGATACAATTACAGGAGAAACATGCCAGAGGGACAAACAGTTGGAAGTAGGAAGATCCTGGGACAGGTGTGGTGCTTGATTGTATTGATTCTTGAACCTTGCTGTCTTCATTACTTTACCTGTTGGATTTCTTTTGCTCCGGTATTCAGTTTAATTTACTGTTGAGTCCTTATCCTTGCTTTATCTCCTTGTTATATCTTGATTTATATGTTTTAGGAGATGATGCATTGATAAGTTAGGGGTCTTTCATGCAAACCAAATATCTATGTGTCTTGATCCACATCTGAATTAAGGGTGAGGTTGGCGCCGTTAAACCAGTTTAAGCCCTCCAGTAAAATATTTTACTGACCGTTCCAAGGCGGTACTTCTTTTGTGGATCTTTTATGTTTTTGTTCTGTCTTGTGTTTGCTATGTTTTGTGCGCGTCTGTTTATATGTGCTTTGTGGTCACCTGCTGGGAAAGGGCTGACCTCTATGCTCTCGTTTGTGGTGTCTTCTGTGAGTTTGTCACTTTCCCATTGGTATCCTGGGTCAGGTGTGGTACTTGATTGTATCGATTCCTGATCTTTGCACCATTACTTACTTTGTTAAAACAAAAAGATATAATTATTTTATTAATGGAGGCCATGCCCCTAAAATATGCCTTGAGGCATCTGAATTTGAAAGAAAATAACTATTCAACTCATTGTGCACATTTCCCTTAAGTTGACAGAATTCCAGATCTTGGTTAAAAAGATCTACATCCACTACATTGTCTAAGGAGTATAATAATTGGGCCTCGTTGTGAGAAAACCTGTCTTCGGGGATTCTGACAAAGCGAGTTTTAAACCAGTCTCCTCAGCTACAGAGAGTAGCTCGAATTTCACCTATAGCAAGTTTACATATGATACTTTTCAAAAGCGAAAAGATACTTTCCAAATAGCAAATAACAAAGGCGCTGATCAGACTGCGTGGATGCGCAGGCTGGTCTGCACCTGTGTTGTTCGCAAACCCCAAAAGCCAGGTTTTCTCGCATCAAGGCCCAATTATAAAGACTATGATCAGCATGTATGTATGGAAAGTCATTTCACGATGAGAATGATAAAATAATAAAATTCCAGGTGCGCCCAGCATACACTTCATTTGGTCAGACTCACGCACGCTCAATTCTGTCAGCTCAATAACTCCAGCTGAACCCATTTAGGCTGAACGGAATTCCCCTCTCTATAAATCAGACCACTGCATTTCCAATTTGATAGTTGTTGAGTTGTATTTTTCATTTTTATTCAAATTTTAATAGAACATTATGAAAGTAAACAGTGGAACCCTGATCAGAATCCGCATTCTGTTGCCTCTGGTCTGTGTCTGCACTGTTTGCCTACGTTCCACAAAAAGTACACATTAGCGAGCGCAGTGGCTCAGTGGTAGAGTGCTTGACTTGAGACTGAAGGGTCATGGGTTCGAGCCTTATCGGCGTCACTATGTTGTGGTCCTTGAGCATGACACATTTATCCTAGCTTAGTGCTGGTTCAACCCAGGAAGACTCGTCCCTATATAACGTAAAGATTGATGAAAAAAGTACACTAGGCTAATATGGGTTAAGTTTGAAATGACCCCCCATACCTGTTCAACAGCACAAGTGAAAGTGCAAGCGCAAGCGACAGCGAAAGTGTGAATTAAAAATGTATATTTGTCAGTCTGTATATCAGTCAGGCCCTGTGATTTCGGTACGTATTGTATATATGTGTAATAAGCTCTATTAAACGCCCATGATGATGGCTAGCGGTCTAAACTTTTGTCTGAGTCTTCATTTGTGTATGCGAGCAGCGAATGCATTCGCGTGTCTGCGCAATCAAAAGCAAAAAAAAAACGAAACTACTGTTTTCAAAAGCGAATTGTGTGAGAGAGTATTATCTATTAGTGTTGTTTCGGTACGGACCTAAGGGATTACTTCCTGGTTTATTAGACGAAAATAGCTTTTGTTTTTTGTTGTTGCTTTTTCTGTCAGAGTGACTGCTAATCATGTTAATTGACTGACAATAACCAGTTTATGTTAGAATGGTTAACATTAGTCGACTATTAATAACCAATTTACATCGTTCACAATGTGAGCGAAAATGTACGAGGGGCACTTTCGTGTTCATAGAATTGTATATTTATTGAAAACAGCGAACGTAAATACGTACATTGTAAATATATTTGGCACGATTGAGCTTTTATCTATACATACAACCTAAGACTGTTTCAAAATGTATTACTTTAATGACTTCCAAGAGACATTCCAATATATTCGTATAGGGGTAGAAATATGACAATGGCGGATTTTATCTGTAACAGAACGTTAGAAACGATTGCATGAAAATTGGTTGAATTCCATACATGGCTTCTGAAACTTTGGCTGCATATAGAGGATTCTAAGTGCTACAATATTCTATGGCTATTATGACATATACGCAGCAGGTATTGGATTGTAAGATTTTTTTTAACATAAGCAAATTGTACAGGAGCATATACACTTTTATTGAAAAAAGGTGATAAAAATCGAAGTTAGATACAGGCTTTGGGGTTTGTCATGGGTTTGTCTGCAGTTTGTGATTGTGGTATTTCCTGATCATACGCACTATCTTTTATTGAATGTGACTTAATGCCTATGACATGCAAAACTCCCTTTCTATGTACATAAATGACGCCATGAAGCATTACTATATTTAAAAAATACATTAAAACTGTTTTGTGCCACTAACAGGTGTTGGAATCACTTCAATAAGAAAATTATGCAGATATTATTTTGTTGTTTTTCCACCTGGGATTGATTTACCACACCCACTTTTTATAACAAGGGGGTATGACAGTGCTGGATGTTCCTAGGTTCACAATTTAAACAATCCACCAATATAAATTCTGACGAATGATCACATATATCATAGGTTATGCAAAATCAGAAGAAATTTCAAAGTCTGTTCATAATCGTAATTTAAACAGGTGTATCAACCAGCACTTGACTTTGATTATTTGAGAATATTGATGGGTGTTTTTAAATTGTTATAAAAGAGCAAACTACATGCTTATAGTCAGTTTTGATGCATTTGTCAATTATTAGTGTTTGAACAAATACTTTTGATGGTGCAAAAGAAAATTCGACTTGGCAACACTGACAGCGTCTAACTTCCTGCTGACCGCGTGCTTAAAATGTCACGGATTTTCACCAGTGTCCTTTACTATGCTCTATTTAAACCTATATATAATGACTGAATTAAAGACTAATGTTGTAAGCTATTCACTGGACCAACGTGTCATGTGACTAACGTGTAACAAGCTCCAATCCAGTGGGGATGTAGGTGGGGACTTAAAATAAAACACAGTGTATTTTGCAATATACTGATGATAATGCGAATCAAATGATCCCGAATTAAATTGACTTTAGCCAGTACGGTACAACTAAAGTACAGTAAAAGCTCGAAAATTCGAACGCCGCTTTTCAGATACATTGTATGAACTATTTGAATATTTGCCTATAAAACCATACGTTTTTGGTGCGTAAAAGAAATGTCTCAATGAGACGTTTATTTTACGCACCAAAAACGCATGTTTGATAAGAAACACTTTTAACAATTATGGGGGTTATATAGTTTTATTTCTACCTCCCTATAATTCAAACTGTCAATTCTTCGATATACAATCTCTTGTCCCCAGGGCTTCGAATTTACGAGATTCGGCTGTAGATGGTGTAGCGACCAGAGCATGAGATTTCGATGCATGTACTTAGGGCCATACATATGTCTTCTATTTTAAGATACACTCACACGTGAAGCACTGAATTCTTTATCCTGTCTTTGATTAAACCATTCACATCTCCGTCTTCGTGTTGTTCGACCAATTAGGTTGCTGGCATATGCCTTTGACGTTAGCATGTAAGAAAATACGATTTTCTCGCGAATATGGTTCAATTGCTTTGTACTTGAATCAGGTGAAGAGGCAGGTGCAGATACAGCAGCAGCATATAGAATTGTATTTTAACAGATAAAATGATAGGGTAAAGTCGGGTAAATTCGGACAGACAGCTAAATTCAAACAGCCACCTTGTTTGTTTCTTAGTTCAATTATTGGAATAAAAATAAACTAACTAAGCAAACAGTGGAAATCCTGATAAGGAGCCGTCTCATCTGGATTTCCACTGTTTGCAAATGTGTGTCCGAATTTACCTGATGTCTGAATTTACCCGACTTAACCCTATAGATGAGTCATTTTAAACCGTTCTTTTATAAACCTATGGTTGTTAACGCACTAATCAAACTAAATATAAATAAAATTAGCATCTTAAAACAATAAATAATCTGGAAAAACGGATCCTTCAGAAATAGAGAGAACCTACAATTTTAGAAAATAGCAGACTCGGTTTTATTGAGTTTGTTCATGAGAACTAATGGAAAGTGAAACAATTCTCACGCCCCCTAGGACCGGCTTAAATGTATTCTGATTTCTTTCCCGAAGGACCAGAATATGAAAAAAAATCAACACTATATCATTGCTTATTACCGTCCATTCATAGCGTTCCACTTTTCTAAGAGTGAAGACAGCTGAAAGGGGCGCTTAAATGATTAAACACGTAGGCTCTCAACACAGATCTAAGATCCAAGGCACAACACAGAGGCCCCATATAGGACGGGGGAGCTACGGAAATATACCAACATGGACGAAAATGGATTGAGAGTGTCCGCATAACTTAAGTCTATATTTTTGAAAAAAACACCCTTCCATTTTCTAATGATTTATTTCCTTCTTTCGATATATAGATTGACACAATGATCTGATGCCAAACACCGTTCACATGTACGTATAGGCTTGTTTCACAGTAGTACGAACATGGATGAGATGCCACAACTTGTGCATGTCTGTCTGCACAGTTTGTCGTATTGTATCTGATTTACAGTAAATTATTCATTTTCAATTCTTATTAAACCCATCATCAAGTTTTAATGAAAACTAGGCTGTTCCAAATTGATAAAATGAGGCGTTTTGGAAGAAATTTATATGCATATAAGGAACGGTCAAATATTTATATTTCATGCCATTCGCCATGGGTGGTTTCCCAAACTACGCATAATTGAAATGAGAAAGAATAAACAATGCTACATGTACCCACGATCGGCCCACCAGCGAAACACTATTCCAATGATGGCCCGAACTTGTTTGCCGGCTGGCAAAAAGAGAAAAAATATGAGGAATAGAAAGCCATTTGAACGTAACTTGATGTTGTTTTCAACCAGACTACATGGGCATTCATACAAGACTTTTTGCACACACACCTCCTTAAAATGATCATGCTCTCGTATCCAGCGAGGTAAGATGTCTGTACGTTTGCTTTCTTCTTGTTTTGTATTATGTATTCGCATAACTTGGTTGCCTTTTTTCAACTTCAGTTTGACGCTGTGAACTTTGATAAGGAAAATATAAGCAGAAAAAATGAGACATCATGTAAAGTAATAAAAATTCTGCATTTCCTCAATCTTCAAATATATTTGCCATGCAGTTTATATTCTTTTTATGAATGACAGCTGCCAATTCATTGCAGATATGATACTCTTTTAATAAATTAAGCCGCTACCATGCTGAATAAATTCTGTTTTGAAACCAGATGGCTTTTCAGCTGATCAGAATACACACTGTTTACACTTTATGTGAAAAAAACATTTTCAGAACTGGAATCCTTCTTGTTAAATACAAAAACACTGGGGATAGTGTGCACAATCATGTAGTTAATAAAAATATCAATCGTGATATGGTCTTACGGCTGCTTCTTGCGATTGGCCTGAAAGTCTGTGCATCAGTGGCTTATCATAGAATGATAGCGAATTTCCTCAAAGAGCATGTCATAAAATATGCTATGTAATCTTGCATGAGATGTCTGAATATTTTACGAAATGAAAACGTATCTATCATGCGCGGATTAGGAAGGTTTATCAGAGGGTTCAAACTTCCAACCTGAGGGCCCACAATTCCAGTGGGAAACGAGGCTTGCTTGCCGAGTTATCCACTTAACGGTGGACTCGAGGGTTGGGATTTTCCTGGTATTTTTCTCACATACCAATTTACTGTATACTTTTTGTTGGTGGCGTCACTGAGTTGATGTCCACAATGGCGCACTCGTGTAGCTTATCTCGTATTAGTAACGCTAATCTCAGATGCATATAGCGATTCGGGATAAGTTTTGCCAACAGCGAGCTTACATATGGACCACTCGATCTTGTATGGGCAAAAACTGCGGAAATCCCAATCTGCTGTGAAAGAAAACTAAATAATTCAATTTATCACAAAAAAGCATTCAAATCAAATCAACTGTGAAGGAACAAATATTAGTGTGCATAACTCACAGACATTCAAAGCTAATAAAACTACTTGTAGCTGTCAGAGCTACGATAGGCTCAACCAAAGACATGCAACAGGCACAGACTCATCGAAGGAAAATTTAAGACATGTTCATCAATCCACTGTCATTGAATAAAAGAGGAAAATATCTTTAACTCGTAATTGGGTTTATAACAGGCACGCAGACAGTCGCATAATATCCATGTTATATCCCACTCATCTATAATGTTTGATTATCGTTTTGAGAAGGCTTTCCCAATCACTTACATAATGGCTAAAATATGGAGAGTTTTCAAACCAACATTAAAAAAAACTTGAGTATCTCCGATTGAATTTAGAAAACGTTTTACGAAGTTTATGATAATGATAACCTTTTCAGCAACTTAGTTTCAAACAATCATTTAGTGTTATGTTGAAATCACAAACATTCGTTTACCCTCGCAAAACGGAAGGCATGTTTCTTCATTGGGCGGCTAAATGCATGCAATGTTATCTCAGAATAAAACATATTGTATCATACTGCGATAATTAAGTTAAATACTATGCATGACAAGCGCTGCAAAATTGAAAGCATTGCAGGGCTTCTTGGTTTTATACACGATTACACGTTTATTAGTACAGCTGTAGAACCATATTTTGTTGTCTAAAACACCACTGGTATCATAGATCATAGGGTGGCTCAATCACAACCTGATCAGCTTCAAAACCAGTTACGCTGGATCTACAATGTTCTTCAAAAGCGGCATATCAGAGTAAATCGATTTAGGAGTCCAACTGTTCCTTTCTATTCGTTTAATTTAATAGACTGTGTCTTATGGGAGTAAAAGAAAGCTCAAATGAATAGCCCGGGTCAGCAAACGCGGATGCACCAGGACTGATTTGGATCTTTCTTAATGAAAAAGGTCATTCGACAGTCATCCTACGTAATATTTATATACGATGATGGCCCTGTTATGTTGATGCGTGGATGCGCATGCTGATATGTGCATACGGCTTCCGCATACTCGAAATAATACTCCTTGGCGCTTTGCCTACTGGGTATTTTTTTTTCAAAATCAACTTTTTCGAAAAAAAAATCTTTCAGGAATACATGTACCATCAAAGTGTCAAACAGTTTTGATACAGATCAGGCCCGACATCTTGTCGGGCCTGATCTGGGTCCAAAGTGTTTGCAAAAGTTATCAGCAGACGACACTAGAAGGTAAATAGTTAAGCACATAAAACGGTTCAATATGAAAAAGTGAAATTATTGCTGATTCTATTACCGCTCTGGGTGGTTTATCAATAATTAAATCACAGAAAATAATCATTTGAGAGCGCTAAATGCAACAAATGCAGACAAGAGCCGTGCTCAAGCATAAGCACATGTTTGGTCAAAAGGATTTCCCTCAGATGCGACTGCAAGGAACTATTTTTTTTTCCTTATTCCCAACCTTTGAATTTTGGGTTAAGAATTCCCTAATTATGATATGAAACGAGTATCTTTCTTACTGAGTAAACTGCAAAGTTCATATAATGCTATCCAATGTGACCATTTTTCTACTATCACATCATATCTAATAAACGATAAGGATTAGTTAGAATGTTAACCCTTTTCGTGCTGGATACCTGCAAAAGGGTACTTTGGTAAACAGTAAAGATCCTGATGGAATTCCGCATTATTGCGGCATTTCATTAGGATCTGCACTGTTTTTAATGATAAAATTAAATCTTCCTGACAGACAGACATCATAGTTTAGACATTTCTACCTTAAATGTCTAAATTACGATGTCTGTCTGTCAGGAAGATTTAATTTTATCATTGAAAACAGTGCAATCCCTAATGAAATGCCGCAATTATGCGTAATTTTATCAAGATCTTCACTGTTTACCAAAGTACCTGACACCTTAAAATACTAGGCAATTCCATACGAATTGGGAAGATTCATCAGAATGAAAAGTGTTAATGTTACGAAACAGACCAAGAAATGTTTTGTTTCTTTTTACAATGTCTTTCCTTTTCCACGCGAAAGGTTTTTTCCTCAAAATGTTACAGTAACTGTTTTGTTTCTATGAGTCACAGGGAGTCCTGTGTGGAGTTGAAATGGGTCCTGTGTTCAGCGCTCTATTTCCAGTTAAAATTATAAAATTCCATTGAGTCCTGAGACTTACCAAAAAGAAAAATATGAATACCCAAAGACATTTAATATGAAACTCTACCGGGCTTCTTAGGTATTACAGTGCAAATGCAGGCCCAAAAGTATCGTTTCTAATTTCTCAACCAAAATATACGTTGTGGTGCTCAATAGAACCTCCCAATGCGTTGGATCTTTTTAGCACCCATACATGTATCAAATGTTTAAACTAATAGCCCACCGCATTGGGGAGATTTTTTTTACGATGGAACAGTTTGTACCTATCCCATACCTCAATAAAGGGCCATACTGACGTAGCAGTACTAGAGGTTAGACTGGCCCCAGTCTCTAATGTCATTTTTTTTTAAGTAAAACTGATAATCTCTCTAAGATAGCAATTTATAAACTTTACTTGGAAGTAGAAGTTCCGGGCTTGGACACTAAATTTGACTATCAGAGAGGATAGAATTTTTAGATGATTTTTTTTTCATAGTTAAATGTAATTATAAATGTAATTATATATATTTAGTGGACTGATGCCAGTCTATACGAAAGGTCTAAGTTTAAGTATCTACATCCATATTTTGTATTCGCCAAAGCTTTCGTTGTAACAGAGTCTCGTGTGCTGGCCCAAACGTTGCCATGTGTCAACACTGGCTACAAATGTATAAGTACCTTATTAAATGTGCAATATGTTCTTAAAGGGTATCCTTTGGAAGCAAAGACTGCACCAAAGAACTGAAACTAGAGTGTGCATGTTTCCTGGGTTCTGCCATTTAGGCTTCATCAGTGACCGTCTAATAGTTTCAAAGTTCCATATTGAAACCCATGATTCCAAAGGACAAGAAAATAAATCTACACTATAGTAAAGGGCAGGGAGACGTTCTACGTGCAAGCCTACCCAGCCAACATACAGTGTCGGGCCACCATCGGCCCGCCAGCGAAAAGCCATTCATATGACTTTTCGCTGACGGGCTGATGGTGGCCCGCTTTTCGATGTTTACTGGGCAGTCTTCCTGTAGGGATAGAGTGTGTATTTCAATTAGCATGACCTTGTTGGCACTAACAGAAAATGTTCTGGCCTGATGTCACGTGGATATACATATATGCTGCATTGAATGAGCATTCACTGGAAGCAGTTGTGATATACTATAATTTGATCGCAATTTGCTGCTAACTCATTTCTATCTTCCTTATTTTCTCCGGTATAAATGTATCCTTTCTGGTTAACAGCAAAACAGATGGCATAGAGGATTTCGCTGATTCATTGTTTGTGTAAAAAGAAGACATCAATGTACCAGTCCATGAGATTATAGGACGTACATGTATGCCTTAAGTCACACTTTAATGTACTAATGTTAGTGACTCCAACAATAGAAACACTATTTTGACTGCTAAGTTACTAAAACCAGGCTATCGATATCATACACTTAGTAATAGAGCATTTTCTGAATTCTACGGCAGAGTTGATCGTTGAATACCATGACTACACGGGATATCAAAGCCAATGTTGTATAGTGATTTAGTTTATAAAAAATCAAATTGGAAATCCCAAAACGATCACAAAGCGTTACAAAACAGTGGGATATAAAATGGATATTATGCGACAGTCTGCACGCCTGGTTATAATTCCATATATGTTTTCCTCTTTAAATGCACAACGGTGGGTCAGGGCGACCCTGACCTAAAACTTTCATTGGTTGAATAGTGCCTGATGCGTGTCTTAGGCTGGGTCCACAATGGCTCAGGGGATTTGCTTAGCTTTGGCTTTCTGTGAGCCATTTTCTTTGTTTTATCACAGTATGTTAAAGTGATTTGGCTGTTTCCTTTTGCTAATACATTGCGTAAGTTCCATGCGAGCTAAACGTTTCTGTGTTTTTACAATATCAGGATCTAGGGCGACGATTTGGCCAGTGAATATATATTAAAGCCCTAAAAGTAGCCTCTTCCCTTGTCCGTTCTCAGGTGGCAACCTTATTATAGTTTACTCGTTGTTTGTTGTTGCTACCTGTGTGTGTGGCTTTTTAAGCAGGGTCTTTTAGCTTAGTGGAATAGTCATGCGCGGATCCAGAGGAGGGAAACAGAGGGTCCGGACGCCCCCCCCCCGCCACTGAAAAATCACAAAAATATAGGGTTTCTTAGCAATACTTGTCCGGACCCCCTGAAAAATCACAAAGCTATCAAGCCAGCATTCAATGTTTGATTATCATCGGGCTGCCAGCGAAACGCCATTTTAATGGCGTTTCGCTGGCGGGCCGATGATGGCCCGCTTTTAGTGCTACTTGGATCCTCTTTCCCCTCATCAAGCAAAATAAATATTGTCAGAGTTGGACCCCTCATCATCCCCCTCTGGATCCGCTCAAGACCTTTCTAGTTTTGTAATAATCTTGATAAGAAAGAGAGAGACTCAGTGGTAGAGTGCTTGACTCGAGACGGAAGGGCCGTGTGTTCGAGCCTCACCGGCGGCGCTGCGTTGTGTCCTTGAACAATACACATTAATCCTTGCTTAGTATTGGTTTTATACAGGAAGATGCGTCCCAACATAACTGAAAAATTGCTGACTGGGACGTAAAGAATCAAATCAAACAAACAAAACAAGAGAGAGAGAGAGAGAGAGAGAGAGAGAGAGAGAGAGAGAGAGAACGGATTAATTATGTACTTGCTGTCGTATGGCTGTAACTGTTCTGTGTCTCTTCCTCGCTGTGCCGTGTCTTCGTCCGTTGTATGTGATTGTGGCATTTCCTGGTCATACTTGTTTGCATTTCTGCACATAAAAGGGTTACTATCGAATGTGGTAAAATAAGTATTTGCAATCATCTCTAGCTATGCTTAGTATGTACGAGCATGAGTGATAAAAAGAAGCCAACAGTATATAACCTATTTAAGTATAAAATAAAGGAGTTGCTTATTTGACAATCAATTGTTGGTACATTTTCAAGAAACCTATGATGATTGTAAACAGCGCCTTTAGACACCTTAAATGAACCTAGCGTAAGAGAAATCATGTATTTACATCTGTATTATAATTTTATAAAGGGTTTCCTACTTATCCAATTTAACCCCAATGGGATTTCCCGCTCTTATCAATTGGAGTTCTTGGGTGGTATTTGTCATGTTTCGTCAAATTGAAATAGAACATTCTGTAAGCAAACAGTTAAAACACTGATCAGACGACGCGTTCTTGTCTGCAAATGTCAAACAAAATGGACCGTAGGTTTATATGGTTAACACATAAGTCGTATTTGTGTATTTTGTTTGTCGTCAAAACATTTTACTGCTCTCTCGATACTTAATTTCTATTGCATTACTAAATATGCCACATTCGAGAAGAAAGAGTCTATTTAGAACCATTTCCTGTGATCATTCTACTAAAAATTCATTAAAGATGTACATGGTAATGTGACAGAATACAGCAATCTGTGCTTCAAACCAATCAGTGAAGCATGTATTTGAGTTAGCTGACTTAATTTTCTCATTACAACTGCCATCAGTGGCCACCGATAATGTCCGATATGTTCATCTTTAATTAGTATTGTTATATTATTGAAAGACAACATATGTGAAAAATAAACTCACTATCGAGCTTTGTAAGCTGTGACCATTAATTCAAATATAATAAACCTAACATTTCTAAGGGCTGTTCAAAAATTACGCAGAGAAGAATTGATAATTCCATAAATAGTGTGCATTTATCTAAACACTACTGCATACACTGCTCTTAAATGACCCTAAAACAGTTTTAAAAATAATGGAAATTTTATGGAAATTTTATGGAATTCATCCATTAGAAATGCCATAAAATGCAGCTAAAATTACCTTTAAACTATAACAATTTAAGTATCATTAAATTAAAGGTATTTTACGAGTACAGCAAATTAAGTACCATTAAATTGAGGGTATTTAAAGAGTAATATGAATTAGTGGCAATGAAATTTATTGCTTTATTATAAACAGGCACTGATTTTCTTATGTTTCAAAGATGCTTAAACAGCCATTTAAATAACTGAGTATAAATGAATGGTCATTAAAATAGAGGTTAAAAATAATGGTCCTCAAAAATAATGATCATTAAAATCCCTTTAAAGACATAACAAATTGAGCAATAATACTAGTACCACTATTTATGACTCTCTCAAGGGGTCATACTGGGCAGATCAAAAACACAGACTAAATGAGTTGATTATGACATCCTAGCAGGGACAATAAAGTGGTCCCATGGAGGGAATATGTAATGTATGATAATGTTTTGATCTTTATCTTAGTGAAAGGAAAATGTGTTGTATACAGGTAAGTCCCCTCTGGACTAAAAACTTAATACTAAAGGTGACGTTCGTATAATCATATAATGATGTAATGGTGGCCTTCAGAACAGGGACTATCGCCCATCTTAAATAGGCGACATGACAGTGCTGCTTTTATAATCATACGGTATGCATACTCGATATATTGACACCGCCGCATGTTGCGTGGTCTTAGCTTTGACCACGTAACATGAACTTGTTTATCCTAAATTTAGCTGGAATTCTTCAGGATTCCAATGGATATTGATGTCAAGCACAATTATAAGAGAATAACTGTAACATATCGTATGTTATAGATTACCTTGTAAGACATTGTAAGGCATCAAAGGAAGACTAAAAAATGACACATCTAAATGTATCTTAGATTTTCTTGGCGCTTATCAACCTAAATTGAAATTTCAATTGATTGAATATCAATTATGTTGAATTAACAAATACAGTAAAACCTGTGTAAAACGACCATTCTCTAAAAGACCAGAAATTGGGTTCCAAGACCAATTATTGATTAATGCAGGTCAAAAGTGTTGCAGAATGCTCCAAAGAGAGCATTCTGCAACACTTTCCACCTTCATTAAGCTACCATTGTCATTAAGATCTTTGTTTTATCTATTTGTGAGTGGCCGTTTTACAAGGTTTCACTGTATTAAGTGATACGACATAGATAACTCGCTTCATATATTAGTTGTTCATCCCATTTAAAGGATCCTCACTGCATTACAAATCAGCCTTTCGTTATTTGTATTGAATACCGAAACAGCTGGGTTTGTCCATTTGATACTACATGTACATCTTATCAAAGATGCGTTACATGTAACTCTTCGGCTGTTAATCGCGACTAAATATAGTCTGGTCTGTATCGTCTGCTGTTCTTTTTAAACGTCTCTATAGCAGACAATGTGGGCCCAAATAAGTGTTCCTCTAAGAACAGACTGATATGGATCCACACTGTTTGTCTATATGCAAAAGATAGGCACTGACGAAAACATTTATATGCAGCAGACGACAGCTGACGATATTTTCAGATGTGTTTATGCCAAGTGTGCCTGCCTACTTTAATCATTGAAATTTCAACATTGAAACTTTTCCTGAATGCCTTGAGCAACATCTTTCATTTTCCAAAGAATACAGTCATGCGCCGAAAATGTCGCGTGTAGGTAATCTCACATAAGCAATCGTCTCAAGTTGCTTATCTTGTATTAGTTATGCCCCTATTCCACACAGACCACGAATCCCCCGAATCACCAAGAATCGAAAATGCAGCAAACAAAGTGCATTTTTCCCCAAAATGCAATTCTGGTCGCATTGCTATACAATGATTTCATATCAAGCACTATTAGACTATCAGTATAAAATATCCAGCTATATACCTCTCAGTTGCAAAAATGTTCTGTTTTTACACGTTACACGATTTCGGTTCCCCGACTGTAAAACTTCACGTCCGTTCAATTAAAGAGGCAATCATAGCTATAAACCGTGATTGTAATTACAATCAGAAATGCCGAATGTCGCATGATATCCATGTTATATCCAACTTTTAATAACGTTTGATTATCTTTTGGAATTAATCACTAAAAGTAGTTTTCCAACCATTCTATTGAATTTTTAAACCAAATCACCATAACATATGTGCTTTGATATGCCCTATAGCAAAAGGGTTTTTAAACCAATATTGTATTTAACAACAATCAACTGTGGTAGAATTTAGAAAAAAGCTTTACGAATTTTATGATATCAATAACCTTGATTTAAGAACATAGTAGTCAAGAATTGGTTTCTGTTGTTGAAGTCACTAAAATTATAACATACATGTACTCTCGCAAAATAAATAAGCTGCGAAATATATACACCATAGGTTGCGGAGCAAGGAACATCTCCATCAAGAAATGAGACATTAACTGTTTCAAAATTGAAATCATCTCGCCTGACAAAAATTATTGATGAAACTATGCCAAGTCCAAGTCCAAAAAGGGGGCTTCAGTATCAAAGGAATATGGCTTATTTAACTGAAGTTCAGCGGATTACATATGATCTACCATTTGCTCAAAGTAAGGATTATCATTTTTTAAAATAAGTCAACTAGATATCTTGAGGTGGAGTAAAATACTTCAGTAAAATAAGCTTGATTATTTCAGAAAGAGACAACATGAAATCTGTACTATAAAAAAAAAGCTGAAACAAAACTGCAAAAACTAATCTGCAATAAGAGCAGCACAATTAGTAACCATTTGAATACTTACAGTTTGTCTGTATAATTTTGAGCCAATTCTTATAAGTATATTGTCCAAAATATAATGTAGAGCATCACATATTTTCTGGCCTGACCACTATTTATATCTTTGAGGCTGTTTAGAAGTGAAAAAGGTGCGTTTCTCATTATAAGCCAAATAAAGTGAGACCTCTCAATTAAAAGTTTGTTCAATTAATTTGATTAATTTTTCTTTGATTAGATTATGAGGCCATGTAGTATAGATAGTAGAGAAATCTTATGTAGACAAAATCGATGCTAGAAAATCTTAAGAGTTTAATCTAATATGTAATAAGTAGGTATTACCTATATAACGAGCTAGACGTTAAATGATAAAATACCTAAAGTTTAGGTAGACCCCCTGTTTCATTCAAATTCAAAAGATAACATGTCAACCCTATTTTGGTCAAATTTGACATCTCAAAGTGCTAGTGTGGCCTTGAAAATAAGGTTAGGATCACCAAAATCTAATCAACTCTTCCCACTCTTCCTTTAATTTATCTATGCAGATTTCACCAAATTTCACCCACTGATTCATAAGACATTGTGCCAAAAAGGCTGTTTTACAGTCTTCATAAGACAGTGACCTTGATAATTAGGTCAAGGTAATTAAATATAAATCATTTCTTAACCCCTCCTTACGATGTATATATGCATTTGGTTACAATTCGTCCACTGGAACAGAAGACAGTGTTTGGAAAAGGCTGACTTTTACAGCCTTTATCAGATGGTGATCTTGAAAATTTGGTCTGACAATGTCAGCCAAATTTAATCAACTCTTCAGTGTTCCACAATTAAACATTAACAATAATTAAGGTTTGGCTAAGGTAACGTGCTTAACCCCTATTTTGGTCAAAATTTGAAATTTCAAAATGCTGATGTGACCTTGAAAATAACGTCAAGGTCAACAAACTTATCAGTTTATACACCCTTCCCATTAATGTATCGATTTAAGTTTGGTCAAAATCTATCCACTTGTTCAGGAGATAACATAGGAAATGAAGCAACATGGGCGTTCACAGGGTCCACACCAAAAACCACTTTGTTCCCTACCCTTTAGTTGGGGTCCATAAATACATGTATGTACGTTTTGTTTAATCCAGATAAATGACTTGTTTGAGCATATAATTAGAAATATACTTTTATCCATCAGTATTTACATTCATTTTGTTATGCTCAAAAAGCCCGTCTCATTGAGTACATACAACAAATATTTTAGCTGAGAAATAGCAAAATACACGTATTATAGTCTATTATGCACTATTCATCTTTCCAGCAAATTCGTCACACACCATTTTGGCCAAGATTATATTTTTTCATTGGATTTCTTGTTGTTTCAGTTAAAGTAAGTATTATATCAGTTTTAAAGAGACTAGATCTGTAACTATGAACATTTTTCAAAACAAATTTTTTTTAAATCATTTGTAAAAATAGAATTAAGCTATGTTTTCACAATAAATATGTTCAGAACAGCTGAGAGCTGCATGGAACAGTGAATTATCTAATAAAAGCAGGTGATTTTTCTCTTGTTAAGAATTATTTACGTTCCTCCAATAATTCTAGACAGTTGATTTTTAACATAAATGCTGTTGTTTTGATAGATATAATTTGTTAAAATTTATGAAAATGGTAAAATGTTTACCTGAATATGAGTATTTTTAACGTATTCTTGAAAAACAGAAACTTTATTTTCAAAATCAGAATATCAAAAGTTACAGACTATGCAGCTTCAAGTAAGATCCAAGTTGTACCGATACTTCGTGCTTTCTTTGTCCAGTAATTGTGGGTGGGATGTCTGAAAATAGCAGTTTAGGCTAAAACAATAAACAGGTGTTTCTCATGCCACTTTTTTTAAAACAACAGATGAGACAGGCAGGTTTTTATTTTTATCTCATTTTTCCCCAAAACAGAAGAGGCCATTTTTTATCTATTTACTTCATCAAAACCTAATAAGGCACATTTTTGTTCATTTTTAGCAGAAAAATATCTGAAAAAGACAGATGAGGGGCATTTGAAACAGATGAGAGAGGGTCTGCGAAACAATTAACTTTGTTTACTTTGTTTGATATTTACTCTTTTCAGCTAAAAATTGATAACTATACAGACTGTTTGCATTATTTATAGTATTTCAGTCGTTTTAGAGGCAGAAAAGACAAAATTAATCATTTATGGATATGTTATGCGTATCTAATAAAAAATCTGTCGAGTAGTACTCTGACACTGTCTGAGAGGGGCCCTTTGTATGATTATTGGTTTGGTCATGGTCGGATCAAATGTCACTCGTAAGGAAACAACACATGGTCTGGCCGGAATTCAAAAGACTTAATGGTCAGGAAAAATTTGCAGAACAAGGTGCAGAACAGAGGGATCAGCTATAACGGCAGCCAAAATAGGCAGAACAATATGCAGAGTGGCAGGCAAAGTATTCAGGACACTACGCGGACAGAGGGAACAGACAGAATGCCAGCCAAAACACATAGCACAATTTGGAACAGATAGAATAGCAGCATAATATGCAGTGCAATCAAGGCGATGTTGTAGACATGTGACAATATGTTGCTGGTCTATAACTCTCTGTGTAAATCTCTGGCATCTTTTCCAAAGTAGTTCATGTTCATGTAATACAGCCTTACGTAGGTGAGAAGATAAATTTGTTTTTAGTCTTTTTTTTCTAAAATACATAGCTTGTTTAATGAAGAGGAATGATTATCAGTATCAGAATCGTAAATACCTAGCTAGATCTTGTAAACCTTGAGAAAAAACTCAAGACATACATAATTCATAGTATCACAGGTGAGCATCCATGAGAGAAGTCTTACAGGGTTCACACCAGTTTTTCAAAACTAAAATTCCATGATTTTTACATGATCAGTTTTCATTTTCCATTATTTAATCACCACTTTTTTCTGTATAAAATTTGCATTATTTATAGTAACTGCTTTAAATAATGGCCTCCAACCTCCCCTTATAGCCATTCCTTCACAACCGTTTCAAAATCTAAAGTTTGATTTTTTTTCTATTTAATCATATTTATGAATGAACAATCAAATTAAAAAACAAGATATCCTATATTTTGTAGGACATGTATAATGCATACTTTGATTTTAGTTATATTTCTTAGTCAAACATAACTTTTAAAAGTCTTAAAGAGCAGCTTTCAAAATATATAAAAAGAAATATCAGAGTATAAATCAAATATGCATATGTAAAGGTATCTGTCACAAATTCACAGCCTTTATTAATATAGCTTTTGTTTGATATGACTCATTACGTCCCAGTCAACAATCTTTCAGGCTCAATTACACCGCCCTTCGGTCTTGAGTCAAAAACTCTACCACTGAGCCACTGCACTCCCTTATTAATACAACTGATTTTCCAGTCAAACACAAATTTACAAAGAAGTGGTATTTGCTTGCTAAACATACTCTAACAATTATACGTTGCAGAATACAAAGCTAGGTAGGATAAAAGTTTGTTACAAATATAAAGGTTTGATGATGCTGAATGTTCATGCAGGTTAGTTATGATAATGTCAATACAAGTCCAAAATCTTCCATAACCCTAAAACTAAGTTCTAACTGTCCTACTCCAATTAACAAAGAAATGTTGCCTTTTCAAGCAACACAGTTATATGTCAAAACAACACTAGTAATAGTTTAGCTTGAAACAATACGCCAATTATAACTGATTTTCATCCAAAGACTTTGCAAACAGGTGTTGCTTGCTAGCTTTAGATGAACTAACAATTAATATACATCGACAAATTACAAAGCTTGGATGAAAGTTTGTTAAAAGAACAAACATAATGGTTAAATTTGGCTAAAAATGACAGTACATCCATCTGAAACAGCCCTAATACTATGTACTATTGTCAAACACTAATTTACAAAGAAGTGTTATTTGCTAGCTACATAACTAAATGTCAAAACAACACTAGCAAGGGTTTATAGAGTATTATTAAAGCCGGAATCACATTAAGCATAGGTTAGAATGAAACAATTTATCAATTACAACTGATTTTCATTCAAACACTTTACAAAGTTTCACTTTCAAGCTACACAATTATATGTAAAAACAACACTAGCATTTTTTCATTAAAAAACAGGAAATTACATTGATATTTGTGCATATGCTAGCTTTAAACAATAATCCTCAGCACCCATGTACTAAAGGGGCATAAGCATAGACTCAAAGTTCATTTTAAATTTCTCAGATTTAACTTTTAAGAGATAACACTTTGTCAGATTGTTTGGAGACCTGATTTTTCATATTTTAAAGTATCAATTTAATATGACATACAAATAGTATTAAATGTAATCAGTTTATTAAAGAAGAAAAACTACCAGTAGTATTATTCCTAAAGTAATTTCAAGTTATAATATCTCCTCTCAACTTCAAATAAAATTTCATGATTTTCGATGATCCAAATTTTTAGATTTTTTGAAAATCCATGATTTTTCCAGTTTTTTCTTCAAAATATCAAATTCCATGATTTTTCATGTATGGTATTTAATTTGTCCCTTTTCCAGGTTTTCCTTTTTTTCCATGATGGTGGGAACCCTAACGCGGACATTTTTTTAAAAAAGAATGAGAGAAAACCCACGCAAGACCAAATTCTATAACTGCGACTGCAATTATGCAATTTTCCATGATTGTAGTTGGCCACGCAATTCAAATTGAAAGTAGGTGAATCAAATAAGGGTTTTCAGTTGCATTTGACCAATGCTATATATATAACAGGAAAGTGAACCGCGAAGGTACTGAGTTCTCCATTACCAAAGACGTCATTTTTTGAAGGCATTCAGGTATGTAACGGTGACGTGCGTAATTTATTTCAGACCGGTTTGCCACATATTACTTGCTGTAACTCTTTTCGGCAAGGTAATCTTAGCTAAGAAATAACCAGCCCATACGACGCTAAAGCTAGTATTTGCATGGTACCAGGCTTTGCCAATGAGCTAAAGAGGACCGTAGTAAACTTAGGAAACCAGTTAAAGTGACCCTGCAATTTTTTTAGATAACTGAATACCTCGTGATATGTAACGTATGAGTTTCGCTCGCCACCTGCTTTGAAGGTGACTCGCTACGCTCGTTATTAAGAATATTGCCTGAATTTTTATTATTTTAAAACGGACGTTTACCATTCGTCTCATAAACTGATTCACAATATTTAATAACATGGTTTTAATAGCAGTGAGGCAAGAAGTCAACAGTATAGACAGCTCAGAAATAGTGCATGAACTAGAATTGGCAATGTTACGTGACTTATAGGTTTTTTAATGAAATTAATGTAACCAGTATAGAGTAGGTAGCTAGCTATGATCCTCATCAACAAACATATCAAACTTTGAAGTCATATGGCATCGATACCTATCAACGACAAACTTCTTTTCAACCAAAGTATGTTCATGGATTTAAGCAGTGCTACGTTTTCATGCTTTAGGGTGTTAATGTAGTACATTTTTCAAACGATTACAACATTGTTAGCAGACTTATCTACAGGAGCTAAAACCAAACTTCCTATGGCATTCCTGGACTCCTTTCTTCAAAGTTTTAAATTTTTCGGTTAAGGCGGAAAAAGGAACTAAATTATTGCTATAATATGAAATTATACTAGCCATAGTATTAAAAATATTTAATTCAAAGTATTATAGACATTAGATTCGATATGGCTACAATTATTGTGCTCCTGAATCTGAAACATCTTACTCCACTTCTGGGATTTGCTCACTTGTATATACCAACCCATATCCATGGTTTCATTGTTTGCCTGGCCTCGCCCGATTCCCAGAATGAGCTACGAGAACCTACAATTGACTACCAATGCCTCCTAATGGATTACAATTCAGTTAATATGTTTTAGAATGCAATAAGAATTTGTTACAAATGAACTATGACTTTTTGGAATCGTGAAATCCAGATCGAGAAATTGAGGATCTTTCTATCCCATCCTCACACAAATAATGGGTTATTTTAATTGCTCGCCATTAGATACCACATTTTATCTTTTAATAAAAGCCCCCCAGAAGTTACTGAATCCGAGTAAGCCATTAGATTCCATTATGAAGACATAAGTACAATGAAGAAGTAATAAGAAGTCTATCACATAAAGCCAAAATACATCTGTAAAAAGAGAAACACGGTAAGTACTAAGTTACAGTTTAAAACTAAATGATATATCAGACACCAAAATGATAGAGAAGTCGCTTTGCAGTCATTCAGATATGTTCAAGATTGCCATGAGTGGATGATCAAAGCTCTTTAGAGTGTTTATCAAATGCTTAGAGTGTCGTTGGAAGGCGCTTAAAGATTAAGGATTATCATTGAAGGTTGGTATAAGTATGCTATACTCAAATCATCTTACTGTATTTATGTTATCTGACGCGACAAGGACGATAAAGTCAAGTTAGCGGATAATCGGATTAACCCCTGTAAGCTGATTTCTTTTCAAATTAGGTTTCCTCTCTACACAGTGCAATGCATTTAAAGACTGAAAATCATTAACCCGGATCGATGAATGATAAAGGCAATGCCATTTCAATGATTGTCTTACAGCACGAGTCTGATAATTCAACAACTTGTGTCCTAGGTGACACTTTATTCGTTTGTTGCTCGAGACTTCCTTGTAATAAACAATAGTGCATGTATCCGCATATCAAATAGGGGAAAGCAGTGTTATGTACAGACAGAAATAATACAATATCTGTTTTCTTAGTTCATCTACTATAATTGGGTACATAGTTACATAAAAGAGAGCTTTTTAGATCACTAATTTCTTTATATCTCTGTAAAGTATATATATAATAATTCTTTTGAACCATCTCAAGCATTGCAATATGCACAAAAAGAATTATCACATGACGTCGCGTCTTGGAGTGATATAACGCAATGAAATAAAATCGATAATCCACTAGAGGTTTACAGATTTGTAACGTTACGTAATGACGTCCATTATATCGGTGCCCAAAATGCGATTTTAAGTCATTACTAACGTCCTGTGATAAATAGAATCTTACATTTGTGCTCCTGTAATATGGAATTATTTAAACTCGTTGCAAAAAATTGATAAAATGCTCGGCAAGCCTCAGATTTTAACTCTTTTCCCCGACTCGTTTAATAAATTCAATAAAACATGAGTACTCACGTAAGATCCTCTATTGTTGCAGCTAAAGCATACGTATACTAAAACCAAGTTGTAATCGGTCACTTTTCAAACTCATTATTTCTGGCCAAACGCTAATAAAATTGAAATAATTTTTGCATATAATGTGCCGTTTAATGGTCAAACGTTTAGCAGTGTTTTGAACAGTTTTCTTTTATTTCAAAGTTTTTTTGGTTAAAAATGCAAAACTCAACTTTTTTTAAGAAAAAATAGTTTTGAGAGTAGTTTTTTTTTTATAAAATTGACGTTTAAGTGGTTACAAACTGGTCTGCCTGACTTGAAAAGCACCAAACAATTGAAATTGTGCTTATGGTGGATTGTTTACGCGTTTTTAAAATGTTTCATTTTTCAAAAAAATTCGAGATTTTTGAAATTCACCAGTATTCCCTGGTAAAATTGCTAAATGCACTTAAATTTATTTGAACACTGTGGGCCGAACACAGTAGAACTTGATTATTCCGTTTTTGGCGATTTAAGTTTTACGTCTACTGTACACTTCCGGTTTCAATGTGAGAGTTTAAAAATCGATTTGGTAGCATTTTATTTTTGTTTTTCAATACTCAAAGAAGATCGGTGACGTCTGGTGATAATGAATAATCGCTGAAAATTTCAATGCCATGTCGCTGATAATAAAGCGTATAGAGCAGTGCAAAGTCTCTATGTAAATTGCAAACTTAAAGCTGAATTTCAATGATTAATCTGCGAAGAGCGTTTGTCTTATGTTGTTGAATAGCAAAAACGACGGGTCCGATGGGAACGAAACTTTTGAGGTTTATTCTTCATATATTTTTTATCGAAGGATGGTCCAGGCTGATTTCAACTGTAAACAACAATTCAATAGCCTGTCTCTCAGACTGGCTCTTTAAAGGTAAAGAATGTTAAATCGCAAAGCTACAGTAACAGATCAAAAGTGATGCGTTTTGGAAAAGTTAATTTTGCACCCTTGCCTTTTTCATTAGGGCATAGTGGTTGCATTTATGACAGCAAAAACATGAAATTCAACTGACATATGAATAATTGATTTAACTTTAATATAAGCTAAACACATTTAAAATACTACTTACCAATAACCTGAAAAGGTATATATAATAACAGTGTAAAGTTACTTTTGGCTTTAAGCATATGATTTCTCTACTCTCTATACTACATTGCATCATAATCTTATCAAAGAAGAGCTAACAGACTTGATTGAACAAACATCTAACAGAGAGGATTCACTTTATTTGGCGTGTATGATAAAAATGCCATGTTTTCTTCTGAACAACCTAAACGATATGGATTGTGGTCATGTCAGAAAATGTGTGATGCTCTCCATTATCTTTTGCACACTATATTAATAAGATTTGGCTCGAAATTATATAGACAAATTGTAGGTATTCCAATGGGGACTTATTGTGCTTTCTTGTTGCAGATTTGTTTTTGTTTTGTTATGAGAGAGACTTCATGTGGTCTCTGTCACACATTGATCAAACTGACATTATTGAAGCTTTTAACTCCACCTCTAGATTTAAAGATGACTTACCTAATATTGATAATCCTTATTTTGAACAAATGGTAGGTCAGATATATCCTACTGAACTTCAACTAAATAAAACGAATTCTTCTGATACTGAAGCTCCGTTTTTGGACTTGAAGGAATATATACGAAAAACCTATAAGTGAGGTCAGACGTCAATGTCAAGGTCAAAGTGACCCAAAATGGTATGTACCACTCCGCCATCCCAAATGGAATCAACACACCAAATTTGGGATTCCTACCTCCAATAATACAGGCTATATGCTCCAGATACGATTTTTCTAGAAACTAGGTCATAGGTCAAAAACCTAAAGTGACACAGTGACCTAAAATGGTCCAAGACACATCACCGTCCAAAGATGCATTCATACACCAAATTTGGGATTCCTACCTCAAATAATATAGGATATGCTCTAGACACGACAATTCTAGAAAATAAGTCAAGGTCACAGTGATCTAGAACTTGGTATATGACACTCTGCCATCCCTAGATGCAACCACACACCAAATTTGGGATTCCTAGTTCAAATAATATATGAGATTTGATCGGACACAATATTTCTAAGAACTAGGTCAGAGGTCAAGGTCTATCTTAGGGTTGATATGAAAACCGTCTATCTTGAACTTGACATTAAACGCTGATTCTCATTAGATTAACATTAAATGTGGTGTCTTTTAGGCTTGAAATGAAAAACTGACTCTCTATGGCTATATATTTAAGTTGACTCAGTTAGGCTTGACACTGAAAACTTAATTTTGTGGGCTCGACATAAAACGCTGCTTTTTGGGCTGTGATGGTTGAGCGGCTCTTCCTCGCGGTGCCACGGGGTTGTGTGCAGTTTGTGATTGTGGTATTATCTGATCATACTCACTTACTATTTTTTACCTTAACGTCTGACTCTTGAGTTTGACGTTAAAAGTACATTGACTTTTGCTTTATATACTATTGCCATATAGTTAAGCATATTTCTATACGAAGTAATGAAAAATAATTTAGCAAGAAAGATAATAAAGCAAGATTTATTGCTAATTCTAGTTCTAGTAGAACTTTCTAAATTGTTAACCTCGTGTCTTACAGCTGTTAAAAACATGTTATCAAGTATTGGTAAAAGGTATAATTTACCAATAAAATATTGATCCTTGATTTACTAGCAACTGCAGTGTTATCCTGTGTACAGTAAAAACAAAGCAAAAAACAACATTTTCTCGCTTTCCTGTTTTAGCGCATACCGTCATCATTTTCTGGCTTTCCTGTTTTAAGCGCATACCGTTCCTTATAGGAAAAAAAATAATAAAAAGAAATGCTCCTCGTGAGATTCGAATCTACCTGCTATACGCCACGAGTCCTGCGCCTTACCCACTACCCCACAGCGGACGATATTGTCAAACTCATATATACTAGAGGACTTTGAAAACGCATCACCATATTTTTGCACTTTTCTTGCAAACCGTATATGCGATTGAAAAGTTACTCGCAGGTTTTAATGTGCAACCCAGAATTGGTATGAATCAGTCATTAATTTGACTGCACTATCACGCGACGCTGCTGATGACGTCACATGGGTACATACAGCATCCAGCACCTTTCTGCACAAATAAATGAAGCTTTTTGATTATTTTTATGTTTGAACTGTGGCGTATATGATGCCAAGTTACCAAAAGAGTTTATAGACTTTTTCTAATTAAAAGTAATTGATAACTTCAAAATTTCGAAAATAGACGTCAAATTTGAACATCAATTTATAGCTCCTTTTTTGAAACATCTCCATTAGTTACCTTTATGCACGCTTTCATTTCTGATATTGATTACATACACTGACAAGCATGTGGGGAAGATGTTTTGATGTAAATCGTTGCAGGCGATCGGCTGTCATGTGATCGAGAACGTCTTAAAAATTAACATTAACGTCACTTGCACAATACAAAAGACACGTGATACAAGCGTAATTTATGAATAATTTGTCATGTGTGTATGCCCTTAGCCTCTCCCAATAAAACCGGACGTAAGAAATCGAAACTTTGAAAGGCTCAAGACGTTGAATTTTATTACTAGACTATAGTAATCAGGGTGGGTGGGGTATGTCGGTAATTTTAAATGGGGGTAATTTTGAGCATACCAAACTGCCAATTCGTTTCTAATCCTTCAATTGATGAATGTGCAATCGTGAAAGAAGCAAAGGACGCAAATTCGTTGAGTCAGGAATCAAAACTAACGCGTTTTGAATTGCAGCTGAATTTGTGTCTTTCAAAATCGACCACCCCTGTCTTAAAACGGATACTTTTTAATACCTTAAAGTAAATTTACAACCATAAAATTTCTAGGACATACTACAAGATGGTCAGACTATGATATACAATAATAATTATCTCGCTGACATTCTCAGGGTTTGTGAAATAAACGATTTAATCTGGGTGATGCGTTTTCAAAGTCCTTTAGTATATATATATCAGACATTCCATTTCAAATAACCTAATTAGTTCCGTTTATTCGGCGAAAACTACCAATAACAGATCGGATATAAAATTAGCATATGCCACGCCCTTTGAACTTCAGGGTCAAATTAATACGACAATACCCAGCGAATTTAATGATGAAAATGTGCCAAGTTGTTATTCGACAGTGTGATGACTATACACAACATAAACCGGAAGTAGTGGATTATTATGAGCCATTTCGTGACTTTTTGCACCAGATCCTGAAAGTGTATGCTCCAAAGGGAAAGTTTTGAAGAAATTACAACTATCGCGGCCTGTAAAAGTTTTGCTGTATTCATCGAATATTGTTAAATTTATTGTAAGGTGTTTGCAGCCTATAAACAAGTCAGAGATTCCATGGCATTTCTTTATCAAATCGCTGGTATTCGGCATGTGTTGTCTACCACAATAAGTTTTTGTTATCTCTCAAACGTTTCCGTTCTTACCGTATATAAAACCTAAGTGGTGTTATCAAATGGAACATGCTTAACTTTATGGCAATATTATATTAAAAACTGCCTCTTTTGGGCTTGATGACCGTTCCAAGGCGGTACTTCTTTTGTGGATCTTTTATGTTTTTGTTCTGTCTTGTGTTTGCTATGTCTTTGTGCACGTCTGTTTATATGTGCTTTGTGGTCACCTGCTGGGAAAGGGCTGACCTCTTGGCTCTCGTTTGTGGTGTCTAACTGTGAGTTTGTCACTTTCCCATTGGTATCCTGGGTCAGGTGTGGTACTTGGTTGTATCGATTCTTGATCTTTGCACCCTTACTTACTTTGATATTAAAAGCTAAATATTTTGGTCTTGTCATTTAAGCTCTATCTCTTGGGTGTGTTTATTGCATATTTTTATGGCGTAAGCCTTTTGTTTCTGAACTTCTTGCTCATAGAATTAATCCAGGTGTAAACCGATTTTTTCTTAGTCATGTCACTCATACACACTCTATTCAATTAATTATATATGTAGCCGGTTCTTGAAAATCCCTTAAATATAATAGATAAGATGCTTTATACAACATTTGCAACAAAATCCTAATCTCTAAAGATCCCATAATCCTTTCATTTATGACAAAATGCCATCACGAACTATATTATTTATAGCCAAAATCCATTATTCTGGCATCAGTGAACCTTCTTTAACGCGGATCATATACCGATAAGAATTTACAAGTGACAGACTTGAATGTATCCATTAGTGCGAGAAAATCATATAAATCGTACGCTAGTATTCTTATTTTTGTCAAACTCATTTATCAGAACTTTTTTTTAAAAAAAGTAATATTGATTGTCAGATAACATTCGTTTATAACGGAATTTCAAGAGAGGCGAATGGGTAATGATCAGTATCTGAAACGTCTCATTCTACACACAGCCGAAAAAGATGAGAAGCAAAACCGGAGGACTATAAGACCATGGAGCACTCACCTGACTACGTCACAGGAACGAAGATGACCTTCACCCATTTATGCGGAATGGATTTTCCCATCTCTATCAATTGGATGAGTTCATTTTCAATTTTATGGTTGTTCGGTGGTATTTTTCATTTGTGTTCAAATTTTAATAGAACAATCTGTAATCAAACAGTGGAGACCCTGATCAGATCCCACGTTATGTGGCGTATGTTCTTGGTCTGCACTGTTTGTTTATGTCCCACAAAAAAGACGCTAGCCTTATATGGGTTAATGTAAGAATTTACAATGTCAAGGTCAACCTAGAATCATCATAAGAACAAACTTTGAAAGGCCATTTCCCTATTTTTTTCCATTCTCTGTATGGAAGAAAGTGCATGCCTTTAAATGGTTATTCATCTATCGCAGCGATTTAGTAGTACATGTATGTTGTGTCAATTTTTTGGCACTTTTTCAGTAGTTTCAAATATGGTTTTCACGTTGATGCTGAAAGAATGATAGTTAACGCAGGACATGTAAAGACATATCTGCGCCGATGGTTCAAAAGAAATACCTCTTCCGTAGAGAACAATGGCTGATATTTGTAGGTTACTGTCAACTAAACTAATATTTGTAGGTTATGGTCACTAAAATTCTTCTACTGGTTTGGATTTTTTGCACAAGCATGTATGACACTAGCTATTTAAATATGCAGCATTTGGGCGCAGGGCATATTTTATTCGCTCTGTATCCTGTACCCAAGAAGCATCACTACAGATATTTTGGAAAAGCATAGGTTCCTTAAGCCAAACGCTTTACTGAGCTCAGCTTACCAAAGACATAACAAAGTATAAACATCCCCCATTTTTTTCTCCTCAATTTCTTAATAATTCTCACGTTACTCATATCAAATATGTCTTCTGTCACTTCGTCGTATATATTTTTAAAGATATTTCTTGTCACATCTTAATCATGCTCCACGTGAAATTTACACTTAAACTTGCTCTCTGATGTCTGAGAGAAATGTGTTTGCAATCGAATCACCAAAAGTAATTTTCTCCTTAGGTTAAATACACGTATTTAAAAAGTCAGTATTATGACTTTGGCTTCAACAGTTATCGAAAAATCATCTTTAAAATATTTTTCCCATATAAATACATTCAAGAACACATTTGGCCTTGTTGAAGTAGATCAAGGTCAATCTAGGATCGATCACTAATCAAACATTGTAAAGCCCAAATTCACATACCAAAGCCCAAGGTCGCTGGCTGTTTGTTTCTGGAGAGGAAGCGTTTGAAGAGTTTTTACCTTATACTGGACATGACATCCATTTCTACATTGTATATTATTGTAATATATGATTGACTAGAGACTGTATGGTTTACGTCAAATAAACAATCTGTTTGATTCTATATTGCATTTGGTTTCACCAGTTTCAATATATATATTTTTCATTAAAATTCATAAGGAACAAATTTGATCTTCACTTTAAGTAGATCAATGTCCTTGAACAAACATGGTAAGGTCTACATTCCAAATTCAAAATATGCGTTTTGTTCATCTAGAAATTAATCAGAAGATGGGTCCATAAATTTTATAAGTGAATAGATAGAATAACACAATAAGGTAATTTTGCACATCAGGACTCCAGATAAAACTGCGTAATCGAAAAAACATTTCTTTATTTCTCAACCAAAACATATGTTGTGGGTACTCAAAAGAACCGTCTCAATGAGACGGATCTTTTGAGCACCCAAAACACATGTTTAAAGTGATGGGTAAAAAAATAATCATAATTTTATGTTCATAAAATTTCCTAATCTGGACCTATACTGCGCATGGTTGTTTATTGTCAGACGAAGATCATGGCTGCTGTGGTAAGTGAAACTTAGAAAATATTTGTTTAACATTTTGATCCCGTGATAACTCAGAACTCACTTTAATTATACGCGTAGAGTGACATGTAGCCTGTCATGCCTTTTTTCTGTGGACATTTTGGTAACGAAGTGGTTAAAATGCTATGGATATTTTGATCCGAACATTAAACTTTAGGAATATTGATATGAAGATTAAGGTCGATCAAAGTTTATTCTTGTCAGACAGCCTTCAAACGGAAGAATGGTGCATTGTATAATAAAAAAGGCAATTTGCATCTACGACCATTGAACTTGTGTTGCTCTGTCAAATCGAGGCTGCAGTTTTCGACTTACTTTAAAAATAGAGGTAATCTTTGTTTCTCATTGTTTTAAAGTACTTCTCTTCTTTTGAGGTACACACAGCTGTACATGCATGTTAACTGTTGCGTCTAGAAGTTGCTACTATTTCCTTATATCGAGTGTTGTTTATACTCCGTTTGCATATTTTGACCTTGGCGACTACATATATAAGCAGACTCAATTATTCAAAGTTTGGTTCATGGTTGTACTCACTTCAAAAGAAGCACTATATTTGAGCCAATACATGCGATTTCGTTATTTTTCGCTTTGTCTAGCAATACAATCTAAGGCGAGCCTGCTAAAATGAACCTTCACTGTTAGCATGCACAAAGTATTATGTAGATGAAGACTCGCACAAAAATAAACTCTAGCACCCTTCCTTTCCACCACCTGAATACGCCAGCATCGGGGTTTATGCATGTAGGCGGCTCACATGCCTCCAGATAAGAGTGCGTAATCAAAAAATAATTTTGGTATTTCTCAATCGAAACGTTTGTTGATGGTATTCATAGAATTGTCTCAATGAAACGGTTTTTTTTCGCCCAAAACTTATGTTTAAACAAATGAATAAGAAAATATTCACAATATTACGCATAACAAGTTCGTGTATCTGGTCCGCCCGATTCGGTACTGGCACATTTATGCCAGCCTTCGTTCTACATAAGAGAGGTACACTTTCTGAATTGCGATGCAAAATTGGAATTGTTTCACAAGAACGTTCACCTTGTTGTGATTTATCCGCCGCTGAAACGAAAAGAAAACATAAACTGTCTCCTGAGACATCTGTAAAGCCTACCAGTTGATTAGGATGTTGATTCCATGCAACTGATACTGATAATGGGAGCAGCATATTGTCTGCATTCAGAAGCTTTTTGGAGCTTCATTGATTTACTGTGTATTCGTAGGCTTAGATCAACAGACAGATTTGGCGTAAAATTGTGAATAATTTCTTACCCATTAGTTTTAACATATGTTTTGGTGCATCATTGAGACGGTTCTTTTGAGTACCCACAACATTTAATTGTTTGAGAAATAAGAAAATCATTCTCTTATTTAGGGGCCTGTTAATAATGTTTTATATGACTCCTATAAAATAGCTGAAACTAGCCTTTACTGGTTGTGGCAAAAGGGATGAGCTAAATTTAGCCCAGGACATGTTAATATGTTTTTTTTTTCAGTGGTGACAGACAGCTGAAAATAGATTGAACTAAATTTAGCCAAGGACAGGTCGACATGACTTTTTAACTGCTGCCTGACAGCTAAAATTATATATTGAAACACTGACTGATTTCTTATGTATATTTCACAGGTAAAATTTTTGAATTCAGAATTTGTTTATTTTATGAGAACAATACTTTTAAAAAAACAATTCTTTTGCATATCTCATAAGAGTTTCAGAAATTTAAGAAGTTAATTGTTGACAAAAACCTGTTTTCAGTGCACTTGGAACATCTGACTTGAGTTAATTTATAAATATGAAAATACTTAAAACAAAACTAGGAAACGAGAACAAAACAATTGGTGCATTCTTTTGAGGTTGACATCAGAATTGGTCAACCCTTGAAAGTTATGTTTATCGGTGAACATCACCGTTCTCGGGTTGACAAATCCTGATGTTTACCTCAAAAGAATGCATAAATTGTGTAATGTTAGATTTTGTTGATCATGAGTCGTAACTTAGAATAAAATACCGTAAATAGAACAGATTGATGTTAGACAATTTTCATCTTAGCCTTGGTTTTCCTACCATTTTGCCCATTTTCTTTAGTGCTCGATCTCTTTGAAGATATTGAAAATACTCCATTATAAATGCTATTTGTAATGTGCCTGAGACAGGTGTGGTACTTGATTGTATCGATTCCTCAGTCTTACTGGTTTTCTTAAACAATTGTTAGTTTTGAATCAATTTAACTTGGAAATGGTTGCATCCTCATTAGCGTGTATTTCGACACATAGTCAATAGCGACCCTAGTGCGCATGACTGCTGATGTAATTCGCATGTCTGTTGCATGCGTGCTTTTCGTTTTTGAAAGCTGCAGTGAAATTAAATAGACGGTTTTTGTTTGTTGATTTTAGCAGCTATTTAGTTTGTTTGCTATCTCGTTCAGTGGTTTTATCTTGGCAGTCATTCAATTCGATTTTGCTCTAACGCAATCATTTTTATAGGCATGAAATTTATGAATGTCTTCCAAGGCCATTTGGGACATCTACTTGGTGTATCGTATAACAATGGATGGCACATATAACACGTTTTGGTATGGGTGCTTATTAAGACATATCTTGCATTGAACTAGTTCGAGTTAATTCAGCGGCATTTTCAAAACGTATGACCTGGAAATGCCACCATCACAAACAGCGTACTAACCCGCGGTACCGTTAGGAAGAACACAGACAGCCATATAAAAAAGTAAAACAACCAACTCTCGCTTCCTCAGCAAGATGATTACTATCCTAGAACTGATACCAAGAACCAAACCATAAACAAGGACCCGACACAACACACACACACACACACACACACACACACACACACACACACACACACACACACACACACACACACACACACACACACAATGGGAGCAACAGCAATGATGATCACGCAACAATAGAACCACCGCTTCTGTTGTTGTTGGTTTATTGTTGCTCCCATTGTTTTTGGGAGTTCTATGTTTGGTCCTTGTTTTGTTAGCCGGTACTTTGTGTCCTTATATTTTTGTAATCATCTTGATGGGGAAGACAGAGCTGGTTGCTTTATTTTAACTGTTTTCCTGATGTCTTGTGACACCGCGTGTTCTGTGGCTCTTCCTCATGGTGCCGTGGGCAGGTCTGCAGTATGTATGATCATACTCACATGCTTTTAGAACTGACAGCAGCCTTGGTGTGAATGAATTTGTGTTTCAAATTCCACTAGAAGTTAATGTATGTTTTAGAGTAGTTTTGATGATTTCGTCACAGATTTGGAGCCAATTGTGTGCATTTGGATACGTAACATTTAAGACATTTCTCATGGTCATAATGTACAGCTGTCCTTATGATCTATGAACTGCATTTGCTTGTTTCAATTTGTTTGGTCCGAGAGTATTAAATAAGTAAGGGTGCAAAGATCAGGAATCGATACAATCAAGTACAACACCTGACCCAGGATATCAATGGGAAAGTGACATACTCACAGTTGGACACCACAAACGAGAGCCAAGAGGTCAGCCCTTTCCCAGCAGATGACCACAAGGCACATATAAACAGACGCACAAAGGTATAGCAAACACAAGACAGAAAAAAAACATGAAAGATCCACAGAAGAAGTACCACCTTGGAACGTTCAGTAAAATATTTTACAAGCTGCCTTGGCAGAGTTGAATCCATTCCTTAGTTAAAAAACTCGGTTGAGTTAAAATTCATGGTGAAAAATTCTTCGCGCATTTAATAATCTAAGTTTCTTGCATGCTGTTTTATCATATTTCCTGGCTTGTATTGAAAAGACAGCATACGGATGTATAAATAGAGGATATAACATGTGCGTTCATGTTTTATTGAATTTATTAAGCTCGTTTGGAAACAGTAATAAAATGCGTGGCTTGCCGAGCATTTTATCACTTTTTCGCAACGAGTTTGATAAATTCAATAAAATATGAGCACGAATGTCAAATTCTATTTATCACGGGACATTTTAAATTCACTTAAAATTGCGTTTTTGTTGAGCAAATAACAAGATTTTGCCAGCTTTTACGCAGCGTAAAAATTGACGTTATTACGTAACGTTACTAAATCTGTTTCTAAAGGTTTATAGATTTTATTGCATGGCGTTATATCACTCCCAGATGCGACGTCAAATGAAAGTATTCATTTATCTGGGAAGCTATATCAAGAAGATGGTATGACTGGAGAGACATTTAGCCAGTGAAACTATGAATATGCTGTAGAACGACAAGTTTCAAGAATGTTTCTAGTTATATAACAGAAATCAATTCGTGGCAGATCTCACCTCTATGATTGACCATAAATGATCCAGTGCATGAGATTTCCAACAATGTAGCATTTTGACATGTGTAGACTGGAACGATCCTCTGCAGCCTCCTTTTAAGCTTAGAAACTCCAAATGGTGTTCAGTCAGTAGCTTAACAATCATTGAATACTCAAGCGACTAGCAAAGGCTACTCTGATCAGACTGCGCGTATGCGCAGGCTGATCTGAGGCTTTGCTGGTCGCACATATCACATTGTTGGAAATCTCATGCACTGGCTCATTAATATGTTACTCATAACAAATTGTATCTTTAACCTATTGCCACCAGAAAGGTCAACATTGCATACAATTTTGGCATTTATGGGTGCAATAGAATTAAGGGGTGATCTAACACTTTATTGTATGTTTTTAAAAAGCTCTTGAGTGGCACCCTTTATTTGACAGATATTCACGATAAATGGACAAGCTAAATGTACAAATCTGCCTCATAAAATCAGTGTTACTTGCTGATTACATTAGATAACTTGAGGACACTTGCGACACGTTAAATTTAGATGAAATGTATATCTGTCAGCAATAGAAACACGTCAAGTTTCCATAGTAAACACTTATTAGGTAGATATACTGAGCCAAACTTCTAACGCAACTTTGTTTTATTTTGATAATATCTTTGTCCGAACGAATGCCCTATGCCAATTTGTTTGCCTAAACGACAGTTCATTCAGTTAGGCATAGATTCTTACTTTAGTTTAAACATTATGCCCCAAACTGTTTAAGAAACAAAGTATTCCTTTGAGGAAGGGTGGTTGAACAAAATAAATGCATGGTAATGTTCCAATATTCGATATGTGACATGTATTTCGGCATCATAAAATATGACTTCATTTTGCTGACTTCACTCGGAATTCTTTAAAATTTTAGCGAAGAATTATTCTTCCTTAATCCGGCTAGGTGACAGATACTGTTGTTTGCCAATAAAAAGAAGGGTTTAGTCAGAATTGCGCTAACGTGTTGCAGGAAGTTTCAATTATTGTCAGAGTGAATATGAAGTTTGTATCCATTTTTGCTCCTCTCCAGTTTAAAGCAGCAACAGTAACACATGTTTATTTCATTGATTTCCACGTTTTTTTGGTAATTAACGCGATATTGATTTCGCATTGAGGTGTATGGACGTCTTGGCAATAAACGCTCAAATCTCAGTTAACTGAAACTCGACGCTTAATGTTGTGGAATTCAACATAACAATTTTCAAGCAATACCCCTCATCGTACTGGCCTAGCGTTGGAGTGTGGGTTAATACGGACTTTTTAACTGTATGACCACTCTCAAGGTCCTGAGACCCAAAATGCGTTTTTGGCCAATCAGACAACAGCTCACAGTACCCTGCTCCAGACAACGTATTCTCTGTGCGATAAACATTTTCAAGATTAGTTTAGCAATTTCCCTATTTAAACTGCCCTACAGCAATGTGTCGTATAAAATTCTGGCCCTTTGCTCATTGCGGTAGAACTTTGGCTCAGTATATTTGGATTTAATTTCCCATATGGCAGTGGTGCTAACACTTTTGGTTGGCCATTTTCCCACTCTGACTTCTTAGCAAACAGTGAGACACCCATTATGCATATTGCATTGCTTTTAACGTACCTGTTAAAACAGTTCAAATTTAGATAAGATTACTACGACAAAATGTCTCAAGCGTATTCTCTGGTACAATTTCCCATGCATACATATAAGAAAATAATTGGTTGTAGCACATTTTATCTCAGGTGTAATAATTGTATCCAATGTCATATTCCAGTAGAACTACATTGTAACATGTTCGTGTTATTGGTACAATAAAACCGGAGTAAAACGGCCACTCTCAAAAAGAACAAACATTGGTTTTCAGTGCACCGCCTGCACTGCTTAGTTTTGACAGACACTAATTTGTATATTTTTACGCAAAAAAAAATAACCTTGTAAATCAAATATGGCGCCAAACTACATGTTTGAAACATCCATGCTATGACGTAGGCTGTTACGCCTGTATAACAATGATGTATTGCAACAGACTGCATGCTTGGTGGTCAACTCAATCACGGTTGGCAACTTTGCGTTCCTCTTTAATTGTACGCCGGTGGGTCGGACTTCAGACTCTATGACGGTTCCGCCTTAAAGACTTATCTATTGATGAGATGATAGGGACCCTGATAATGTTGTCTGGCCCACCGCGGTTTACCTGTGGATTTCTTTTGTTTGGTATTCAGTTTAATGTACCGTTGAGTCCTTATATTTTCTTTATCTCCTTTTTATATCTTAATTTATATCAGTGTTCTATAGGAGATGATGCATGGATAAGGTAGGGGCCTTCAATGCAAACCAGACATCTATGACATCTGAACTAAGGGTGAGGTTGGCGCTGTGAAACCGGTTTACGCCCTCCAGTAAAATATTTTACTGACCGTTCTGCCTTCTTCATTTTGGACTTTTTGTGTTATTTATGCCTTGTGTTTTCATGCTTTCGAGTCTGTTCGTTGCTGCCTTGTGGATACCTTCTGGGAAAGGACTGACCTCTTGACTATTGTTTGTGTTGTTTAATTGTGGTTTTGACACTTTCCCATGCGGTATCCTGGGTCAGGTGTGGTACTTGATTGTATCGATTCCTGATCTTTGCCGTATGTCTTACTTTTATCTTAACCTGTGGAATTCAATAATTAGCATGCGGTCTGTGTTTTGTTGCATTCCTTGGTCAAATTCCCTCATGCCTATGTAATTCCGGTAATTTTGGCAAGCTAGAATAGAATAGAATATTTATTTATTGTCGAATAATGGCAACTTACAACTTTAAGACACGAATTTTAGGGACAGAGATATATTATTCAAAAAATGGAAACTTCGACCTCTGTTCATTAACAATACAAAATTGACATCTGATTCATGGTCCTGTACCAAAAAGTTCATCAGTTAAAATGCTTGATTTCAATTAAAAATGCCCCAGAATCGGAATTTTAATGACATACTATACAATTTCAACAATAATTACGCACGTAGTTGATTCTTCTCTTCTTCGTTATGTGCTTTCAAAGTCTCTTTTGAATTTCTAAGTTTTAAATGCAACAACTATTTTCACGTTTTTTATAATTTAATTAAATATTCTTAAGTCAAATTAAATTCTACTAGAAGTTAACTTTAACCCAAAGTTCTGAAATCTAACCAACATCTCAACTTGAGTCTTCCTAATCTTCCTAAAATCTTAACCAAAATCTTCCTAACGTCTTAACAAAAAATCTGAGGTTCTGGCACTGGGCTTTATCTTATATACCATGAAGTTACGTGATAGAAGCTGGCCACAGCGCCACCTAATGACATCATCATTAACCAATCAGATTTCAAGTTTACCATAAAGCGCCCTCTACGTAGGTAAGCTTCGATTTATATCAACCAATCAGAAGATACAAAATTGACCAGTTGCGCAATTTCCCAAAGGTCAAATGACTAGATGTATTGCACAATCCTACCAATCAATGTCAGAATTAACATGATCTATTTATTGGACTTATTGAATTTTACTTAACTAAGTAATAAATGTCAACACGACCTTTCCTAAGTGCTAAAACATCCCATCAGAATAGACAGGGTTATCAACATGACCTTTAAGAAACAATAACAAAATGGTGCCAGAATTTCCTATAAAATCATAAACATGTCAATCACAAATGTCAACAGCACACCTGGCGTGAACATCTGTGTCTAATCCAAACAAAGCATTCACAAATATTGTAAATCCCCACAGGTGGATTCACAAATATTGTGAAACCTCTCAGATGAAGCCCATTATGTTACATGAATATCAATTGAATTCAATGATGCGTTTCGACACACTCTAAAATATCCAACACTTAAGATATATTGTTTTTTCTGGAGAGAAAATATAGAATTTGACAAAATTGACACATGCATTGGAAATGAGAAACAATTAGTTTGGTATTTGCGGTGCCTCGCAGGCCAAAGCAAGGGATGCTTGCATGCAGAAGATCACGTGTGTTGTGTGTACAAGTTGGTGGAATACATGTAATTACATTTTACTGATATATTACACGCTTGAATATGCATTCAATGATTGAAAACATACAATCTGCAGACTTTTGCGTGAAACTACAAGCAACAGAAGCGAGATGAGAGGGTAGAACACTGCAGCGGCAGTTGAATACACATAATTGAATAAATATAATATGTGATCTCTTTTTTTGTTCAGGAAATATTGTATAACAAATTAATACTCTCTCAAAGATATCCAGCATATCAGTTGATTGCTTTCTCTGTGGTATAATTATACAGGTTCAGGGATGCATACTAATTCGTTAGAAATAGGCCATTCTGTCCTATCATGGTTTATGGTTTAACGTCCCTGTCAACAGCTATGCTTATGTCAAGACGGTAATTTTTTTCCTGGACAAGCTTAGACGAAGCGGTTAACTATTCTTCGTATCCATTCTTCGTTTGTAACTGACAGCGGCCCTTCTTGAGCCAGCGTAAGGAAGACGGATGGACTCTGTTGCATGCGTTTCGCTGTTCATTCCTTTTTTTGGCTTTTCTTCTAAGCATGCATCTTTTGTACTTAGCAATTTAGAACAGGCTCTATTTGCCTTTTATTTGACTGCACTTCCAAGATAAGGGTAGAAAAGGGCTGTTAAACAGGAAATTTTAAACTTTTTTTCCAAATTTTGGAAGCTTCTACATATAACTAGTTTTGTTATAAATGCTAACTAAGCTCATATTCCTAGAAGTATGTTTAGTTCACTTATGGCCCTACTCTGTGGTATCAAAACTTAGGACATCATCACTGTCTTGGCGGAGTGAGGTCGTTTTAAAAAGAGCTTGACCTCAAGTACTCTTAAATACGCTATGGCAGTGGAAAGGATCTACCGATGTAGTATAGCGACATAAAATTCCCAATAATGTGGGTTGTGCGACCAGCAAAGCCTCAGATCAGCCTGCGCATATGCGAAGTCTGATCAGAACTCTTGCTTGTCGCCTTAATATTCTATGACTGTCATTAAGCGAATGACTGAACACCATTTGGAGTTTCTAACCTTAAAAGGTGGCTGCGCAGGCTCGTCGGATTCTACACTTGTCAAAATACCACATTGTTGGAAAACCACATGTCGTGGCTTATTATTATTTACTTACTATGCAGGCCTGCGTGTCAGATCTTGATTTAGCTCAAAGGGATGTATTGCCGTGTTGCGCTCATATGCCAATCTTAGCATTCTTAATATATTAGTTTATGTATCTTTTTATCATATGACGTCGCGTCTGGGAGTGAAATAACGCCATGCAATAAAATCGATAAACCACTAGTGGTTTATAGATTTACGGGAAACGTTATGACGTCCATAACGCCGTTGCGTACATAATGGCAAAATGATAACGTTTTTACGCCAGAATTGAGATTTCAAAGTATTTGTCATATGATAAATAGAATCTAACATTCGTGCTCTTGTATTATTGAATTTATTAAACTCGTTGCGAAAAGGAGATTAAATGCTCGGCAAGCCTCGCATTTTATCACTTTTCCCCAACTCGTTTAATAAATTCAATAAAACATGAGCACTCATGTAAGATCCTCTATATATCTCATAACTCTCAATGTTAATGCACACTTGTATCAATTTCTGATTTGTGTGCTGCCAGATGCCAGAGGTGAAAATGTAAGATAATGGATTGATTCTTTGAATCGCGAGAAAAGATACACGATATCTGGCACCGAGGTTATCAAACTTTTTCATTCTCAACTCAACTCAGCATGGCAGAGATACTTACATTAAGGGGCTAATTTGCTCCCCTATGGAGCCGAAATCTGAAAGTTGCTTTTCACCATCGTCTTTGTATTGCTTTATTAGAAGAATAACCCAAGTGTAGCATATCGGCTTTTATTTAACTTTTATCGTTGCTATGGTAACAGAGATGGCCAACAAAATAGGCTTAAAGGCCCTGTCACACTACGACGTATAGCACCAACGTATGCCGACGTATGAAAAATTCAGCAAGAACGTTGGTATACGCTGAGTACGTTAGAAATAAGTTTTAAACACGTTACTAATACGCTATAGTACGGTGGTATACGTTGACATACGGCCAAGAGGTCCAACATTTTGTGCATCCATAAAAAATGACAGCGTATGCGAACGTACTGTTTCTATACGCTAGGCATACGTTAGATGTACGCAGCAGGTAGGTTATGCATACGTTAAGGTACGTTAGCACCAACGTATGCGGGCGTATGAGATAGTTCTTGCTAAAGTTGGTAAGGGTTGTATAAGGTGCAGTAGTCAAAGTACAGAGCTTTACATGCATATTTTAATGGAAGTTCTGTAGTGGAAGGTCAGAGGTGCAGTACTGGATATGTTGAAGGTAAAGTAAAGAGCTTTACATGCACATTTACTGGGATTTCTGGCCCCGAGGTTATAAAACTTTTTTCATGCTCAACTCAACTGAGCACGAACTTGATTTCAATTGCTCATAAAAACTAAAATACCGACAAATGAAGAAGTTTCTTGCTGTAAGTCTTTCAGATGATATATTTATCATGCTAATAAATGTTAAAATACCAACAATTGTTGGCATTTGAACATTTATGAGCAGGATAAATTTCGTGCTCAGCTGAGTTTAGCATGGAAAAAGTTTTTATAACTCGGGGGCTTGGAAAAGGTAAAAAAATCATACCAGAAGTTGAAAGGGCAGGTACATGTAGTGTGGAAATTTGGAAACAAAACGTCAGATCGTCACATACCGGTAGGGCGGAATATTGGTAGTAGGACTACATAAATTTATAAAACATTATGAAACAGAGGGACTGCACCGAAGCTTCAAATCTTAAAAGATCAAGAGCAATGAGGTCAGAATTGCGGAAGGCGAGTTTCATACGCGCACATGACGCTCAGTGCAACGTCCGATCTTTGTTGTGTTGAATTTCCTTTCAGAGAGGTAATACAGAAGCAAAACTTTGCAGAACTGGTAAAACAGAAATGCAGAACATGCTTGTTTTTCAATGTGATTGATGTCTGGCCAACTAAACTTCAGCATTTTAACGCATTTATTGCAATGTGGTAACCTCTTAACAAATCAAATCCTCTAATGCATTTGCATGTCTAGACGCATGTGCCTGGTAGCCTAACAAAAATGAAGCCTCCTTAAGGTGGTGTGTAAGCATTCGAAGGTAAGATAACTATATTATAATAAAACTTTGATTTGTATAGATGTAACATTAAAATGCAAGTGAATAAGCTGGTTTGCAGCACTGTGTATAGAGATCAGTAAGCTTAGAAGGAATAGGAAAAGTCAGGTGGGAGGCCAGCAACCTGAGAAACATAGCATGTGTGGTCTTTTAGCGGCCCTATATACAGATGTCAGTCAGTTGTAAGTTACCATGTTAAGCTGGCTGTGGCCATATTCACAGAAGCTGGTCAGCTAAGATGTAACATAAGACAGGCTCCAAGGTTATATAACCTTTTCATGCTCAACTCAACTGAGTATAACTTTAACGAGCTCGTAAATTTATAAATGACCAAGAGTTGTTTGCATTTTAACATTTATTAGCATGATGATAGTTTAGAAGCAATAAAATTCATTTTTTTCAGTATTTTAGTTTTTATGAGTAGTTACAATTCAGTGCTCAGTTAAGTTCAACCTCGGGGCCAAGTAGCAATGAATTGCAGATATTACATTATGTAAAACGATAGAACAATAGGCGAAAAATAATACATATTATTTTGACATTTGTATATAATTCGAGGACATGTTTAAGATCAGTTGTTATACATATTCGTATAAAGACGACGAAGTATATCTGCAAAGATGCTGTCGAACCAAATCTCTATGCTTTGTTGTACATACAAATATCTGACTGAATTGTCTGGAATATGCATTTGTTTATTTTAGGCTCTATTTTGATGAGAAATTATATTAACTATCAATCATTTTGGAATTGTATTAAGATATTGCTATTCAGATTATAAAACCAATTTCTGGAAAAATGAAAATCGATATTTTGACATGCATCCACAGACGCCTGTCATATTGAGTCTGAAAAATGGCATTATAACAATACCATCTTCGTATTAGTGAACAGTGTACTGCTGGACTGTTGAAGTATGAAGCACTTTTACTGAATGAATACTCGGTAGTAGACATTAATACATGTAAATGTATATATACTGAACCACACTTCTAACGCAAAATCAAACTAAACCTTAAATATTACATGTTGTTTCGTCCATTGTAACGCAATTTTCTTAATTATTAAAACACTTATTTATGACAATAAAAGTAGAACTTTAACAGTCAATTAGTCCCTCTTAATCATAGCATGATTGGGTGAATGTCTGCGTATCTCCTGAACGGTACAGTGATTTCGGCAAGACCTTGTATATAAATTAAAGTGAATTTCCTGAAATAATTTGCGTTGGAAGTTTGGGTTGTTGCAGCACATTTTGTAATAATGTAATAATTTATTTCATTTTGATTTTTTATTACATTTTGGGTCAGTATATGTTTTACCTAATAAGGTCCACTAAAGTCGTAACCCTACACTTACGTTGTTAAGTCTTTCCCAACTAGTTGAAGCATTTGGGACAGCCTATCAAAATTCGCAATTATACTATACTACCATATTCTGTTCTGTTCTGTTCTGTTCTTCGCAGAGTCCCCCACCCACCCCCATTATTTAGCGAGGCGCCACCTCAATGGCATATCTTTTTGAACGAGCTCAATTTATTTAGCTGTTTTTACAGTAATGGTGATATTTACAGTGCGTGGTATTCTACAAGTGAAAACTTGTTACATGATATCTGTTTCAACTTGTTTCTTATAAATTTTGTAGATATATTCTCTTGAATGCAACTCTAGCAGACCCAAGACATCGGTCTGAACGGAGCCTGTATTGGAATGAGCAGAAGAATCTAACACTAACTGGGTTATATTATCTTGGTTATTAAAAAGCCATTCACTATTTCATTCAAGACTTCATTATTCTGAATCTTTGTTATGAATTCTTGACTTTTAGTAAGAAAACTTGTACACTCAGACAGGAAATGTTGCCTTGTTTCTGGTGATATAGAACAGAGTTTACATATTGTATTCACCATATGCTGATTGAAGGTTGCACGATTACCCTGTAGAATATAAGTGCCCGAGATGAGTTTACAATTTATTTGTGCTCTCTTGTTGTCCATCATATTACATCTAACTAAATACCATACAGGATGACTCTTTCCTACTTTCAGATTGTGAGGATTAACATATTTCAAAGATATGTTGCTTTCCACTTCTGATTTCCGTGAAGCCTCAACATGTGAATGGACTGCTTGATTCAAAAGTTGTTTTTTTATGAATAGGCGTCACTGTTTGTCTAAAAAAATCAAAAATCTTTTACATATGCCATTTAAATGACCTTTAAAGTTTCACGTTAAAACCGGAAGTGGACACCAGTCTTGAAAAAATATCGTTAGAAAATGGGCTAATAAAGCTGCATTGTGTTTGGTCTAACATGTTCACATTTTAAAATAAAACATACAATGATTTTAGTATGTACAGCTGATGATTTTCGAAAATATCGGAAAAATGCAGAAATTGAGACTTTTTTAATAAAATCATAAAATATCTGTCATAGGCAAAAAATCAAGTGTTTGGTGTTTTTGCTTAACAGGTTTGTACAATGTAATCATTTGAACTTCAATTTAATAAAAACTGCACTTAAAAACGCTTATTTTCTTCAAAAAGTTGATTTATGCATTTTTGAACCAAAAAATTGTGTTGTGATAGAAAACTTTTCTAAAGCACCGCTTAACTTTAGTCCACTGAAATGCACATATTTGGGGAAAATTCATTTCAATATCGTTAGCACTTAGTCAGAAAAAGTGTAATTGAAAAGTAGCCACTTAGAAATTCGGTTCCGTGTAAATATCACGAAGGAGAGTTGAACGGCTAAATAGCATCACTCTGATAATTGTCAGAAAGATACAAGATGAAGTCTCTCTCAAAACAAAAAAAAAACGAATCTGCAACAAGAGGCGCACAATTAGTACCCATTGGAATATCTACAATTCGTCTATACAATTAAGGGCCACATCTAGTAATTGTATTGTCAAAAATATTATGGAGCGCGTTATAAACTTTTTGATATGAGCATAAATTATATTATTTTGATTGTTTTGAAGTGAAAAAAGCGTATTTCTCATTACAATCCATATGAATAAAGCCTTCTCTATAAAACGTTTCTTCAATTAATTCTGTAAGAGATTATGAGTAGAGAAATTATATGTAGACACACTAGATGCTTGAAAACCTTAAGTTTAAATTTATGGTAATACTTCCCGAATAAAATATTTTCAATTATTTGCATACAGCTTGTTTTATGTATGGACTGTCAATTTATGAAATAAAAATGATATGTTTTATGTATTGACTGTCAATTTATGAAATAAAAATGATATGTCACCACGCTCGATTTTTCACAATCTCACGTGGAATAAATAGTTGTAATCGTCATCCAGCTTCTTTATTTTAATTTTAATTATTACTCACGATATTTAACTTTTTAGGAAAAGTGAAAATTATTGTTGTTCTCAAGCTGTGACAAGATACTGAATGATATATTTTGGTCATTCCACTAAATTAGGAATAGTAGAGGACTCAGGGTCCAGAAATGTCAAAAAAGTAAGCATTTTGGTGTTCCCCCTTTTAAGCAGAATTTTAACTTGTTTTATCTGGTAGTATACTTAAAGCCAAAAGTAACTTTACACTGTTATTATATATACCTTTTCTGGGTATTGGTGAGTGGTATTTTAAATGTGTTAAATTCATATTAAACTTCAATCAATTATTCATGTGGCAGTTGAATTTCATGTTTTTTGCTGTCATAAATGCAACCACAATGCCCCAATGTTAGAAGCAAGGGGGCAAAATGATCATTTTTAAAGTGCATCACTTTTGGATGTGTTACTGTAGCTTTGCGATTGGTCATTTTTTAATTTTAAAGAACCAGTCTGAAAGACAGGCTATTGAATTGTTGTTTAAAATTCAAATCAGCCCGGATCACCTTTCGAGTAACACAAATTAGAGTAGTGTTTTTACGTACATACACCCTTTTGTGAACTTTACAGTGCTTTCAATGGAATTTCCCATAAGAAAGTGTTTGCCGTTTTTCTTCCATACCGATGGGAATTTTTATCAGATTATCTTGTCACAAACTCAGGGCAGAAGTCCCAACAAATCGCTGATAAAAAAAAATCCAAATGTCATCTGAGATAAAGCTTTTAGCAGGGACTTAAGTTTACTATTGTTTTAATTGAAAGGGAGAAAATTTCAAAGTTAACCAACTTTAAGATGCTGCCACACACAAACTATAAATCAGAGACAAAATGTTTTGCAGTATTCTTAATGGCCAATCGATGGCCCTTAGAATAGCGTGTTCAAATCCTAGGTTTACTTTGGATTTTGTTAGGAAATGCTGATTTTGTGCTTTTAATGAAAGCACAGATAAGTCGAAAGAAGATTAATTTACCTAAGTTGTTTTTTGTGAATTAGGTTTAGGGTGGGTACCAGCAACTCATTGCAATATTTAATTTGGTTAAATCATAAACAGTAAAGATATATTCAGTAGTTCAAAGTGTAAAGTTACTTTTGGCTTTAAGTATACATAGCATAGGCAGTATGAGACCGAATATTGCACTCAAATTTAGTCTTGCAAACATACCTGTAACAGTGGGTTTATTACGTTACCCATCATTTTGAAAACAAAATATTCAATTAAGTATTTTTATATAGAAGCTGAACAGCTCAAAAGAACAAAACAGTTATATAATCTGCAAGAACGTGTTATTATCTACATATATTGACATTTGTTAAAGTTGTTTTGGTCCATTTTAATATCAATTACGTTACATTTCAACTATTATACCCTTAAAATCAATAATATTTTTTTTAATAGTTTTCGTTGACAAAATTGTTAACATATTTTTTCGTTTTTGATAGCATGTATTTAAAAGGCCATTTACTGACCATTTCAAAACCGCAAACAGATGTGTTTTAACATAAATACTTTGTCAGTTACAAGCTGTTCAATTAGATAACCATCATAGTCCATGGGCCCGGAGGGGTCACCATGTATCCCCCTAAGGACCCTCCGGGAGTGGTATAATATTGTTCATTGGACCCCCCTGATTAAGAATCAAGATGTTAACACTCGATATCTTGGGTCCTACCCGCCATTTTGGATGGTTTTCAAGATGGCCGCCGTGAAAAAAAGACAAAGCGCCTATATAGTGTAATGTCAGCCTCCTACCATCTGTTATGCTTACTTTTATGAGCAGAACATCTATATTTAGGACCACCAACTTCATTTGTGATATTAAAAGTTTAATGTGTGGTCTAAACATAATATATTCAAGATGGTTGCCACTTTGAAGTACATTTTTGCATATATTCGTTTATCTTCAGAAAAAGTCTCAATGATTTTTTCATAATACAATTTATAGTTATATGTTTGTGTCAATATTAATTTTAGAGATATATTTACTGTCAGAAATATTAGTTATGTAAAATAACAGCAGAGATGGGTCTAATAAATGACAAATAGGTCACAAATAGCCAAATGTCTGTAATAGGTTATCTTGCTAACTTTTGAACAATAACAATTTTAATAAGATTATGATCAAATACTGGCTTAAACACATCTCATGGGCAGCTATTAGTGACTTACATTCACAATGTCATTTCAGTCCTCTTCACCAGAATCGTCGATTAATCACACAAAGTCATCATCTTCATAATATTGTATAGGCTGCATACTCAGTTACCCCACCCATTTTTATAAATAACAACTTTTCCTAAAAAAAACATAATACGCTTCTACATGCATCTATCTCTCTGAAATTGGAAGACCTTTAGTTTGCTCTTGTTAACTTCATCATTTATTGCAGTTTAAGCTGTTGAAAATTTAGGATGTAACATCGGTTACATTTTTATATTAAGAATAATACAGTGAGTAAATCCAGCAAAACAGGCATAGGAGCCCAAAATAGCCTCAACAGAATCTATACGATGTAGTTTTTACAAATGAGTCAATACTTTGTATTTGCCTAATAGAAAATTGATTTTGTTTTTCACAAACTCCTAAGATTATTTTTCCTTTTCACATTATGCGCCAGTTATTGATCTTTAAACTTGGAAGCACAATGTATAAATGCATATCAGAAATGCCACTTTATCAATACGTAAAGTATGAAAGTCTGCTGAAAAATGTTACAAAAACATGTCATACCAGTATGTTTGTATTTTTCTTCAGGCTTGTGAAATTCACGAACATTATAAGCGCAATCAGCTGAGACGTTTCTCAGTATAAGCTATGTGCAAATAATATGTGTGACATACATAACATCAACACAATTTTTAAACTACCAGCTTTCACTATCAGTATGGGATTTTTATCAATTTTAAGAGTTTCTTAAAAGTTTCTATAACACCACTATCAAAAATGATTGAATGAAACAAGCCAAAATTCACAGAAGTCTGATGAATTTGTATGTTAAAGACTTAAAGTATAACTGTACTTACCAAAACTAAGTAATATATACAAGTAATATGTTAAAACATTCTGAATGTGTGAGTTGCAACATTCACTTCTACTTCACTCTATGTAAATAGCCCAAATATACACATTTATAAACATGGCGAGATCCCCTTTGAATGTTTTTGATCTCCTAATTATGAAATGTGTAACACACACAACATGCAATATTAACTTTATTTGACTTTTGCTGAAATTAATGTAAATATATTCCCCTCAAAACAGACTTTGATAAGTGTTAATAATCATTAAATTTGAATAATCGTTTATGAACGCTATCAATGCATGTGTATTGAGCCCAAACCGAGAAGGAAAAAGTATTTAAAGATATGAATTAGTCATTTTTGTTGCCAGTAACAACCAGAATTCCAAGAAAACTGTATGTTTGCTTTATTTTCTTATTTTTTTATTGAAAAGAAGAGACAAATGACAGAAAGCTGTTTACTTTCTTCCAAACGAGTTGTAGGTTGATTTGCCCTTCCTTGCAATGCTCTTTTCCATTCTACACTACACTGCAATCACCTCTGCTAGCTAACCAAATCCTACACTATTCTGACCAATACAACCCCACCCTATGGATGTCCTGCTCTTATCCTTCCTTACACCTAATTGTATTACCATATGTTTCCTACCCAACCCATTTAAGTACCCTATCATTACTCATACCATCATCCACCTTACATGATTAATTCCCTTCTAACCTTCTTCTATGATAACCCTACATTTTTTTTTTATTTCATATGATAAAATAACCTACTCATCTTAACACCCTTTCCTACCCTGTTCCACTCTACCATACATGTACTATAATCCATCTTATATTACTCTACCACATCGCTACAAACCAAACTCACAATTTACCTATCTTTACTATTCCTGCCCCGCGTTGCCCAACCCCTAATATAACCTGCTGCTAAAATGTCCAACTAGGCCCTATGGTTTCTTGACCACTATTATACCCTACATATACAACTAGTACATACGCCTTCATACTAATATCTATCTACTCATATCCAAGGGTTATGCCTACTCATATCCAAGGGGTATGAGTGGATATATGTTTAGGATGTGTATGGGGCATAGAATGGGGGAGGGGTAGAGGTTATATAGGGTACGAGTATGGTAAGGTAGGCTACGCTACACCTATCCCTGCCTTACCAAAGTCCCAAACCATACACAAACGCATACTATATCTAACCTTCTTATAAACTACCTTGCAGCTACCCATTTCGTTCAATGTATTTGTGGGGAATTCTGCAAGTAGGGATAAAAGAGGATTAGGTATAAGGGCAAGGTAGGGCCAAAGGTAGCCCATAAGTTAGCATTACCCTACCTTAACACAGACTCATACCCTGCCAGTTATAATACTCATAGCCTACCCTACCTAGCCATAATTCCTACGATTCTCTATCCCTATATCCATGCATATCTACCTTAACCCATAGTGGAAGAGGTTATGGCTCCATATAGGTATGATTTGAGGCTATGTTGGACCCAGGTACCGGTTTTGTTTGGTTTAATGTAAACATGTAACGTATGTTACTCCCTGAAGCATCCAAATAATCTTTCAAAAAAGTATGCTGCAAATAAGTGATGATTCTGATGACGGTCATTCCAATATCAGTGAGATAAATGTACATTTATGTGGGGTGTATATTTATATTTATTTGGAGGAAAACTTGTCTATTTATTAAAATGGGTGGGTTAACCTTGCAGGCAGCCTATCCAATAATATAAAGATGATAACTTTGTGATCAATGGACGATTCTGGTAATGTGAACTTAAATGATATTGTGAATATAGCTACCAATGAGATATATCAGTGCCATTATTTGATTATAATCTTATTAAAATTGTTATTGTCCAAAAGTTAGCAAGATTACTTATTACAACCATTCGGCTATTTTGGACCCATTTGCCGTTAATGACAGCCACCTTTGCTATGGTATTGTATAAATGAATACTGCTGACAGTAAATATATCTCCAAAATAAATTTTGACCCAAACATGAAACTTTGAATCGTTTTATCAAAAGAACGATTGAAACTTTCTGAAAATTAACGAAAATATGCAAAACATATACTTTAAAGTGGCGGCCATCTTTAATGCACCATTTTAAGACCATACATTAGAGTTGTAATTTCGGAAATGAAGTTGAGGGTCTTAGATATAGATTTTCTGCTCATAAAAGTAATCATAACTGATGGTAGGAGGCTGATATTACAATATATAGGCATTTTGCCTTTTTTCATGGCGGCCATCTTGAAAACCATCCAAAATGGCGAGTAGGACCCAAGAGTGTTAACATCTTGATTCTTAATCAGGGGGGTCCAATGAACAATATTATACCACTCTCGGAGGGTCCTTAGGGGGGTGCATGGTGACCCCTCCAGGCCCATGGACTATCAATAACGTTATATAAGTTTAGAACCTTTAAATTCTAAAATTAAGCATGTAATTCTTTCTGTTAGCTTTTAGACACCTCTAATTCTTGTAGTTATATCACTCCACATAAGAGTAATACTTAACAACATTTCTAGTGTAAAATATCATTTTGATGCCTGTTTTCCAATAGGTCACGCATATAACAAAGTTAAAGAAAACAAATATTGCTTAATTCATTAAAAACTATAAATCCCTGGGTAGTTTTTTATCTAAAAATGGAAGCTGTGTTTGATAGGCTTGAAGTAACTATTGTTTCCAAAAGAAAATGTATCAGTTGTAATAAAGAGGCTATGTGTATATGCATGCATATTTTCATTTTAAAAATGGTAGTTATCTTAGCTTCAAAACACCATCACATTGTTTGCTGTTTCTTTTCATTTATATGTTATAAAAGTTACAAACTAACACATTGAAAATGCTGATCCAACATTCCAACTAGAAAACATTCCCCTGCAATGTTCAGTCTTCTAAAGTAACATATATAACTATAGAGCTTTATATCCTGATTACATATTTGACTCAACTGTTTTCAGTTTACAAATGAGTCTGTAAATCTAGACCAGGTTTAGATGTTTGCATGTTTTTCTTTCTTTAAATGGAAAAAATAATCAGATTTTTAAAGCAACCAAAGCTTTATGTCGAACCAATTCACACTTGATCACATTATACAAAAAAGTAAATAACAGATTTGACATTATCAAATATATTGGTTTCATTTACGATATCTACGACCTACTGAAAGGCTGTAAGAATTGTGGAAACTTTGTTCGTTGTTGCTTCCACTGGTTGTGGGAGTTTGTGTTGGGCCCTTGTTTTCAAATTTTGTTCTTTATGCCCTTCATAGTTCAGCAATCATCTTGCTGAGAAAGAGAGCTGGTTGCTTCACTTTAATGTAGTGTAGCTATCCGTGTTGAAGTGTAGCTATCCGTGTTCTGTGTCCCTTCCTCATGAAGCTGTTGGTCAGTCTGCAGTCTGTGATTGTGAAATTTCCTGGTCATATTCATTTACAGACAAAAGGCATATGCTAAGAAATCCGCTGTCCTAACAAAACTTAATAATTAAATAGTAACACAATAGAGACTCAATGTCGGCTCACCTGGCGGGAATGGAGAAAAGCTGGCCCTCCAGATGATCACAAAGACCCATATGTCTGCCAGATGAAAGAGGCCATAAATCCTTGAGAAAAGAACAGAGAAGAGAAGCTGCCGAAATTCGACCTAAAAAGGGTATCTCTTTTGGACTTTGTCTGTGCATGATCTATCTGTTACTTTTAAATGAGATAATTTGCAGAGTCTTAACAAAGCCTTGGAGTTTTTCATAGCATTAAAATTTTGTGAGAGCGATTTTTATTTTCTGAACAGGCGCAAAAAAGTAAGGTAGCCACTTATAACATCGTTTCAGTGTAGATGAGTTACTGAATATTGATAATCCTTATTTTGAACAAATGGCTAGTTAGATATATTCCACAAAAAATCCATTATATTAGGCAAACTCTTTTGATACTAAAGCTTCAATTTGGACTTGGACCTGTTTATAAATAATTATATAGTTTCATCTTTGAAATTTATGATCAATGAGATGATTTAACTTTGAAATAGTAATTTCCCATTTATGGATAGAGTTTATCCGCGCTCCCCTACTTATGGTGTATTTTGCAGCTTATTTGTTTTGCAAGAGTCTGTTCAAATGTAAGTGAGTTCAACAATAGAAACCAATTTTTCACTGCTGAATTACTAAAACAAGGCTATTAATATAATAAACTTTGTAAAGTAATTTCTAAATTCTACCAAACATTTTACAAATACCATAATAATATTATACACTCCTCAATTTTATAGCCGCTCGATGCATGCCTGGATAGTATAGCGTTGTGCAACATATTGAAGTACATTTGAAACAACTTAACAGAGATTTGCAAACCAATATTAACTGAACAGTGGAAGAAGTTCTGGCACCATTGTCTATTGTTATTACGTTCCTGGCTAAAACAGAGAAAATGTCTAACGCTTATTACCACCATTTCCGGACACTAATTAAGGTTGTGTCTCAACAAGACCAGTAAAACTGATCACTCCTAGTAAGTAGCATTGAAGTAGTATTCGACGAAAACAAGCATTAAGACCAATTCCGATGATGCTTTGAATTGATCATTGGTCCCATCCTGCGGAATCTTGATATGCGTCTGGGGGCGAGAAACCCGGATTTTGTTGCAGGCAAACAAAAGAGGACATACCAGTTTGTGCAGTCTGATCAGCGCCTTTGTGTTTTCACTCTTTTGAAATATTAAAGACCAAACTTGCTACATGTAAGTTATAGACTGAGCTAGTATTGGCAGCTCAGCAGATTTAGTTAAGCATCACTAGGTCACAAACTACGAAGACCGGTCATCTTGCGACGATGCCCATATCGGCTACATAGAGGGTCTAAATCCGCTCTGTTCAGGCTAATTAGGTCCCCGTTGTCCACTAAGACAATCTTACACTGTCCGTTTGATTCAGCAGTCGAATAGGATGATAGATAATGATGTATCTCCAGTATTGACAGGGTAATCCTATTGAGATAACAAGCCGGATTAACTCTTTGCCTACTTGTGTTGTCTGCTGATGCCTTCTGAGAAAAGTTTGGACCCGGATCTGGCCCAACGACACGTTGGGCCTGATCTGGATACAAACTGTTTGACACACCGATTGTATTCCTGAACAAAATTTTCGAAAAAGTTGATTTCGAAAACAAATAGCAGACGGAAAAAAGCATGCAAAAATATGTAGTGGGCAAAGAGGTAAGGCCGCTGCAATTACAAATACGGTGAAGGCCCCTAACATTGCGCACTTAAAGCCGCATACTCTGTAACTATGAACATTTTTCGAAAATTTTTATTTTCTTTTTAAATCATTTGTAAAAGTAGAATTAAGCTATGTTTTCATAATAAAAATGTTCAATACAGCTGAAAACTGCATGGAAAAGTGAATTTTCTTTTCAAATAGGTGTGTTTTTCTCTTGTTGGTAATTATTTGCGGTCCTCCAATAATTCCAGACCGTTGAATTTTAACATAAATGCAGTTTGTTTTGATAGTGATAACTTGTTGAAATTTACGAAAATGGTAAAATGTTTACCTGAATTTGAGTATTTTTACTGTGTTCTTGAAAAATAAAAACATTATTTTTAAAATTAGAATATCAAAAGTTACAGACTATGCAGCTTTAAGCCTTTTAACCTCCATTGGATACAATAAAAAAGAAACAAAATTGAAAAAGTGTGCACAGCCAAATAAAGTAATCATTATTTATTATTTACATAGAGTTCAAAATGAAAAATATTTTCCCAACCTCTTGCAACTTTGATTTGAAGTGCACAACCCCCCTGTTTTAGGATTATGAAAATAGTCCCCTAACATTGCGCACTTTCTGGAAAATGTTCAACAACTTCTCTTTAATAAATTGCTTTTACAAAATAAACCAGGGAAAGTTACACCAGGTTGTTCTCAACAATTTACTTTAACATAAACTTGATTCAAAATATATAATTTGATGTCTGGGTCATTTGAAATTCAGGTCTGAAATTTTTTAACAACTTTTGCAAGTTTTTGCCGAAATCCACCCCTGCTAAGCAGTGAAAGCTAAAAGTTAAAATGTTTTGCAGTTTTTCTCTTTCCAAGAGCAGCCTGATACTAAATATCAAAAAAGATTTTATCTTATTAAATTTGAAATAGTCACTTGGGCTAGTGCGCAATGTTAGGGGCCGCGCAATGTTAGGGGACATGACTGTACTGTATTTTTTTCACACAAAAAGTCAATCGACTTATGAAGTACATGTATGCACTATTATCAATTTTCGAGTCAGCTTCAACCGTTTAAGCGTCATCAAACTTTAGATAACATTGAATTTTAGAAGTAAAGACAACCTACAGAGAATCTGTTTCTGAGAGTTAATGGAAAGTGCAACTTTGATGTTTTTTGCCAGTTCGCGAAAACGTTGTGCACGACAATGACGTTGTAACGAGGTGATGATGTTCGAAAGTTAGCAAGCTGACTCCATGATATTGTATAGAGATTAAATCTAATAAAATACCGTATGACCGACATATTCGCTAATATTTCGGTTGAAAGCGGACACATTACCAAAATAATTCACACATGTTTGATATATTACATTACACTTGCTGGGTCCATCGAGAGTAGACAGAACACTAGGTCTGACGACATTGTATTCACATGGCTTCCTCATCAATGTTAATGCAAGAAGTAACATGTGTAACCCCTATATTTTCCCGGCAAACGTCATGAAAACAAACTGGGCTCATTTGTTTAAGTCAAAACTTATGTCCAAACATCACCAAAACATTATAATTTGAACATTGATTATCTGGTCTTAAACCCCGAAGGCAGGCTTCCTGGACTTGAGCGTACATTCTACAATTGAAGCATTTGGGAAATATGTTTCACCTTTAAATGCATTGATTGCAACATAACTGGCATAAACACCAGCCCAGACGAGACAGAATGCTTATTGGCAGCCTGTTTATGTTTGATGTTACTGAATGCCATAAGAAACCACTGATATAGAAATTAAACAGTTCAACTTGTACTGAAAAGCAATTTAAGTAGGATATCAAACAATATACGTCTAATGGAATTTCCCACCCTTATCAATTGACAAATCCATTTCGAATTTAAGGGTTGTTGGGTAGCAATTTTCAATTCCATTGCATTTTTAAAAGTGTATTATGTAAGCAAACAATGGAGAACCTGATAGGACGCCGCAACACGCGGCGTCTGATCTGGTTCTACACTGTTTGCCGATGTCCCCAAAAAGGACGCTAGCTAGGCATAAATAGGTTAAATGATTACAAATATGACGCTACAAAGCAAAAGCAGCAATCACATGTAAATGACCTTTTCCCGCCATTTACAACAATTGGCATGTTTTCTCTTTCTCATTCCTCTACGTATGTACTTTGGTTTCCTTTATTGCCAACAATATGAGCACAGTCTAAAACTGCTTCCAATGGTGCAGGCCGATCAGGGTGCATAGTATTTGCTTCCCTGATAAATTATAATGTGAAGTGCAATTGAATATGTGCAGTGAACGTGCAAAGCAGGCGACATTTTCATAATGAAATAATGGGCCAGTGCATGAGATTTCCAAATATGTTGTATGTGCGACCAGTAAAGCCTCAGATCAGCCTGCGCATACGCGCAGTCTCATCAGAGCCTTTGCTAGTCGCTTGAGTATTCTATGATTGTTAAGCTACTGACTGAACATCATTTGGAGTTTCTAAGCTTAACAGTAGGCTGCAGAGGCTCGTCCGAGTCTACATATGTCAAAATGCCACATTGTTGGAAATCTCATGCACTGGCTCAATTATTGGGGTTCGTGTTTAAGTAGAAGACTCTACTTGAAGAAACCCAAATATGGAGCCATATGGCTGTCATTAGAGTGTGTTTTCCTTCCAGTTCAGTTCGTACTTAACCGAGATAATTAATGATATCTTTAAGATTCCATATTGATATATTGGCCACCTACGCATGTCCATCTAAGCGGCTTTAGTGTAGAATAATCGACAACGTAATTATTCTGTTATGGGGATATATCTTTCAAAAGCTCTTACTTGCGTGAAATTTTTCCTTTATAAGCAAAAATTTCTTCTTTATCAAGGATACAAATACCTTTGGCCACATTGTTGTATGAACAATTTAAACATCTCATATAGATCACTTTACGATCCAACATACAGCTTTTGAGCAATCGGCAGCATGCTTATTAGTCTTTTTAGAGTTACTTCCTGGTTTGATACCGTTTGCAAACTTATCAGTCTTTTAAGAGTTACTTCCTGGTTTGATACCGTTTGCAAACGGTATCAAACCAGGAAATAACTCTAAAAAGACTGATAAGCATGCTGCGGATTGCCCAAAAGCTGTATGTTGGGGCGAAAAATGATATATGTGAGATGTATAAATTGTTCATACAACAATGTGGTCAAAGGTACCCGTCTCCTTGATAAAAAAAAGTATTTTTGTTTATACATGAGCTTTTGAAAAATATCCCCTTAAGAGTACTTTACTTAAGGATTTTGAAAACGCAACACCCAGAATAAATCTTTTTTTCACAAACCCTGAGAATGTCAGTGAGATAATTAATATGGCATATCATAGTCTGGCCATCTTGTAGTGTGTCCTAGAAAATTCATTGTTATAAATTTACATTAAGGTATTGAATAAGTATCCGTTTTAAGAAAAGGGTGGTCGATTTTTTGAAGGACACCGATTCAGCTGCAAGTTAAAGTAAGTAAGGTGCAAAGATCAGGAATCGATACAATCAAGTACCACACCTGACCCAGGATACCAATGGGAAAGTGACAAACTCACAGAAGACACCACAAACGAGAGCCAAGAGGTCAGCCCTTTCCCAGCAGGTGACCACAAAGCACCGCGTTATTAACCCGCGTTATTTTTGATTCCAGACACAACAGATTTGCGTCCTGGGCTTTTTTCACGATTGCACATTCATCATTGAACGATTCGAAAAGAATTCACAGTTCGGTATGCTCAAATTTACAACCCTTTGAAATACTCCATCTACCCTGATAACTATAGTCTAGAAATAAAATTCAACATTTTGTGCCTTTCAAAATTCGATTTTTTACGTCCGGTTATATTGGAAGAGGCTAAGGACAAACACAAATGACAGATTATGCATCAATTACGCTTGTATTACGTGTCTTTTGTATTTTGCAAGTGACGCTAACGTAATTTTTAAGACGTTCTCGATCACATAACAGCATATCTCCTGTTTTATTGTAGTCAATAACAGTAATGAAAGTGTGCATACAGGTAACTTATGGAGATGTTTCTGAAAAGAAGCTGTAAATTATTGTTCAAATTTGACGCTTATTTTCGAAATATTGAAGTTCTCAATTACTTTTAATTAGAAAAAGTCTATAAAAATCTATTGCTGATATGGTATCATACACGCCACAATTTCAACGCAAAAATAACCCAAAAGCTTCAGCTGCCTTAAAAATTTGCAGAATGGTACTGGATGCTTTACACACCCATTTGACGTCATCAGCAGCGTAGCGTTATAGTGAATTCAAATTAACGATTCTAGCTTACACATTAATATCTGCGAGTAACTTTTCAATCGCATATACGGTTTGCAAGAAAAAGGCAAAAATATGGTGATGCGTTTTCAAAGTCCTCTAGTGTATATAGTGTAATAAGGTTGTCAGAACTGGTGACCCAACCCCATTACTGTATCAAATTTGGAAATAAAACCATATAGTGTAAAAAACTTCCAAACGTTTGGGTGCCTAGATTGTGTAATCTGATTTAATGATTGTTCACACATTGAAGATGTGTACCTTCTGTTTTGTGCACATTTCATTGATATTTTCTCATTTTTGCGGGGTGCTGAACTTAGACATTTTCCGTCCAAAATGCTTAGATGGTGTCTGGTTTGTGTAATATGTAACCCCAACAGTTTGTATTCCTTTATATTTAAACTTTGCATAATGATTGTTCACCTATTAAATTTGTGCGCCTCATATTTTGTGCACATTCGATCAATATTTTCTATTTTTTGACAGCATCCGCTCAGTATCAATGGAGGTTTTGAGTCTCGCACACACCCTGCACGATCTTATACCTAGCTGCCAATTAAACTGAAATAATGGGACTGTCTGGTGGATATGGATATATTTCAGGGCCGTTTGTACAGCATGTGCAATAGTTTCCATTTTCATAGGAGCTGAGCACCCCCACCCCTTTATCTACCGTAAGGCTATTAAAACACACTCGTTGATGTAGATATGACAGTAGTCAAACATGTTATATGTTATATTTGATGTATGTTTCAAGGGAAAAGTTATAGAAAAAAAACTGAATATATCTTATGTATAAGAAATAACACGATTGTATGCAATGACACATTCATACAAAACAATTAAGCAAAAAAACTCTTTTCAGTGGTTTTATTAATTTTAGTCTTATTATATTTAATTGATTTTATACCATTAGGTAGTTTACAGGCCTATTACGAAAATTTGACAACTGGAAACATAGTAAATCATTCAGACAAATATTTCAACCAAGAAGTAGATAGTATGTATTTTGTTATAAACCATTGGCTAGAAATCTACAAACTGTCATATCTACATGTAAGTACAGAACCACAAAAATAACAAAACTCTTAAATGAGTGTTTATGTAGAATAATTTGTCTATAATTGAAGCTATTAAAATGTGGAAATTAGACTCAAATATAACCTGTCAGGCTCATGTAGAATGTGAGTCTACACTCCACATTTTTAGTATCTTATCCGTTTATGCAATACATCGATTTTGTTAGCTTAAATACAACAGACAATTTGGCATTTTTTCCATCGGAAATGCTTAGGGTGTGTCTGGTTTGTGTAATCTGTAACGCCAACAGTTTTCATTCCGTTATATTCAACCTATGCATAATGATTGTACATATATTGAAATGTGCACCACCGAATTTGTACACATTTGATCAATATTTTCTCATTTTTGAGGGGTGATAAACATAGACATTTTTCCATCCGAAATGCTTAGGGGGTGTCTGATTGTTTAATCTGTAACCCTAACAGTTTTCATTACTTTACATTCCAATTTTGTGTAGTGATTGTTGAAGTGATTGAAGATGTGCACTTCTTTTTGTGCACATTTGATAATATTTCATTATATTTTTAGGATTGCTGCACATAGACATTATGACGTTTACACTACCTTTGGGGTGCTCACATTGTGTAATATGTAATTCCAAAAGTTTTCATTCGTTTTTATTCATACCTTGCATACTGATTCCTGACATATTGATTGCTTTTGTGGTTTTGATATGCATTGTCTTATATTTTTAGATGTTGAACTTAGACATTGTTTAAGCCAACAACACGTGGAACTTAGACATTTATTATGTCTGCAACACTTATGAGTGCCTGCTTCAATATGTAACACCAATAGTTTCCATTCTTTTTATACAAAGTAAGAAAGAGGGCAAAGATCAGGAACTTTGCATATATACAGATCTCATCAAAATTCATTGGCAGGTAAGTGTATGGGGGTCAATTAATTTACATTATCTCTCCTGATAGATATGTCAATATACAATCAGTATTTTGGCGACGCAGGTTGAGAGCAGAGTTTGGTCTTGTTAAATCTTGATTTGTATGTGCTTTGAGATGATACATCGATAAGTAATGGATCTTTCTTGCGATTCTACCACCTACGTGGCTTGATCCACGTCAGAACTAAGGATAAGGTTGATATCATTAAATATGTTTTAAGTCCCCCAGTGATTTTTCGCTGCCCATTTCAAGTTAGTGCTTTTTTTGTGAATCATTTTTGTTATTTATGTTATATGGTTGTCTTTGTTATGCTGTCATGTCTGTTCCTTGCAGCCTTGTTATCACCTACTGGGAAAGGCTGACCTCTTGACTCATTTGTGTGTTGTGTTTTCTTGTGTTTTTGTCACTTTCCCATTGGGGTTCTCGCTCAGGTGTGGCCGTTACTTGATTGTATCGATTACTGATCTTTGTTTTCCTCTCTACTTTGTTTTAAGTAAAATCTCTTTTTAAAAGCGAGAAATATTACAAATCAGAACTATTAACACCACAAACAACCATGTGATAGTGTAGGTTGAGAAACAGGCTATTGGTACTTATCACATCGCCGAGCCGCGTACGCTCAGACGAGACCCAACATCCGCACATTCTCAACAGAGCTGTCGCTTCTTACATACACATATACTTAGACTTCTAGTCCCACTAGATAGCTAAGCGAGCATGCTTAAAATGGGAGTTAATGCGTATACGATAAGTACCAAAATTTGGCTTTATTTAAGTTCATTGGAGTTGATGATGTCCTAGTCAACAATTTTACAATCATGTCACGACGTTTTCTTTGGTTGGTCCAGTATTAAAGCTATGAGAATAAAGTATCTTTCTCGAGGACACAACACCGCGGTGAGACTCGAACCCGTGACCTAATAGTCACGAGTCCGGGACCAAACCAACTGAGCTACGGTGCTCCATGGCTCTTATTTACCATCTTGTTAGTTTTAAGTAGATAGTGATTTATTGCTACGAGACCAGTAATTCCACTTTATATGTTAACATTATGCTATAAACTTTCTTTAGTTGACTTTTATAACTCCTGTCTGCATTGTAGGAGCTAATTGGTGTGTTTACCTATAAAGCAGAATAGCATAATGGTCCTTAAGGCTTCTGGATTAAATAAATTGTCTGGAATAACTAGTCTATGACTTCTCCTTATTTGTACAAAGACCAACAGAAAAGGTAATGCTAAGAACATTTCGCTATAATTACTTAGATAAGCACATACATGTAGACGTACATTCAGGCAACGTACCGTAATTTGGCTAGCTTTAAAGCTCTTGGTACAAGACATTGTATGACCAATGGAATTGCCAATAATGCTGCATGCAATAATGGACAATCAATCATCCTGCCATTATTATCCCCGAATTAGGAATATAGACATTTATAGCATATGCAACATTAAGTGGAGAGAGATATTCAGCAGTTTCAAAATGAATCGTGAAATTAATTCTTGATTGTTTCAGTCTTCCAGAAATCCAAGGAAAAACAGTGCAAACAGAAATTCAGAGAATATGTAAAGAACGTGTCATAGGCTCCATATTACGAGGCTGGACAAATGATGTTGATTCACAGAGACCAGAGAAGAAAGAGACTGATACTGGACGGATCCAGACAATTTAGTCAGGGGTGGGGGCATGAAAACTGTTTTAGTCATCAACGTACTATACAGGGGGTCCGTGCCAATATTTAAAAAGAAACATATAGCAATGTGTGATTATTAAAATGGGAGCAGACAGGGCAACGAGTACAGCTGTTGGTGGCATGTACAGTGCTGTTGGTGACAGCTATTCCATTACACAAGTACAATGTATTCGCACTTTCCTGTTTTAACATAAAGCTCACGTTTTCCCACAAGTACAAAAGTACTCAAGAAAGTATTTGAACGAAAATTCATTTTCGATATGTTATGGACACTATTCCCGTTTAAAAACAGCATAAAGCCCCCTTCACACTCATACAAAGACCAGGAAGACCACAGTACGTCCTGTAAAATTCGATGAGCGTAGCGGGACGTAGTCAAATTGTTGAAATATTTAGTTTTCACGTTCATACATGTACTACGTTGTTTTTACGTCGCTGTCAGGTTTTCACTCGCACTCAGTTCTTACTATGCACTCATCATGTCCAATAAGTTCTTACCATGTTCTCGCTATATCAAAGAAGATAGCACCACGCGCTTATCATGTTCTCATAGAGTCCTATCGGTCCTTACAAATACTATGACACGTGCTGTTTTGCCAGCAGCTTGTTATATACTGTTCACAAAAAGTAGGGGATATTCGAATATTATAAATTATGACATTTACCAAACTAATGTCATTAACCTGAAACAGCTAGTATTAATTAGCCAAGTAATCTAGCTGACAATATGAATAAAATTTTCTAGCATTAATCTGGTCACGTGTTTCTGAGACAGCCATATGTAGACCAGGGGTAGCCTTTCGATTTTCACACGTGAGTATCACGGTGACGGATTATGCAATGGCTATGTTTCTTAAAAAGAAAATATCCGTTATTCATTATTTTTTATGTTTAGAATTTGTTTTTATCTCTTGTTCCACGATTTCAAGAATTTGAGGCTAAAATCTGTCACATTTAAGTGAATTTTGCAGTGTTTTTTTTACATTTTGTTGTCACCACCTTATTTCTTAGAAATAACAATTATGGTACATGAAAAAAATCTTAAAAAACAAAGATATCCAAACTGCTTCTTTAGCATGCATTTTCGAAAGCATGTCAAAAATTTTGATACTTTTTTGTGAAATTTGGGTCTAGACCCCTAGTGTCTTTGGCACGCCCTTAAGGTCACATTACTACATTTTCAGTCTTCAAATTATGCAGGAAAACTGGCTTACATATTGCTATATCCTAGGAAAAAATATTTATGCGACAAATTAGGATTATAATTTCTAGAGTGTTTTATGTCCCAATATCCCCTACTTTTTGTGGACAGTATATTTACCAAACTGAAGCCTTCTGTCAGCCAAAGCTAAAACGTACCTCGAAAGATCTGGTTGTGTTGTGTTCTGTCTCCGCCTTCTCCCTCTTACCTTTAAAAGGGCGAACTTTGCATCAAGCAGAACCTGTGGTCCTTGACATTTTTTTCTATCTCGAACGTGTTGAGTTTTAAGATGAAATCAAATCCATTTCTCTCTCTCTCTCTCTCTCTCTCTCTCTCTCTCTCTCTCTCTCTCTCTCTCTCTCTCTCTCTCTACGGCAAGTATTCCAAATATAGAATGAATTGTCACATGCTTGTCCAGCTTGCTATGACATTGTGTTACCATGGACTCGATAGAAATGTCGCTCTTTGACATTTTCGTCTATATATCCATTTTATGGCATTTTTACTTACGCATCGTCATCTGAAAACCTATTTTCTTGCATGCGAACAACCAATACCTTTGTTGTTCACTCTCTGTAAATTATATATTATCGCTAAATTTAATACATATTCTAGGTACACTAAAACCTATGTAAAACGGCCACTAAAAATTAGACAAAACAATGATCTTAATGACAAATGGTAGTTTAATGAAGGTCAAAAGTATTGCAAAATGCTCCCTTGGAGCATTCTGCAATACTTTTGACCTCCATTAAGCGATAATTGGTATTGAAAAGCAATGTGTTTTTAGAGAGGCCGTTTTACACAGGTTTTACTGTAGTTACTGTAGCCCATGCATAAAATTTAGGAAAATGATATTGATAATTGCTTAATGAAATCTTCATGTATGCCTCCCCATGAATTTGAAAACTTACAAAGTGCTTCCATTCAGAGGTTTTCTTTTAACACATATGTTTGACTATGATAAAATTAACTTGTCCTCGGGGTCTCCGACCAGGCCATACCCTAACAGGCGTACATAGCTACCGAGAATAGCTAGTAATTTGAAACTTTGTTGGAAGCAAGTTCAGATATGCTACTTTCCAATACGCGAATAACATAGACGCTGATCAGACTGCGCGGATGCGCATGCTGGTCTGTGCCTTTGTTGTTCGCAAACCCCAAAGACAGGATAGCTTCCCATTTTACAACAGAGCTTTATTATTGGTTCAAATTGTCTTTATTGCATAAGGGAAAATAATAATTTAATCATTCCTGTCCGACGTCCCATCTTTTAACCAACATGTGTGTATGCATGTTTTACACAACATATGCTAGTGACGCGTCGCCAAGAGGCAGAAGAGATGGTGCATCTCAAAGAGGTCTCCATTTGTTTAGACACTATATTTGTCCAATAGGTTAGCGTGGTGATGACAGTTTGTTTCTAAATATTGATGATAAGATCAACCTGTCATTGCCATTACCTCCATAATGTATACATGTTACACATGTAAGTTATTGTATTGTCTGCACATCTGAACGGAAGATAAGTTACGAGCATTATTTCAAACACGTAATCAGGACCCGAGGTTATAATTTATTTTTCATGGTCAACTCAACTGAGCACGAAATTTCAACTGCTCATAAAAAAACTAAAAAACCGACAAATAAAGAAGTATCTTGCTTTAAATCTCTCAGCTGTTGTATTAATCATGCTGATAAATGTTAAAATGCCAACAATTGTTGGCATTTCAACATTTATGAGCAGGATAAATTTCCTGCTCAGCTGAAATGAGTATGAAAAAAGTTTTATAACCTCGGAGCCTGATCAGTTACAAGGCAACCAGATATCGCTGCCGAAAGCATGGTAAAGTAAGATGTACTAATTTGTATTATGACTTTGCCGCCTTCCTTTGATCTATATATGCTGTACAATATTTTTTACAAGACCATGTCAAGGGTGAAGCTTATAATTGACTTGAATATCTGATGAATAAATTAAAATGTGGTTGATTTATTGGTCATGATACAAGAATTTTATTGTACAAATACTCGCGAATATACAACTATTCCCTCTTGTAGGGGGAAACTCGTTTTCGACTCGTCCCGCTTACAAGAGGGAATATTTGTATATACCCTCGTAAAATGGCACAATAAAGCTAACATATTGAACGAGTGTGTGTGTAAGAATGTGCTTGTTCGTTATTTTGACTTTGATATGTTTAGGGATTTTAGAACCTGGTTAGAGTAAAAGTATACAGAACAAGGGAGTATGATCAGGATATACCACAGTCACACCCTGCAGACCAACCCGTGGCACCTTGAGGAAGAGCCACATAACACGAACAGCCACAAGAGATCAGAAAGACAAATAAGGCAAAGCAACCATACTCGTCATTATGATTGCAAAATTAGAAATTACATTATGCAAGGCATAAGAAAACAAGACCAAACACAGAATCCTCACAAACAAGGGGTGGTACATAAAACAAGGAATTAACAACAACAAATCCACCGCCATAGAACCGACAGCAGACTGGTGCCAAATTATTACGTTGTTGTTAAAACACAAACATTGTTTAGCTCGCATTGAGGCTTTGTAACTAATGCAATGTACCATCACAGAGAAACAATCAAATCACATTAACACACTATGATGTTCCAAAGAAAATGGCTCATGATTCATATTAGTACGAGCTAAACCACGGTGGTCCAAGCCAAAACTAAGCATCAGACACCAATAAATGGATTAAAGCCTTGCGTCAGTGCCGTCATTGGGTAACCATAGCTATAAAACGTGATTGGGTTCACAACCAGGCATGCAGACTGTCACATGGTATCCCTACTATATATTATAATGTATCAAAATTAGTTGTTGGACTTTGGTTATAGAGAGTCTGAAAATGGCACAGCTGCCAGGTAGAGATGTGTGGATTGACTTAGAAAGAAACAGCTGTCAGGAAGACATCAGGAGAGTGATTCAGAATGTCACAGCTGCCTGGTATAGCTCATTGGAGTGATCATAATAAAACAGCTGTCAGGAAGCTGCCAGGTAGAGATCAGTGAAATGACTAAGAAAGAAACAGCTGTGAGGTAGACATTTGTGTAGTGACTCAGAATGACACATCTGTTAGGTAGAGATCAGTGGAGTGATAAGAATAAAACAGATGTCAGGTAGCTGCCAGGTAGAGCTCAGTAGAATGACTCAGAAAGAAACAGTTGGCATGTAGAGATCAGTGGAGGAACTCAAAATACATCTGCTGTCAGGTAAAGACCACTGGATGACTCAACAAGAGGCTTCTGTCAGACAGAGATCAGTGGAATGACCAAGAAAGAAAGAGATGTTAGGTAGAGATTAGAGAAATGACCAAGAAAAAAAACAGATTTTAGGCAGAGATCAGTGGAAAGACTCAGAAAGAAACAGCTGTCAGGTAGAGAAATCTGGATGACTCAGAAAGAAACAGATGTTAAGTAGAGATCACTGAATGACTCAGAAAGACACAGCTGTTAAGTAGAGATCACTGGATGACTCCTAAAGAAACAGCTGTCAAGTAGAGATCACTGGATGACTCAGAAAGAAACAGATCTTAGATAGAGATCAGTGGAATGACTCAGAAAGAAACAGATGTTAGATAGAGATCAGTGGAATTACTCAAAAAGAAACAGATGTTAGGTAGAGATCATTGGAATGACTCAGAAAAACAGTTTTCAAGTAGAGATCAGTAGAATGGCTCAGAATGGAACAAACATTAGGTAGCGATCAGTGGAGTGACTCCGAATAAAAAAGCTGTCGAAGAGAGATAGGTGGAATGACTCCTAAAGAAACAGCTGTCAGGTAGGGATCATTCGCGTCTCCCAGAATGACACTGGTGTCTAACAAAAATTTGGTTTCTGTTGTTGAAGTCACTAGCATTAGAACATACTCTTCCAAAATTAATAAGCTGCGACATACATACACTATAGGAAGGGGAGCGAGGAAAAATTCCCATAAAGATTGGAAATTAACTATTTCAAAATTAAATCATCCCCTTTATCATAAAATTTAGATGAAACTATGCCATTCGTTATGGACAAGTCCAAGACCAAAAAGACGATGGTTCTTTAAATCTAGAATGCAAACAAACATTTCAAAAATTACATTTTTGACAAATAGAATTTTAAATAGATAAGTGAACGTATTCGTGAATATATATATCTCTCTCTCTCTCTCTCTCTCTCTCTCTCTCTCTCTCTCTCTCTCTCTCTCTCTCTCTTGTGAATGTAATAGCAGTTCGAGGTCAAGAAATGATAATGACAAGTATACCTAAATAGCATGAATAGTCACATGCTTGACCTGCTTGTTATGGCATGGCGTTTCCATGCACTCGACAGAAATATTGCTCTTTGACTTTTGGGTCTATATTATTTTCATGGCATTCTTACGAGGGCATCGTCATCTGAAAATCTATTCTTGTCGGGTGCGAACTTCAGAGGCAAACAACAACCTGAACATTTGTGCTGTGTAATCAGCGTTTCACCTTCTGTAAACTATCACTGCATATCTTGATACATGCAAAGGTTCAGTCTTCTGGGTAGTTTTTTTTATAGTTGGGCGACCTGTAGTGATCATTACTTGGTCGTAAACCAAGGGGTATGTGTCCATTTGTAAACAATTCATTAAGAAGGTTATTGGTGATTTTGCTGTACTACTATGCTTAGGAGAATCTCTAAGTGGACCTATTATTTAGTCTACAAAATGCTGCATTTAACAGGCGCTCTATATTTAGGTTGATACTGTCAATATCACATTATATAATTAGGGGAAATAAGATCTTAATCATTTCTTTCCGACGTCCCATGTTTTATAAACATCGGTGTATGCATGTTTACGCAACATCTGAAAGTGACGTGCCACTAGGAGCCAGATGAGATATGTTGCAGCATCCCAAAGAAGTATCCACTTGCTAAGACACTATGTTAGCATAGTAAGTAGAGTTTTTCTCAAATGATATATCCTCTTCTATTGATGTTACATAAAGTATACATGTTACACATGTAAGTTATTTATGGTTTATGCATATGAACGGGAAGATTATCCACGAGCTTTATTGCAAAATGTATTTTGACCAGTTGCAAGACAACTAGAAAGCCCTGTCGTAGGATATATATATAGTGAGCGAGTATGTGTGTAAAAATGTGTTTGATGTTTTGACTTTGGTATTTTAAGGGATCTTAGAACACAATACTAATATCGTATCATAATTAATTGCAAGACTGTGGTTAGAAGTGGAACAGTACGAGATTATGACTCAATGCAATATTCGATATTAGCACATCAAGTGATGAATAGCGACTAGAATCTAGGGAAATATTTAACTAGAAAATATAGCTAACATGCGGGATCTAGATAATTGTGTCAGGGGTTGATAGCCATCAACGTTTTTCACAGATGGTCATACGGACCTCCCTTTAGAAGCAATTGGTGGTTCGTACCGGACATTCAAAAGAAACCTATAGCCACTTGTGATTTTACAGGGGGGAGGGGTCCGCGCATGGTTTTGAAAAAAAATCTTATACCAGTAGATGTGGCTGCTATTCATTCTAAGTCAATGCCACTGTTGGTGTTGTTCTGGTTAGTTTAATTAACCCCATGTATTCGGATGGGTTTACCCTTAAATATACATGTAAATACAATAAGAATTGGATTGTCCATTTTATATGAAGTCACAGATAGAAATTTCCAAATAACCATGTGCTTCAGTCCGTCGGTATTGTATATATCTTAACAAAAAGTGACGACCTCTTTGCTTCAGGCCCTGGTCTTGTAATGTACTGTTTTGTGCCTCCTCTGGAAACGAGGGATTACGACCAGGAAATGCTACAACCAACCCATGGTACTACAAGTAACGGGCACAATAACACAGATAAAAACACACACACGCGCGCGCGTGCACACACACACACACAAGGAAGAATAGAATAATGCAAATCATCGAGCCCTCCCCTTACTAGCTGGATAAGACCAAAACCAAGTAATGCCTCGGTCTGGACTGATTCGAGTCATCGCAAGCACGCCTACACTAAGGTAAAGTTTCTAAATGCTGCTCCAATCAAGTGTATTCCTTAAGACGACAAATTCGACAGGACTGATGTTAATCTTCTTCTGACTTGACAGACTCTATTAACGCGCGAAATTACAAACAACTGAGTGAGGGATAAAAAATGATATCTTGAAAGACGTGTCTCAGACAAAGACACCATTTATACACACAGCACAATTCTTTTTGGCTTCACCAATTTATTCCTAATGGAATTTTCCACCCTTATAAATTGGACGACTCTATTTTGAATTTCAAGGTTGTTGGGTAGTAATTTACAATTTCTTTCAAATCTTAAAAGTATGTTCTGTAAGCAAACAGTGAGGAACCTGATCAGACGCCGCGTTCTGCGGCGTCTGATCTGGTTCTTCGCTGTTTGCCAATGCCCCATAAAAAGGACGCTAGGCTTATATGGGTTAATAAGGTGATAGGTTTACAAAACTATAAAACATTTTCGTCGGTATGGTGATTCTTTATCAACTCAAATGTACCCAGCAGACACATGACGTCAAACAAGGTCAAACCAACGTCGGTGCGACGTCATGACGTCACATCAACGTTGGTACGACGTTGTTCCAAGGTTGTGTGCCTGCTGGGTAAAGACCATGTAGACCACCATTTTGCAGTGAACACTCCAATGAGGTTGACATTGTCAATAAACCCGTTCGTAGGCTTCAAATGATTTCGTTAGGTGCAGGCACTCCATTTAGATCCCAATTATGACCAAATACAACTAAGTATAAAAAACTTAAAAAATGTGCAATAATGCATTCAATCGCTAAGGCTCTTATTAATGGAGAACACAATTAGCAATCGGATGATGTGTCCGTGTCTTCGTTTTGTTTGATTTGATTCTTTACGTCCCGTCAATAATCTTTCTGTTAAAAAGGGACGGGTCTTCCTGGGTTGAACCAAGCTTGGATAAATGTGTCTTGCTCAAGGAGCACAAAGCAGCGACGCCAGTAAGGCTCGAACCCGCGGCCCCTCGGTCTCGAGTCAAGCACTCTACCACTGAGCCACTGCGCTCCCTATGTGTCCGTGTCCATCTGGAGTTATCTTCATCTGTTTCACTGTTTACGTCTTATCGGCGTTTTTGGTTTTCTTTGGTGGCTATTTATTTTGCTGTAATTAAAGTGGACAGACATTTCTGATCAATCATTTCACCGCTACTGTAATGTTGTCTGTCGTAAATAGGTTTGCCTAATACCTTTCAGGAAATTGAATGATCTAGAGTTTGGTCTTTAGGACCCAGAAATACAACAACTGAGTATGACATAGAAGCACAGACATATACATGAAACAAGCATATGATAAATGAAATGCATCCAGCTTTCTCTCGCTCTAGGAAGCAAAACAAACAGTGCATTGACTACAAAAGAATCACACTTTTTACACCAGACAGTAATTATAGTTATGTGTGTGTGCGCGCGCGCGTGTGTGTGTGCGTGCATGCGTGCTTGCGTATGGCGGGTGGCGGCTTAATTACATTAAATTGCCTAATCTGGACTGATGCCCAGCAAAGCCTTCGTCATCTAAAAGGCGTTTACGCATGTCAGTGGTTAGCCAATGTTTATATGCATGTGTATGCATATGTGATGTAGTTCAAGAGTTGTGAGCATTTTCATTAACGGGACAGACTCACAAAGGGATTATAGGGCACACTTGTGGGTCGCGAAAAAAGTAAAAAAGAATATCATGATGAAACACAGGAATATGGCAATAAGCCTACATATAGCCAGGGACAGTGATCGCTAGCTTAGTCTCGATGCACTCACCGCAAAACGACAAGCATTGGGCAACAACCCATCGATGAAAGTTTAAGGCCAACTCCTATATACGAACATTGCTGTTATCTGGATTTCTGAGCTTAACCTACATGTATATAAGTCTAGCGTCCTTTTTTTTTTTTTTTTTTTTTTTTGGCGGGGGGGGGTAGAGGCAAACAGTTCCGACTTGCATCTGACCTGCGTCTGCTTAAGGTCGCCACAGTTTTCTTACATAAGTTTCTATTTACATTTGACTATAATGAAGTATTTTTCATTTTTATTCAACCCAAAAAAACCTAAAAGGGAAATGAACTGGTCCATTTGATAAGAGTGGGAAATTCCATATGGCTTAAATGGGTTAAGAATATTGCCTGTTTTGTAGGATTAGTCAGTGTTATAGTTTTAACAAACGTATGGCATTCAGACACGCCACTAGCAATGTGTGATATTTGTAGATTTTGCTATACAACAAAACCTGTTTCATCCAATTACGTTACGATGAAAGTGCACCTACGCGTTTTTGCCTTATAGCGCTAAAAGCTTTCAGTGTTTTGTCCGATATGTCGCATGAATTTTCTTTTTATTAAAGAAATGTACGTATTATACGGCTATTGGGTCACTGTCTAGCCACGTCCCAACTGGTTCTTTACAAGAGATCGGGACATTGCATACCACGTGGCGATACAGTGACCGCATATACACAGAAGTTATAAGTAGCCACCTTACAATTTTTGCTACCTTTCAGAAAGTAAAAATCGCCCTCACAATATTTAAACTCTATAATAAGGTCCAAGGCTTTTTCCAGACTCTACAAATTATATCATTTAAAAATGACTGGTTGACCTTGCACAGACGAGGTCCGAGTAAAGGTACCATCATTTCAAAAAGTCAGACTTTTTAGTGTGATATAAACTATTCAACAGATACGTTATCCATTTATATTTTAATTAGTTTGAAGATGTTTATAACAGCTGTGATATAAGATGAAAAGATTGAAACGTTTTTTGACAATTGAACACTCCATTTCTCTCCTACGTTAAGTTAAAGACAGCCACGGTCAACAACTTTATCATAGGATTTTTAGCTTAACCATGCAGTTTGCTTACTCACATTGCATTGCTCTGTGAGGCACAGCAGCGCGATTTTCAGGGGTTCTTCATTATGTATTGGTGTCACTGTTCTGCTTAAAAATTAAAAGAAATCTTTAACAAATGCCATTTAAATGACCTTTAAATTTTCACGTTAAAACCTGAAGTGGATACCAAATTAGTAAAAAAATATCGTTAGAAAGTTGGCTCATCAAGTTGCATGGTGTTTTGTACATATTAACTTAAATTAAAACACATACAATGATATAAGTATGTGCAGCTGATGATATCCAAAAATTTCAGAAAATTCGGAAAATTATCAATTTTTAGAAATTCATAAAAAATCATTCATAAGCAAAATGTCAAGTAGTTTATGTTTTTCAAGTCGACTAGGCAGGTTTGCAATCACCTGTTTTTGAATTCGATAAAAACTGCACTCAAAACGCTTATTTTCTTCAAAAAGTTGATTTTTGCATTTTTGAACCCAAAATTCGTGAAGTGATAAAAACTCTTTCAAAATACCGCTTAGCTTTAGTTCATTACAATGCAAATACTTTGGCAAAAATTCATTTCAATATCATATGGGCTTAGTCAGAAAAAAAATAATTTGAAAAGTGGCTACTTAGAACTTCGGTTCAGTGTAGTATAATAAGTTACGAGGGTCAGTCAAAAATAACTGAGAGTTGGTTAATATCTTTTTACTGGGTTGGCAGTTTTGACTGAAACTTTATACACATATAGAATGAACCTTCGGGCTTCATTACATAAAGAAGTTGACATCTTTTAGTCTTCAGTGCGCTGTTGCTAGGCAACCGAAGACCGTCTCTCAGCGATGTGCGTTCGCGCTGACGTCACTTCTGACTAATCAGCCATGTCTTAAAAATCATTTCAAATCTAAAACTGTATAATAACGGACCTTTTATATCTCCAATTGTATCAAACAATGTGTTAGCAATGTTTTGAAGAAGTGTAATAGATAGTACATACAATGCATGCAATGTTCGTTGCCTAGCAACCAAAATCGATGGAAATTCGAATTTTAACTAAAATACCAGATTTTGTTGCTATGGCAACCGCTTGTTTCTGGGAATATTCAAGATATGCATTCAGATGTCAAAGCCAATTACTAAATACAATGAAATGGTCATAAGATATGATACTTAGTTGATAATATTGCTCTAAAATGAACCGCAACTGGTGGATGGGGTATATTTTGGGGTGAAATTTTTAGTAAATTTTGTTAATTTTCCTCTTATTCATGTAATAAAAATCCAATGCCTCAATCTCAGTTGTTGCATTTCACAAATTACATTCACATACTGTATTGGCAACAAATGCACAAGTTGATGTAACTTAAATTTTGTATAGTGTTTCCATAGCAACGCTATATTCCAGCGTGAACGCATGACGATATTTCACATTCTTCTGTTGCTAAGCAACAACAATCTATACTTTGCATATTTTGACGCAGGACAGTTCATTGCATGCATGTGCCAAATTTCACTAGTGTACGTTTACCCATGTAAGAGATATGAATCAACTCTCAGTTATTTTTGACTGACCCTCGTAATATGACTTTAGGATCCTTCTCTTTTGTGAATCTAAAGCGAGGTTAATATGCAAAACATCAAATATACCTTTTACACATAATAATCGAGTCAGCCGATCAACATGTGTCATGGTATCGTAGAATTGGTCAAAAGCTACATTGCTGCTTTCTGTACGTTTCGCCCTATAAAAGAGTTGTAGAGGTGTAAGTATATAATTTGTATGGAATGTGACTGTTTAGTTTGGAAATAAAGGTTAACTTATTATATGAGCCAGTGCATGAGATTTCCAACAATGTGGTATGTGCGACCAGCAAAGCTTCAGATCAGCCTGCGCATACGCGCAGTCTGATCAGAGCCTTTGCTTGTCGCTCGAATATCCTATGAGTGTTAAGCTACTGACTGAACACCATTTGAGGTTTCTAAGCCTAAGAGGAGACTGCACAGACTCGTCTGAGTGTACACTTGTCAAAATACCAAATTGTTGGAAATTTCATGATTATATCAACATGACAAGATACATATTTAATTCGCAATTGGAATTGGTATCAAATCCTCACACATGTGAAGAGTTGGTATCAAATACTCACACATGTGAACAAGAGCTCCGCCAGCGGCGCGATAAACGCCCGTTTGCTAAGACAGTGGGAGCATCACTTTCGAATTTAGAATGGATGAACATTCATTATTGTGCCTGACACATCGTCTTGACTAAATTCTGAGTGAGTGATGACATGTACAAACATAAAACACAATCAAAGGACCATAACTCAGAGACTGAAAGCAACCGTAATTGTACGCAACACATGATCTTGACCTAAAACACATTCCTATAAAGTTTCATGAATATTTTTCAAAAGATAATTGAGTTATGTGGCGTACAAAAAACATTTAAAAAAAGAAAAAAAAAATGATCAAATGGGCATACCTTGGAAACTACATACGGGGAGACAATTATTCTAGCAGACGACATATCGTCTTTACATTATACACATTCCTATAAAAACTTCATGAATATATCTCAATTGATTACCGAGTTATGAGGTGTACAAGAATGAAAATTGCGCAAAATAGCACAAAAACAATCAAAGGGCTAAAACTCTGAAACGAAACAATGGAAAGTAATCAAAATTGTATACGACACTTCGTCGTGTCCTAATAACATTCCTATAAAGTTTCATTAAGACATATATAACGATTACTGAGGTATGATGCGTACAGCCTTTTTTTTTTAAATAATCAAAGAGGCATAACTCCGAAACAAAGAGAGGGTCAGTGTACACGAATGTTCATCTCTCCACACGCATTCTTCTGAAATGAAAATAAATCTGAGGCTTAAAGCGCCAGTCACGACAAATTCTACATTTTTCCCAATTTTCGAAAAAATAAGTTATGATATTTCATGAGAATCGTCCGTCAGCAGACGATTCTCACGAAAAAGCATGCCTTATTTGTTATTTTTGAAAAATGGGGCAAAATTGAAATTGTCGTTTGCTGCGCTTTAAGAGTTAAATATGCTTGTATGACTTGTTTTGATTATTCACGACGTTTAGCATGTAAAACAAATGCTCTCGAGGTATAAACGCAATGCGGTATATAAGCAATGCGAATGATGCCCAACGGCATCGCGTAAACATGCACGGATAACATTTTCTTCAGTATCCTACGAAGCTCAGGTATGCCTATGTTATGTAAATTACAACACACTAGGTAAGACCTTGGAGAAAAAGGTCAATGTCAACTATGTCTAAAATCTGCTTAATGGCTCATAAGACGAATCTGTCTTTCATTTTTATTTGGTAATCATTTTTAGCACAATTAGCGTTTATGGCGTGTGAATTACAACACAGGTTTCTGATCACCTATTTGACTTCAGAGTCAAATGTCAAGGTCAAATAGACTTAAAATAAGTTTTATTGCTTGTGGCTCATTTGTTATTTGACGATGGCGCTCATATTTAGCATAACTATTGCCTATCTTGTATAGAGATCAGTGTTGTGAACTTAAAAGTTAAAGGTCAAGGTCAATTATACTTAGAATCTGATCTACTGTTCGTTATATGAGCAGCTCAGTTCAATTCAATTCAATTTTATTCAGGTATAAGATCAGACTCAAACACAGAATAAGACATAACACATATCATGCATACAGATAAAATCATATACAAAAATACATAAACTTTGATAAATTCTACATGAAATTGATATAATTAAACAATTTAAGTAAACATGTAAATATTTCTTATCTCATATACTAGGATAACCTATGAAAGCCAATTAAATAGCTTATTTACAATGGGTTCCTATAGATAAACAATAAAATGTGTAGGTTTAAATATGAAAAGATGTATACAATAAATATCACCAAATATGTCATTAGATGCAGTGTCCTTAAAATTATGAGCATTACATCCAAATTATCACAGAAACAAGTTTCTTATCATTCATAGCGGATATTCAAAGGTTTTTGTTAAATATGTCTTTTATTTCACTCGTGATGTGGACGATATTTATATTTCATTTTTCATAAGTGGCTTCGCCACTTATGAAATATAATTATTGTCCACTTCACAAGTGAAATAAAAGACATATTTAACAAAAAAACATTTGAATTTTCTTTTGATTATCTACAAATTCCAACAATCTTTTAAGGTGAAGAGAAGCGAATCTTACTTTAGCTTTTGTTTTGATTTTCTAGTTGTAGCAGACGAATTTATAAAATCTCTTTCTTTTATTAAGCTTCTAAGCGACTCTGACTTTTTGTTTACATTTCCATAGAAATAGGAAACACCAATAGTTGTTTCCCTTAGAAAAGAAACAGATATGGAGTTGCTTCCCTTAGACCATATTGAGAAAATAGAAAAAAGTAGTTCCAATCTTACGCTTTTTCTCCTGTGAAAATAACAAATCTTCTGTGAAAATACAAGTTTTTATATTTTCATGGCTGTCAAATATATGTATTATATTTAATCAATATTTTCCAATATTTCATTACATAGTAGATAATAAAACAATATATGTTAAAATAGATAAAAAATCTGAAAGACTGATCAGCAGTCAACAGATGTCTTTTTACAGCAGTTTTATAAGTTGATTTGTTTGAAATTGATTTGATGTCATCTGGCAAATTATTCTTATCTAAACTTGCATTGTAGTAAAAAGGATATGAATCACAATCTCGGATAGAAGGTACTATAAAATTATATAAACTACCCCTTGTTCTATGTTAGTGGTTACCTGCTACTATAAAAATGTTGATCTAGGTACTGAGGAGCACGCTCATGGAGTACATTAAAACATGGTTCAACCCCAATTGCTTTGTCCTATCCTCTACTTTTAGCATGTTTATTTCAGACAAAACAGAGAAGCTTACTTTTGTTATTGGCTTTAGGTTTAAGATAAATCTTACTACTTTATTTTGAGCCACACGAAACTTTTGTTTAAAGGTTGTATTTAATCCACCATACCAATAGGAACATGGATAATCAAGGTAACATTGTATGAGAGCTTTTGACAGAGTTAACCTTGTTGAGCTATTCAGATTTTTACAATTTCTATATAAAACCTTCAGTCTTGAATTTACTTTTCCAATAATTGAACTAGCTATCCTTTCACAATTCATGTATTTATCAATAGAAAGGCCAAGATTAGTTGCGCTATATTGCGACTTGATTATTTGTTCCTTGCATTAACATTGAAATTTGTGACCTTTTTAAGTTTTCTGCGAGTCCCAAAAAGAACACAGTCTGTGTTTCCTAAATGCAAAGATAATTTATTATCAATTAGTCAGTTTGAGCATGATTCCATTACATTAGACAAGTTTTGTAATATTACCTCAGGGTCTTCGTGGGCAAATAGTATGGCACTATCATCTGCATAAAGGATAAACTTACAGTCAGCACTGAAACTGGTATGCATATCACTTACATAGCATAAAAAGAGTTATGGCCCAAGTATATTCCCCTGAGGAACACCACCTGGACTAAATGTGACCCCATTAATGTTAACTACCTGTTGCCTATCAGCTTAATACGATTTGAACCAGCCTGTTGAGACAACCCGATGCCCTCCAACTTTTTTTACAAAGAATGCTACGATCAACAGTGTCAAGTTAATTCAGTAAGTCAAGCATGATCATACCTGTATACAGTCCCTTTGCATTATTGCCTTTGGTGTAATGAAAAAAGGTGGATTAGACAGGTATCTGTTGAGGAACTGCCTCTTAAACCTGATTGAGTCTCATATAAAAGGTTATTACTTTTTTATAAAATCATTTAATTGAGTAGAAATGGATCTTTCATGATTTTTTGAAACTATGCTAAGAATACTGACAGGCATGTAGTTGCTGAAATCTAATGGACTATTTTTCTTAAAAATGATCTTCACCCTAGCAAATTTCACATCCTCTGGAACAATTCCTGAGTTAATAGACTTATTAATAATGAAAGAGATTGGAGATTTGACAAATTCACAACCATCTTTAACAAGACCAAACTCTGCTCTGGACCTGCGTCGCGGGTGCATATCGGTGTGTGAACAGTCGATATGCAAAGTTCAAAGATACAGGAATGAGATCAGATTACACCAAATTACACAATGTAATCTACAGTAGATGACTTAACAATTTCGAAGTTTAACACTCAAAAATATATTATCAAATGTGTATAAATATAGGGTGTGCATGTTCAATGAGTGAACAATCATAATACAAAGTCTGATTATAAAGGAATGAAAACTGCTTGAGTTACAGATTACACAAACAAGACACCCCCTAAGCATTTCGGATGGGAAAAATGTCTAAGTTCAACAGCCCTAAAATAAGAAAATATTTATTAAATGTGCACAAAATGGGAGGTGCACATTATCAATGTGTGAACAATCATTACGCAAAGTTTGAATATAAAGTAATAAACACTGTTGGAGTTACAGATTACACACACTAGAGATCCCCTAAGCATCTCTGAAGGAAAAAGTGTCTAAGCTTAACGCCCGTCAAAAATAGAAAAATATTTATTAAAAGTGCACAAAATAGAAGGTGCACATCTTCAATGTGTAAACGATCATCATGCAAAGTTTGAATATAAAGTAATGAATACTGTTGGAGATACAGATTACACAAACTAGGCACCCCCTAAGCATCTCGGAAGGAAAAACGTCTAAGTTCAACACCAGTCAAAAAAGTTTAAAAAAATATGAAACGAGCACAAAATAGAAGGTGCACATTTTCAATGTGTGAACAATCATTATGCAAAGTTTGAATATAAAGGATTGAATACTGTTGAAGTTTCAGATTACACAAACTAGGCACCCCTTAGCATTTATGATCGGAAAATGTCTAAGTTCAACACCCATAAAAAAAAATAGTAAAAAATGAAATGTGCACAAAATAGAAGGTGCACATCCTCAATGTGTGACCACTCATTAGGTAAAGTATGAATATACAGGAAGGAATACTGTATGAGTTACAGATTACACAAACTAGGCACCCCCTTGGCATTTATAATCGAAAAAATGTCTAAGTTCAACACCCATAAAAAATGAAAAAAAATAATGAAATGTGCACAAAATAGGAGGTGCACATTTTCAATATGTGTACAATCATTAGGCAAAGTTTGAATGAAAAGGAATGAAAACTTTTGGAGTTACAGATTACACAAACTAGGCACCCCCTAAGCATTTCTGATGAAAAAAAGGTCTAAGTTCAACACCCCTCAAAAATGAAAAAAATATGAAATGTGCACAAAATAGAAGGTGCACATCTTCAATATGTGTACAATCATTTGGCAAAGTTTGAATGAAAAGGAATAAAAACTTTTGGAGTTACAGATTACACAAACTTGGTACCCCTAAAGTGTTGCGGACGGACGGATGGAGAGACAGACGGACGGCCAGACGGACAGAGTGGACCCACTACGAGACCTGCTTTCGCTAAAGCGACGCAGGCAATAAACCTAGCCGGTCAGCTATCTGGACCTGTCCTTTTGCTTTCACTCAGCCTTTTTACTTCTTTAAAAACAATCTTCATTGATTTCTTTAATACAGAAGGTGTGAATTTGAGGGTTTCTTGAACTGTAAAAAATTCTAATGAATTCTGGTCCAACTAAAAAAAATGTTACTTGCACTTAGCAATTTTCTCATAAGATCTGAAGCTATTTTTGTAATAAATGTATTAAAATGGTCTGCAACTGTTTTGGAATAATCCCAAATTTAATTGTCATTTTTTTTTTCAAAACAACTTTAGTGCTTTCATTTGACTTATTTTATATCCTAGAGTTTTAAGCCATAGTTTTTTAGTCATATTTGTTTCTTCAACCTTATTTGAAAAATAATCAGCTTTATCTCACTATACACATTATTTCTAAATTTACAGTAACTTTTAAAATCGTCTTGTAAATTATGTTTTTTTTAAATTATACAGAAAAGTGTCTCTGTTTTTTCATCAAATCTAAAAATTTCAGCTGACATCCATGGTTCTGTTCTATTTTTGAGGAGCAACTGTGTCTAAAGTAGGTAAGGATGCAAAGATCAGGAATCGATACAATCAAGTGCCACTACTGACCTAGAATACCAATGGGAAAGTAACAAACTCACAGTTAGACACCATCAACGAGAGCCAAGCGGTCAGCCCTTTCCCAGCAGGTGACCACAAGGCACATATAAACAGACGCATACAAAGGCATAGCAAACACAAGACAAAAAAAAAACATAAAAGATCCACAAAAGAAGTACCGCCTTGGAACAGTCAGTAAAATATTTTACTGGCGGGCTTTCACCGGTTTAACGGTTCACCAACCTCACCTTTAGTTCAGATGTGGTTCAAGACACATAGATGTTTGGTTTGCATGAAAGACACCTAAACTTTCATGAAAATGTTTCTAAAACTTGTCCAAGATGATTCTATACTGAGAGAACTAAAACATTCTTCCAGTGTGCATTTGTCGGTTTCAGTAAAAAAATCTTCATTGCCATAATTCTTAAGAGGTCTGATTTAAATAGTTTATGTCTACTGAAGTTCCCCTGATTCCTTTCTTGAGCAACATATTAAAAAGTGCTCACTTAAACCAATAGAAATGAACCCTGACTGAACAATATTTTCCTGGTTATTGCATAAAATATGGTCTATATGTGATTTGGATGTACATGTGATTCTAGTAGGCTATATTCTTTGACATTGATGCTTCCTATTTTGCACAATGCTTGTTAATATGACCTTTTGAGTCAATGCTCGAATGCTTAAAATCTGACTGTTTGGTTTGGTATCGAATGACAACTCCAATTACGTTTTTGACGGAGGATATTCATATTACACAATGTTTGCCTGGAGTGTGTATATAACAAGAAATAATTTGATTGAAGAATCTCCCACGTTTCTCAATCCGAAATAAAAAAGAAACTACTCCGGTATATTTCTGTATGCTAGCTGGTGAAACTGTATCAGGAACCCCAAAGAAACCGTTTTCTTGCGACGTGGCTTATATAGTTGATTTACCTTTGAATATTCTAACTCCTGTCTTGGAAGTTTCAACCGAAACAGGTATGAACTTTATCTGTTACCTGTTAAAATTTTCTTCCAAGTCTATTAAATCATGCCACGCATGACATACTTATGAAGAATTGGAATCGAATGAGGGGCTTTATCAATGTTAGGAATACGCATTCTTCACAAAATAAATAAGCAAAATGTGAAATTTGCGGTTCACCATAGCATACATGGGTATTCCTCACATTGATAAAAAAACCTCCCAAATCTGCTGCATTTTGCATTCGATTCCATTTTTTACATTGCGATAAGTTAACAGGCTCCGACTTTGTATTTAATACGTGCCAGGAATGCTTTTCTAAACATCTTTGTTTTTATCAAGTTCTACTTGTAGATATGTCTGGTACCACCTTAAAGCGAGCCTGAATTCAACTCTTTAATAACGCCAGACGACTGATTCTTTTCTTGTGTATCCCTTAACTAAATAACCTTAGATTCATTAACAAAGATAAGACGATATCTACTCTGTTTGCTTTGATAAAACAACACAATATACTGGAATACATTGTGACCTGTATACCTCAAATATATGCAGTGTAATGGACGACCCGAACTAAATCGAATCAAGCCAAGTCTATCAGCCAATTAAGGGTTAAATAGTCACCTCGTAACAAGCTAATCTTGTCTGTGAAGTAGTCGTTATTTCAAATAATGAGATTGTCAGCGGTTTGTTTGAGTGAAAGCAATCTAATTAAATGGTAGCATAACGTGTAGACAATTGGTCTCGACGGTTTTTTGACTGCAGCTGAGACACGTTATTCAAGAATTAAGATGCGTTGTTATAAGACAGAATGCAGCTTTTTAACACGGGTTGATTTGCAATCTTACTATTTTACATTGTAACAAGTAAGTTTATTTTGCAGAGTAGACGAATAGTAGGGCTCCAAGGTTAATTTGTTTCTGATTTTATATCACAATAACTTAAAATCGAGTCCAATATCTAGACAAATTTCAAATTGCAACTTTAGAATCATAGGGTTTTGCCTTTATGATAGAGTGTTGCTCTAACATTATTTATTATTTTGACATAAAATTTAAATCATGTTTTTACTAACATATTAATGTCCATTTATATCAACTCAATAAAATTGAGACATTAAAAGTTAGTAAATATTATGAACTTCGTTTTTTGTGCTTATAAAGTCCTTCAGTGTAGCGTTTCTTAGCAATACTGGTCCGGATCCCCTGAAAATTCACAAAGCTACCAAGCCAGCATTTAACGTTGGGCTATCGCAGGCACGCCAGCAAACAACCGCTTAAATGGCGCTGGCTGGCATATGATGGCCCGCTCATAGTGGTATTTGGTTCCTCCCCCCACCATCAACTATAAACGGAAAAAATACGTTGTCAAAGATGGACCCCCTCTGACAAATTTTTTTGGATCCCTGCATGTAAGGTTATATATATTACTTATAGCAATCATACAAGACTGATTATTTCTCGATTCTGTAAACAGTATTGCACTTACAAGATACACCAAAAGTATTCAAATAAGTTACACGGGTTGTCTCTATCTTTAAGTACTAGTCAACTACTAGCAATTTTAAGCTGAGAAAGCAAAATACTTGAAGAAATCAGACAATAGAAGCTAAAACATAAGAGAGAGAGAGAGAGAGAGAGAGAGAGAGAGAGAGAGAGAGAGAGAGAGAGAGAGAGAGAGATGGTGGGGAGAGTCTGAAAGGACCAGGTTGAACGATAGCTGTTTTGGATATTGTCAATGGTTATCTTTCCCAGTATCACTTCGGTATCTTTATTACACGCCACTTTCATTTTTTGGTGTGTTTTAACCCCAAATCCACGAATCAATACCAAAATCGAAAATTACGTCATAATCGCTAGTTTGAAGAGTGAACGTCTTTTAACAGCACGCAGAAGTACATACAGAGTCATTTTACAGTACTGTGTTATTGATCGACGAAGTTCTGCCCTAAGACAAGTGTATAGTTACAAATAAAGAAGAAATGGTGAACAATCTCAATCTCACCAGAATTGCAAAGTGAGCTACAGCTTATTCAAATTATTGTATGCAATATTTAGTATTTCTTTATTCCAGAGTAGTAATGTTTTGGTATAACATGTAAGTATTGGTTTTGTCGTTCAACCTGGTCTTTACAGACTCTCCCCGCCATCTCTCTCTCTCTCTCTCTCTCTCTCTCTCTCTCTCTCTTATGTTTTAGCTTCTATTGTCTGATTTCTTCAAGTGTTTTGCTTTCTCAGCTACAAATAGCTAGTAGCAACGCTTGACTTATACTTAAAGTTAGAGAAAACCCGTGTAACTTATTTGAATACTTTTGGTGTATCTTGTAAGTGCAATACTGTTTACAGAATCGAGAAATAATCAGTCTAGTATGATTGCTATAAGTAACCTTACATGCAGGGATCCAAGAAGTGTTGTAGTATCTTGTAAGTGCAATACGGTTTACAGAATCAAGAAATAATCAGTCTTGTATGATTGCTATTATAAACGCTTTTGTGGATTTCTTATGTTTTTTCTGTCTTGTGTTTGCTTTGCCTTTGTGATTGTCTGTTTATATGTGCCTTGTGGTCACCTGCTGGGAAAGGGCTGACCTCTTGGCTCTCGTTTGTGGTGTCTAACTGTGAGTTTGTCATTTTCCCATTGGTATCATGGGTCAAGTGTGGTACTTGATTGTATCGATTCCTGATCTTTGCACCTTTACTTTGTTTATATTTGAAAGAATCTAACGTATCAGCATTTCTGACACCAATATTTACTCTGTTCCAGTCTCGAATTGTTTAGGGTAGAAAAGAATTGTAAAATAAAGTAGTTCGATAAGCAACAATCTGAGTATCATTGGAATTACGTAGGTGATAACGTGATACATTCTGAAAAATGAAGGCACAATAGATGAAAGTGAATGTGGATTAGGATCATTATACATTTTGTAGAAGAGTACCATTCCTTTCATCTAACGTCTTCCACACAACTTCTATATAAAGATTTGCAACTGAGACTAGTTTTGTTGTTCCTATTGATATTACTGCATCTTCTAATTATATTATGTGAGTTCAAGTACATTTTTGTTCTGCTATGTGCAATTATCCCGAATGACATCTGAATATTCGAGGTGTGATATTATAAAAGATTTTTAAATTGTTTCTAAAGATTTTCAGCCAAGGTTATATTTTAGCCTACACATAATGTTTATGCCTTTTCTTTGATAAAATCTATGTATTTTGCCAAGAACAGTCGTTAGATAGAATAGCAACTTAGTGTATGTGAGATTCGACTGTTTAGGGTGAGGTTGGCGCCGTGAAACTGGTTTAAGCCCTCCAGTAAAATATTTTACTGGCCGTTTCAAAGCGGTACTTTTTGTGGATCTTTTATGCTTTTTTTCTTTCTTGCCTTTGTTATGCCTTTGTGCGCGTCTGTTTCTTTGTGCCTTGTGGTCACCTGCATGGAAAGGGCTGACCTCTTGGCTCTCGTTTGTGGTGTATAACTTTAAGTTTGTTACTCCCATTGGTATCCTGGGTCAGGTGTGGTACTGATTGTGTCGATTCCTGATCTTTGCACCCTTACTAACTTTTTTGATCTGTTGATCTTGCATAAATACAAGGAGATGAACTGCGTTAATTTTTCGTGAGATTAAAAGAGTTCAGTTTTTAAGGGATTAAATCTATAAGCCACTTTAGTGCCCACTCTGCTATCTTTACAAGGTCTGCATTAAGGAGTTCTGCTGCGACATTTAGATCCTCAAAATGATATATAGACTGTCTCATCTGCGTGATCCAATGACGTGAACTTTATCGTTTATAAAAGGAAGGAAGAGAAGATGATCAAGTATAGAGCCTTGAGGTATCCCACCTGTGATAAAATTTCAGGCATAACAACCCGTTGTTTTCTACCGGTTGGGTAATTCGTAAACCATGATAAAAGATTGCCAGATATACAGATACCAGCTAATTTTAACTTATGAATTAACCCAGCATGCCAAATACTGTCAAATGCTTTGCTTATATCGCAGAAAATATTCTTTAACTGCATCTAAAAATTGACAGAAAGTGTTATATAGATAAGATAGTTGATTAATTAAAGTCTCACCATCTAAACCCAGATTGAAAAGAAATAAGAATGTTGTTGTCGAGGAAGTGACTGTATACATATTTAAAAAAAATAAGTTGTTCAAAAGCCTTGTCCAGATTGCATAACAGAATTATGGATCTATAATTTGATATTTCAGATAGATCGACAACTTAATGCAATGGGCTGACATAGAACTGCATAAAAGAGTCTGGTACTGTACATGTACGAAGAGATTGGTTAAAGAAACCACATAGAGCTGGTGATATCTCCCTACTTAGTTCTCTTAATACACGGTTACTTATCACATCAGGCACGACAGCCTTACCAACTGGCAGGCTCAACTTCTTCCAAAGTAAGAACAATACTGCATAAGGGACTGTCAAAAGGGTAGCTTGAATATCAGGTACCTCAGCATTTCGTTTATAGAGCAAAGTTTGGTCTTAAAAGAAATCGTTTAATATATATTGCCTTTACACTCTCTTCTGTATAAGTTTGACCATTTGTTTCAAGAGGAGGGGCAGAAAATTTTAAATTGGGAGCTATCAAATATTTGTGCAATTTCCACCACTGTTTAAGTGATAGTGAATCCGATTTTAATTTATTAGCCATTTTTCATTTAAACGTTAGCTTGGATTCGTGTATCAGTTGAATTACCCTGCTGCGCAAATTTCTAGTGTACTGGAAGTTTGGTTTGTTTTTTCGCTTTTATAAGCTCTTTTGTGCTTTCAAATGTGTATTTGTATTAAAGCTGGTATCCATGGTGGATCTGACAGTATAATAGTAAGGTATACACATTTCAGTGATTTCCTGTAGATTGTCATGTAAATTTTCAAATTATGTGTTAATACTATAGTTTTGAAAATCGTTCCAGTCGGTAGCTAATGTATTGTATAATTACTATCGTCGTATTTCTACATGCGACATTTTATAGATAAACAATTTGGTTTACGAAATAGTAAGTGAGTATGGCCAGGAAATACCACAATCACAAACTGCAGACTAACCCATGGTACCGCGAGGAAGAGCCACACAACAGTTACGAGACACCAGGAAGACAAACCAAGCAAAGCAACCAACTCTCTCTTCCCCATCAAGATGATTGCAAAACTAGAAGGGACATAATGAAACCTACAACAAAACACAGATCATTTACAAAATCGCACAAAGGGAGTTACAATAACCAACAAGTCAACAACAGCCTTAGAACGGACAGCAGCCTAAGCCACCAGGGGGCTTAAATGCATTTGACTGGTACCAAATCTTCGCCCTAGCTTCTGCTGTTGTTGAAATACAAAAATTGTTCAGCTCAAAGTTGATAATTCCCGAAACAGGACCTTGGGGCAAAAAAAGGTCACCAACTCCACTAAGTATCAGATGTTTATTGTTATTATCAAGTAGCAAGTAGATGAGAGAAGATGACGATTCTGTAAAATGTGTTTATTCTTCTATAGATTATAGAGAGGGTTAATTGATTTTACGAGATGATTGGTCATTTCGCATATTCAAATTAAAATCACCTGTTATAATAATATCATTAACACCTTAGACAACAGCCAAGTTTATCGAATCTTCTTTTGCAGAAAACACACCAGCGTCTGTATTTGGTGGTCTGTAAAAGACCCCAATGAGTATGTGCTTATGTTTTAGATTTAATTCAATTCAGAGACTTTCAACACCTCTTAATTTTTAGCCATGACGTCGTGTATATAGTGGATATTGGTCTTAATGTTCCGGGATTCTATAAGAGACAATTGTAGAGACTTAAAATTTGGCACCAAACTCTGAACATTATAATGCACGACAGATAGGTGAGTTGAAAGTTTGGAAAAATTAAATGTAGAAGAGAAGAGGGTTAAGCTAGAAATACTTCTGGTTGACACTGTTGCAGGGCCAGGGTTGAGATGTATATCCCCAGCTTGCATCATAATGCAAAGTGTTTACATAACAGTTATTGATGTAAATAATAGAGAACTTGCAAATACCTCTGATACTGAAGCCTGAGTTGAAGAATACAATGAATTGTTCAAAGGCGTAGCTCCCATTACGTGGGTTAAGCACGTGCGTAATGAAAATTGTACACATTCAAGTAAGTTTACCTAATGTGAAAACCAGGCCTCGAGGTTATAAAACTTAAGTACACTCTCAGACTCAAAATAAAGCGCAATGAGTGGCTGCTTGCGGACTCAAGTTTTATAACCTCGGCGCAAGGGTTTTCCAAACATAAAGGACTGTTCTTAACGATTCGTTTTCTTTTAAGAGTCGTTCCCGTTAATGAAAAGGGACGCAAATAATTGAGATTAATGCCATTTAGAACTTCTCTTGTTGCTAGTCAAAAGTTGAAGAAGATGAACCATCATATTTTTACGCAGAGAGAAGCTTTGTTTTTAATATGATATCAGAATTGCCGATAGTCCATAAAATCCTGCTCATTAATTTCCATTCCCACGAAATACGCATATCAAAATACTATGCTAAATATAATATCCCCATCAAAAATGGAAGAATGGTCAAAATTACCTTGATGATTTTTTTATGTGATCCAGGCCAGCATTGCTATGAAACCCTATACTTTTGTGCTTTTTCAGGAGGGGAGGGGGTCCGGAACCCCTGTCGGCTCCCTCTGGATCCACGCATGAATAGGCAATCGTTGTGCTAAATATGAACACGCTCGGTCAAAAAATGAAAAAGGAATTCGCGTTAGGAGCAAAACCGGCTGTTAGGCTGACGGGATCAATTACAATATATCTGACCTTTTTCAAGAAGCGCTGATGCAATTAGCATTTTAAAGGCAATACTTGTTCATGAATATCCACAATAGTTTGTAAACGTAAATTAAATGGGTGTTTTGGTCATATGACACCCAGATAGTGGTCTTTTCATGCCTGCTGTACTGAGCACTTTTTAAATAAGAGATATAACACAAGTTTTATACAGTTTTGCATTAAATGTGTGTCATAGTGCTACCTTTTCAAGTCCTAGCTCTGACGGATATATACTGAACAAAAGTGAAAACGCTACACTTGAATTGTTTGCCATCTATATACAAATATATGCAAACACAGAATGCAAATAGAACTATATCTTAATGTTTAAATACTTGGTAATGCATAACAGTAAAAGTTTTACGGATGTTGTCACGAGGAAACACATTAAAGCCATTTAAATGTGACAGGGATCCAATTTTTCAGGTTGCAAATTTAAACAGAAATCTCACACAATTTAGGCCTTCAGAAATCCACTACCTACGAGATCCGACTGCACGAAATGGTAATCTAGACATGTGACAACCAGAAATGTGAAGGACTTATCTCAAGTGTGTTTAGATCGTTTAGAAAAGCAATCTTAAAAAGCGGGCTTTCCATCAAACTACCAAGTTTGAAGTTTTAACACTGAAATCTCCATATGACAATCAATGTGTTGTTGCATCTTAGTATGAGGACAATACTGGTCGAGAAATGATAGAAACGGACAGGCTGAGAGGTCTACCTGATTTGTCAAAAGAAAATGATCGAAAATCTTGATAAATCGAAGCTTACCAAACATTTTATATGCCCTATTTGTTTTTGTCAAAGGGAGATAATTTTCAAGTTTTTATAAATTTGATAAATTCGAAATTGATTTCTGAGCTTGTTTTAAGTGATTAAGCAGTTTTCTTGTGTTTTTATGCAACACAATTATGACCAATTTTTATAAGCATAACAATTTTAATTCCGCATGCTCAATAACAAAATTCAGTCGATAAAGCTTAAAACGCTCTATAAAGGAGCATAACTCAGACATCAAACGAGACAAATTTGTGAAGTTTCGACTATTCGCTTGTTGGATGACTGAGAAACATTATCAAACTTTAGTGAAATTTTTTTCGTCCACTACTTTCTCACAAAATATAGATAATTGTAGTGTAGCGTTTTCACTTTTATTCAGTATGTTTAGGCAATGATCAGTACCTGATTTCTTCTAGATATTTTCGAAAAAATCAATATTCAAAAGCTATACAAATATAAAAAATATATATCAACACGAGCTCCTCACTGAGAAATCGGTTTAAGCCAAATACTTTTTCGTTGTTTTTTCTACACCCGAAAAAATTAAATTCACACTTTTGGTGGCAGCTCAACTGTCACTGATTTTATAACAGTAACATAACATTTCACCTGCTTTTAAAGCCATGTTCTATTCAATTATATTGATAAGTAGAATATACTACATCACTAACAGGTTGAAATGTTGTAACGTTTATTACTGGAGAAATCTTAGCCATAAGTTGTTTTGGTAGGAAAGTATATGTAAGTTAACACCAAAAGTTGTGGCAGCTCAGCTGCCACAACTTTTGGTGTTAACTTACACCTACTTTTTTAGGTGTAGATTATTGGTCAGTTTTATACCTAATCAAAATATCGTGAGTTTCGCGCCACTATCGATATGCTTACTTCCCTTGGTAGAAGCTATGACATGCCTTTTCGTGAGCCTCGAATACATTTTTTATTACAATTGTCGGATTAAGTCAGGAGAAGAGTATATAGACTTCAAGCTAAAAAAGGTCCTGCTCCCCCCCCCTAGGGAATTTTGCAGACATATCCTATCTTGAAGAAAATTTCAAGCCGCATCTTTTAAGAGATGTTTGCACTCTGTGCTCCGGGGCGTTAGTCTCTGACAGCCTGTTACATATGTTACTGTAACAAACTAAGGAAAAAATCAAAATGAAAGTTTAAGCTACAGATAGAAGACATTAAACCATCTAATTATTCAAATTTCTTATGTAGTTTGCAAGCTGGATGCCTAAGCTACATAAAAGCAGCATTTCAAACAAAATTTCAGCCTTCAATGGTGTTATATGCGTTACATAGATTAAATTTCCCTTTGAAAGTTGAAATCATGACTAACATCATTCATTTTACAGACAATTTGTGCATTTTTACAAGTGTTTTTAATCTTAGTGTACTAAAATACTCATTTGACTAATAGAAAAAACAAAGTTTGCTTTTCTATCTCAAATACATTGTTTTATATGAGCTATTAAACAACCCTACCCCCAATTTTAAGTATCAAATTTTGGTATCTATTATTGAAGAAAAATGTATGAAAATATTTGACGCTCTTGGATATCTTACATTTTTGGCACTGTCTTGCTAATGTAATAAAGAATCATACATTTGCAAGTTTGACATCAGGATCAGAGCACTTATTAAAGTATGTAACGTATGTAACATGGCATAATGAATGAGCTAGGAAATTTTCTTGGAAGTAAGAGATGATATTTCAGAAAAATACCGTTTTTCACATGTTTTCCTATTAATCTCTAGCCTCTGGTGCCTTAGTCTTAGTAATTACAGTCATTGCTGATAACAAGCCTATGGAATTGTGTTACATATGTTATATATAACCTTTTTAATCACTTATTTCCTTATGCCTATAATATTAAAATATATAGACATATAGATAGAAAATAATAGTTCTCATTTAAATGACACAATTTAATAAATGTTCCTATTAAATAAAATTATTCAAAAACAATCTTTATTCAAGTCACCCTCACAATGTCTATAATTGTGTCTGCTCATGGCAAAATAATCACCCATTTCATCACAACCAGTAGAATCATGGCATTGTATTAGGACTGCAAACTGAGTACAAATCCTGTTCCTCTCCACCCCCTTGGGAAGTGTGCAGACATATCCTACCTTAAAGAACAATTCAAGCTGCATCAAATAAGAGATGTTTGCACTCCATTAACTTGGGGTTTAGCCTGTAATGGTATGATACGTATGTTACCATATCAATTTAAGAATAAATGAATTGAAAGTCTGAGAAACAGAAGACATAAAACTATCTATTTATTTGAATTATTCATGTAGTTTGCATGCTGAATACCTTTGATACATAAGAAAAGATTTTTTTAACAAATATACAGCTTCCTATGGTGTTATATGTGTTACATTAATTAAGATTACTTTTTAAAATTGGTAATTGTGACAAACATCACTAATAAGCATTTCGTGTGATCCTCCTCTTTTGCCATCAAAAAGACTTAATTTTCTTTGTATGTGTGGCCAGTGCCAGCGTCAAACAACTTGACTCAGCCAAACTTGAATCCTTAGCATTCTTCAAAAGCAGAAACAGCATGACAGTGTCATGGGATCAAACACCTGACTAAATATGGGTTCAATGCCATTTCACATATATGCATACAATGGAGTATGACTCTGGTATATATCTCTTCCTGTGAAGTGGCAAGAGCAATCTAACTGCAGCTGTATCTGCATCCGTGCTAGTCAAATGATAACTTTGCTCTGATTTTGCAAAATCTATGTCTCTACAGTGTACCTCTAAGAATACTTTAAGATTTCTGACATTGGTCAAACAGAAATTTGATAGGCTGCTTTTTTGCATCATTTGCCATGGAACCTATCCAGTCTTTTGGTGCTTAAGTCCTCAGGTCTTAGATCAATAGTATTTTGCTGCGCCCAAAGAACTTTATAAGTTTTCTTTAGTTACAATGTTGACTCTTGATAGTTTTGGCAGACTGTCTGAAGCAATTTCTGTTACACCTTGAAAGTTATCTGGTATAAGAGAAAGAATATGAAGTTGGACATTGCCATCAATTATGTTTGCAGTAGGTTGTTTTTTGATGTCAGTACATTGAAGCATGTCTTAAAATAATGTAAATACTATGATTTCTCAGTTTTTACAGCCATATCACTAGCTGTTGCATTCAAAAGAAGGAAAGTGGACTATAGGTAGAATGGGATAACCAGTAGTTCTATATTATGCTCTATGGAAGATTTTTACAGAGTAAACAAGTTGATAAGGTGCCTCATTTCATGATCCATTGAAAACACTGAAGTTGAAAACACTTGCCTCTGACTGTGTAATAAAAAAGGATGTCACGACAATGCCCTTGCTCATTTATTATGACGAGTTATATATGTTACATCCTTTAATAAGCGCTCTTATCTTAGAAACTTAGTGAATCATTGAATTGAAAGGGTCTATTTGCGCTCTGTTCATCCTGCATTTCATTGCTTTACCTGCTGTGATACATCTGGTTCGTTTATCTGAAGGGAAAGAGTTACCTCGGTTTCAGCACTTCAGAAGTACTAAGACTTCAAATAAGTTTTTGAATGCTTGGGGAAAGATAATGAGTGCAGAGACATTATTAGATGAAAATATGTGGGTTGCATGTATGGAAAGGCTACATTTATAAAAGTTAACCAGCTAAGATATGATTCTTTATCACAGAAATATCAAGGTACATCAGTCCAGGTACTCATTGCTCTTAATGGCATAGTTTTCCTCCTTGTAAAGCTTTAGTCTTTCTCCTACTTGCAGAGTATCACTTGAAACACATATTCAAAAAGCCAACTATTAGGAATTCATATCAGTTTCCGAATGTTCCAAGCCATAAATGGCAAAATTGGAAAGTTGATAATGGCTCATCAATTTTGAGTGGACTGGTGGTAAAATTGAATAACAGTAAATGATTGAAATATTGTGTGATGATTTTACTAGTTGCAAGGAGGCGTGTGATAATAATGATTACCACAGAAGCAGGCAACGACAAACGTTTAACATGAGTGTTAAATCGATGAGAAATAGTTTGGACCATTTCATTTATTGTATTTTCTTGTAAAAATGAAAAACTATCTTTTCTATTTGTGGCTCTATATTAGCATTATATGCACCGTATTAGGAAATGTGTCCAAAAGGTCATTGATAACATCTGTAAAAACAGACCATGGGCTTGATAATCAGAAATGAATATAATTTCTAGTGTTTTGGCACCAAAGACTTATAAGTACACATTAAGTGTCCTGATCTTAAACTTAATGACATCTTGCAGATATATGAGCAGGACAGACTAAGAAAATGAAAAATATCCACATGCTGTAATCACTTTCATGTGTTTTGCTTAAACGGTAATAACAAAATTCGCTTCTCTGTAAAACTGGGAGTAGGGCTGTGTATTAGCTCCTATAAGACAATATATTTAAGATAGAAAAGCAAACTTGGTTTTTCCTATTCATCAATTGAGTATATGTTTGTAAAATCTAATAAAACAGTTTGAAACCAAGTCATAGAAGTTGTTTAAATAAATGACGATAGCCACAATTATAGCTTTTAAATTATAATTAGTTTCATGTAACGCACATAACACCACAGTTAGCCGTATTTATGTTAAACAGCTTCCATATGTAGTAAAGACATCCAGTATAAAGACTATAAGAATGTCAATTTATTAGATAATTTTAATGTCTTCTTTTAGTAGCTCAAACATTCAAATTTCTTATTTTCAAATTGATATAGTAACATATGTAACAAGCTGTTACAGGCTAACGCCCCGACTTACAGAGTGCAAACATTTCTTATTAAATGCACCTTGAATGGTTACATAAGATGTAATTTGTCTGCAGAATTCCAAAGGGGATTAGGATGGAGCAGGCCCTTACTTAGCTTGATGTCAAAATACTGTTTGATGATTTTACTTTTCACGCTAACATATGTAACGCTCTCTGATCTTTAAAACTTGATGACAACTAGCAGATATATAAGTCTTTATCATAGGAGCCAGTTTAAAATCCCTAAACAATGAAAGATATCCAACAGCTGCAAGTTTTTTCACAATTTTAGCTCAAACTTTCAAACTACATTTCCTTTATTTGATATAGTAACGCATGTAACACGCTGTTTCAGACTAATGCCCCAACATGGAGAGTGCAAACATCCCTTATTCGATGCAGCTTGAGTTGTACTATAAGAAGGAATATGTCTGCAAAATTCCCTCGAGGAGATTAAAACATTTTTAGGCATATCTTACGTAAAGACTATGAGCTTGCCCATTTATTACATCAGGTAACATATGTTACAGCCTCTGATATTAAAAATTTTGCAACAAACTTGCAGATTTATGAGTCTTTTCATATAAGCAAATAAATCCCAAACAATGAAACACATTCATCAACTGCAAATATTTTTTAACTATTTTTACTTTAGTTTTAATACCAAATATTTCACCTGAAAACTGGGTAGGGGTAGGGTTGTTTAATTGCTTATTCCAGAAAAAATATTCAAGCTAGGGAAACAAACTTTAATTTTTCTGTTAGCCAATTGCATAAGCTAGTCAGACATGGTTAAATACATTTTGCAAAACACACAGAGAGATTGTGAATGTAAATGATATCAGCTACACTTGCAAATTTTAATGGGTTATCTGACTTATGTAACGCATATGACACCTTAGGAAGCGGCAATTTTGTTCAAATGGCTGTCATATGTAGTTAAGATATCCAGTATGCAGACTATATGAATGATTTTTAAAAATAAATATTTTAATGTCTTTAATTTGTAGCCCAAACTTTCAATTTACTTTTTCTTAGTTTGATTAAGTAACATATGTTACAGGCTCTTACAGACTAACGCCCCGGAGCACAGAGTGCAAACATCTCTTAAAAGACTCGGCTTTCAATTCTCTACAAGATAGGATATGTCTGCAAAATTCCCTAGGGGGGGGGAGCAAACCCATTCTCAGCCATCCGTCTAATAACACATCGTGTGTACTGCTCAAAATATGATAAAGGTCAATTTATCCTGTATGCCTTTTATACTACAGTATGGTTCAGAATTGCTTTAAGGGGATATATCTTTCAAAAGCTCTTACTTGTCTGATTTTCTTTTATCAAGGAGACGGATACATTTCGCCACATTGTTGTATGAACAATTTATACATCTCACATAGATCACTTTACGCCCCAACATACAGCTTTTGAACACTCAGCAGCATGGTTATAAGTCTTTTTAGGGTCACTTCTTGGTTTGATACCGTTTGCAATATTGTGAAACGCTGGGTGAACTTTAGAAAAAAACAGTTGCATTAACATGAACTACAATTATCCGACCAATATTTAGAAGTATTTTCGCCCAAATGTGCAAATTTCTGGAAGAAAAAAATATTTACAATTTTTGCTTATGAACATTTCAAGGTCAAAATGAAAAATTGTAAATAATACCAGAAATTCATGTAATCAAGTATTGTGATATGGTATATGAAAGATCCGGTAAAACCCTATTTTGGTATATTAAGAATTCAGGTGAAATTTTAGATAAACTTAAAGCTAGAGATTTCAATGCGACCAGTTTGTCTACTTATGATTTTTCTACTCTTTACACTACTTTACCTCATAATTTAATTAAAGATAAACTGATTGATCTTATTGAAAGAACCTTCCAGAGAGAAGGCTCTCCTTACCTTGCATGTCATGACAGAAATGCATTTTTTTTCTTCAGAAAACCCTAAAAAAATAGCATGCATAGTCATGTCAAAATGTATGCGATGTGCTGACCTTTTTGTTGGACAACATTTTTATTCGATTTGGCACCAATCTGTAAAGACAAGTAGTTGGGATTCCTATGGGCTCTAATTGTGCTCCCCTGGTTGCAGATTTATTCCTGTTTTGTGAGGGACTTTATGGTGTCTCTTTCTGATGTTAAGCAGGCTGATGTTATTGATGCGTTTAACACTATATCCAGATATTTGGATATATTTGGACCTCATTTGCATATTAAGGGAGCTAATAATGTCGGAAAGAGGTTGCCTTACTCAATAAGGCTGGATACTTCTTGCTTTGTTGGCTACTTTTTCTAACACAAGAATCTTTTCGTGAGAACGTCTGCCCCTCCGCCCGTAAACTTATTCTTTAAACGATATCTCCTTCTGAACCACTAATCCAGATTTGAATTTTTTACATGAATGTTCCTCATAATGTCATCTACAGAAATTGCACAAACCGTTCTGCTCCGCCAAGCGAAATGGCCGCCAGAGCTAAAAGTAACGGTAAAATATAAAAGTATTTAAGAACAAATTTAAACGACATATCGTTCTGAAACGGAAAGGGTGGTTCGCATTTCAAAACTGAGACATACGTCGTATTTGAATTAAATTTGACATTGGGCGTTTACTCTAAGGTCACTTGTTGTCATGTACATGTCGTACCAAAAACAATCATTATGCTAAAGATTACTATCCTCCCTCAAAAATGAAAGAATGGTCAAAATGACCTTGATCTTTGACTTCCATGGATAAACTTTGCTGTAATATAGACACATTACCTGTACCATGCGTGGATCCAGAAAGTTTTATAAGAGGGAGTCCACCTCTGACAACGTTTTTTTTTTTCAATTGATGAGGGAAGAAAGGATCAAAATACCACTATAAGCAGGCCATCATCGGTCCGCCAGCGAAACGCCATTGGAATGGCGTTTCGCTGGCGTGCCGATGACGGCCCGACATAAATACTGGCTTGTTAGCTTTGTGATTTGTTATGTGATCAGGACCAGTTTTGCTAAGAAACCCTACATTTTTGTGATTTTTCAGGGGGTCCAGACGCCCCCCCCCCCTTTCTGGATTCGCGCATGAATAGGCAATCATTGTGCCAGATATGAACACGCTCGGTCAAAAAATGAAATATCTAGAGTATTTCGCGTTACGAGCAAAACCGACTGTAAGGCTGATGGTATCGATAACTATATATCAGAGGGTTTTTTTCAAAAAGCGCTGATGCATTTAGCATTTTAAAGGCAATATCTGTTCATGAATATCCACAATGGAACGTAAACGTAAATTCAAAAGGTGTTTTGGTCATATGAAACCCAAATAGTTTTTCCATTGCCTACAATGAAAATGGTATTTTCATGTCTGCTGTACTGAGCCCTTTTTGAATAAGAGATATATACACATTTACTAAACAGTTTGGCATTAAATGCGTGTCATAGTGCTACTTTTCAAGTCCTATCTCTGACGGGTATATACTGAACAAAAGTGAAAACGCTACACTTGAATTGTTTGTCAGCTATATGCAAAACTATGCAAACCAAAAATGCGAATGAAAGTGAATACTGGGTAATGCATAACAGTAAAAGTTTTACGGGTGTTGTCACGAGGAAACACGTGAAAGCCATTTAAATGTGACAGAGGTGGATTTTTCAGGTTGCAAATTTGAACAGAAATCTCACAAAGTTTAGGTCTTCTGCAAACCACTACCTACGACATCCGACTGCACGAAACGGTAGTCTAGACATGTGACAACCAGAAATGTGAAGGCCTTATCTCAAGTGTGTTTAGAACGTTTAGAAAAGCAATCTTAAAAAGCGGGCTGTCCATCAGATTACCAATTTTTGAAATTTTAACACTGAAATATCCATAGGAAAATCAATCTGTTGTTGCATCTTAGTATGAGGACACTACTAGTCGAGAAATGGTAGAAACAATGTGCTGAGAGGTCTACCTGATTTGGAAAAAGAAATTGATCGAAAGTCGTGATAAATTGAAGATTACCAAACATTTAATATTCTCTTTTTGTTTTTTGTCAAAGGGAGAAAATTTTCAATTTTTTACAAATTTGATATATTCGAAATTGATTTCTGAGCTTGTTTCAAGTGATTAAACAGTTTTCTTGTGTTTTTATGCAACACAATTATGACCAATTTTGATAAGCATAACAATTTTAATTTCGCATGCGCAATAACACAATTCAGTGAATGAAGCTTAAAACGCTTAAAGGAGCATAACTCAGGCATCAAACGAGACAAATTGGTGGAGTTTCGACGAATCGTTTGCTGGATGTCTGGAAAAACAGTATTAAGCTTTAGTAATACTTTTTGTCCAATACTTTCTCACAAAATATAGATAATTGTAGTGTAGCGTTTTCACTTTTGTTCAGTATATTTAGGCAATGATCAGTGGTAAAGGTGACCTTCCGAAATAGCAGCTAGATATTTTCGTAAAAATCAATATTCAAAAGCTATACAAATATAAAAAATATATCAACACGAGCCCCTCAGTGAGAAATCGGTTTACGCCAAATACCTGCATCATTATCTTTTCTACACCGAAAAAAAATGAAATTTACACCAAATTTGGTCGCAGCTCAACTGTCACTGATTTTATAACAGTAACTGTAACATTTCACCTGCTTTTAAAGCCATGTTCTATTTACTACTAAGCCATGTTCTATATACTACATCACTAACAGGTAGAAATGTTTTAACGTTTATTACTGGAGAAATCTTAGCCATAGGTTGTTTTGGTAGGAAAGTATATGTAAGTTAACACCAAAAGTTGTGGCAGCTCAGCTGCCACAACTTTTGGTGTTAACTTACACCTACTTTTAAAGGTGTAGATTCTTGGTCAGTTTTATTACTAATCAAAATATCGTGAGTTTCGGGCCACTATCGATATGCTTACTTCACTTGGTAGAAGCTATGACATGCTTTTTCGTGAGCCTCGAATACATGTTTTATTACAATTGTCGGATATAGTCAGGAGAAGAGTATAACACATCGTATGTACTGCTCAAAATATGATAAAGGTCAATTTATCCTGTATGCCATTTATACTACAGTATGGTTTAGGAATGCTTTAAGGGGATATATCTTTCAAAAGCTCTTATTGTGTGAATTTTTTATCAAGGAGACGGATACATTTCGCCACATTGTTGTATGAACAATTTATACATCTCATATAGATCACTTTACGCCCCAACATACAGCTTTTGAACACTCAGCAGCATGGTTATCTGTCTTTTTAGGGTCACTTCCTGGTTTGATACCGTATGCAATATTGTGAAACGCTGAGTGAACTTTAGAAAAGACAGTTGCATGAACATGAACTACAATTATCGGACCAGTATTTAGTAGTATTTTCGCCCAAATGAACAAATTTCTGAAAGAAAAAAATATTTACAATTTTTGCTTATGAACAATTCAAGGTCAAAATGAAAAATTGTAAATAATACCAGAAATTCATGTAATCAAGTATTATGATAAGGTATATGACAGATCCGGTAAAACCCTTTTTTGGTCTATTAAAAATTCAGGTGAAATTTAAGATAAACTTAAAGCTAGAGATTTCAATGCGACCAGTTTGTATACTTATAATTTTCTACTCTTTACACTACTTTACCTCATGATTTAATTAAAGATAAACTGATTGATCTTATTGAAAGAACCTCCCAGAGAGAAGGCTATCCTTACCTTGCATGTAATGACAGAAATGCATTGTTTACTTCAGAAAACCCTAAAAAATAGCATGCATGGTCATGTCAAAATGTATGTGATGCGCTGACCTTTTTGTTGGACAACATTTTTATTCGATTTGGCACCAATCTGTATAGACAAGTAGTTGGGATTCCTATGGGCTCTAATTGTGCTCCCCTGGTTGCAGATTTATTCCTGTTTTGTGAGGGACTTTATGATGTCTCTTTCTGATGATAAGCAGGCTGGTGTTATTGATGCGTTTAACACTATATCCAGATATTTAGACGATATTTGAAACATAAATAATGTTTATTTTGACAATATGGTAAGTCAAATATACCCTTCAGAGCTCAAACTGAATAAAGCCAATACCTCTGATACCGAAGTTAGTAAGGGTGCAAAGATCAGGAATCGATACAATCAAGTACCACACCTGACCCAGGATACCAATGGGAAAGTGACAAACTCACAGCAGACACCACAAACGAGAGCCAAGAGGTCAGCCCTTTCCCAGCAGGTGACCACAAAGCACATATAAACAGACGCGCACAAAGACACAGCAAACACAAGACAGATCAAAAACATAAAAGATCAACAAAATTAGTACCGCCTTGGAACGGTCAGTAAAATATCTTACTGGAAGGCTTAAACCAGTTAAACGGCGCCAACCTCACCCTTAATTCAGATGTGGATCAAGACACATAGATATATGGTTTGCATGAAAGACCCCTAACTTATCAATGCATCATCACCTAAAACATATAAATCAAGATATAACATGGAGATAAAGCAAAGATAAGGACTCAACAGTAAATTAAACTGAATACCAGAGCAGGTAAACCCGGGTGGGCCGGACAAACAGCCAAAGCATCAGGCCCATACCATCTCATCAATAGATAAGTCTTTAAGTCCGAACCATCATAGAGTCTGAAGTCCGACCCACGGGCGTGCAATTTAAGAGGAAAGCAAAGTTGCCAACCGTGATTGGGTTTACTACCAAGCATGCAGCCTGTTGCAATACATTAATGTTATAGCCAATCTTTTTATAATGTGAAATTATTTTAATGAACTGCGCTGAAAAATTATTAGAACCAATAATCTTCTTCAATTTATACACCAAGTCACCATAGAAATCAGGTTTCGAAAGTCCTTGGCGCAAGAGAGATTTAAGTCCAACTTGGAATTTTTGAAATCAAATCATAGTATCTTCCATAAAATTTTGAAAAAGTTTTGCAAAGTTTATGATACCAATAGCCTTGTTTAAGAAGTTTCTGAGTTAACAATTTATTGCAAGTGTTGAAGTCAGCAACATAGCTAGATGCTTTAGCAAAACGAACGAGTTGAGAGATATAGACTACATAGGATGTTGAACGAGGAACATCACCATCTAAAAATGGGAAATTGACAATTTCAAAATCAAAGTCGTCACGTTTATCATAAATTTTGGTAGCAACAATATCATTAGAAATTGACAAATGCAAGTTTAAAAATGCGGCTTCAGAGTCATTGGCTTTATTCAGTTTGAGCTCTGAAGGGTAAATTTGACTTATATCATAAACTTCGCAAAACATTTTCAAAATTTTATAGACGATACTTTGATTTGATTTCTAAATTCCAAGTTGGACTTAAATCTCTCTTGCGCCAAGGACTTTCGGAACCTGATTTCTATGGTGACTTGGTGTATAAGTTGAAGAAGATTGTTGGCTCTAATAATTTTTCAGCGCAGTTCATTAAAATAATTTCCCATTATAAAAAGATTGGCTATAACATTAATGTATTGCAACAGACTGCATGCTTGGTAGTCAACCCAATCACAGTTGGCAAATTTGCTTTCCTCTTTAATTGCACGCCGGTGGGTCGGACTTCAGACTCTTTGATGGTTCAGACTTAAAGACTTATCTATTGATGAGATGGTAGGGGCCTGATGCTTTGGCTGTTTGTCGGGCCCACCGGGGTTTACCTGTTGGATTTCTTTTGCTCCGGTATTCAGTTTAATTTACTGTTGAGTACTTATCCTTGCTTTATCTCCTTGTTGTATCTTGATTTATATGTTTTGGGAGATGATGCATTGATAAGTTAGGGGTCTTTCATGAAAACCAAATATCTATGTGTCTTGATCCACATCTGAATTAAGGGTGAGGTTGGCGCCGTTAAACCGGTTTAAGCCCTCCAGTAAAATATTTTACTGACCGTTCCAAGGCGGTACTTCTTTTATGGATCTTTTATGTTTTTGTTCTGTCTTGTGTTTGCTATGTTTTGTGCGCGTCTGTTTATATGTGCTTCGTGGTCACCTGCTGGGAAAGGGCTGACCTCTTGGCTCTCGTTTGTGGTGTCTTCTGTGAGTTTGTCACTTTCCCATTGGTATCCTGGGTCAGGTGTGGTACTTGATTGTATCGATTCCTGATCTTTGCAACCTTACTTACTTTAACTATATTGTCAAAATAAACATTATTAATATTCAAAATATCGTCCAAATATCTGAAAGTAGTGTTAAACGCATCAATAACATCAGCCTGCTTATCATCAGAAAGAGACATCATAAAGTCCCTCTCATAACAAAACAGGAATAAATCTCCAACCAGGGGAGCACAATTAGTGCCCATAGGAATCCTAACTACTTGTCTGTAGAGCTTGGTGCCAAATCGAATAAAAATGTTGTCCAACAAAAAGGTCAGCGCATCACATACATTTTGACACGACCATGCATGCTTTTTTTTAGGGTTTTCTGAAATAAAAATGCATTTCTGTCATTACATGCAAAGTAAGGAGAGCCTTCTCTCTGGAAGGTTCTTTCAATAAGATCAATAAGTTTATCTTTAATTAAATTAAGAGGTAAAGTAGTATAAAGAGAAGGAAAAATCATAAGTAGACAAACTGGTCGCATTTAAATCTCTAGCTTTAAGTTTATCTCAAATTTCACCTGATTTTTTAATAGACCAAAATAGGTTTTTACCGGATCTCTCAGTCGCATTTTTAGACTTGCATTTGTCAATTTCTAATGATGTTGTTTCTACCAAAACTTATGATATCGTGAGGACTTTGATTTTAAAATTGTCAATTTCCCATTTTTAGATGGTGATGTTCCTCGATCAACATCCTATGTAGTCTATATCTCTCAACTCGTTCGTTTTGCTAAAGCATCTAGCTATGTTGCTGACTTCAACACTCGCAATAAATTGTTAACTCAGAAACTTCTTAAACAAGGCTATCGGTATCATAAACTTCGCAAAACCTTTTCTTAATTTTATAGACAATACTATGATTTAATTTCTAAGTTCCAAGCTGGACTTAAAACTCTCGTTCACCAAGGTACCTGCTTTCTATGGTGACTTGGTGTTTAATTGAAGAAGATTGTTGGCTCTAATAATTTTTCAGCGCAGTTCATTAAAATAATTTCACATTATAAAAAGATTGGCCCATAACATTAATGTATTGCAACAGACTGCAGGCTTGGTGGTCAACCCAATCACGGTTGGCAACTTTGCTTTTCTCTTTAATTGCATGTCGGTGGGTCGGACTTCAGACTCTAGATGGTTCGGACTTAAAGACTTTCTATTGATAAGATGGTAGGGGCCTGATGCTTGGCTGTTTGTCAGGCCCACCGGGGTTTACCTGTTGGATTTCTTTTGCTCCGATATTCAGTTTTATTACTGTTGAGTCCTTATCTTTGCTTATCTCTTTGTTATATCTTGATTTATATGTTTTGGGAGATGATGCACTGATAAGTTAGGGATCTTTCATGCAAACCAAATATCTATGTGTCTTGGTCTACATCTGTATTAAGGCTGAGGTTGGCGCCGTTAAACGGGTTTAAGCCCTTCAGTAAGATATTTAACTGACTGTTCCAAGGCGATACTTCTGTTGTGGATCTTTTATGGGGTTTTTTTCTGTCTTGTTTGCTATGTCTTTGTGCGCTTCTGTTTGTGTGTGCTTTTTAATCACCTGCTGGGAAGGGGCTGACCTCTTGGCTCTCGTTTGGTGTTTCTGGCTGTGGGTTGGTCGCTTTCCCGTTGGTGTCCTGGGTCGGGTGTGGTGCTCGGTTGTGTTTATTCCTAATATTTGCACCCTTACTTACTTTGAATACTTTTATAATAAAAGCCACATACACGAATTGCTCAAACATCGTGTTCCCAAGCAAGTTCTCTTAATATTTATTAACTGCAAACTTGGGTCAACGCCTCCACATCAAACAGAAGGAAAATCACCTTGCAAGCTATACAAAATATTTTTTTGAATCAAGAAAAACCTTAAGTCTTTCCACAACTCTAATCAATTTCCAAAACTCACAATCAATGTATTCAATGCAATCATTTCAAGACTCTAACAACCTGAATTTTGGTCTGACAGAAATAAAAAACAAATCATTGTTGTGAATATTATCCATTAAAAATCCATCTTCTCAACAAAAGAAAAACACCAAATAAAGAAAAGCATTTATCTATATATTTATAAATTCCAGAAAATCCTCAGAAATCCATCAGCCAATGAAGCAGTGTGAATATCAGAATCTCTCATGGGTCAGGGAAACACAAAACACCCTTACAGCCCTAAATTCATCCACATATGGACCACAGTCTGATCCACAATGAAGACCACATAGAAACGATAAAATGATATTACTGAAAATTTTCTTGCTACATTATTTACATACTGAAACACCTTATTATTTACAAAACCATTTGATTCTGATAAAAAAAACATGATGCAAGCTCTTCCAAAATGACAATGTCTTCATCATCATCCAGATACGTACCAAATGGTAACACACATACAATCAAAAGGGGATAAGGGCAACACTCTTCTATTACCACCCCAAACGTCAAATACAATATGACAACGCCCGGACCATGACCGACGACATTCTCAATCCACAGAACCAACATCATATTTTACATTCATAAAGCCTTCAACATTTTCAGAAACCTTTCAAAATTAGCTTGTCTTTAAAAAGAAAAAAAAACATAACTTTATATTCTCTCGAATAAATTTTAAACATGAATTAAAAATGTAGCCATAAGAACAAAAAATCATAATATAGAAAGAAAACCCAATCAATTCCAATTTAATAAACATAAGCGAAATTCTGCTTATCTGTCAACGTCGTCATCATTATTCAGATACGTACCACATGGTACCACAAATAATAAAAAGAAGAGGAGAAGAATAACTCTTCTATAAAACACCACACACGTCATCTCAATATGACCAAACATCTGAATTATGTCTGAAGACATTCCTATTCCATAGAAATACTATTATTTTAAAGCTCTTAAAAATAATTCAGCCTAGTCCATAACCATAAAATTATAATCCTCACCTATCAATTTTTAATTTAAATAAAAAACACTGAAATAAATAATAAACAACAAAAAGAAAAAGTTTTTTGAATTATCACTAAAATCGATAAGCAAATGTTTGTCTAAAGCGATAAGCCAACAGATTGCCAAGTACCCAATCTATGAAACACTTTGAATTATAATCAAAACATTGCACAGACTGTGAGATAGTCTGAGTAGTCTCAATGATAAATGATTTCAAATATGGAAAGCTGAATGTTACTTAAATAAGAATAAAATGACAAGTCCTACCATGTCAAGAGAAATCCACCAATCCCTAGTTAACTATTTCTTCAATCACAATCTGTTCACAAACTGTTACCTTCTTCTCTGTTCTTCTCACTGTGTACACGAAAACATAAACGATATCCTAGTCTAGTAGGCACCAAAAACGTCCCAGATGTAACGTAGTCGATTCTACTCTTCTAAGTTCGCGTTGTGTTTTCAAAGTCTCTTTAGAATTTCATAGTCTCATAAAGTTCAACAACAGCTTTCACAATTTTATTATTTTATTAAATCTTCTTAAGTCAAACTAAAACACTTCTAGAAACTAACTATAGCCCAAATTTCTGAAATCTCCCCAAGTCTGATACTCTGATACTGGGTTTCATCTTCTATACCATAAGATCATGTGATAGAAGCGGACCACAGCGCCACCTAATGACATCATCACTAACCAATAATATTTCAAGTTTACTATAAAGCGCCCTTTACATAGGCAAGCTTCCATTTATATCAACCAATCAGAAGATACAAAAGGGACTCATAGTGACACCAGTTGCGCAATCTCCCAAAGGTCATATGACTAAATGCATTGTGCAATCCACCCAATCAATACCAGAATTGACATGATCTATTTATTGGGCTAACGTAATTTTACTAAACTAAGTAACATCCGCCAATACGACCTTTCGAAAGTGTTAAAAATTGACAGGTGATAAATATGACCTTTAAGAAACAGTAACAAACTGGTGTCAGAATTCCCTATAAAACATATCAATCACAGATGTCAGTACTGCACCTGGCCAGAACACCTGTGTCTTATCTAAACCATGCATTCACACATATTGTAAATCCCCACAGACAATTCATAATTATTGTGAACCCTCTCAGATGAAACCAGCAGCTATTTTATATACACCAATGAGGCCAAAGGTATCCATCTCCTTGATAAAATAGAATTTTTGTTCATACAGCAAAAAAACGTCATGCAAGTAAGAGCTTTTGATAGATATATCACCTTAATGACTACAGTAAAACTGTTGTTAATAATGAAACTTGTAAGATTATAGCCTTGACCCTTATCATATTTTGCGCAGTACTGCCAAAATTTAATGTGTGCTTCTTTTTTTAAATATTAAAAACTGTCCAAAAATATCCTACAGCTGGTTGATTAGGCTCTACAATGCATCCAACATATTGTAAATTCGGAAATTTTCGAGAGAATTTTATTTTCGCGAAAGGCGTTGGAAAGCCATATTTGCGACGCTAACAATTCACGACTCTAAGGCACGATTTACCTATATACATCAGTAAACGACAGAGTATTCTCGCCATTTCGCGTGGAGCAGTCCGATCTGGGTTCGACTTGTTCGAGGAACCAACCACTACAGTGCATCAGCAGATGAAATTACACACAACATTTATCTTGAATAGGGGGAAAGGTTTAAATACATTCGAGGGAAACCTGATCACGATTATAACTTGGCCCTTATCCCGCCAATAACTTTTTGTCCTGAAAATGTCGTCTGCCTTTTTACTCTGAAATACATTCTCGCTAGATTTTATTACGGAAGCAAACGCTAGGTACCCTGATCAGACTGCTCCCATGGAGCAGTCTGATCTTGGTCCATATTGTTTGCAATATAGGCTACCAAGAAACATAAGCAGACAAAAGGTCGTGCGTGACTGACGGAATATAGGTTAACGTGAATTAATTGTTCGGCTATACCTTTATTAAGACGAACAATAATAAAAGTAAAACCAATCAAAATTGCGTTAGGCCATAGAGCTGCCACATCGTCTCAAATTTCAGTTAATATTTGAATAGTCTAGTCAAAGCATGTCTTAATCGGCGCTTTAGAGGTTTAACGGTAAAGATAGCTTTTGTGTATCTGGCGGTTATGTTCCAGACTCACAGAAAAGATGCCAGCTAAACGTGTGTTAGTTTGGGGTATTTTTGTTTCACTGACATTTCTTACAGTTTTGCTTTATTTCTGGAATAATGTACCATTTAGAAGGTGAGCTTCTTTTTATTAGTTTCGAGTTTTATAAGTTGCAAACATCTAACATTCGTTCCACCAACTAATAGTAGGAACTTATGCAGCCTAAACATATAGTTCTTGCATTAACCAATTTATGGAATTTCCCACCGTTATCGATTGGACGAATCCATTTCGGATTTAAGGTTTGTTGGGTAGTAAGTTTCAATCTTATTAGAATTTAAAAAGTACATTCTGCAATAAAACAGAGCATAACCGGATCAGACGCCGCGTTCTGCGGCGTCTGATCTGGTTATGCACTGTTTGCTGATGTCCCATAAAAGGACGCTAGGCTACAGTACCTGTGTATTATATACGCGTATGCGTCGTGCATGAACTCGTATTTCAACGTTAAGTTTATTGTGTGTACGTCCGTATATGTAGATGTCTGAATGCATTCATGCATATTTAAAGTTAAGTTTATATATGCAATACGCATACTGGAGAGATGGCACTTACACTTCATATGAACGCTTCGAGTGAAAAGTAAAGTCCTCTGAACGGATCCAGAAATTCCATCAAGGTGGGGGAGGGGGTCCCTGACAAGGTTCTTTTTGTGTTTTTAGCCATCAACGTATTAATGAGCCAGTGCATGTGATTTCCAACAATGTGGCATTTTGACATGTGTAGACTCGGACGAGCCTCTGCAGCCTCCTTTTAAGCTTAGAAACTCAAAATTATGTTCAGTCAGTAGCTTAACAATCATAGAAAACTCAAGCAACAAGCAAAGGCTCTGATCAGACTGCGCGTATGCGCAGGCTGATCTGAGGCTTTGCTGGTCTACCACATTGTTGGAAATCTCATGCACTGGCTCACATTTTAGTAGAGGGTCGTTCGAACGCAATCGTAAAGCTATTAGGCTCCGAGTGAGGTTCGTGTCAGTATTTCGAAGGAAACCTATAGGCACTTGTGATTTTCCATGGGTTGGAGGTCCGGATCCCCCGTCCACCTCTGCGCTGGATCCGCCCATGAGATTCGCCCCCGTTAACCCACCCGTACTCCTTCATATCACACAAGGGGTGCAGCGTACTCTGGCGGTTCCATTGTGCAGCTAATTGAAACCACCATATACCTTTAAGAAATTGACTAATGAAACAATCTCATTCTTAAGCGTATTGGTAAATTGAATCTGGACTTCTACAGCACGATTATATAGCCATATTATGGATACCAGCGACCGAGCATTTTTTTTTCATTGTATTTGAATTGTAGAAAAGTTGCAATTTTTGCTGGAAACTTGAAACCTCTTTCTTATTAACACATTTATTTTCTAAAATATTCACCATTTTTATCTTAAGAGGTTACCTTATAAATTTTGTTTTTCTAGAATGGTATAAATCAACAAACCGCGTTGCTCCCGCTATATCAGAGCTTTATCTCCACTTTATCATTTTCGTCAGTTCATAGAGGATTTCACACTCTATCTCTGAACATTCATGTTTTGTGATATTAGCCAGCACGCAGACGTATTTAGAATCCTCTTGTTTTGTTACATGTAGCATGCTGTAAATTCTTAGAAGGTTTCACCAAAGTTATTTTAGCTCAGCTCAAGATGATCTTTTGTGATCCTCTGATGTCCGTCGTGCAAAACTAATGTCTCCCAGGCATAAGGGAATACATTTTGCAAAGTTTTGAAGAAGTAGAACAATGGAAAATAAACGAAATTACGTGTAAGAAGTTTACTTTCCACCAAAACGCGCGTACCAAGACAAAGTAAACATGACTTTCGGTTATCGTAACGGACTGTGTGCTACGGTTAAAAAACGGCGGTTGATTTATTAAGGTTGTTAATCATTGTTTTCCAAAATACCTGCTGATGTCGTTAGCTTTCTGATAATCATAAAATGGCGCCTGTAACGTTCAAGCATAATTAGTTTTAATTAGGTCATACTTACGACATTATGCCACTGGACATGTAAGGAACGAAGAGAAAAATATTGTAACCATGTGACAAAATATCAATGCTCAATCGAAAATTGTAGGTGGGCTTCCTTTATATTATACCACGAATTCTGGAGCTGACACGAAAACTGGTTCATCGACTATATTATTATTATTATTATCATTATTATTATTATTATTATTATCATTATTATTATTATTATTATTATTATAATTATTATTATTACATTAAAACCTTTGTAAAACGGCCACTCAAAAATAGACAAAACTAAGGTCTAAATTACAATTGGTAGCTGAATGAAGGTCGAAAGTATTGCAGAATGCATTCTGCAATACTTTAGACCTGCAGTAAGCGATACCTGGTCTTGAAAAACAATCTTAGTCTTCTTTTGCGTGGTTGCTTTAGACTTCGAGCTAAAAAAGGTCCTGCACCCCCCCCCCCCCCCCCCCCCCCTAGGAAATTTTGCAGACATATCCTATCTTGAAGAAAATTTCAAGCCGCATCTTTTAAGAGATGTTTGCACTCTGTGCTCCGGGGCGTTAGTCTCTGACAGCCTGTTACATATGTTACTGTAACAAACTAAGGAAAAAAATCAAAATGAAAGTTTGAGCTACAGAAAGAAGACATTAAACCATCTAATTATTCAAATTCCTTATGTAGTTTGCAAGCTGGATGCCTAAGCTACATAAAAGCAGCATTTAAACAAAATTACAGCCTTCAATGGTGTTATATGCGTTACATAGATTAAATTTCCCTTTGAAAGTTGAAATCATGACTAACATCATTCATTTTACAGACGATTTGTGCATTTTTACAAGTGTTTTTAATCTTAGTTTACTAAAATCCTCATTTGACTAATAGAAATACCAAAGTTTGCTTTTCTATCTCAAATACATTGTTTTATATGAGCTATTAAACAACCTTACCCCCAATTTTAAGTGTCCAATTTTGGTATCTATTATTGAACAAAAATATATGAAAATATTTGACGCTCGTGGATATCTTACATTTTTGGCACTGTCTTGCTAATGCAATAAAGAATCATACATTTGCAAGTTTGACATCAGGATCAGAGCACTTACTAAAGTATGTAACGTATGTTACATGGCATAATGAATTAGCTAGGAAATTTTCGTGGAAGTAAGAGATGATATTTCAGAAAAATACCGTTTTTCACATGTTTTTCTATTAATCTCTAGCCTCTGGTGCCTTAGTCTTAGTAATTACAGTCATTGCTGATAACAAGCCCATGGAATTGTGTTACCTATGCTTTATATAACCTTTTTAATCACATATTTCATAATGCCTATAATATTAAAATATATAGATATTAAAATATATAGACATATAGATAGAAAATAATAGTTCTCATTTAAATGACACAATTTAATAAATATTCCTATTACGGTAAATAAAATTATTAAAAAACAATCTTTATTCAAGTCACCCTCACAATGTCTATCATTGTGTCTGCTTCTTTGGCAAAATAATCACCCATTTCATCACAGCCAGTAGAATCATGGCATTGTATAATTTGTATTAGGACTGCAAAATGAGTACAATCCTGTTCTTCTCCACCCCTTTTGGAATTGTGCAGACATATCCTACCTTAAAGAAAAATTCAAGCTGCATCAAATAAGAGATGTTTGCACTCTATTAACTAGGGGTTTAGCCTGTAATGGTATGATATGTATGTTACCATATCAATTTAAGAATAAATGAATTGAAAGTCTGAGAAACAGAGAGAAGACATAAAACTATCTATTTATTTGAATTATTCATGTAGTTTGCATGCTGAATACCTTTGATACATAAAAAATATTTTTTAACAAATATACAGCTTCCTATGGTGTTATATGTGTTACATTAATTAAGATTACTTTTTAAAATTGGTAATTGTGACAAACATCATTTATAAGCATTTCATGTGATCCTCCCCTTTTGCCATCAAAAGACTTAATTTTCTTTGTATGTGTGGCCAGTGCCAGCGTCAAACAACTTGACTCAGCCAAACTTGAATCCTTAGCATTCTTCAAAAGCAGAAACAGCATGTCAGTGTCATGGGATCAAACACCTGATTAAATATGGGTTTAATGCCATTTCACATATGCATACAATGGAGTATGACTCTGGTATATATCTCTTCCTGTTCAGAAGTGGCAAGAGCAATCTAACTGCAGCTGCCTCTGCATCCGTGCTAGTCAATGATAACTTGCTCTGATTTTGCAAAATCTCTGTCTCTACCGTGTACCTCTAAGAATACTTTAAGATTTCTGACATTGGTCAAACAGAAATTTGATAGGCTGCTTTTTTGCATCATTTGCCATGGAACCTATCCAGTCTTTTGGTGCTTAAGCCCTCAGTTCTTAGATCAATAGTATTTTGCTGCGCCCAAAGAACTTTATAAGTTTTCTTTAGTTACAATTTTGACTCTTGATAGTTTTGGCAGACCTTCTGAAACAATTTCTGTTACACCTTGAAAGTTATCTGGTATAAGAGAAAGAATATGAAGTTGGACATTGCCATCAATTATGTTTGCAGTTGGTTGTTATTTGATGTCAGTACATTGAAGCATGTCTTGAAATAATGTTAAACCTATGATTTCTCAGTTTTTGCAGCCATATCATTAGCTGTTGCATTCAAAAGAAGGAAAGTGGACTATAGGTAGAATGGGATAACCAGTAGTTCTATATTATGCTCTATGGAAGATTTATACAGAGTAAACAAGTTGATAAGGTGCCTCATTTCATTATCCATTGAAAACACTGAAATTGAAAACACTTGCCTCTGACTGTGTAATCAAAAAGGATGTCACGACAATGCCCTTGCTCATTTATTATGACACGTTAAATATGTTACATCCTTTAATAAGCGCTCTTATCTTAAAAACTTAGTGAATCATTGAATTGAAAAGGTCTAATTTGCGCTCTGTTCATCCTGCATTTCATTGCTTTCCTACTGTGAAACATCTAGTTCGTTTATCTGAAGGGAAAGAGTTACCTTGGTTTCAGCACTTCAGAAGTACTAAGACTTCAAATAAGTTTTTGAATGCTTGGGGAAAGATAATAAGTGCAGAGACATTATTAGATGAAAATATGTGGGTTGCATGTATGGAAAGGCTACATTTATAAAAGTTAACCAGCTATGATTCTTTATCACATAAATATCAAGGTACATCAGTCCAGGTACTCATTGCTCTTAATGGCATAGTTTTCCTCCTTGTAAAGCTTTAGTCTTTCTCCTACTTGCAGAGTATCACTTGAAACACATACTCAAAGAGCCAACTATTAGGAATTCTTATCAGTTTCCGAATGTTCCAAGCCATAAATGGCAAAATTAGAAAGTTGATAATGGCTCATCAATTTTGAGTGGACTGGTGGTAAAATTGAATAACAGTAAATGATTGAAATATTGTGTGATGATTCTACTAGTTGCAAAGAGGCGTTTGATAATAATGATTACCACAGAAGCAGACAACGACAAATGTTTAACACGAGAGTTAAATCGACGAGAAATAATTTGGACCATTTCATTTATTTATTTTCTTGTAAAAATGTAAAACTATCTTTTCTATTTGTTGCTCTATATTTATCATTATATGCACAGTATTAGGAAATGTGTCCAAAAGGTCATTGATAACATCTGTAAAAGCAGTCCATGGGCTTGATAATCAGAAACGAATATAATTTCTAGTGTTTTGGCACCAAAGACTTATAAGTACACATTAAGTGTCCTGATCTTAAACTTAATGACATCTTGCAGATATATGAGCTAGACAGACTAAGAAAATGAAAAATTTCCACACGCTGTAACGGCTTTCATGTGTTTTACTTAAACGGTAATAACAAAATTCGCTTCTCTGTAAAACTGGGAGTAGGGCTGTGTATTAGCTCCTATAAGACAATATATTAAAGATAGAAAAGCAAACTTGGTTTTTCCTATTCATCAATTGAGTATTTGTTTGTAAAATCTAATAAAACAGTTTGAAACCAAGTCATAGAAGTTGTTTAACTAAATGACGATAGCCACAATTATAGCTTTTAAATTATAATTAGGTTCATGTAACGCACATAACACCACAGTTCGCCGTATTAATGTTAAACTGCTTCCATATGTAGTAAAGACATCCAGTATAAAGACTATAAGAATGTCAAATTATTAGATAATTTTAATGTCTTCTTTTGGTAGCTCAAACATTTAAATTTCTTATTCTCAAATTGATATAGTAACATACGTAACAAGCTGTTACAGGCTTACGCCCTGACTTAAAGAGTGCAAACATTTCTTATTAAATGTACCTTGAATGATTACATAAGATGTAATTTGTCTGCAGAATTCCAAAGGGGATTAGGATGGAGTAGGCCCTTACTCAGCTTGATGTCAAAATACTGTTTGATGATTTTACTTATCACGCTAACATATGTAACGCTCTCTGATCTTTAAAACTTGATGACAACTAGCAGATCTATAAGTCTTTATCATTGGAGCCAGTTTAAAATCCCTAAACAATGTAAGATATACAACAGCTGCAAGTTTTTTTCACAATTTTAGCTCAAACTTTCAAACTACATTTCCTTTATTTGATATAGTAACGCATGTAACACGCGGTTTCAGACTAACGCCCCAACATAGAGAGTGCAAACATCCCTTATTCGATGCAGCTTGAGTTGTACTATAAGATGGAATATGTCTGCAAAATTCCCTGGAGGAGATTAAAACATTTTCTGGCATATCTTACGTAAAGACAATGAGCTTGCCCATTTATTACATCAGGTAACATATGTTACAGCCTCTGATATCAAAAATTTTGCAACAAACTTGCAGATTTATGAGCCTTTTCATATAAGCAAATAAATCTCAAACAATGAAACACATTCATCAACTGCAAATATTTTTTAACTATTTTTACTTTAGTTTTAATACGAAACATTTCACCTTAAAACTGGGTAGGGGTAGGGTTGTTTAATTGCTTATTCCAGAAAAAATATTTAAGCTAGGGAAACAAACTTTAATTTTTCTGTTAGCCAATTGCATAAGCTAGTCAGACATGGTTAAAAACATTTTGCAAAACACACAGAGAGATTATGAATGTAAATGATGTTAGCCACACTTGCAAATTTTAATGGGTTATCTGATTTATGTAACGCATATGACACCTTAGGAAGCCCAAATTTTGTTCAAATGGCTGTCATATGTAGTTAAGATATCCAGTATGCAGACTATATGAATGATTTTTAATTATAAATATATTAATGTATCTAATTTGTTGCCCAAACTTTCTATTTACTTTTTCTTAGTTTGATTAAGTAACGTATGTTACAGGCTCTTACAGACTAACGCCCCGGAGCACAGAGTGCAAACATCTCTTAAAAGACTCAGCTTTCAATTCTCTACAAGATAGGATGTGTCTGCAAAATTCCCAAGGGATGGGGGGGAGCAAACCCATTCTCAGCCATCCGTCTACTTAAGACATGTTTTACTGTATTGTTATTATCGTTTTTATTATTATTATTATTATTATTATTATTATTATTATTATTATTATTATTATTATTTCCAGGAAACAACTTGCTTTTGAGAGTCTTTCCATGTCAAGTCTTACCGACAGTCAATATTTAAAGCAGATGGTGTTGTCATCTCCAGAATTCACAAAAGAATATCTCACGGAAGACGAGGCGTTACAAGATGGTCCACTACAGAATATAAATGAAACAGTCTCTGTAAAGTTTTCTCAACAGGAATTGTTAGGTATGCTTAGAGCGGATCTTACAAAAGTGCTCATGTATTATTACATTAATTATACGAGTTGAGGAAAAGACACCAAATAAGAGGTTTACCTAGTTTTTTCTAGTTGATGAGGAGGATCCAAATACCAGTGTAAGCAGGCCATTATCGACCCGCCAGCGAAATGACATTAAAATGGCGTTCGCTGGCGTGCCGATGATGGCCCAATATTGAATGATGGCTTGAAAGCTTTGTGCTTTTCAGGGGATCCGGACCAGTATTGCTAAGAAAACCCTATATTTTTGTGATTTTTCAGGGGAGGGGACCCCCGCCCCCTCTCGATCCGCGCATGTGTCTTTGATTTGTTATTCATTACTTTGTGTCTGTTCTAGTTTTGCAATCATCTTGAAGAGGAAGAGAAAGCTGTTTGCTTTGCTATTATTGTCTTACAGATGTAATGTTACTATAAAATGTTCTGTGGCTCTTCCTCGCGGTGCCGTGTGTTGGTCTGCAGTGTGCGATTGTGGTATTTCCTGATCATACTCATTTTTTATCTACATTGGTTTGCTCTAATGAACACCTTTGAAGGACATTAACTAGCGTCGCAGTCTATTCCCTGTATTTATGGTTAATTTGCTTGATCCGTTAGTAATGAGAGTAACAAAACAAGACAATATGATTCATCTAGCATTATTAATCTTTTCACGAAAATTGGCTGATACCATCATGTTTCATTTTATTTTACAGAGGATAAGTCTGTTTTCAATATTGGTGAAAACATCAAAGTTTACTTGGTGCTTCGAAATGGTTACAATGTCCAGCGTGATCGAGGAGGTGATCAACTTAGAGTCCGAATCTATAACAAAGAGCTGAAAGCTTTTTCTGCCGGCAACGTAATTGACCATAATGACGGGACGTACACAGCGGTGACTCGCGCAATATGGCCTGGACAGCAGACAATATCGGTTACACTTGCTTACAGAAGGGAAACAGTACGTGCTATGTACTACCTGCGACAAAAGGTGAGTCTATCATTCCATTGGCAAGGTGAGTCGACCACCATATTGGTCAAGTTGGGTCTATAATGTCGTAAGCCAGAGTGGGTCTATCCCATTTGTCAAGTTGGTTCTATCAGCCCATTGGTCAAGAATAGTAAGTGAGTATGATCAGGAAATACCACAATCACAAACCGCAGACAACCCCATGCACGGCGAGAAAGAGCCATTCAACCATCACGAGATACCATTAAGACAAATTAAGCAAAGCAACCAGCTCTCTCTTCCCCATCAAGATGATTGCAATACTAGAATGGACATAAAGTAACGTGCATGTACAACAAAACATAAAACAATTACAGACTCCCGCGATGAGAGTAACAATAAACAAAAAGTCAACAACAACAGAGCCACCGCCTAAGAACGGACGGCAGCCTAAGACACCGGGGGGGGGGGGGGGCTTAAATTCATTTTACTGGTTCCAAATCTATGCCCTAGATTCTGCTGTTGTTGAAGTGCAAGAAATGTTCAGCTCCCATGGAGGCTTCTAACTAATGCAATGTATCATCATGGAGAAAAACTCTAATCAAATTAACACACCATGATGAAACAAAGAAAAGGGCTCAAGACTCACACATAGTTAGAGCTAAAGAAAACCTCAAGTTGAGCCACGGTGGGTCCAGCTACAGATAAGCATCTGGCACCAACCCACCAATTAAAGCTTTGCGTCAGAGCATTGGTTAATGTGCAAGTGAATGCAGATTTGCCGGCATAGTTAAGGTGAGTCTGCTATTTCCTTGCTTAAGGTGGGTCTACCACGTCATTAAAAAGGTGAGGCTATTTATGTTTAAGTCAATGTTGGTCGTCTGCAATATCATTGATCAAGGTGGATATACTATACCATTGGTCAAGGTAGGTCTACAAGAAGTTTTACCATGACATTGGTTAAGGTAGGAATAGTATGTCATTGGTCACAGGGGACTAATACATTATTGGTCAAGATTGGTCTACTATGTTATTTGTCAAAGTGTTCTTCCATGTCATTGGAGGTGGGTCTCCTTTGCCATTGGTCAAGATGTTGTTTATTCTATGTTATTAGTCAATGTAGGTCTGCACTGTCATTAGCAAAAGCAGATCTACTTCGTCATTGAATAATGGGATCAACTCTACTATAGGTTAAATTGGTTATATCATTACATTGGTCAAGGTGTTTTACTATGGCATTGGTCAAGTTGGTTCTACCATACGATTGCCCAAGGTTGACCTTTAGCAATCGTATGGTAGAACCAACTTGACCAATGTGATTGTTCACTGTTCAAGTTAATTCTACCATGTCATTGGTCAAAGTAGGTCTATAATGAAACATGTCAATGTGTTTCTGCTATGTCATAAATCAATGCGATTCTCCCACGTCATTGGTCCAAAAGTAAGTGAGTATGACCAGGAAATACCACAATCACACACTGCAGACTCACTCGGAAAACAGGAAATACCACAATCACACACTGCAGACTCAAAACACTAACAATCACATGACACCCAGAAGACAATCGAAGTAAAGCAAGCGGCTCTCCTCTACCCAGCAAAATGATTGTAAAACTAAAAAGGACACTTAATACTGCACAACCCCAAAACGACCAAAACAAATGATACATAAACTATGGGAGCAACAATAAACAATAGGAAATGAATAAAAAAAAGTTCACAGAACCGCCGCCTTAGCACAGACAGCAGCCTAAGCCACCCCGGGAAAACCACGCCATCACCGGGCGCCATCATCCGCCCCCAGTGAAACACCATTTCATGTGATGTTTTGGTTCAAATACATTCTTACAAACTCAGTCAATGCTGGTCATGCTTTAAATGAAGTTAGCTCTGAAGAAATACCGTGCACGGGGCATGAATGGTGTTAAATGACCTCGGGTCAGGAGTTGATGTTCTGGTTTTACCGTCCAAATTCATTATATTTGCCAGAAATATTGCAAATGACTGTCTGAACTTTTCTGATCTGACTGAGAGCTGTTTCAGGTGGGCTCGACTAATCGGTACAAGGCTGGGTGACGTTTCTACTTTACTGGCATGAGTGGCAACGAAACACAAAGGCTGATGTATTAAACCTCGTTTTAATATAAGGACGAGAAAAATGAAAACTTTTTTACTGTCTGAAATAAGCAAAACAAAGGACGCATTCCCTGGACCCCATTCAACCACGGTTTTTCGGTATTAACGTTTGTTACGACCCTGCCCTTCTCTTTGAGTCGGACATTAAGATTAACCTTGAGCCGCAACAAACGTTAAACACCTCAGACCTCTATTCTTATCTTTTTATTAACTCTTAGCATGTCAGGTAATTTTTCAAAACTGTTGTCAGTTGCTTATTTTTTTTTTCAAAATAAAGGGTTTCATATTTTTTTAAGGAATATTATCAGAGTGTCAAACAATTTGGATCTAGATCAGGCCTGACAATATGTGGGGCCTGTTCTGGATCCAAACTGTTTGCAAAAGTCATTAATAGACGACACTGGCAGAAAAAGGATTAAATGTATCCTTTACATGGGCGGATCCAGAGGGGGGGGGGGGCAGGGGTCCGGGCCCCCCGCCCCCATCTTGAAAACCACAAGTGGCTAAAGGTTTCCTTAGAAAATCTGGTGCAGACCCCCCCACCCGCCTCGAGAAGCGATCGGAAACTAGGGACATAAAGTCTACTTTATATTTTCAGATTCCTGGAAGTCGTTTCATACAAGCCCTATTTAAATCTGAAAAGATGGAAGAGGAAACCGCCTGCCATCCAGTTCGAGGCTGGCTTAGCAATTACTCTGATATATGTAACTTTACATTACTGAATGGAGGAGCACCTTGGTACTGTGTGAAACCATCTAATAGGGCTCTGCTTTGTGAGGACTGGACAAGTGTCAGAACAGGAATACCTTACCAAATGTTTCCTCTTACACACGCGGAATACAAGCTTCTAAGGTAATTTAAAGCTATATGGAGGTTAGGGAATACTCATACACATACACAGAATTGTATTATAACAAACATTATGAAAAAGAAATCAAAGCATTAGTGAGATTCAAACCCTGCATAAAATTGAATAAGATATAGATTTTTGCTGACGGCGTCTCTAGCTACTGAGCTATCCATGCTGACAACAAATAGTTTTCAAAATTTCAAGAGCTTACATTTTACCATGCTGCCGAAATGTTTTGATTTCAATGAATGTTAACAAAGAAGTAAATGTAAACATAACTGCTCGTTTGGGCAAGCTATAGTTGTCTGTGTAGTGCGATAGAAGGTATGTTTAGTAAATGTAGTATATTGTAAAAAACATTTTTTTCGTGTATGACAATATGTGTAATTTATGAATTGTATATAATTGGACATGCACGATATCACAGAATGTCTCAAGGCAGCCAATTAGGGGATAACTTTTGGGGAGGTATATCGTCGGATATACGGTCGGAAATTTAGTTTTACGGCGACGCGTAAGCGGAGCCGTAAAACGTAATTTCCGAACGTATATCCGACGATATACCTCCCCAAATAAAAATTTTGAATATGGTTATCCCCATTCTAATGCACTATTAACATTTCCCTTCAAAAAGACAGTGAAAATGTACTTTGTTGCGCCTATACGTCCAGAGGCTGCCAGCTGCATAAAACCGCTTGCCAGCTGCATATATTCACTTGTCACCCAATGAAAAGCGACGTTACGTATTTACGTCGGGTTTCCGACAGTATATGGCAGGATATACTGTCGCAAATTTATGACGTTATCCAATCAGACGTCGCGTTACATTTGCAAGTGCATTAGAATTTGAAAATCATTGTTTGACAGTTCATCAGAGGGAATATGAATGACAATGTAGACCATAAGGGCATTGAGGTGGCTCATCGGGTAAAATCTCGTTGTCAAACATGACCGCTTTGGTGGATATCTTAAAAAGCATCCTTTTATTTGTACTCTGAATGGATATGTGACTATACTCAGTGAAATGAGATGGTTCATTTTAAGTACCACCATAATAGCATGGATACTCAGTGATATTAGATGGAACTTTAAAGTATAATGTGCCAACAACATAGCAGAGATATGTGTTGATACTCATAAGATGAGATGTTTCTTTTAAGTACCAAAATCAAACTTTTGGCAGGATTAAAGGAATAATAAAAACAATAAGAAACATAACTATTATATAAATAACAGGCGCTTTCGTTTTATATAAAATCTACCTGTATGGAAGCGAGTAATGAATTAAACCAAGGCAAGTATAACTATGGTATAAGGTAAAGAAAATTGCATGATGTAACATATACGCCTTTCATTTTCTTTACAGTGATCCACCAACTTACTTTCCTGACATACACGTAATAGTAAAGGGTAAGTACATGTATTGATACGGGTTTAGATTAACAATTTTTTCAGCGTACAATTGTAAATACTTTCTTGATATACTTAACCGAATGGCTATAATTAAAGTGTATGTTCTAGATCTTTAACATTTTACTTGAATCAAAAATAAATATTTCATTATGTACTGATTTAAATTTCACAGATCATTTATTCATCTTTTAAGTTAATAACGTGACTCTTTATTGACTTTATGTTTACATCTGGGAGCAGCCATCTTACAGCAACAATAACACATTAATCTGAGTTTACCTCTTTATGCAGGTCAGCTAAATGACTGAAGCAGAACATTTCAGTGAATTTCTGCATTTCAGTATTGGATAATGGATATTCCGTTTTAATTACAATCAACAGTCAGGTCAATGTAAATTAGAATGTTACAACTGTCAAAAGAAAAGTATTATATGTTCAGTAAGTTTGATTTGATTTTAATCTGTCCAGATTGGCAGATAACAATTAACATGTTGTAGGGGGGACAGTTTTACCCGGGGTAAATGGTCCCTGGGGACAAGATAGACCAGGGTGGGAGACTTAAACCCGGGATAAAGTGTCCCCAGGAACAAGATACTTTCCGGTGACAAGATACCGTGGGGACAAGATAAACAGGTACACCAGTTCAGTCCAGGAATACCCATCCCTACATGACGGCAAAATGTTGACTGGGATGTAAAGAGACAGAGACAAACAAACAAAAGCCACTGATGTTGTTGTCTTCCTGATGTCTTGTTACTGTAAATGCTATATGACTCTTCCTCACAGTGCCGTGGGTTGGTCTGCGATCTACTTGTGTGTGTGTGTGATTGTTGTATTTCAAGATCATACTCATTTACGTTTTGGTATGCCTGATGCATTTATAATGTATTATACTATCTAAAAATAGGGTTACTGCTCCTGATTATTGTTATACTATTGTTTTGTATGGGAAAACTGCAGTAAGATAGATAAAAGCTCAATAACTTGAAATTTTACTTTCTAAATTGGGTGAGAGTGAGAGCGGGTTTAAACCATTACTTTGTCAAACTGTTAATCAAAAGTTGCTTCTGCTACATTTCATTTTCTCAAACATGGCTTACTGCCCCTTAATATTGATATTGGCAACGAAAATATATCTTGCTTATTAAGGATCCGATAACAGTAAAAGCATTTATCATATGACGTCGCGTCTGGGAGTGAAATAACGCCATGCAATAAAATCTGTAAACCACTAGTGGTTTATCGATTTACGGGAAACGTTATGACGTCCATAACAACGTTGCGTACATAATGACAACATTATAACGTTTTATGCCAGAAATGAGATTTCAACGTATTTGTCATATGATAAATAGAATCTAACATTCGTGCTCTTGTATTATTGAATTTATTAAACTCGTTGCGAAAAAGAGATAAAATGCTCGGCAAGCCTCGCATTTTATCTCTTTTTCCCAACTCGTTTAATAAAATCAATAAAACATGAGCACTCATGTAAGATCCTCTATATATACACGTGGAAAAAGTTAAGGAACACTTAAAGCCCTAATTTTAATTTTTTAATATCCAAATTACCTGAGGGCTTGTGATTCTGGAATTTTAATAGAACACTTTGGAAGGCATTGCCAACTTACAGCTTGAATTGCTGAGCTTCGTTGAATTTTGGTTTTGTGCTACGGAGGATACAATATGCCATGCGTGATAAATCTCAATTTTCCTGAATACACGTTTGCCTTTTAGTTTCTGCACACCAAAGAAGACAATTTGGGAAAGCAAAAACAGCATAAAATGAAAGAACTGAGCATATCTAATGAATAAATGACTTTGTTTCTGAAAATGAGTGTATCAGCTTTGAGTAACATAACCGTATACGATCTGCATTTTGCACTAGTATTCTTAGATAATTTCCAAAGCAAACGAAATTCTAATACTTCTGTTGTGATTTTATGATAAGAATGTATGTTTTTAAAGTCCTAAATGGCCATATTCAAAATCTGGCTAAAATCATAACAACCTGCAAAATGTATAGACAAAGAAGAAAATGTGCTATAGAATATTGCCATTGGTAAAGTATGCCCCCTCCTCCGACAAAAGGCCAGGAAAGTAAAAGATTATGATCAAAGTTCCTCAGACATACTACCAGCGTTTTGCTTACGAAAAAAGAGTACAATGAGACTTCATGGAAGGAATTTATTGCACAAATTATCAAAAGGGTCCTAAAATCAAAAAAATAATTTCTGTATCCAAAATGGCCGCTTCCAGCCACAGTAATTGCTTGATACTCATCATTTTCACTTTGAAGCAACTTTAGATAAAACGGATGTTGATTATTTAAAAGTTTTGTTAATACACTTTAAGAATGTAGGGAAATGTTAGTCCAAAGTTTAGCCTCGTAACACAAGAGGTGTTCCCTAACTTTTTCCCATGTGTACAAAGAAAATAAATAAAACAAGGTAGTTTTGTTGATATTGTTCGATTTTATTAACCTGACACAGGTGCATAATTTCACGGTTAGTGCACAACATATTTTACCTTCCGTCGACTTTCGGCATTTACCGTAAGATTTACAGGAATTTTGCAAGTACTAACGCAGATAATGAAACCTTTTGTACCGTACTACTGACTGGTCAAGTGGTTATGATACAGAGTTTACAACCAAAAGGTTGTGAGTTCGAGTCCACGTGTGATCTTTTTTAACGTTTATTCGATTCGTTGAATTTCATTTATTATAGATGTACACGACCTTTGAGGAATGAAATTTTAGATCATTCTATTTCAAAAGGTTGATGCGTAACGAGCTAAATGAGCCAGTCTGCCCGAAACATCTTCAGAGATTCACGTGAAAATATTTTACCGTATTATAGCGCCAGCGGTTGAAAATTATTCACTATACATGTTGTTTGAACTTAAGTTCAGTGGGAAAAGGTACGAAGAAAAGTACGCAGCAAGTCTTGGCACTAAGGCAAAGCAGATTATTTTTTTAATATCTGCGATTACTTAAAAAAAATATGTCAAAAGCACAGAGATTCAATTTCACATATCGAGAGTACGGTAAACGTTCTCGGTGAGGATCCTAAAAAAAATGACTATAACAAATGCAAGTATAGATAAACAAACAACCTTGAAGCGTGTCTATATTTACAAAATTGAAAATACGGATCCAGAAATAGGGGTTTCATGCGTTTTATTGCGTTAACTATTCTATTTTGAAGCACGTAAATGATCCAGACAGACTCGCTCAGTGTATGCGTTACGCATCAACCTTTGAATATAATGATCCAAAGGACATTACTCAGAGGTCGTGGTACATCTATAATAAATGAATTTTAACGAATCGAATAAAGGTAAAAATACAAAAAAAAAAAAAAAAAAAAAAAAAGAACATACATGGACTTGAACTCACCACCTTTTGGTTGTTAACTCTTTACCATAACCACTTGACTAGTCTGTAGGACAGTTTAAAACGTTTCATTATCTTATTAGTACTTGCAAAATTACTGTAAAACTTACGGTAAATACCGAAAGTCGACGGAAGGTAAAAATATCGTGTGCACTAACCGTGTAATTATGCACCTGTGTCAGGTTAATAAAATCGAACAATTCATGTACATTAATTGATATAAAATGTTGCATCAAATATGAGTTGGCATTTTGAGGTGAAAAAATCAATAAAATAGGCTTATAAATGCAACAGTTACCCCAACTAAAGTATCGAATTAATTTTGAATTTCCCTAAATTTTGATATAATTTCATGACAACATAAATGTGCTTTTACAACTGTACGAGCATTTTAGATCTTCCATAATAATGTGCCAGAGAGGGATAATCATCGAAAAAAGTGGATGGGGTAATAAGATAATTGAGCCATGACATGCGATTTCCAACAATGTGTTATGTGCGACCAGCAAAGCGTCTGATCAGCCTGCTCATACGCTCAGTCTGATCAGAGTCATTGCTAGTCGCTTGAATATTCTATGACTGTTAAGCTACTGGCCGAAAATATTTTGAGTTTCTAAACTTAAAAGAAGGCTGCACAGGCGCATCTGAGTCTACACTTGTCAAAATGCCACATTGTTGGAAGTCACATGTCGCGGCTCAATACGTTTTTATTTTACACAGGAAACTTGAGCAACCGTCACAACTTAACTCCATGTTGGAAGTACCCTAAGAGAAATCAGTGGACACAGATGAAGCCTTCCGGTTTCTTCTATAACGATGTATGGAAGCACAATTACTGTAGAGGTTCTTCAGCAAGAGACTACAGCCAGTGCTTGAATGGCACTCTTCTAATGTTAACAGGGGATTCCACTACGCGTCAGTGGTACTCATTTATATTGAATGCCTTTCATTGTTTACAATATACCGAAAAATGGCTAGCACTCAAATGGCACAAGCGATCCGCTTGCTTTAGTCAGAGTCTAAATTTCACTGTCGAGTGGATTCCACATGCTCAACCGTTTTTCGTCGGTGTAGATTGGCATTCAAATAGATACACTATGAATTCTATAGCAAGACAATTAAATGAATTAGGTGACAGAAAATTCAAACATATATTCATTGTCATTCATTTGTATGTACACTTCATAGCTCTTCACCACACTGTATTTAGAGACAGAGTTAGATCAATAAGTAATAGTTTAAGAACTTTATCCACGAAACAGGACAATGTTAAATTCTTAATAAAGGGGCCCCACACATATGCATCAACGAACGCAGGAAATGACTGTTTTAATGACTATTTTGGATATTTATATAGGGATATTCTGAAAGAGGAATTTGCTGGGTTGTATGACAAGGTGATTTACATGGACCAAAAAGATATGACCATTGCTAAGGGCACGATCTCTCACCATCCTCCCGATGAAGTAGTTAGGGAAGCTGTAAATCAGATTTTTGAGTATGTTTGTGAGTAAATATTCGTTACTCACATGGAGTGTGATTACTGATTTGACAACTTAGACATCCGAGAACGTGTTGTAGGATGAACATGACTTCTTGTTGTGGTTACACATTTAAAAAGAATATTTTGTACATTTAGAGCCATTTAGAAAACTCGCGTTTATTTTTAAACATGTTGTCAGTTCATTCTTGAAAATATTGGTAAAGTGTATCTTGCTTTCAACTTAACAATAGAGTAGAACATAACAGGAACAGTAAAATCTGGGTAAAACTGGCACTCTCGAAAAAGAACACAAATTGGGTTTCAAGACCAATTGTCGCTTAATGGAGGTCAAAAGTATTGAAGAATGCTTCTAATGGGAGCATTCTGCAATACTTTCGCCCTTCTTTAAGCTACCATTTGTCTATAAGATCTTTTTTTTTGTTTATTTTTGAGTGGCCGTTTTACACAGGTTTACTTAACCAGCGGTTAGGGGTTAGGCAATTTAGCACATAGAAAATTTACTGTAGAAAAAATGCAATTAAGACGGAAAGGTGGGCCACATTTTCAGTTTTACCACCATCTATTTTCAGCCTGATTAAGAAAAACAGATTTCCATATTGGCATCAACTCTTAATAAGCTCATGCACGGATCCAGACAGGGGGTCCGGACCCCCCCCCCCCTGAAAAATCACAAAATATAGGGTTTCTAAGCAAAGTGCTAAATTGTTTAACCGCTGGTTAAGTAAAACCTGTGTAAAACGGCCACTAAAAATAAACAAAACAATGATCTTAAAGACAAATGGTAGCTTAATAAAGGTCGAAAGTATTGCGAATGCTCTCCTTGGAAGGGGAGCTATCGGTCTGGATCCCCTGAAAATCACATAGCTACCAAGCCAGCATTCAATGTTGGGCCATCATCGGCACACCAGCGAAACACCATTTACGAGGGTTGTACCAGAAAATCGTAGACGTTTGTTATAACACAAGATTGTGTTATAGGAATTCTATGAAAGTGAATGATAGCTTTTAATATATCCACCTGATTCTAAAATGGCCGACGGTTATCCGATTCTACAGCTCTAGTGAGATGCTAGATGTCAATGTTTCAGCAATTTTATGTCTAAACTATTTTTTGTTTTCCGTTTGCTTATTAATACATTAATTGCAGAACCAATTATACACTGTTACTGAATGCTATGATATACTATTGCCATAAAGTTAAGCATATTTAATAAGATCTCGATTTTCGAAGAAATGAAAAATAATTTGAGTTTGGGGTTTTATTCGACCTGTAAACTTGTATTTTGGCTACCGAATTTGGATATGTTTGATTACTTTCATTCACTACTGTCCATGAACGGGAAGCTTACGACACAGTACTGTCCAGGAGTTGATATGCAAGAATAGATTTATTTTGCTGTTGAGTCATGAAATAGCTTAAAACGCGTATGTTGGATAAATCTACAAAGAAGAAAGATGCCATTTGGAACGTTAGTATGTAACAAGATGACATTGCAAGGGTATTAAACGTGTCTCAGAGTGTTGTAAGCAGACCTTTGAAAGAACATAGAGATAGTGGCAGCATTACAAAAAGGAAACGGTCTACATTGATTCTTGAGTGCAAGGTTTGTTACGTGACGCATTATCTGACGACCACCTGGTTAAAGGTGGCTACTGGAACTTTAAACACTCAAAAGTACCGAGACGAAATCCTGAAATCTGGTGTTAGGTAACCCTTGGACTCGCTAGATAGCCAGAACATGGTGCTACGAGATGACATTGCAAGACTTCACTGTACTCGCATCATCGAGGAATACAAAAATCAACAGAACATTGCTAGTCTTCCACGGATGAGCTTGTTACCGGACTTGAGCCCTATCGAACTCGTGTGGGACAAGCTCGGCTGACGTGTTTTACAGCGGTAACCAGCCGTATCAAAAGCAGTGTGAATTTTGCTAGACTCTACTGCATGAGTGGGACAAGATTTTATGTCTTGAACGCATGAACCCAATGAATTATTAGATAAAAATGTACCAAGTTGTTATTCGATAGTGTGAAGGCTATACACAACATAAACCGGAAGTAGTGGATTATTATGAGCCATTTCGTGACTTTTCGTACCAGATCCTTAAAGTGTATGCTCTAAAGAGTAAGTTTTGAAGAAATTACAACTATCGCAGCCTTATTGTAAAAGTTATGCTGACTCTTGGCCTCCATGCTGTTTTCATTGAATATTGTAAAAATTATGGGTAATTTTTGTTATGTGTTTGCAGCCTTTTAACAAGTCATAGATTCCACTGCTTTCCTTTATCAAATCGCTGGTATTTGAATTTGGTTGTCTACCACAATAAATTTATGGTATCTCTCAAAAGTTTCGTTCTTACCGTTTCTAAAACCTAAGTGGTCTTATCAGATGGAATATGCTTGACTTTATGGCAATAGTATATTATATATGGTTTAGGGGTGGGAAACTCAAATGTTTCTGAGATATAAAGACTTTATGAAATGAAACTGGTGCGGCAAGCCCGGGAACGCCACTGGGGGACTTCCCAATCAGTATTATTGAAACTAATAATGTATTTTTTATCACACAGACCTGAGTATGACATCCCAGTTTCTTATAGTCCAGTAGAAAACCAGAGTGACCTGGAACTTGATTTTAAAGTGTTTTTCCTTTGTTGATTCTTGTTGTTGAGGCATTGTACTTGATGAATCCAAGTGATGCCACTCTGGCATCATTGAGCGTTTTGAAATATTCAAGATGGCGTCCAAGATGGCCGTCAGGTATGCTCCTAAGACCTATTTGACCAACATACTCGATCAAAAGCATTTTAATTTTGCATTTTTATGGATGTTTCAGTGGCTAAATGTTACAACCAATTAAAATGGAACATTATTTTGATTCAGAAGGTTGAAATATTAAAAATGGCGTCCAAGATGGCCGTCAGTTAGGCTTCTAAGACCTATATGCCGACATACTCGATAAAAACACTTTAAGTTTGATATAATGGATGTTTAGAGGCTAAATGATACAAACGATCAAATTAGAACATGGGTTTGATTCAGAAGGTTGAAATTTTATGATGGCGTCCAAGATGGCCGTCAGCTAGGTTCCTAAGACCTAACTCACTAAAAAACTTGATATAAAGCATTTTAATTTTGACTTTTTATCGATGTTTAGAGGCCTAATAATACAAACGATGCTAATGAAGCATTCACAGGTTTGATTCACAAGGATGAAATATTGAAGATGGTGTCCAAGATGGCCGCCATTTAAAGCAAAATTCAGCTTGAAATCAAATTCGCAGTAAGTAACTATTTCTGATGTTTTCGGTTGTATTTGGAGAATTTGACTGGCTTGTTATTGTTGTTTTTCAGCGTTGTAAAATATTAAAGATGACGTTCAAGTTGGCAGCAATAACAGGGTGGGGAATCACAGGGTTTTTGCTATGATACACTACATGGAAAAAATAACAGACTCTTATTGTTCGTAATGGTAATGTTTTTGTCTTTGTTCTAGGAATCGTATCCATCAATCCATGCACCATGCACTTTCCAGACTAACTTTTGGCCAGATCTGATAATACCATTATATCATATTATTCTCATAAAAATCCCTACTTTGGGAAAACATTCATTCAAAAAATGAAGTGATAAATGCCAGGGTATACTGAACGTACGATATCACTGAAAACTTTGTGACAAAGTGTTAGATCAAAGTACAAACCTTTTTTGAATCAATGTGCGAAAAAAAGTCAGCTGGATGGATGGATAAAATTTACAAAAAAAATGCTTATGGAGTGTAGTGTATCAACACAAAAAACAACCACTGAGTAAGGTATCTGCATGCTACAGATGTTCATTACCATCTTGACTGCTTGTCGGTACAGGCCTGCTTGCATGGTGCAATTGTAACAACCATTACTACTTTTCTGGTCTGTTCAACAGACCGCACAGATGGTTGGATATTGCTATAACAAATATGTATGCTGGTCCGCTGCAAATGTATCAGACATGCATGCTTTTAGGCACAAGTATACAGAATGATATGACTGCAGGTTAGATATAACTGTTAAAGACGTGGGAAATGGGCGGATGCAATTGTTACAGACATGGCTGATGGTCGGGTGCAAATGTAATATACATGGATGCTGATTAGATGAAACTGTAACAGACAGGCATGCTGATAGTATGCGGCTTACAAAGAGATGGCTGCTGGCCAGGTGCAACTATAAAATACATGCATGATGGCCTTGTGCAATAGTGCTTACCAGCCCGTTTGTTGGGTATGAGCATAGGGCCATATCTGCAGGTCTGAGGCAATTGGAACATATATACCTGTTGGTTCAGCCACACAACTACAGATGTGCTTGTTAGTCAGTTGCAACTGAATCAAACATATCTGCTGGTAGATGCATCTCTAACAGACATGCATGCTGGTTGAGTTTAATTGTAACCAATGTGCCAGGTGGTCTGGTGCAACTGCAACAAACATGCATGTTGATTCAACATGGGTACTACAACATGCCTGCTAGTCTCATAAAGCTGTTACAGACATAACTGCTTGGTTTCAGACACATATGCTGGTACAGTGCCACATAATCAATCATGCTTAATGGTGAATATGTCTGCTGACACTGTGGCAATGATGCCTGGGCTGCTGGTTGGGAGAAAGTAGAACAGACATGCACACTGGCCGGATGTAACTTAAACATACATGCCCGCTGATCAAGTGCAACTGTACCCAGCATTCCTGTTAGTTGTGTGCAATTGTAACATACATTATTGCTGGTGCGATGTAACTAACACGCATGACTGCTGGCCTATGTCTTGTTAAACAGCATGTTTGCTGGTTCAGTACCACATTATTAAAGACGCGTGATGTTAAGGATGTCAGATATGATGAGCTGGTGGCATTACGTGGCCACTGTTCAGATATGCCTGTGGACTTGGTACTGTTCAATCAAACATGCCTCCTGGTTCATTGGAAATCAAAGAGAAAGGCTACTTGACCGATGCCCTCCATTAGACATGCCAACTAACAATGTGAAACTTTATCAGCCGAGACTGCTACATTGTCTATACAACAAACATGCCGTGTAGAGAGTTGTTATGTCGCTGCAGCTGCAGCTGCAAGATATATGCCTGCTGGCCTAATGTTACTGTCACCAACACCGCTCCTGTTCGAACATGCCTACTGGTTGAGTGTTGCTGCAAGATGGATGCCTGCTGACCTTTTGTAACTCAATATTGCATGTCTGCTTGCGTTGTACTTCTGTATCAGTTATACCTGCTTGTATGGTGTCTCACTATCAGCCGTGCCTGCTGGTATGGTGTCTCACTATCAGGCGTGCCTGCCGGCGTGGTGCTTCATTATAGGTCATGCCGTTTGGTTTGGTACCTCACTATCAGCCATGCCTGTTGGTGTGGTGCCTCACTATAGGCCATGCCTAATGGTCTAGTGCCTCACTGTAGGTCATGTCTTCTGGTGTGGTGCCTCACTTGAGCCATGCGTTTTGGCGTTGTAACTCACAATAGGCCATGCCTGCTGGTCGGTTTTGCACTTCAGCCGATATTTTGACTAGGTAAGTGCAGAGGGAAGAGGGATGGCTACAAGTCTGGTGCTACTCTTACAGAGGTGCTATTACATCAGACATGTCTGCTGATCCGGTGCCACTTTCAGATATGCCTGCGTGTACAGTGCAACTCTATCAGACATGCATGTTAGGTTCATTTATTCAGATACACGCGTTGGTAAAGTGCTTCTCCATCAGGCAAGAAATCTGGTTTGATACATTTTCCATATCACACATTTTTTTCACTTATAATTGGCCTCCATCTTAGACGCCATCTTAGATATATCGAAATGCTCAATGATGCCAGAGTGGCATCACTAGGATTTTTCAAGGACAATAAATGCACTACCAGAATCAACAAAGAAAAAAGTTTAAAATCAAGTTTCAGGTCCTCCTCAAATTCGCCCAAATTCTGCTGGACTATTATGGTAAGTAAGAACTTAAAAAATGTAGATTCATTTGACAAGAAAATGACCATTTGTTCTGATAGTGCAAGTCGTTACGCTAAAAGCATGTTATTTTCTCAGACTCCGTAAATGACAATTACTTAAAATGTCAGCCAAACACTTGACAGAAATGAGGCTACCACACCGAAAAATTAGACTGATATTTGCAAGAACAGGAAATAAGTCACTCCACCAGGTATTGGAACTTATTGTCTTCCGCCAAGTTATTCTGTAACTATACTAGAAATATAACATCGATGACAACAGTGTATGCATGCTCGTGTCCAGAGGGAGGAGCTCACCCTTACTCCTGAAAAATCACAAATATATAGGGTTTCTTAGCAATACTGGTCCTGATCCCCAGAGTAATCACAAAGCTACCAACCCAGCATTCAATGTTGGGCCATCATCGACACGCCAGCGAAACGCCATATAAATGGCGTTTCGCTGGCGGGTCGATGATGGCCCTTTTATTGTGGTATTTGGATCCTCACTGCCCCCTCATCAACTAAAAAAAGTCAAAGTTGGACCCCCTCTGACATAACTTTCTGGATGCATCATATTATACAGCGATTCGGTCACTGAATCGCCACTGAATGTCCTGGTCTCTTGCAAAGCTAACGGAGATAGGAACCAATTGTGGGTGTGGCTAGACAGTGAACCAAAGGCCGATTAATACTCTGTTGTCATCGATGTTAACTTCAAACTACTTTTAAAAATCAAAGTTGTTTCGTGTACATCACAATGCTATCTATGACCATATGTAATGCACCTAGCCTTGTAATCATTTTAGATACCACGTTGAAACATCAACACATATTATACTTTACTTAAGGTAGTACATAACTTTAAAGAGGCAGTGTAATTTTGAGCCCTGGACATTTGGCCAAGCCAACGAGATATATGACCGGCCACCATATGAACATTTTGATACTTAAGTATCGCACACGCGTAAATGCATTCTTTAAGCATGCATACTCAAATATCTAGTGAGGCTAGAGGCTAATTTTTCCGCAGGCTTGCTTTATCCTTCGCCGCTGGCATCTGCGATGATTGACGTACGAAACCTTTTGGCTAGCTCATGGGACAATAGTACTATCTCGCATATGTACATTTAAGTCACTCGTTTAAGGTACATACGAGGCTATTAGTAAAGCAGGGGGCTATGTTCCTCGTTTAATATACAAAATTGCGTCATAATTTATAAGCGGGCTCGACCATGTGCGGGTCCAGATGGGGGACAGGGGTCCTGACCTCCAACCCCTCCCCTGGAAAATCACAAGAGGCTTTAGGTTTCCTTACAAATTCTGGTGCGGACCACCCCCGAGAAGCAAGGTAGGGAGGTTCATACGGCTCATTGTTAAAAAGTTTATGACTCTTAAAAAACGTTGTCATGACCCCATTGGTGGAATTTTCTGGTTCCGCCATGTCGATGTTGATATTTGTACTTCCATGTATGAAAACTGCTGCTAATACAATCCATTTGTCCCATCAGAGCGTATTCATTACATTATGACTCAAACGCCTAAATGAAATGCAGCAAAATGCTTTGTTATATGACTGGAGAGAATCCTGTCTCCTGATTGGCCCAATTTGTCTTCATAAATCTCTATGTCTACTAGTGGAAACTGGTCTAAACCAGTCCACAAGTTAATATTGCATGAAAACCAGCTGGAACTAGTTTCCAGAAGTTAATATTTTTGACACTTCTGCAATATTACCCTCTAGAGAGCTAAAAATAGCATGATGAGTGTGAAACTAGCATGTGCTGCATGCAATTGACATGATTTGCTGTTTCACCTCCCAACAGGTAAATTAAAGACTTTCATGAATTTTTACAACAGTTTTGTTTTGTTTTGTTTGCTTATTTATCTTTTTTAAATAAACAAACTGTAAAAATAGTTTTATGATAACAGTTTATATTCATCATTAAGAGAATTAATATACATTTGAAACTGCAGAATACTACATTATAATATTTTAATAACAGTTGTTAAATCTTGTGAGAAAATCCTTAGATGTTGAACAGGTCTTTAACAACAAAAGTGAAATTAGCAGAATTATTATTCTAAAATGAAAAGTCATATAACAAAACAGTTATTGACTTCTATTTCGGTAGACATAAAGATTTATCTACCCTTAAAAGTGATATTCACCTCGGCCTAGCGGCCTCGTTGAATTATCACTTTTTCGGGTAGATAAATCCTTATGTCTACCTCATTGAAGTCAATAATTGTATAACATTATACATGTATTTCACGATGTGAAACCTGCGTATAGGCAACACAGAGAACAGCTACATGTAGGTCAGGGCTAAATAAGATGTGGTGCATACTAGTACCATGAAGAGTCAGTATCCCTTAAGTTTCGTCAAAATTGCCTCATTAACAATTGAAAAGTCTCAATTCTAAGATATAACGGGAGAGAACTTTCCTAACTTGTGTTTCTGTACATCAATGCATGTTGGTTTCAAAATTATACAACATTTACATATTCGTAATATCAATGCTTACAGAACAGAACAGAAATTAACTAATTTACTAACGATGTTTTGGCTGATCGCATTACAGATGTCCTTTTCTATTCTACATTTAAATCACATACATCAGGTGATTGATGCTTGGAAAAACAGTCGTAATGTGACATTTCTGAGCTTAATAAGAATTTATTGGAATGTATTGCTCCATTGGCTGTCTTATAAAAGACATCGTATGTGTGTAAAAAACTTCGGGAGTATGCCAAATTTAACTCTTATCATTTTAGGTTGTAAATAGAGAATACTACTAGGCGAGTGTCTTTTGATGCAAGGCTTTGAAAATGCTTGTTGACATCACAAGGCTTGCCGAGCGATTCAACAAGCGTTCTTAAAGCCGTGCCTGGTAAACTTGATACCTGGTATTCTATATTTATTAGTTTATCCATTGTTTCACTCTTAAAATTCAAACTAGTGATTATGACGTAATTTTCGGTTTTTGTGTTGATTCAGTGTCATTAGCGACGTCATTCAAAAAGTGCAACGTCATCATGACATGATAAAGGTACATGCCATGAGGTAGACAACGTTTTTCAGGTAGCGTGCAGCAATGCAGTTTATATGACCGTGTTTATATGAGAGGTAACTGGTGTCATTAACATGGATAAATGAAACAGTGTACTTAGTCAGCACCAAGTGGAACTACAAAAACTTAAGTTGTAAAACATGACTCAGACATACCCTAGTTACACTTAAACATTACTTGAATATATCATGCATGTTTGGTTTTACATAAACGTTCCTCTAATAAACAATATTCTAGTTATAGCATATTTAGCTGAACTGCAAAGCATAACGTCATAGGTAGCATCTCTTGATTTGGGTTTGGGTGTTCCCAGGCCTTACATCTTTCAACTAGCTGCCAGGTTTAGTACTGGCTATTGTAGAACTGTTTATTCTCAGGCTGTCCAGGAAAGGTTTGGATAGGATAGAATACCACTGGGACATGACTTTACCATGAGCGATAAACAAGAAAACAAAACAAAACAAAAAACAATCTACATGTATATCTCATTGTACATTGACACATCTATAGCTTCATTGACATTTATTGAGAAACCCCTTTTTCTGGATTTCAAACAAAACCTGACACAAACTAAGTTGTACAGCCTCAGGATAAGGCTAGAATTTTGAAATTTCGGATTTTAAAGTAGACAAATTGTACTATCAAAGTTGCAAACAAAGGCCCTGATTAACTTTGTGGTTGCCACGCAGCTCTTTTGCACCTCTGTTTTCACATATGCAATAAGCTTGTGTTTTGTTTCTTTTTGGTGGGAGTGCAGTGGCTCAGTGCTTGACTCTAGATGGAGGGGCCGCAGGTTTGAGCCTCACATATATTTTATTTGACAGATCACAAGACATGTTATGAAAGTAAATAGTAGAAGTAGGATCTGACATTAAGCTGTGTGGCTTATTGTGTTAATTTCCCAAAAGAACATTAGGAAAATACATTTTATATTGTTGCTCAAAACGTAGCCCTTCGGTACACTTCAAAGCAACCAAATCTAATTATTGGAACTCCCAAACGCAAGTCAAGACATGCTACAAGTGGTATTATGCTGGCCAATTCAGGATGGTTTGATAATGCTTGAATCTAGAAGCAGTATATAAGATTGGCCTTGATGCAAGAAAACCAGCATTTGCTGTTTCCAACAAAGCGAGACTCAAACCAGTCTCCTCAGCTACAGAGACCAGCTAGAGAATTAAAATTTCAGCTGTAGCAAGTTTATATCTGATACTTTACAATCGCGATAACAAAAGCACTGATTAGCTGTCTTGCGCCTAGGCCCACATTAGGAGTGCAGTGGCTCAGTGGTAGAGTACTTGACTCAGGACCGAGAGGCCGCTGGTTTGAGCCTCACCTGCGTCACTACGTTGTGGTTCTTGAGCAAAGGGGTACGTGCTTTAAGGGGCTATTTTGGCCCCCCCTCTAGAGCCAAAAACTGAAAATTGCTTTTCACCAATTTCTTTTGATTGATTTATTAGAAGAATAACTGAAGTGTAAAATTTCGGCATTTATTTAAAATTTTACTGTTGCTTTGGTAATGAAAATGACCAACAAAATAGGCTTAAAACAGAGAAATTGCCAATTTGGACAAACGCAAGGCTTTCGGAGACCAATTCTTTGAGAATTAGATATCAGCACAGCTAAATACCAAAAAAATCCTTTTAATATGTTATGTGCCGTGGTAGTTATCAATCTGATAAAATGCTCTATGTTAATATCTCTGTCCAAAATGGTCAATTTCCTATTTTCAGCCTATTTTGGCGGCCATTTTTGTTACCATAACAACGGTAAAAGTAATTTGAGACTTCTACACTTTGGGTATTGTCCTAATAAACTAATAAGAACACATTGGTGAAAACAAATTTTATATTTAAGCCTCATAGTGAGGCTAAAAAGCCCCTTAATGCACGTAGCTCTTTGTGTATAAACAATAATATATTGATGCCAATAATTTAACTTTTATGCTTTGACTCTGGATATGTGTCACAAATCAGCAAAAAAGGTGTCATGCCTCTATGGTTTATTAGAGGAACTTTTATGTGAAACCAAACATGCATCGTATATTTCAATAATGTTTAAGTGTAACTAGGACATTCTTCAATAATGACAGATAATTTTCACACCAAATTTGCCTACAAAAACAAGTCCTAATACTATTTTTCAGACGAAACAGAAATGAAGAGCTGTCGTCGATGTTATCCTTCGAAATCTCTCATCTGTCGTCGACTACATCCGTTGAAGAAGTGATCTGTCGGCTGAGACAACAATTTTTCAGACACCTGGTCTCTTCTTGGGCGTGTAGTTCGGTTATAAAACGGAACTTTGCGGCCAAGCTTTACATAAATGCTGGTGAATAATTGTAGTTTTAGTGTAACCAAGTGATTATAATATATATTGTTTCCCAGACGTTCGGCTGGAGCGGAAAGCTGTTTTTATGCAATTTTCTTGAAACTCAGGTTTTGAAGAGCTGATAAAAAGCTTCTTTGTGCGTGAAATAGACTCAGATTGCTGCTGCAGTATCTCCAGACAGTTAGCACCTTCTCCATTACCAGTGGGGGCCCACAGATTCAATAGTTGAATTTAGCAAACAAAAAATCTTCACCTACCCTTTCCCTTTAAAATTTATCGGCATATGTGGTCGAAACAGTAATCTGTCGTCAAAACAGTTTTTATGCAATTTTCTTGAAACTCAGGTTTTGAAGAGCTGATAAAAAGCTTCTTTGTGCGTGAAATAGGCTCAGATTGCTGCTGCAGTATCTCCAGACAGTTAGCACCTTCTCCATTACCAGTGGGGGCCCACAGATTTAATAGTTGAATTTAGCAAACAAAAAATCTTCACCTACCCTTTCCCTTTAAAATTTATCGGCATATGTGGTCGAAACAGTAATCTGTCGTCAAAACAGTCGGTTATACGGTGTGACAGAGGAAGGCAAAGATCAGGAATCGATATAATCAAGTGACACACCCAACAATCTGAGTAAGTTCGATGGACATGCAAATAGACAAATAGACACGGACGGAAAAACGATGCTGTATATGACCTATCGCCAACTCAAAGAGTGGAAAATGGAACATAATATTTATGGTCCAAATTTAAAAAAAATCTGAACCAGAATATAAGTGTCGTTTGGGGGTGAACTCCAAATTCTTTAAACATCCATGCGCATTTTTCTTGTGGGGCTTTAAAGAGGCCACTCAAAAATAGACAAAACAAAGATCTTAATGACAAATGGTAGCTTAATGAAGGTCGAAAGTATTGCAGAATGCTCCCCCTGGAGCATTCTGCAATACTTTGACCTGCATTAAGCGATAATTGGTCTTAAAAACATTTTTGGTCTTCGCTTTGAGTGATTGCTTAAGACAGGTCTAACTGTATATGTATATTAATATTTGGATAGTGCAGAAATTAATCACAAACTCCTAAAGCACGGAATCGTTTGTTTTAACGAGTAATTTTTAACCATGCTTCTTTCTATCTGATTCGTTTTGCAAGTGCTAGTTTTCTCGAAATTTATGAGATTTTCGAGAGATTCTATAGCTGTTTGTGTATGCAAATCATTTTGTTTCTCCATTACTCCGCACAACAATGCAGCTAAGTGTTAATAAAAGTTGGAAATTGTGAGAAAAGAATCCATTTCAGAGATAATCAGCTGTTTAAATGCAAATCAAGGACTGTGAAGGAATTGGCTGAATCCATTACGCGTCCGGGTTAACTTTGCAGCATGGACATTACGTTAGCAGTTTTAGGAAATACTCTTTCTATCTACAGGATATTACACTTTGTGCCATCATTAAAAAATCTTTGTTTTATCGTCACCAGACCGACCCACTCAAAAAGCCACCTATCCAAAATATTTTATAGAATGGCCTTGCGTTTTTTTTCTTGCACACCGGTTAAGGATAGGGGAGACCGGGGCAAAATGATCCACTTTTTTAAAATATGTTTTTCCTGCTTCTATGACTGGATATATCTTATTGCTTTTAAATGTATAATACACTGTCAGGTATTAGTTACAACTTGAGAGAACGAAAAACAGGCATAAATGACATTAGTGCTTGAAATCAAGCATTCAAAATGTGTGGTCAGCTGTATCATTTTGCCCCATGCAGGGGGCAAAATGATACAGTACACGGGGCAAAATGATTCAGTAAGACTTTTCTAATCTCAGATTCAAAATCGCGCTGTTTCATTTTGCCCCTTGTATCATTTTGCCCCGGTCTCCCCTACCTGAAATTTTAACCTGGGACAGTAAATCTTTTCTCACATACCAACGCATACGAGATTGAGTGATCCCTATGTAAGCTCGCTGTCGGAAAAATCTGTCCCACATCGCTACCCATGTGAGATAAGCGTAACTAATACGAGATAAGCCACACGCGGCCGGTTGCTAATGCGAGATAACTTTTTTGGCGCGTGACTGTATTCCTTCGAAAACGAAAGTTGAATTGTTGTCAGTCAGGTAAAATTCTGTGTTGGATTTGCAGCGATTTAAGTCGGTCTTCAACTTGGTTTAAAAGTAAAACTGCGCATTTTTACTCACAACCTTTATCAATGCTTTGAACATGCTGACTGCATTGTGATTGACATATTTAACTTGTTGTCTTGGGCATTGAGTGACTGAATCCACCGGGACGGGGGCCTTGACGATGTAAAAACACACCACACACACACATTTTCCTCAACAAAATTACTTACTTGAGGTACTGTGGCTGATAAGCTAGTTCTTGTAAATCCATTTTGATGAAACAACCATTTGTTCATTGTTTAATGCGCTGTTTATTCGCTGTTTCAAGTCGTTTTGTACGGCGCGCGTCATTGACTATAAACATCGATCTCAGTGACGTCACCAACAAATATTACACAGTACTGTACCGTACGGTTGTGGTATATGAGAAAAAGAATCGATCATTGGTGTTCAGTGTTTCCAGAGAAAAATCCCAACCCTCGGGTCCACCGTTTAGTGGGAAACTCGGCAAGCCTCGTTTCCCACTGGAACGGTGGGCCCTCGGGTTGGGATTTTTCTGTCCCCACTGAACACCAATGATGGATTCTATTTTTCTCACATACCAACGCATACGAGATCGAGTGATCCCTATGTAAGCTCGCTGTCCACATCGCTACCCATGTGAGATAAGCGTAACTAATACGAGATAAGCCACACGCGGCCGGTTGCTAATGTGAGATAACATTTTTGGCGCATGACTGTATTCTTTCGAAAACGAAAGTTGAATTGTTGTCAGTCAGGAAAAAAATTATGTTGAATTTTCAGCGATTTAAGTCGGCCTTCAACTTGGTTTAAAAGTAAAACTGCGCATTTTTACTTACAACTTTTATTCAATGCTTTGAACATGCTGAGTGCATTACGATTGACATATTTAAACTGTTGTGTTGGGCATTCAGTGACTGAATCCACCGGGACGGGGAGCATTGACGATGTGAAAACACACCACACACAGACATTGACCTCAACAAAATTACATTCTGGAGTTACTGTGGCTGATAAGTTAGTTCTTGTAAATCCATTTTGATGAAATAACCATTTGTTTATTGTTTAATGCGCTGTGTCAAGTTGATTTTTACAGCGCGCGTCATTGACTGTAAACATCGATCTCAGTGACGTCACCAACAAATATTACACACTACTGTACCGTACGGTCGTGGTATATGAGAAAAAGAATCGATCATTGGTGTTCAGTGGTTCCAGAAAAATCCCAACCCTCGGGTCCACCGTTCAGTGGGAAACTCGGCAAGCCTCGTTTCCCACTGGAACGTTGGGCCCTCGGGTTGGGATTTTTCTGTCCCCACTGAACACCAATGATGGATTCTATTTATCTTGCCTATGCTATCTCACCCAGGACGCCAAGTACATCACGTGGAATTGCATCGGAGCGTATTCAGGGACTTCTGGAAGCTTATTTTGATATAAATAAATAAATAAATAAAAACGGTGGTGGGCAAGAAAAGGAATCCATTATTCGTGTGAAGGTTGGATAGAAAAATGTCCCTCGGGATCAAGCCTCGTGATGCCAAGCGGCGATCCTCGGGACGGATTTTTCTACCCTACCCTCACACTCATGATAGATTCTTATATTATACATTTGTTCACACGAGATTTTGATACTTTTTCTCATATGCCCTTATGCGGATAATAAACACCCATGCTGACTATGTTTTAGTATGTATGGGGGCGGCACTTCGCCTGAGCCTTCGCTACTCGCTCATGCGATAAGTACAGGCGATCCTGGGCACAAGTAAAAAAATCGCCATACGGTGATAGTACACAAAAACAGTATTCCGGTTTGGTAGCCCACGAAAACAGTACCTTTAGAAATTTAGCAATTGCGGTTTCTGTGCCCTTTCTGTGCCTTATTCGACTTTAAATATGATTATGATTAAACATTGGTCTATGTTTATCATATTGATGCAGAAAAATGCATCTTTGTATCAGTGACCTATATAAGAGTGACTGGAAACTCCAAGGAAAAACCAATACTCAACTCAAATTGCTCTGTCGTGCGTGTTACACAGGTAAATGAGGGGGAATCGATATCATTTATCTACACGATTTACCTTTATCACGGTTTTGTAATACACAGCGTAATTTCTCTATTGTTAACCAAAACTTTTAACACCTTTACAAACACAGAAATAGTATAATTACGATGAATTATGAATCATAAGGCATCTTAGTTTATGAAAACTGTTAAATAAAGACACAGACATAGCCGTGTTTAAAGCTTTATTCGTCGCAGTGAAACAGGTATTTTCGAAGCCATTTTTGACGAATTCCGCAAAATTCATAAAATCAGCCAATGTTTACACGATCATAACTCCATAGGATTAGTCGTAACATTGCAGAAACATATCATTTATAAATATTTCATATATCTTTTTTCGACTGCTGTAAACAAAATGTAGCAATGAGCGATATTTATTACGAAGTACGTTCTTTAATGTACCTATATATATAGCGGTTTCTCAAGCTGCGTCGCCATTTTGTGTGTATACGATGAAAGGCGCGCCAGGTGTAAGTCACGTGATATCAGCCCCGACATACCTATGTGGCTGAAAAATGGAGTGTCTAGTCACTCTTATATAGGTCACTGTTTGTATGGACTATTTTGTCACAGACTCCCCAGAAAACTCCCAAATTAACGTATGACGCCGGTCGGATTGCTTGTCCCTCAAAGAACGGCGAATGCTGAGAAAACAAGATTATCAAGGTAGGTTGCCTTTTCACTTTTTTAAAAAGGTGATGACAGGTCTTGCCACTCACAGGCAGAAAAAATGCAAGCATTGTCCTGAAAAAAATGCAGATGCTCGAATTCTGCCTTTTTACATGGAGTCGAATGGGACCAATTAATTGTGCACCGAACCCATACTCAGCAAGCTTTACCTAAGGAGAAGGCTGAGACAAAAATGTTTGAAACACGCAGCTAGTATCAAACCTTTAGTAACGAGTGTGTAAGAAAATATTCACAATTAATTCTTACACTCAAAGACTATTAAATGGGCCTGGCCATGCCGTTAATAAGTTTTGCATTGATAAGTTAGGGGTCTTTCATGCAAACCAAATACTGTGTTTTGATCTACATCTGAATTAAGGGTGAGGTTGGCGCCGTTAAACTGGTTTAAGCCCTCCAGTAAAATATTTTACTGACCGTTCCAAGGCGGTACTTCTTTTGTGGATCTTTTATGTGTTTTTTCTGTCTTGTGTTTGCTATGTCTTTGTGCGCGTCTGTTTATATGTGCTTTGTGGTCACCTGCTGGGAAATGGCTGACCTGTTGGCTCTCGTTTGTGGTGTCTAACTGTGAGTTTGTCTCTTTCCCATTGGTATCCTGGGTCAGGTGTGGTGCTTGATTGTATCGATTCCTGATCTTTGCTCCTTAACTTATTTTGTTATTCTAGTATTGTAGTATGTGGGATGGGAGGGGAGATAGCATTTTAAGTCTAGCTACTGCTCAGGGCCCAGAATTACAATGCCTGTATTCTGTAGATGACAATGAAATATTTGACCATACGTACTGCACTAATCCAGGCAATTCATTAAACATTTAAAATACCATATTGAAATTTCAATACTTAACTAAGTTCTTCCTGAACTTTAAGGAGGCATTGTAGTTTTGGGCCCAGAAAATCTGTTTTCAATATTGATCTACTTCCATCGTTTTGTATGCATTGGTCTAAACAGTTAAGTTTTCTCAAACAAAAGACATGCGTTCTACGCTGAGCTATAAAAAAAACATCAAAATGAGTTTGTGCCAAGCGGAGCCTCAGATCAGCTTTCACATCCGCCCAGTCTGTTCAGAGTATTCATTTTGTACTCAGTGGTTCAATAAGGATCCATGTTCCAAAGACTCTGACCAGACTGAGCTGACGCCTAGGCTGATCTGAGGATTTCGTGAGGCACAGTCATAGTGTTGGTTGTCTCATGTCGCGGCTCATTAATGACAATATATATATGAGCCGCGACATGAGATTTCCAACAATGTGGCATTTTGACAAGTGTAGACTCAGACGAGTCTCTGCAGCCTCACTTTAAGCTAAGAAGCTCCAAATAATGTTCGATATGTAGTTTAAAACTCATATAATATTCAAGCGACTAGCAAAGGCTCTGATCAGACTGCGCGTATGCGCAGGCTGGTCTGAGCCTTTGCTGGTCGCACAAACCACATTGTTGGAAATCTCATGTCACGGCTCATATATATACACGAGTGGCATTTGGAAAGTTCTTAGCATGGTCTTTTATCTCAGTAACCGATTTACAAATCGTATCATGTTTGGTATCATTTTAAAGAGCTATCTATGTTGGGGCACAAATTCATGAGGAATTTATAATGCAGACACGAAAAATATTACTGTGAATACATGTGTTGTTTGTATACTGGAAAGCGCAAAATTTCAGTGGGAAATATAACATTTTACCTTTTGAAAAGTGTGCAGAATTCATGAAATTATATAATGTTGTACCATTCGGTAGGTCACAACCTGGTACAGTTATTATACAACTGATGACCCAGTTGTGTGTTTCTAATAACTAAATACCGGAACAGCAATACCAAAACCGTCTAGAAAGCAAAGTAATGCGCTATTTTTTCGACTAAAAATCGCATGTCACAATGCACATATTTTGAAAATATATAACCTACAGTAAATAAAATGCCCTGCGTTGGTATTTTTTGTCAAGCACACTTTGTATTGAAACAAAAAAAAAACTTTGTAAACCAGAACAAAGTGAAAATAACTCTTATTATCTTCAAATGGGGCAGAGTAAGTTAAGCAATGGGTTTACGATCTGGTTCATTTCAAATGAAAACGATGGCAAACAATAAAGTAAAAAACACCTTGAGAGTAAAAATCAATCAATTATTTGATGGTTAATGCGATACCATGAGAAATTCATGGTCCTAGAACAATAGCAAAAAATTCTTTCATCCACTTTTTCAGAAAAAAAAAAACAAATTTTCGGCATATCGCTGGCGCTGTACTTACTATCACTCGACCCACAGAATTTTTTTAGCAGATACACAGCTGGATTTATAAGTGATAATAATTCGCGATGAATATTTTCAGAAGAAATAAATTGACCAAAATATTAACCCTTATTAACAGCTATATACACTATTTTGCGCACCCGTCGACTGCAACCACCACGCGATGACTGCGCTGTTCGAGTACAGTGGTTCTCTAGCGTGATAGTATATTCAGATAAGACCCAACCGCAATACTGGTCCGGATCCCCTAAAAATCACAAAGCTACATGTACCGAGACAACATTCAATGTTGGGCAACCATCGGCACGCCAGCGAAACGCCATTTATGACCCACTTATAGTGGTATTTGGATTCTACCTCCCTCCTCATCAACTAAAAAAACAATGCTGGCGATGTTGGACCCCCTCTGACAAAGTCTTCTGGATCCGCGCATGCGCAATGTTCAATTCCGTGCATAAATTCTCTAAATTATCTGGATGACCGTTTGTTCTGTCTGGGTTTCTCGACTACGTATATGATGTCAAGCCGGTGAATTCCCTATTGGAAACACCAAACAGTGTTCTGTACTCTCTATGGTGATTACACAGTGAAAAAAAGAATGAGATTTGTAACTTCGTTACACCTTAGGTTCTGATAGTGATTAGTTAGCTACCTTTTCCTTCAAATTTGGGAAAATACGTGTATGTTATTAAAATTGGGAAAATAAGTGCTAAAATACATGAAATTTGGAAAGTAAAAGTCAATTTTGGATTGGGAATGACTTTCTTATACATGTAAGGCTGTAAAAATGACCAAATAAAATCACTGGCTCTTCAAATTGAATAATTTCGTAGATTTGAGCCGTGGCATGTTATTTCCAACAATGTGGCATTTTGACAAGTGAAGACGCAGACGAGCCTGTGCAGCCTCATTTTAAGCTTAGAAACTGCAAATAATGTTCAGTCAGTAGCTTAGCACTCATAGAATAGTCAAGCGACTAGCAAAGGCTCTGACCAGACTGCGCGTATGCGCAGGCTGGTCTGAGCCTTTGCTGGTCGCACATACCACATTGTTGGAAATCTCATGTCGCGGCTCATTTCACCAGCTATAGCTGTCTTTACTAATGTAAGGGAAGAAAATGTGAATAAAATTGCATACGGCTTGAATACATTGTAGCTTCCCATATGAAAAGTGTTGTAATTGAAACACTTCCTAAACTAAGACAAAATGCACCTTATGCAGAAAGTTAAATAGGAAAGGCATGAACAACATTATGCGCGAAATGCGATTCCGAATGACAGCCCCAGTTAGCATATTCTCGCGAGACCTGACGATACCTCATCTAGATCCCTCGCATCATGCGCTTTGAATTACTGGTTGCTAGCTAGTCCCGTTCAATTTTCGCGCTCCTGTAGTGACAGAATGTGTTGTTAAAAATCGCAAAAAGTCCATTTTTCGAAAGTTTACCATTTCTCTATTAGCCAATATTTTCTGGAAGCCTTGAGTCATGCAAGCAGTGATCGCATAAAATATTTTAATAAAAATGGCGGTTCAATCCCAGTGTGCACCGAGCGAAAGGCGACAGGTTAATACGTGATAGAGTGCTTCCTGTCTGCGACAATGCCCTAGTGAGCCCTAGATTACAAAAAGTAAGTAATGGTGCAAAGATCAGGAATCGATACAATCAAGTACCACACCTGACCCAGGATACCAATGGGAAAGTGACAAACTCACAGAAGACACCACAAACGAGAGCCAAGAGGTCAGCCCTTTCCCAGCAGGTGACCACAAAGCACATATAAACAGACGCGCACAAAACATAGCAAACACAAGACAGAACAAAAACATAAAAGATCCACAAAAGAAGTACCGCCTTGGAACGGTCAGTAAAATATTTTACTGGAAGGTTTAAACCGGTTTAACGGCGCCAACCTCACCCTTAATTCAGATGTGGATCAAGACACATAGATATTTGGTTTGCATGAAAGACCCCTAACTTATCAAAGCATCATCTCCTAAAACATATAAATCAAGATATAACAAGGAGATAAAGCAAGGATAAGGACTCAACAGTAAATTAAACTGAATACCGGAGCAAAAGAAATCCAACAGGTAAACCCCGGTGGGCCCGACAAACAGCCAAAGCATCAGGCCCCTACCATCTCATCAATAGATAAGTCTTTAAGTCGGAACCATCATAGAGTCTGAAGTCCGACCCACCGGCGTGCAATTAAAGAGGAAAGCAAAGTTGCCAACCGTGATTGGGTTGACTACCAAGCATGCAGTCTGTTGCAATACATTAATGTTATAGCCAATCTTTTTATAATGGGAAATTATTTTAATGAACTGCGCTGAAAAATTATTAGAGCCAACAATCTTCTTCAACTTATACACCAAGTCACCATAGAAATCAGGTTCCGAAAGTCCTTGGCGCAAGAGAGATTTAAGTCCAACTTGGAATTTAGAAATCAAATCATAGTATCGTCTATAAAATTTTGAAAATGTTTTGCGAGAGATGGCCCTAGGGGATAAATAGTCTTTCTAAACAGCGTAGAATGTGTTCCAGTTCTGGGATGACGCTCTCTGATGCACACGATTGGAGGAGGAAAGAAACTAAGTTCACTTACCCGAGCAGCCGATTTCTTCTCTTTGAGCATATGACGTCAATGCCAGTGACGTCAATGTATTGCGTGACGTCATCATCTACGTATATAAAAAATAGTATGATGGCGTCTCATTACAGAGGAAAACGTTGTTTTGGCCGCATTGGTGAAGCGATGATGCTCATCAACGTTTTGCTGTATCTTCCTCAATAGTGTTGCGAAAACCAGTGAAGAAAAAACATGACGTAGGCAGGTCGATCGGTCGGAAGCAAACATGTCTCGAAGAAACTCACGAAGTAAGCATGTGACCTTTTCCTTCGACAGAGCTAACAGAAAAAGGTATGTAGATCTAATAGACAAACCTACGTCATAGCAAGGCTGTCGCAAGCACGTCGTATGGCGCCATCTTTGATTTACACGGTAAGTTTTTCCCTTCGTAAAATTATACAAATATTAAAGTGTTTGTCAAAACTAAGCAGTGCAGGCGGTGCCTAACATCCCACTTGGACCGGACATATAATGATCACGCCCAGAAATGCTGTTGCCTTTGTAATCATTCACCCACAAGTATCGAAGCGGGAGACACGAGGACAATTCTAGCAGTCACCCGCTTCGATATTTGTGGGTGAATGATTAGAGTGACAGTAGATAGATTCGTACACTCGGCAGTTCTAGCCCTCTGCTGCCTTTATTATACAAATCAAAAGCCCATTAGTTACACCAGCAATCAATCACGCATTTCTGTCAATCATTTTCAGTGCCGATTCGCGCGTGCTTGGCAGTGCGAGAGCTTTGCAGACGACTTTTTTCGGGCCACCGAAACAGACATTGTGCTGAATCGTAAACGGTTTGTGTACATATTCTGAATCCGCAACCAATACAAAGCTTATTTAAGCACCAGATGGTAAGAAAATAATCCTATTTTGTATTTCAGGTACTTACATTTCTGCCCATTTGCTTATTTGTGTACGTTTTTTATCGATCTGCTGAACTCTGGACGCAGCTGTCATTCCGGATATTCTAGAGTGATTATTTCCCTTTACAAAAACAACAACAAATTAGAGGGAGCCCTCATTATTTCAATTTGGTTGCTTTCAAGTTTCTAGTGAATAGATAACCATACAATTCAGCAGTTTAGAGTAAAATTGGTTGAATTTTATATATTTTAGTTGATTTCATCTCTGATTTGCGTGTAAAGTCAGATAAAAGGGTGTACGAATCTACATACTGTCATGTCCAATTTTTCCCAATTTTCAGCCAGTTAAATAATGATAGCTCCCTAGCTAACTGGAAAAGCTGAAAACGAAACTAGGTCAGCATAATAAACAAGACATGTGTATTTTCTTGGCTACGACAGATGAAAAGGCTAGTTCAAAAGGAAAGAAAGATATAATTAGATTTCTTGCAAAACTGTACGAATCTATCTACTGCCACTCTATAAAGGCAACGGCATTTCTGGGTGTGACTATTATATATTATGTTCAAGTGTGATGATAGGCACCGCCTGCACTGCTTAGTTTTGACAGACAGCAATTTGTATACATTTACGAAGGGAAAAACTTATCTTGTAAATCAAAGATGGCGTCATACTACGTGTTTACAACATCCATGCTATGACGTAGGTTGTTACCCCTGATTTGGGCTGTTTTGAATTCCCATGTTAGATATATTTGGCTGTCATATGCAGATTCTCGAGCATGGTCTACATTGTACCAGATAGCCTTGTAGATTCATTGGATGATGACAATATCGCTATAAAATGAAATTTGATTTAATATGGACGGCGTTTCTCTCCAAAACGACTATTTTCTGCAATAACAATGCAATGCACGAAATTGGCCGATATTTGCTCCGTTATGTGTGTCTTGGGGCGGACTTGATTTAGCTGCTCTCTCCGAACAGGCAGAACAGAAATGAAGTACGCTGGCGTACCCCGGATACCTCCATCTGACACAACAGTCACATGCCCTGTTCCAAAACAAGATAGCGGAGCACTGACAGTGCCTGCACTGTAGTGTACGGAGATATTTCCCTGCCTTTCCCGAAAGATTCTGATAATTATTCATATTGGATTAGTAAAAGGGATTGAAAGCACATGTATTTTGACATTCTTGGCAATCAGAAATGTGTTAATTATTCGCAATTCAAATAATTATCGCTTGATTTACTCTGGAGTACTCCAAAGTGCCCAATTTTGCTTGTTTTAGATGACTGTTCTGGAGTACTCCGCGTACTCTAAAATTGCTAAATCATGTCCGCCCTTGGTCATTTGCGTATTGTCACTTTTTCTGGTGTTAGTGTAACTTTCTCTTCATGTTCAATTTCTTAATTAAACCCGAACTGCTTGGTTGTTCATCAAATGCACATCGTTTCTTTAAGCTTTCAAATAATATAAAATTTTTGACGTTTCATGGCTAGGCATAGCAGGGGAGCCAGAGATTCAAAATATGGGAAAAGGGGCCGGAAAGTAGCAGAATTTTAGACTATATCCTCAGTTAGTATCGTGTTTTAGAAGTGTGAAAACAGATATTGCGCAAATTTTAAGTCTTGCAAACGGGGTAACCATAGCTACCCTCATGCAGGCTTCATATATGTAGTAGGCTATTCGCTACATTACTGAAAAGAAAAGTTATTTAGACCAGATAAGTCACATTTCCTACTATCTGCATATTGCCTTACAGTAACTTAATTCAGTGCAACAAACTAACAATAAGGTTAAATGACTTACGCTTACGTAATTGTTTTATAATTTACTTACATTCAAATATATTACTATTGTTTACTTGGCCATGAACTGCCAAAAGACTTGTGGAGATTAAGATTTTCTTAGCTACTTTATAGATTATGAAATTTGATGTATGTTAGCCTTTGATGAACATGTGCATTTACCATGCAACAGCCGAGTCTAATTTGTTACCGTTAGATAATAGGGAAACTCCAAGTATGTTGTTATTATCATTTGCATCGTTTTCTTACATATCCTAATGATTGATCTTTTAATTAGATGCAGCTTAATAGCAGAATAAAATTATTAGTTTAGGCACCTGGAAGTTCTGCTATACACGCTACTTTCTTTCAAAACAATATTTTTGTGTAATGTTATGTGTATAAGCGTTCAAACAGCTAGTGGGTGAAAATGAAATTGACTACCAGCTTAGTGCTCAAAATTAGATTGGAAATATCGTCTTCTTAAACATTTAGTATGAATGAGATACAACATCAACAAAATCATATTTGTTTAAAGGAAAAACTTGAAAATAAATAGTGCTGCAGCAGAGGTCACCAAAAGTGACATGCACCCATAGCGGAAGGGTAATAAGTAGCATCATACATCATTTTAAAGCTGAGTTTGCTGAGTTCAGAACTGCATTATGCCACTTTCAGAATCTTGTGCGAAAAAGAAAAAAAAATACGGCCCTTTAAACTGGAGTACCATCATCATAGCTCAGAAAAGAATTATGATTTATTTTTATGACAAGAAACATACATACTGTATAAAATGCTTGTTATTAGGTTGCATATGATCCAATAGTTAATATTAATTTTGTTTGCATTTGATATGCTACTTACACAAATTGACAACTATAATTAAAAGGTCATTCAGTGCAAAGTCACGAAAACCAATGATTTTTACAAATAGTCACGTGTATTGCATTTGATCTATATGTACATTTTTAAATCATAAAAATGAATGTTTTCTTGCAAAGCAAGTACGCAAGACGCATATAGAAAACAACATTATTGTGTACAGTATGTTGTAAGGGTTATTTACCAGCTTCAGGAAGCAAAGGCTAGAAAGGAGTATAGTGTGGTATTAATCATGGTCAGTGATTCAAGGCAAGACTCAAAGTCCATGATTAATACAACACTATACTCCTTTCTAGCTTTTACAAAGTTTATGATACCGTTAGCCTAGTTTAAGAAGTTTCTGAGTTAAAAATTTATTGTGAGTGTTGAAGTAAGCAACATGGCAACTCTCACACCAATCCTTGGCATATTCCGATATTTCTTACACAAGCACCTCCAGGTTGTCTCATCTCTTCCATACTATCTTGATTTATATGATCTAGGAGATGATGTATTGATAACTTAGGGGTCTTTCATGCAAAACAAACATCTATGTGTCTTGATCCACATCTGAACTTAGGGTCAGGTTGGCGAGCTGTGAAACCAGTTTAAGCCCTCTAGTAATACATTTTTACTGACCGTTCCAAGGCTATGCTTCTTTTGTTGATCATTTAATGCTATTTCTGTCTTGTTTTTGTTATCTTTCGTGTGCATCTGTTTATTGATGCCTTGTGGACACTTGCTGGGAAAGGGCGACTTTCTTGGCTCTCGTTTGTGATGTCTTATTGTGAAGTTTTCACTTTCCCATTGGTAACCTGGGTCAGGTGTGGTGCTTGATTATATTGATTCCTGATCTTTGCCCTTTTTCTTACTTTGGAACATGGAAATATCTTATGTAAAAACCAAAGCTATGATTGTCATGCCAGCGAAGGTGGACACACAAGCTTGTGATATTAAACTCAAATGAGAGAGTATCGAAATAGTGAAGAAAAAGAAATTACTTGGCATACTAATTGATGACCAACTAAAATTTGAAGAACACATAGCCTTTAGAAGGCTGAATGGTTTCAGGGCCATAAAAGGCAATATACTTCTTAATACAAGACAACCATAGATGTAGTCAGAATACTTATATGAAGCTTTATAATTCTTTAGTGCTTCCTGTTATGAATTATGGAGCAGCAGCTTTTGTGACAGCAACTGACTTGGCACAGAAAGAGTTTGGGAAGGTACAATGTTCAGCTTTACTTAAGGCGACTAGATGTATGGCAAATACAATCTTAGAAACACTTAAACTAGTACCAAATTGCATACCAATGCATTTTCATCTTCAGTTAAGACAAGCTGAAGAGATGATCAGAATTAACAGCAAAAATGAGGGAGAACAAGTACTAGAAGACTTCAATACCAGATTAGAAGATACAGCAGTAAGAGGCAAGAGAACAACTTTTAATTTCCTATTCTCAAAATTCAATGAGTCAAAGGGGAAATATCTTTTGAAAATGTATCCAAAGACTTCAAATATACAAAGGATCATATGCTTTTGAACCGATAGAATAAAGCAAATTGAAAATGGAATAATTTTGAGAATGACAAATAACTAAAGCTATGGTTGTCATGCCAGCGAATGTGGACGCACCAGCTTGTGATATTAAACTCAAAGGAGAGAATATCGAAATAGTGAAGAAAAAGAAATTACTTGGCATACTAATTGATGACCAGCTAAAATTTGAAGAACACATAGCCTATAGAAAGCTGAATGGTTTCAGGGCCATAAAAGGCAATATACTTCTTAAACAAGACAACCATGGATGTACTCAGAATACTTATATGAAGCTTTATAATTCTTTAGTGCTTCCTGTTATGAATTATGGAGCAGCAGCTTTTGTGATAGCAACTGACTTGGCACAGAAAGAGTTTGGGAAGGTACAACGTTCAGCTTTACTTAAGGCGACTGGATGTATGGCAAAAACAATCTTAGAAACACTTGAACTAGTATCAAATTGCATACCAATGCATTTTCATCTTCAGTTAAGACAAGCTGAAGAGATGATCAGAATTTACAGCAAAAATGAGAGAGAACATGTACTAGAAGACTTCAAAACCAGCATGGAAGAAACAACAGTAAGAGGAAAGAGAACATATTTTAATTTCCTACTTTCAACATTCAATGAGTCAAAGGGGAAATATCTATTGAAAATGTATCCAAAGACTTCAAATATACAAAGGACAGTATGCTTTTGAACAGATAAGATAAAGCAAATTGTACATGGAATGACTTGGAGAATGACAAGAAAGCACAAGAAGAGAACATGAAATAGGTGTTAGATGAAGTTGAAGAAGATTGTGTTGCTGTCTTCACAGATGGTTCCGCCTTGTAGAATCCAGGTCCCACAGGAGCAGGAGCAGTAATTTATCTGAATGGCTTAAAGAGTGATCCCATTGGTATAAAGAAAGGAATTTGCTCAAATGGAAATAAATTCTTAGGGTAAATTGTGGGGATTGAAATAGCTTTTTAAATATTTGTGTGATAAAGTAAAAATCAGAAATAGTGACATTCCTTTGTTTGTGGATTGCCAGTCAGCTATTGTTTCAGCTTTTGGAATTTTAATACCCAAATACCAGGTTGATATAATATTAAATATCAGAAGATTAACCTCTCAACTGGAAAATGACAACAATAATTTGAAAATTCGCTGGATCCCCGGACATAAAGAGTCTGAAGGTTATAAAAGAGCTGATAGACTTGCAAAAGAGGTGGCAAAGGAGATGGAAGGTAAAATGAAGAATTCTATGAGAGAGTAGTCAAAAAGAAAGAGATAATACAGACAATGAGATCGTTGATACAGGATAAATGGCAAATATTGATGGACAACTCCAGGTTACCAGATAAGGTTCAAGAAATCATTCCAAAATCAGGTAGTGTCTTTATAGTCAAATCAGAGAAAAGAAGAATAACCAGAGTTATAAATCAGTTGATAACAGGACATTCCAATCTAAATTACATGATAGATAAAATAGATAATACAAAATCTGAACTATGTGATACATGCAAAGTGAAAGAGACAATTAGTCATTAGTTACATGACTGCAAGATATATGAGGAAGACAGAAAGGTGATGGAGAGAGATGTAAAGAGAATACTAGCAGCATATGGCTTGCAGCACATGCCAGAAATCAGCCTAAAACTTATGACTGGGAACTCTGAGGAAGCAATTTGGACAGCAACTAGGGCAGTAATCTGAGTTGAAGAGTGCTCTGGCTAGCTTCATCACACGGACATGGAGATTCACAAAATCTGAAATTTAAAATAGTTCAAAAACATATGTATCTTGCTCGAAGGTCTTTTTTACAAAGTAAACGTACATTGAGAAAGCAGAAGATTTTAAATATCTAGCTACAATACAGAAGACAGGGTTCCTTGGCAGTGTAGCATTGCCTATTTGAATCAACAACAACAACTACAATTTCGCCATAAAATTCCTGCTCCCAATGTCCCAGGCGCAAAAAAGTTTAAGTCCAACATGGAATTAAGATATAAAATCATAGTAATTTAGAAAATAAGTTTGCAGAGTTAATGATACTGATAGCCTTATTTAAGGAGTTTCTCTAATGAAAGTTTATTGTGAGTGTTGAAGTCTGCAACATGATTAGATGCTCTAGCAAATTGGATATGTTGAGAAATATAACTCCAAAGCATGTTGAGCGGTGATCATCACCATCCAAACATTGACAATTTCAAATTCATAATCGTCACGTTTTTCGTAGGATTTTTTTTAGAAACAGACAAATCTAAAAACGAGACTTCGATATTGGAGGTATTGACATTTCTTGTACTTCAACAACAGCAAAATCTAGGGCAAAGATTTGGTACCAGTAAAATGCAATAAGCCCCCCGGTGGCTTAGGCTGCTGTTCGTTCTAAGGCGGAGGTTCTGTTGTTGTTGGCTTTTTGTTTATTGTTACTCCCATTGTGGGAGTCTGTAATCGTTCTATGTTTAGTTGTACGTCACTTTATGTCCATTCTAGTATTGCAATCATCTTGATGGGGAAGAGAGAGCTGGTTGTTTTGCTTAATTTGTCTTCCTGGTGTCTCGTGATGGTTGAGCAGCTCTTCCTCGCGGTGCCATGGGGTTGTCTGCGGTTTGTGATTGTGGTATTTCCTGATCATACTCACTTACTATTTTTGACTCTATTTGGTTGAAGTCTTACTGTTTCCCTGGTTGTAGTTTTCCAAAATGAGACAAAGATGGGGAACACCTACTGTTTTCATGCTTGAGCAAATAATGAGGCCTCCTTTCCGACTCTGCCAAAACTGATAAAGTTGAGGAAAATTGGAACAGTTTTGTTTCAAAGAAGATATTTTCTGCATTTGTTTAGGTTCATTTCTAACAGGAGACCTACTGATATTTAGAAGATTGTTCTGTTTACGTGGATCCATCTATTATAGGCTTACTTCTTTTTCTCTAGTCTTTCAGCGACAACAAAATGAGTTCAGCTCCTGTCCTATCCTTTCTTTATTTCTCTTAGTCTCTCTCACCAGTTTGTCAACTATGTCCCACAAACTAACACCAGAGTGTCATACTGTTGTCACTGAAAGGATTGCATATTTCATCCATTGTTCGTGGTATCAGATCTGTAACATTGCACTTTAAACCTCTGCTGTGCATCTTTAACTTGCCCATGGTGATTACGATCTGGTCCTTTGCCTTGGGTGCACTTGATGAGTTGTTTGAAGGTCTGAAACTCGTTAATAACTCTTTTCACTTCCAGACACCATCCGCATCAGATGGTTGGGTGTTTTCTGTTAATCTATTAGCACCACGTACACCTTTCACCAATTTGATTCGTTATTATAGTCCAGACATAGAGATGAAAAAAAGCTCCATTTAAAATTCTATAGCTATGGCTGGGATTGTATTATCTAACTTTATCACGTCATGAATGTTAACTGGTACCCATTTTGCACAGTTTCATTGATCAATGACAAATAACCATGTCATAAGAATAGTAATATAATCTTGAGAAAGCTCAAGTATTTCTTCACACAGTGAACAGACAAACATTAGTTGGTAGGTCAGTTCAAATATGAGGATACGAGATAGAAGCCCTCAAAATAATATGTGATGTCCTTAAAGATAATGTACAGACCATTGCCACTCATGGCAGTTGTCGTAAAAGCATAACTTAACATAATTGTTTTCTCCTTTCTGTTCTTGCCTGACTGTAGTGATGTGTTCATCCAGTGACTGCAAGTAGCTCTGGTAGGCTTGATGCATCAATATGTGTAGTTCACAGGCATGAGAATGATAGGCGTGTCGATTTCTGGCTACATGAGATGTTTCGAGAGAACAATCTGCTGCACCTGATGCATGCATCAGTTGCTTGAAAGATAGCATAGGTACATTCCTTATCTACCAGATCTCCTATTGTTTTAAAGGCTTTTATAGCCTTAGTCAGGCCACAAAAACTGCAAAAGTTAAAGACAAACACTCTAACTGACATTTGAATGGGTATCTAGCTTAAATGAATAAGAACTAATGTACTTAAATCATGCAAAACCCCATGCCTTTATCATTAAGTTAGCAAGTAAATCTCTTTATTAATGGATCAAGAGTCATTTTGTGTCTTCATAGTTTTAGTTCATTATATTGGTAATTTGTATTAGCGCTTGTAGTTACTTAAGAAACCGATTCGATTTTTTTGGAATGTTCATGGAATCATGAATACTTCGAGTCTCTTTCAAAGTTAACGTGAAGCCCGAAGGACAGAAAAGCTTTACGTCAACTTTGCAAGAATTTATTTCTTATATTTACATTTTATTATAAATGTCTAAAATATAGAAATGATTTACAATTCAGGAAGCAAAACAGTTTTGCATTTAATATGTAATTTGTTGGAGTGTAAAACGGAAAAGCGGACCAGCCAGTGTGAACGAGGACCGCCAATGGAGCAAACAAGAGGCCTGTTTTGCACGTGTAGGTGTTGCTAGCTGTCAATAACAACTCCAGTGTCACTTCTTGCGAATGAATTCGATGTTCGAAGCGTATTGCACGGGCAAGTGGGCTTGGTCACCGTCAATCAAATGTATGTCTTTCATGAGGATATGAACGGTTGCAAAAATCTGAAGACTCATTAAAGGCCTGCTTTGTAAATGTAAATGTTTTCATATAACCTGATCTTGAACTATACTGACGGGCTTTAAAACGCTACACTAACTTCCTGTTATATCTTTCTAAAGACGGTTAGATTTAAACTTCCTTGCTTCGATGATGTCATCATGAAGTATCTTCTTCAGTCAACACTTAAGTTTCAATTGTACAACTAAGCTCGACGGCGTTATTCTTTTTTAAAGTTTTAATCACTGAAACATTTCTTATAAAGCAGAGTTTCGAGTCATCGAATGAACGGGTACACACAGATTAACGTCAAATAAACAAACCTGCTGTATCAAAGACCTGCCAATACATATGAAAGCAATTCCTCGATGACTAACAAAGTTTATAACACACATTTGATGCTTCTCGTGTTTTTTTATTTAAAGAAGTAGGGATCTTTCTCTGATAATATTTTGTGAAATGAAACAGTTGACCTCTCCATGTATCTCAATTAGTTTGCATTTTTAATGCCTTTAATCATTTTAAAGTGAACATGTTTCATGTGTTATTCACAAAAATGCACACTCTTCAATATACAATCAAATTGATTGCTTCGCATTCTTTTTTGAAACATACATTAGCGCTGCTATCCTTGTGTTGCGTTTTTAAAGCCCGTCAGTATATATTTCAAACAAGATTCATAAACGGGGATGAGCCACCGATCCAAAATGCTATGGGTAAAATATGAATCGCAATTCGTCAACTGCTCATACGCTTCAATTGATTATAATCTGATAGTTATTAAAGATCGAAGGTTCGGATCAGCAATCTTAATTTCGCAGCCTGGTAGTGGCCTTCGCTATTGCAATGGCCTAGTAACTGTTGGATTTACCTCCCTTGTTCTGTCGAACAGGTATTCTTTTAATGCTATTGTTGGCCTTCGAAGCAAAAAATCCCATTTGTTCATAACTACTGCAGTAAGCCTTCAAATAACACGTGGCGTACCTTGCTAAATTAGATTTATTGTGTTTTCCAGTAATTTGAGACATATTGATCGTGTTATGGGGAAACAGAAGCTAGAAAATGGAGAAGTTGCAGCTGAACTTATGGAACCCCTTAATGAAGGGGCCACTGAGGAGGAGCTGGGTGGTAAAAAACCGCGAAAAAAGCGCCAAGGATGGGATAGTAAATGGCAATACATTTTCATGGTGATTAGTTATGCGGTGGGGCTAGGGAACGTGTGGAGATTTCCGTATCTGGTGCAGCAGCATGGTGGTGGTATGTAGTTTTCACTTACGGTATAAATAATGTTTGATTTGCATCATCAGAACCACGTCACGAGAAACCCCGTCTTCGGAGTTTACGATCTTAACCCTGAATGCGCCAATTGCAACAAAACTCGTCTGCTTTTCTCTTCTGCTGAAATGTTTAAGAAGCCTCTATGGCAAACAGTGTGTGGACCCAGATCAGACTGCTCCTATTCTGGGTCGACACTGTTTGCGTCTATACTTTATTCGTCTTTAATGTTAGGCAATTATTTGCAGCGGACGACTTCAGCAGACGACATTTTCAGATGCATTTTTTCTTAACCTACTAGTCTAGTGTCGTCTGCTTGAAGCTTTTACAAACAGATTGGAAACAGACCAGGCCCGACATAACATCGGGCCTGATCTGGATCTTAACTGTTTGACACCATGGTGGTATTCCTGGAAGACTGTTTCGAAAAAGTGTTTTTTTTTTGTTTTTTGTTTTTTTTTTTGAAGAATAAAAAGCCAGACGACACAAAAGCATGCAGGCTAGGAGTTGACAGACCGAACTGGCAGGGATAGGAATCGTACTTTTAATTTATTATGTTTGGTTGCAACATGTCCATCTTTGAACTTTTTAAGACCGAAAAATAAAGGCCCTGAATAGTCTGCACGCTGCTGCACAGGCAGATCTGCGCCTGTATTGATCACGTAAAACGTGGTTTCTTATAACGTGGTTCATCAGTTGTTGTTGTCGTTGTTGTTGTTGTTGTGATTGTGTGTGTATTTAGATGGTTTGGTGTTTGACTTTAATAGTCGACGACCCCCATATGCGAGGGTCTTGGGAAGTAGTTATGATGCACAGATTCCCGTCGCCCGAGATCAATAATGTGATAAGTGTCATTTTAATATCGTACGGCTAATAAGGTTTTGTTATTATTTTGTTTATTTTTTTTCTCAGATCTTATTGTCTATGGAATTTACATGGTCGCCAATCCATGCAATCAATTAGATAGAGAACAGGACCAAAGTGTTTCAAGCGTTGTTGGCTGAATACACTTCAGCGTAGCCAATGTTATATATTTGAATCAAAGGTTATGTTGATTATTATTATTATTATTATTATTATTATTATTATTATTATTATTATTATTATTATTATCTACTCTGGCTATACTGTCGGTTCAACGGACTATTACCATTTTTCATAAAAACAGGTAAAAAACGGTTAATACATGTATATTATAGCAGGTGAAGGCATTATAGGATATATACCCGAATAAAGCACCCATTACCTGGATTAGTTTTTTTTATTGGTAACGGTTCTAATCTACTGTAGAACTGACGGTTATTTTAGAAACCAAGACAATAACACTAGCTTTCATCCTGACAGAAAATTACTAGTAGGGCTGACTACTAGTATATATGAGCCGTGACATGAGATTTCCAACAATGTGGTATGCTCAGATCAGCCTGCGCATACGCGCAGTCTGACTAGAGCCTTTGCTAGTCGCTTGAATATTCTAGGAGTGTTAGGCTACTGGCCGAACATCATCTGGAGTTTCTAAGCTTAAAAGTATATTTTTATGTCAAAATGCCACATTGTTAGAAATCACTTACCCGGTAAGTTTAATACTTATCGCGTTTGTGAGCAGCCTCAGACGATCCTGCAATATAGCACAATACAATCAGAGCATTCGCTTTCTGATAATATATAAAGAGAGGGGAGGGGGTATTTGAAGGCTCAGACCAAAATGAACGCATATAGTGCCACTAGATAGCTGTGCATATGATATCTAAAGAGTGATTTCAGGGCTTAATCGGCCATATACCTGCGGGCCGAGTTTAGGCCCCATTCCCAATGGGAAATAGCCACCCTTTTCACCGTTTTCCCAATTGCATTTCTATTATTTTTCCCAATTAAGAAGGTATTTTTTACAGGCCACTTCAACTTATGAGAATCAATGACCTATATCAGAATGTTACTTAAACGCTTGTGCTTGCCATAAAAAACAATCTAAAATAACTTGATTTTAAGGATAAATTTGCTCCTATAATTGTGTTTTATGGCCATAATTTTCCCCAATTTTGACAAGCCGATAATTTTTTCCCTATTTTGGCCAGGAGCCTTTTCCGAAATTACTGGATAGAGCCCTGAACTTTAAGTGTCTTAAGAAATAAATTCGTTTTATCGGAATGTTCATGGAATCATGAATGCAAAGTTAACATGAAGCCCATGGGGCAAAAAAGCTTCACGTTACTTTAGTATTCATGATTCCATGAGCAGACCAAAAATTGAATTTATTGCTTATATTTCATTTTATTATAAATTATAAATGTATTAAGTGTCTGCTATAAGCACCTAAATAACATGAGCCGACCCATATAATTTATATCACTTGTCATGTTATTACATCTATATCTGAAAATCAGTTGCAGATTTCCCTTGCAGATTCCTGCAACGTTAGCTCTTTTTGCATGCTGGGTAATTTTCATCATTTTTATCGCCTGCAGATATGATTCAAAATTAACTTTTCCAAAAAATCTTTCAGGAACACTTTCAGAGTGTCAAACATTTTGAATCCATATCAGGTGCGACGTTCTGTCGGGCCCGATCTGTATCCAACCTGTTTGCAAAGAAACATGCTTCCAGGATAAACTATTCTTTTTTTCTGAATCCAACTTTTGGATTTTAACTGATCCATCACGATTTTTCATTTACGACTGTGATCAAACGTTTAAGAAAACATCACAGACTTTATAGGAAAATATGTCAGGACTATTCTAAAAAAGTCACGGTTTATTTAAAAACATGTTTTCTAAGAAAATTCGCCGCTGGCAGGCAAAGAGTAAAAACCTCCGTTCAGCTGTGTAGACTTATCACGTTTGTTGTGTTCTCTGTAAAATCACGAATTCCTTACATTGTACTTTCAATATATTCTATTTATGACCAACAACGTATATATCTGAAGCTGGCTAATCAAGATACACAATATTTTTTTAGTAAGGCTTTACAAGTACCTGTTTTTTGATAGTGTCAAATTAACACACAAATTACTTGAGCCATTCATAAAATGTTGGCACCTGTAGCAAGTATGAGCAGTGAAGGCTCAGGTATGCCTCCAACCCCTTTAGATAGCTGTATATGCGTGTTCAATGGTAACTTCACCCAGATGCGATACGTATATCTCAATAACTCGATCCTATACAGCGTAGTTCCGAAAGAGCGAAATTGTTGAGCGTGAACGTGTGGTTAGTTTCTTTACATACTCAGAAAAACAATTGAAGCTTTGGGGCTTCACTATAGTGTAGATTTTATTTTCTTGTCCTTTGGGGTCATGGGTTTCATTGTGGAACTTTGAAACTATCAGAGGGTCACTGATGAGGCCTAAATGGCCGAAATTAGCTAGTCTGGCCCAGAAAATTTGCACACTCTAGTTTCAGTTTTTTGATGCATGCTTTGCTTCCAAAGGTTATTCCAGTCAGCTTTCACCAGGAACAAGTATAACTAAAACCTTTACCCATAAGGCAAGTTTTAGTCGTATACTCATAGACATATTGGGTCCGCTTCGAAACTTTAATGGTTGAAGACTCGTATCTAAAATGGAGTGATAACTTTCCATTACAAACTAAGAAAGCAGTGAAGTAGCTTGAAAGCTACATTGCGAATTTATGGATTTGATTTGGATGCCCAGACAGTATCTTAACATCTCATGGCCAATCTTCTAAAGGAGTTATGTTTACATTCTGGGTATCACAAACAAAAATAGTGAGTAGGGCTAGGAGATGTCACAATCACACACTGCAGACCAGCCCACGGTACCGCGAGGAACAGACACACAAAATTAACAGTACATTACATAAAAAAGCAATAAAAGTAAAATAGCCAGCTCCGTCTTCCCCAGTGACATGATTGTAAAACTAGAACTGCACAACAAAACATAGATCATACGCAAAACATCCATAAACATGGGAACAATAGTTCACAATGAATCTACAACAACGGGACCACCGTCTTAAACTGGATAAGTTTGCTACGTCATCCTATCACGCTGCTGAGTTGCGTAAGTTAAGCGAATGAACTTTGTTGTCCTTCCAATAGCTAAGCACTTAAGAAAATGATAAGCAGTTTAACTGGACACAACTGCTTCCTAGCATAATGTTCAGTTAATGGACTACTCAAGCTTTGGATTCCATAAATTACTCGATTTTTTTCATCCTGTTTGCGAGAGAATGTAAAATGCCTTGAGTCCTGGCACACATTTGAACAAAACTACAAAGCAACATCTTAATAGACTCATAGAAAATCAGAAATTGATCAGAGAAATAGTGTCTGAAAATATTGCAAATGTTCAAGCCAAATACAAGGCCCAATATGACAAAAATGCAGCAGAGCCTAATTTTAATGTGTTTTCTGATATGTGATTTTACAATGCCTAAACACCTAAAAGGATGCATATTATGTTTTAGCAAAAAGCTTGGTGAATGCAGTTTTAGCCTTGGGGATCTAAAGACACGCAATTAAAGCCATTAAGTCAACATCCATGCTCACCGCCTGAGGTCCTACTTTGATCAAAATATGAGGCCTACAAATCCTTCTCCCAACTTACAAGTGCCTATAGAGCTCTATAATACTAGCAATCGGAACAGCCTATGCCAATTCCGCGAAATTCCGTGTAATCAGACAACGGATGTACATAGAGGATCCACTTTAATAACGCAGGTGATAACGGTACGCTGACGTTATATAATGTGACGCTGACCTCACAGAAACCATGTTAACACAATAACAAGTGTGATTGCAGCAAATCAAAAGGCTTAAATGAAGTTTATGTTTTTTTTTCAATAAAATATCGCCATAGCGATATTTTATTGAAAAAACATAACTTCATTTATTCTGCTGATTAACTTTTTCGGATAATCAAACTAATCGATTTTGATAGAGCTGAACCCACATGCTACTGACTTAATTTTCTATACGCCAGTTCAGGCGAATAAAATGGAGCTTTTTGGCACATCGTACTACGCCGATTTATAAATGCTCCTTACATACACCCGAGCCATGATTCGATTCTCGAATTGTGGCGGACTTTCTTGAATGCAATACTTGGTGAGGGCAATGAAGAACAGACTGAGGATCAGTCACAGGCTGATCATCAAGACCATACACATGATGATCAACTCCAGAATCAGGCAGATGTAACTACTGCATGGCAAAATACAATCACTCCTGAGAGAATATAAAGAGCATATCCTAATTAAGGTTGAGCAGGAGCATCTATCACAATGCTAATTAAAGTCATAAATTCTTTAATTAAAATCATTATAAATTAGTTGAAATTAACCTGTTTCTCAAGACAATTTAATTTAAAGGTTACATTGTGTAAACCTATAACTGTTTAATTTGGATTCTTATATTTTATCTTTTAATCTTATATTACTTTAAGCCTGCACCAGTTTAGTATTTCTTAGCTAATATCTGTGTCAAGTGGTAGGTCTGTGTCTAGTGACCAGATCTAATTACACCCTGAAAGACAAGAGAGGCTGATAAGGAGGGCCTGGCCCCGAGATTATAAAACTCTTTTTATGCTCAACTCAGCTGAGCGCAAAATGTATCCTGCTCATACATGTTAAAATGCCAACAAATGATGGCATTTTATCATTTATTAGCATGATAAATGCAAAATCTAAGAGACTTAAAGCAAGAAACTCCTTTATTTGTCGGTATTTAAGTTTTTATGAGCAGTTGAAATTTCGTGCTCAGTTGAGTTGAGCATGAAAAAAGTTTTATAACCTCGGGGCAAAGAGGCCCTGGACTCCAGACAGTGTTTTATTCTTATCAACATTAGTGGTCTCCCAAATTAATCGTTCTCTTTGGGTGTAGGGGTGAAGATATAGGATTCAATTGTAAGAAAGATTTTGATTGGCTGGCTTATAGAAAAGAGATGGAAATGGAGTATAATGGGAATGGTTTCAGAAGTAGATGTGTACATTTTTAACTCCCAGGCATCACTTGAGGTTTGGAGGTTGACCAGGAAGGACTGTACAATAGAGTTTGATTCTTTAGGCGCCAAAATCTAGAATTTGAATTGTGTAAAAAGACTTAGAGGAATAATTTGTAAACAGCTTTGATAATTGTACTGCCAGGTGGACATTATTACGATTAAGAAAAGAAAAAAGAAAAGCCAATAATTAATATATGAAAATAGAGATGAACCTAAGTGGTAATTTCCCCTAACTCTGCCAAGCGAGAAGACAAAATAGATTAGGAACATGACCGACAAGTACACAAGCCTGAATGACAAATGATTTGCCTCAATTTGGTATAAGTTATCCCATGTTTGAGGGACACCTTGGGTCACATGATAAAATGCGTTACGTATAAGATTTGGACAAGTGCCCGAAAACCCGTACTTAACTACAAATGTTTTCTATTATGAATTAACAGATTAAAAAGAATTTTTATTGTTATTTATTTCCATATTATCTTCGTAAAATTACTATTTAAATATGGAATTGCTAATATTGTATAGGCATACTATATTTTAATTTTAAGCTTTGAATTTCTAAAGTTTTGCGATTTGGAATCATGAATTTTCGCCGAAAACAATCAGTGACGTATAAACATCACTTAGACAATATACAGAGTATTTGTCAACTGAAAGCCAAACCGTTTGACACTCTGATGGTTGTTTTGTAAGAATTTTTCGAAAAAGTTGATTTTGAAAATATATCCACAGACGACCAAAATGCATTGCACAGAGTTAATAAGTTTATCATGGTATCGAAGCTTTGTAGACATGGGCCAAGATTTCTGCTACTGGCTAATTTGATTTATTGACGATGACCATGATAATTACTAGCTTCGTCTGCGAGATACTTCTAATACCAGATAACTCAGACCAGACTGCGCAACTGCGTTCTCCTCACGCCATTATTAGAACATGGATGGAAGGGGCTCCTTAGCAGGCACGTCAGCCTTTCGATTTTTCAACTTGGTCATTTTATGATATGCAACTTATCCACATGCCAAAACATGGATAAAATGAATACTTATTTGTTTTCGCATTCCGTATGCCAATAAAATAATTCTTCCATTCGTTATAGACGGTTGAAGACATGATGAAATATCTTAAAGAAGTGATGCAATTGTCTTCAAGTAATAGTTATACCATGGGCTGTCCGCCTACAGACCTACATGGAGATGATCCACGAGCTTTAGCGAGTGGATTATCGTACGTATAGGTGGACAAACATGGTAAAACTATTTTATACCACCTACGTCAGTGTAGATCTTGCACATCACGAGATATTTCGTGCTAAAGTTTGCATGGATGGAACAATACTAGACAGACAAATGTTCATATAAGGTGTATACTCAGTGTATAGTATATAATCAGACCCACCTTGCTGTGCTGTCTGTGAATTCGGAGCTATTTTCTATGATTTGTCACAGTTTATAAATCTGATTTGATTCTTCCATGTGATGATGACTTATTGAACAAGTTACTGAACAATTTATGTTCTTTAACAACTACAGAACATAGGGCGATTATGAATTTAAGACAACGGCGACTGCTATTGCTGACCTAGCCTGGTTTCAGGCCATGCATTTTAGACTCCTTACTACTACAAAGTTAAACCTATGGTACGCTATTGCTTCCCAATTTAAACATTTATCTATCATTTAGACTATCTGTGAGTCATGAGCCCTTTTCTTTGTTTCATCATGGCGTGTTAATTTGATTAGAATGTTTCTCCATGATGATAAATTGCATTAGTTAGATGGCCTCCATGCGAGCTGAACTTTTCTTGTACTTCAACAACAGCAGAATCTAGGACGAAGATTTGGTACCAGTAAAATGCATTTAAGCCCCCCCCCCCCCCCCAGTGGCTTAGGCTGCTGTCCGTTCTAAGGCGGTGGTTCTGTTGTTGTTGACTTTTTGTTTATTGTTACTCCTATTGTGGGAGTCTGTAATTGTTCTATGCTTTGTTGTACGTTGATTTGTGTCCGTTCTAGTATTGCAATCATCTTGATGGGGAAGAGAGAGCTGGTTGCTTTGCTTAATTTGTCTTCCTGGTGTCTCGTGATGGTTGAACGGCTCTTCCTCGCGGTGCCATAGGGTTGTCTGCGGTTTGTGATTGTGGTATTTCCTGATCATACTCACTATTTTCTAGTGGAAATTGGTACAGTGGTAGTGTATGCTTGAATACGTGTGTGCACATGATTTTTATGTTGCTCATTTACTTCCTGATACCAGTCTACTGCTGACGTGGTTTGTTGTTGGTCCCATATTGTAGAATGGTTTTATAAAACCAATCATGTTCGGCCATCATCTCGCTGAGGAAGAGAGAGCGGAACTATACTATAGCCATGACATGAGATTTCAAACAATGTTGTATATGCGACCAGCAAAGCCTCGGAGCTATTTTCTATGATTTGTCACAGTTTATTAATCTGATTTGATGCGCAATCGCGTAGTCTGATCAGAGCCTTTGCTAGTCGCTCAAATAGTCAATGAGTGTTAAGCTATAATATTGACCCAACATCATTAGGAATTCTAAGCTTTAAAGGAGGCTGCAAAGGCTCGTCGGAGTCTACACTTGTCAAAATGTCTCATTGTTGGAAATCACATGTCAATGTATTTGTGTCTTTGTCTTTGTTCTTATATCTCATCCTCACAGTGCATGGGTTGGTATGTGAATGTGGTATTTCCTCGTGACATTCACCTGTATTTTCAAACAAAATGCCTTGTCTTGTGTGATTGACTTATCTTCGAACTATCTGAGCAGCCAGCAAACCTATACAGAGCGGATGCATTGTGTCTTGACACTTTGACAGAATGTACTTCGCCGAATCTGGCAATGTATTAAATATTTAAAATATTAGGTTGAACTATAAATATATTATTTAACTAAAAAAATACTTAAACATAATATTCACAATTTTTCAAATGCCTTTGAGTGTGGTAGGAATCGTCCCTCATTAGTTCTTCGATTAGCCTGTAATTGGTTACTTTGACATGCCCCTGGAGTCCAGTCATTTTTCAGGTCAATGAGCTACAAACAAGTGTAATGGATAGACACTATAACCCGTCTACACACTGCCAGAACAGTACCATGAATCCTTGATAATGGTTAAACTTCACAATGCTTCATAGTTATATTTAAGCAGGGTGTATTTTGATGAGTTTAATTTGATACCTGAGCCGATGTTTATCAATTATTTCTAAAAACCTAACCTTCAAAGCACTAAATATTATAGTATATATATAATAGAAAACATATTTTGTAACAACTCCCTTCATTTTGGGTACAATAAGACATAACAGAATCGAATGGAATTTATTGAAAGGTCAAATTACTTTATTGAAAAGTCAAAATACTTCTTGTGGTAGTCGTAACATTCTATTTTTGCATTGATATATCCAGTACCCGTTTTTGAAATTAAGCAAAACATATATATGTGGAACCACTGAAAATCTCAACAGGTAATGAGCTGCCACGAATCAGTAGCTGATTGAAACAAAGGCGTGCATGTCCAGCTGTATAATGCTGATTACTGTAAGATGTCTAGATAAAAATAAATACTGCTGTAGTTACCTTAGCAGATGAAATGATCTGTGAAATAATGAAATATTTTTTTTAAGTAAAATGTTCAAAATCATGAACATACACTTTGACTCTTAAGAGCAATTAATTCTGGGTCTATGTCAATGTGATCAGTACCAGCGCAACGTCAATCACGTATTACAGCCTCATCCATGGCACCAAGAGGAAAACACACTAGACCACTGACAGACAAGCAAAGACACACATCTGATTAAAAACATCAAAACAATAAGCAAAGCAACTGGGACTCTCTCTCTCTCTCTCTCTCTTTTTTTCTCTCTCTCTCTCTCTCTCTCTCTCTCTCTCTCTCTCTCTCTCTCTCTCTCTCTGCGTCAGCCTCATAGTGAAAAACTCGTCTCAATCTTGGCTCATCTCAATACTTAGTTACAGAGACTAGAAAAATGGCAATTTTGACGGGAAGAAAAATAAATTAAAACCGCAGGCGGCTCTTCTCGCCATAAGTTTGCATGATGTATTTATTTTACATCACTTTTTTCAGCTTTCGTGTCCATATTTGGACCATATTTTAACTTGACAACCCCCATTTTATTCGCATTTTTTTCTGCTTTTCTGTACACTTTGTATAGCTTTAACGCAAACGTACTATGAGCTGTCCCAATTTTGTCCAATAAATTAGCCTGGTTCATATATATGATAGGGTATCATGGCACATATAATTATACACCCCAACCATGTTGTTTAGGACAGTTTCATTCATACATACAAGGCAAAAGGTCAAAGCCCGCCGACAGACGTGATTGTTATAAGAATGTCATGAACTTACAGTCTTACGAATAGACACCTATGTTTCAGTGGGATCATGCCTCGAGGTTATAAAACTTGAGTACAGTCTCAAACTCAAAATAAAGCGCAAAGATTGGCTGCTTGTGGACACGTGTCCGCAAGCAGCCAATCATTGTGCTTTATTTTAAGTTATATAACCTCGAGGCAAGATCACAGCCAGCATGCAATCTCAGAGCCCTATCGGCCCACTAGTGAAACGCCATGGTGGCTCTTAGTGGCCCGCTTTTACATCTTTACTGGGATCAGAAGGCAACTCTGCTGTAAAATTTGTTACAGTGTGTAGAACACCACTACACTGGTTAATCACTCTCAACCATCGATTAGGCAGCACCTCATCATGTGAAAAAATGTTGCCATGATTTGTTAGTCAACCTATCTACTAAGCCATAAAGACAAGCTAGAATATTAAAATTTTGGATGTAGCCTGTTTTACTGTGTATCCGATCCTCTTGACACGACTTTGGCGCATGCGCGTTATGGCTACTCCCTATATGTTTTTTTATTAAGCAAAAAATAATAACTGTCACATTTGTAACAAAGAAAAAAAAACAATTTCAAACATATCAGCACCACAAAATTCGTAAACATCGATCTTTCATCAAATGATGGCATCGCTCTGGATCACTTAGATGATTCTTGTGAAATCGATCCCTCTGCTTGGTTGGTCGATAAACCCACCAATGTCAGGTGTGATATATGAATCTAGTCCAGTTCCATAAATATGTTCCTCCTGAATGCTTTGGAAACTCTAATGGTGATTTTCACATTATTTTTTTTTAAAAGGCTAAAAGCGATTGGGTCACTAAAAATAACGAGACAAACTTAAAACTGAAGGATGGACATTCCATGATAGCAATAACTTACCATCAGTTTATGGGTCAGCGGACACCAAAAATGTATATCACTTCATAGACATGTCTATGGTTTTAATTTCTTGGATTGTAGTCTCGCTATATCCTGTCTAACAGCTTGGGATATGCTTAAAAAAATCCAAAATCGTTTTGTTTTTTGTTTTTTCATAAAATCGATTAAGGTTCCAGAATTGATGAAGTGAACTGCACTGTAATTTTCAGAATCGAACAAGCGTCTCCTTGATCAATAACGAATTAGTCAGCGAAAAAAAAGAGCGATACGAAGTTTTATTGGGCTAAAAACTTTTTTATAAGGCATTTTCGAAATTTTAGACATAATTTATTATTTTCCTAAATTATATTGCAACCAGATTCCACTTTTCCGCATTGTATCATAAATCAATTTAATTTATGAACTCCCGCTTCGATGCGTCCGGATTTTCGGACGTTCCAATACTTACCACGAGCTAAAATTCTGATTCACCATGGGGATGGAACTAGTAAGTAAGTAAGTAAGTAAAGTCTTTATTTAACGAGGGTAACATCATTTAGCAAACAATTGTACTTATCTTCCATGAGGCCCTGAGACCAGAAGGATCGAACTGACAAGAAATAAGCATACTATCATGGTGGATCTGGCCAAACTTATTGCGGCCACCATTTTTTTAAGTATCTGTTTACACCTGGTAGTTACTCAATAGGTCATATTGTGTCAATGCATATATTATTAAACTATTGGCACAAGCCGCCAATTCTGCAGCAACTCTGCAGACTGCATAGCATTACTGATCGCCATCACCCCAGTCTCAGTGTAACGCATGTTCCCAACCGTGCCGCTATTCTTGAGCGAAGAACGAATAAGTAACAATACCAAGCGGTACTAAGCGACATATTAATAGTTTCATAGTACATAGTAATAAGCCAAATCTCAGGAAAGCCATCATCACAAGAAAGTGCGAATATCGAAGCCCCGCGCCAGTTTGCACATCCGTGCTGTTCTTCGTTTCTGGGTCACCCATGACCCCAGAAACGAAGAAACCTATTGACCCCAGAGACGAAGAATCCTCTTGGCCCCAGAGGCGAAGATGCCTCTTGTCGTCGCTACTTGCAAATACCAAGATGGTATTTTCTTGTGCCATGGCTTTAGATACGTTTTTGACCTCATTCCTGGAAATGTCTGCTCATGTGTACCATAGTATCCTAATGATTGGACACGTTCTCGCAATACCAGGATCATAATGTAGACTTATTTTGAAGTAGTTTACAAACTGCTATCTAACGCTCGTGCTTATACTTTTATTGAGAATTTTAATGGTTTCAAAATAAAATGTTTAAGAAGTTAGTGGAACATAAATAAATAGGTTTAATACACCATGCAACATCCACCTGGTGCGTGTTACATAAAACTGTGCCAGACCTGCAGAAAGCGCATAAACGAACTAAATGCCATTTGAGCGACATGATATTTAATAGTTTAATATGAAAGAAAAATAGCATTGATGATGCAATTTTTGTTATTTCATCGCAGCTTGTTAAAAGGACTTTCGAAATTATTAGTAGCTAGTACTCAATAGATGCTAGAGTACAGCAGGTATCCTAATAGACTAGTCGATGGGGCTCAAAATAGGCTAACCAAGAACTATTAAATAGCAACAGAAATACCATCAGTTTTGTTTGCTGTATAAGTATGACTTCGATCAAATACTAAAAGTTGCAAGTCCTATCTTTTGGGGAAGTATTTATATGTTCGACTTAATAATACTTACCTTTAGGCTTAAAGCGGCCATTGAAGATTATTTCTATTCAATGGGACACTTCTTTGCACTTGTTTAAGTCCTTTATTCTTTGATTATACACTTTTTTTTTGATTATATGAGTATGAAACCCATATGAAATCATATAAAATGAGCAGAACTGTTAAAATCAGGGGTGACCACACTACAAATATATTAAAGGTTTCTATTACAATATATTAGTATTATTCTAACAGTCATAACAAACTGATAACCCATAGTGTCTCTCACAACAAATATACCAGCTGTTGTTGTTGTTGCTGTTGCTGCTGTTGCTGTAGTTGTAGTTGTGGTTGTTTTTGTTGTTGTTGTGATTGGACTTTATGTCGCTTTCACCATTTTTTTTCTCCAATCATATCATGATGGTCAGTTATCATCACTCCGTTCCATAAGTGGTTTACCCGTCTTAAGTGAACACCGTGTATTATTAGACTTTTTGCTTACTGTAAAGGCGGCAACTTTATGATTCATATCTGGGCTAAGAAAGGGAAATCAGGTTCTATTTATAATTTGGTAAAGAGTTAATCAGCTTTTTGGGCTGCGCAACCGTAAACACACTAAACTCACATTTATTAACCCTTAAAGCGCATAATCACAGGGCCCCCAGGGGTTTTGGGGATCTGAGGTGGCGCCCATGATGGTAGCTGACTAAAAATACAAGCCTTCGTGGGTAGGCATGTCTGAGTGATTTGTTACAGACAAGATGCCTTGCTTAATGGGGCTGCACACACTTTACAGTTACATGAAGCCCAACCAGCAAACATCCTGTACGTGGAGATAATCCACGAGCTTTAGCGAGTGGATTATCTTACGTACAGGTGGACAAACATGGTATAAGTATTTTATACCACGTACATCAGTGTAGACCTTGCACAGCAAGTGATATTTCTTGCTAAAGTTGGTAATGGTGGTATAAGCAGTCATATCCGACTGAGCAGCGCCGGACATAAAGGATAATTAGTTCTTTTAAATAAATAATGAATGAATAAATAAGTAAATAAAAATTAATAGCGGTCTATATTAACTTCGTTATGCTGACTAAATTCGCTTATTTATTTGCGTTAAGTACAGTACTTAATCTTTTGAATATCCTATGTTGTGACGTTCAACTTTGTTAGTTCTATAATAACCAAGGTCTAAAGATTACAAAACAAAATAACTTAATCTGCTGAAAATATCTCGGTCACATAGAATAATCTTTGATTAATGATATCGATTCTGAAATCAATGCGTTCAATTAATTAGGAAAACACACATAGTAGGCCAAACTTATAATAAATTAAAGTATATATGTCATGACTTTGTCAGTTAAAATAAAATTTGATTACCCGTGAAGTGTCGTGATTAACATATACAGAGATTAAGGTCATCTTATGATGAAATATTAGTGCTCGATTGCAATGCCCTAACATATCCTTAATCAGGCATGTGTCTGAAATCATCAGTGATGGCTAAAAACAGGCTGTTACACCTATATATCCGAGCAAACAAGAATAAGGAGGAACGCGCGTGTGCGGGGGTGGGGGAAGGAGAGGGTAGGGAGTGGCATATAGTATCCCATGTACGCTTATATTGAAACTATGCTTCATAAATGTATTTGTTTAAAGAATGTCATTTGGACTCTGATGGACGCCTTATGGCCATTCGATTCACTTATCTATCGAAGTAACAATATATAACAGTGCTAGAAAAAGTAAAAAGAGGCGGCAAAAATCAGGAATCGATACAATCAAGTACCACACCTGACCCAGGACACCATATTAGAAAGTGACAAAAGCAAAAGAAAACATCATATACAATATGGCCAAGAGGCCAGCCCTTTCCCAGTAGGTGACCACAAGGCTGCAAGGAACAGACAAGTCAGTATGACAAAGAAAAAGTTAAACACGAAACACAAATACAAATAAAATAGGAGAGTAAAGAGAGAACAGAACCAACAATAATCAACGGTAAGTGGAACATAATTTATTGGAAGTCGATGCGTTTCGGTCTTACAAAGACCTTCGTCAGGACATCAATATCAAAATACCGAAAATGATCCACAAAAAAGCACCTCCAAGAAAACTACTGGAAGGCTTAAACATATTAACGGTACCAACCTCACCCTTATTTCTTACGTGGATCAGACACATAGATGTTTGATTTGCATGAAAGATCCCTAACTTATCGCTGTATCATCTCCTTGAACGTACCTATCGAGATATAAAAAGGTAATAAAACAAAGATAAGGAATCAACAGTACATACAACTGAATGCCAGAGCAAAAGAAATCCAACAGTTAGACCCCAGTGGGCCCGACGACAGACACAACATCAGGCCCCAACCCTCTCATCTATAGAGAAGTCTATAAGTCACAATATATACTGAAGGACTTTAAAAAAGCACCATTTTACATTCTCTGTCTCTTCCATATGATTGATTTGAGGAAGTTTTCTTTATCATTTTTTATCCTCTTGCAAAATTAACCATGATTTGCCATGATTTCGATTTGCTCATGCTGTTCATTCTGACGTAATATCGACGTAAGTGTTTTTCAACAATTGTCGTCTGACAAATGTAAATTTGATTCAATTTGAAAACAAACACTTTTAGGTGGTAGCCACATGTCTTAACGAATGGAAAAACACAAAAGTTTTCAGAAATAATCGTTTTATTACACTCCCACTCGTAGCACTTCTTTGCTAACGTCAGTCTAAAAATTTCAAACATCAATATCAGACGGGTGACGTCCGCGCATGTCGCGATACTTTTGTCTATTATGCAACTGATTGAGGAGTATCTGTTGGCAACAAAAAAAAAGATTATTCCTGATCCTTAGGATATAAATGGCCAATGACGTCAAAAATCAATGACGTCATGTAGACGTAATGAACGTTGCCAGAGGCCTACAACTTCATGATTTAATTTTGTCATTCCCTTTGCTTTCGAAAACAAACATTAGTTCGAAAACTTTTTTCGTTCATAATGGAAGGTATGGGTACTCTGTGACTTTTTAAATTTGAGTTGTCTCAGAATTATCGCGACCTCACGGCAATCTGAGCCACAGCGTTTCGATTTTCTTATTGAATGCAAGCTAAATGACTGAACTTGTCAATTTTTTTTTTCACATAATGAAAATATCCATTTTTCGACATAAATTAGCATTTAAGCAGGTGGTGCGTTTTTTAAGTCCTTCAGTATAATATCAGTGCCACAAAAGTGGAGCTAGTAATCTTCATATTGAACATGTTCATCGTTTGCCAGTAACGCCATCATGGGCGTTTAAAGGAGGCTTTTACACATGCTGGATGAGTATCATGCAGGCCTTTAGTTAAGAGTGCGTAACAGAAAAATATTCATTTTATTTCTCAACCAAAACATATGTTGTTGGTACTCAAAAGAACCGTCTCAATGAGACGGTTCTTTTGAGCTCCCAAAACATATGCTGAAATTATGGGTAGAAAATATTTACAATTTTACGCAGATTTTTTTGTTTATCTAAACCTATGGACTATGTCTTACACGCCCCTTGCACCGACTTGATTGATGGTTTTGATATTCCCTAAACACGCTACATTCTTAGATGTACTCTATAAATTACAAGATTAATATAGATCTCCCTAACCTTTCATTGACTGTTGACAGGGTCTCTTGTTTTCCTAATCTTATTTCTTTTTTAAATCTTTTAAGCCTCGTCGCTAGAAAACCGAGCTTAGGACATTTGCCATTATGTGCACGCAATCAGAGAAGACTCTGGCGAGTCTGTACCTAAACGATCGTGAACTGAAGGTGGACCGGGGATTAATGTTTGGCCTTGGATTTGTGATAAAATTATTTGGGCCCTTTCTATTTTTGCAATAATCTCGTTGATGAAGAGAGAGCTGATTGTTTTTTTCCCAGTTAATATCTAAAAGCGGACCACCATCGGCCCGTCAGCGAAACGCCATTTTAATGGCGTTTCGCTGGCAGGCCGATGGTGGCCCGACATTGTGTGCTGGCTGGGTAGGGTTTTTTTTGTTTTATGTGTGTGTATCTGTTCTGTTGCCTCTTCCTCGCCGTGCCATGCGTTGGTCTGTGGTATATGACTGTAACATTCTTGGTCATACTCATTTGTATTTTTTTTTTCTAGTTTATTAGTGCATACTGGTTGGAGTTGGACGGGACATTTTCGTTTTGCTTGAGCTCTATACAACTTGTTGTTTAAGGATTACGCTGGCAGGAGTTCAAAATGACATTTATTTCGTTTGAAAATAAATTGAAATGCGCAAACTATTTTAAAGCTACTTAAATTATTAAAATATCATAATTAATCTGGACACTTGACTCGTTTAAGACCTTGAACTTTCTGTAGTCGCCCATAGCCCGTCGTCAACCATTTCCTTTAAATGACAATTTCACATATACCTCAACCAAACTTTACAGCCCTTCATGATGCAATGGATTTTTTTCATTTAATAAGAGGTCATTGACCTAGCGTTTGAAAATATGCTTTTAAAAGATGGCAACTTGTAGAATTTGGAAGCCTCGTGTATCACATTCAGAATTTCTATGAATTTCCAGCCAGCAAGTAAAAGTGGGCCATTATCGGCTCGCCAGCCAAACGCCATTAAATATTTTACTCGACAGACAAAGAGACACTGCCGTTCTCGTTCTGTTTTGTTGATACAGACGAGTGTCCATTAATTGATTCGTTGTTGATTTTTCAACGATTTTACGTAAAAATTGCAAAAAGTCCTACATCAAGTGATGCTTCAGTCTTCCACATATATATTTATGTACATCTGCAAAGGAGTATACAATTTTACCCACAAATCTTAGTGTTTATGTTTTAATTCCAGTGTCACTGTTAAGTGGACGAAAGCTAGCGTATGACAGTCGACATTTTAATGTTTTTCACTAAAATATAACCAGATATAATTTTATAATTTCTCATCACGCGAGAATGTATGTGATAAAGAATGAACTGTGGTCGTCAAGTCAGTTTCTCTAAAACATGCTTGAAAAGTACTTGGATTTAGAGGGCCCTTGAAAAGTACTGGAAAATTACCCAACACCCTTGAAGTCTATGAATTCTACTATATTTTGTAGGACTTATGCTTAGCGCTGTTGATAGAGACCGAAATCAATATAAAATTGGTGTGCCATTATTTAGTGCAGCTGCTGCACCAAATATAGGCACAACAACTTTATACTAATTTTCTAATACTGATGTCTCCATTTTCTGAGTCTAGCATTTCCAATGTCGAATTTTAACACTTAGATCAGTATTTTTCGTTGTATTTTAGTCCTTGAAAACTGTATGAGAGGCTTTTAGAAGTCAAGCTTGCCTGTATAAACCCTGTTATAAATAGTATAAATATGTTCTTGATAGTTGTCCTTTGGAATAAGAACATTGCAGGCACACGATGTCAAACAACGTCACATTAACGTCGATGCGACGTCATTTCGTCGAAACGACATTGATACGATGTTGCATCTACCTACTGTGAAGTTTTCAAGTTGGCATGTATTCATTAACAAGACACAATTTCCCCTGGAACACTGCATTTCAACCTGAACATGTGGTGTCCTTTACATTCATCCCGTCTCATCCCTCCAAGGGGTTTTGAGTAACAGTGGAACAAGTACACATTTATTTCAGGGGAACAAAGGCCCAATATTGATAGGAACAAGGGAACACCGAAAAATGGAAAACAGGGAACATAAGATAGCTTTTAATCGGGGGGGGGGGGGGGGGGCATTGTAACAAGCCAATTTATTTCAGGGGACCAATGGAATATGTACTCATTGGGGGTGTCTGAATGTCATCTATTAATGTTGGCTGCTTTCTTACGGCAACAGAGTCTGGTGTTTCCCATTGATCCATTGTCATATTATACGCGTTGATAAATTATCAGAATGAATATCATTTCTGTTTACATGACGTATTGTTGTTTTGTGACTGCCCTCATTCAGTGCACAGAACTGTCGTTAGCGTCAAAGACGATCCGTCAGCACATTGTAAGAATGCAACTGCACCTGTGTGAATGATGTATGGCAACATTACTTATAGCAGAAGCGAGCATTATTGAGCTGGAGACAAAATTGTGGTTGATTTTATCTTGGCTGGTGGCATAAATGAGAGAAACATCTCCGCGAAGTTTTTACCAAACAATGATAATCAACTGATTTTAATGTGCAGGACCCATGGTGAATGTAGATCTTAGAAACACCATTTTAAGCTTAAATCAGTTCTGACTGCACTGAGACTGAAGAAAGGTTGAGCATCAAGGTATTAATTGCATTTTGCTCGAGATTTGTATGAGTTTTCTTTCTTACTGTGACACTGAGGCCTGCGATCGTTGAGAAAGAGTCTATTATTATATCTTCTCAAATATGTGTTTTTTATTCCTATGACGCTATTTCGTTGAGACCTTTGAATTATTTTCATGTTTTCTGAACGTGTGCTGAGTTATCCGTCATTCGTTGAGGTTGATCACAAGTTCTGTCCTTTAGAAAAATAACAACTGGGTTGTATGTTTTTAATACATGTATGGAAAAACGAGTTTATCTCCTATTGAAGACTACTGCTTTCGAATTCAAGACGCTTTGAACGCTTAGCTAATTTATTTGGTTGGCCAAGCACTTTTTTCATATTAGTACACCCTATTGGTCGTGCAATACTGTCTAGACTTCAAACACATGATATACAGGCATGGTTGAGAGTTTTGGCGAGTAAGTACTTTAACAATATGTATCAGTTAGGCTGTTCCAGAATTTATTGTCGGGGGGGGGGGGGCGGTGGCGGCGGTCGAATTGTTCGGCAAAGCTTTGTCCCCGTCTTGCATATACTGTGGCCAGACAATTTTAGAATGTACATGTATAAGAAACAAAATGTGATCATATTATACCATGTGGTTCAAAAGTAATGAGCATTTCCACTAACTGGCCAAGACCGGGAGGACTGATGCTCAGCAAAGGCTCATCCATCAAAAAGGTTGTTACGCATGCCAGTGGTTAGACAGTGTTGACATGCAAATTTGATCACAATATACCATGTGGTTCAAAAGTTATGAGCATTTTCACTTACTGGCCAAGACCGGCAGGACTGATGCTTGATGAAGCCTCGTCACCGTTTCGCATACCAATGTCTAGACAACGTCATGCTGTATTAGTATGCTGTTATTGTATCAAAGTATACCATGCGGTGAAAGAGTTATGAACATTTTGACTAAAAGACCTTGACCAGCCGAAATGATACTCGGTGAAGCCTTGTCACCGTTTTGCAAAATTGGACCCAACTATACCATGTGGTTCAAGAGTTATGAACATTTTCACTAACTGCACACGACGGGCCAGAATGATGCTCAGCAAAGTCTCATCCAACCAAAAAAGGTGGTTATGCATGTCAGTGTTTATACTATGTTGCCATGCAAAATTTGATCACAATATACCATGTGGCTAAGATTTATGAGCATTTACATTAACTGCTAACGGAGGGATGGGCGGACAGACAGACAGACAGACGGACTCACAGTGATTATAGTGCACACCTGCCGGTCGTGCAATTAAAGAGCAGGTGTGGTACACTACTCGTTGATAACATGGCAGTACTCTACAACAGGTAACATATATAGAGGATCTTACATGAGTGCTTATGTTTTATTGAATTTATTAAACGAGTTGGGGAAAAGAGATAAAATGTGAGGCTTGCCGAGCATTTTATCTCTTTTTCGCAACGAGTTTAATAAATTCAATAATACAAGAGCACGAATGTTAGATTCTATTTATCATATGACATTAAGAACATTTGAAATCCTATTTATGGCGTAAAAACGTTATAATTTTGTCATTATGTACGCAAAGTTGTTATTTTCCGTAAATCTGTAAACCACTAGTGGTTTATCGATCTTATTGCATGGCGTTATTTCACTCTCAGGCGCGACGTCATATGATAAATAAAAATATATTTGGTTTACAGCATTTCTACTGATAGAATTTTGAAGTTTTCACATTGTTCTCAACAATTGAGCTACTGACAATGTTTTCAACATATGAAAGCAACTGTCCAGTACTACTTAAGGTAACGCCCAGATGATTCTGGCTATCTACAGAACTATTTGGAATATTATATAAAAAAAAACAAGTTGCAGAAAGAATTCTAAATTTTTAAGAGTATATAAAACAGCATCCGGTTTCAATGGATTAAAAAGTCAAGCCCAGTTTGTCAAGAACTGCAGACCAAAATTGATTATAACAGCTAAGTTTGCAATATGTGCGGCTGCAGCATAAAAAGTGAGCGATCATCTGCAAACAGTCTTGTTAAACTAAGGAGGTGGTTCGCTATATCATTAATGCATAATAACAAAAGAGAGACACAAGAACATATCCCTGGGGCACACCAGCAAAGATAGATTTTAAGCCAGAGAAATAGCGGATTTTAGATTTACGTTCTGTTTTCTTTGACTTAAATACATATTTAAACACTCTTACAGCTTCACATCAATGTCAATTAAACAAAAGACTCTTATGTCAGATTCTATCAAACGCTTTTGAAACATCACAGAACACATTACAAGAAAACATATTATTATCAAAAGCTTAGTATATATTATTAAATATGTCAATTAAATGGTGAGGTAAGAAACCTGATTGATTGATTTTTTATTTATTTTGGGGGTATAAGAGATTATTGTCTATGAAAAAAATATACATACTTTTAAAAACAATTATGTCGTGTAGTTTTCCAATACAGCTCAAGAGTGCAACTGGTCTACAGTTAGAGGGGTGAGATTTATCTCCCTTCTTAAAGGTGGGAGTAACATTTGCAAGCTTCCATATATCAGGAAATATTCCCTCACTAAAGAATCTATTCATCAAAATACAGAGGGATTTTGAAACAGATTTAGAGACACCCTTGGACATGTTATGGCTTATGCCATCGTCACCATTTGCTTAGTCTAGCTCCTAGACCTTGATGTTTTTGTCAATTTTACTTTACGTTTTATTCATTATAAATTGATTTCATATAGCCAGTCTCATCTCTTTCTCTCTTTGACATCACACCTATTCACAAATATTGCTATCATAGAGGAAAGAGGGAGATTAAAGAAATTATTTTATATTTTCATGTTCAGAGCACTGCATTTGAGTGAGAAACTTATCAATCACCGTCTTAACATAGATCTTACTCTTTCAGGTGCTTTCCTTATTCCCTACCTCATCATGCTGTTTGTGGAAGGGATGCCCATACTGTACCTCGAGTTTGCCTTCGGTCAGAAGATGCAGAAAGGAACTGTAATTGCCTGGAACGAAGTCAATCCCTTACTTGGAGGGATCGGTATTGCCAGTGCTGTAACGTCATTTAACGTCGCCATATACTACAACGCTATCATCATGTGGTGCTTCTTTTATTTGTTCCATTCATTCCAAAGTCCTCTCCCGTGGGCCACGTGCCCCATGGAATTTAGTGAACTGGAAAATAAGACCATTCAAAACGAGGAGTGCTATAAATCTGGACCGACGTCCTATTTCTGGTACCGCCAGGCGCTTGACGTGTCTCCTAATATGGAAACGCCTGACGGGATTAAGTGGAAAATGCTTCTGTGCCTTATATTTGCTTGGTTGATAGTTTATGCTTGTATTTGGAAAGGAATAAAATCATCAGGAAAGGTAAGTCAATTTGCAATAATATAGCGAACTGTTTAATGGGATCGTCTATCGTTAACGACATCACAGGTTATAATTTCCAAATTGACCTTTACAGCGCCTGAAGATTATTTGGTCTAAGCGATCAGTGTAAACGCTGAAGCTTGGTATTAAAAGACTTTTCGCTTACTGTAAAGGCGGCAACCTTAATATTCATATCTGGGCGTGGTTCGGCTATCCCATCTGCTAAAGAAGGGAAATGAGGTTTTATTTATAATTTGGTAAAGAGTTAAGCTTTTTGGGCCGCGTCAACTTGCGTGCATTTCATAAGACTTATATCAGTCGTAGATGTTATAGGACCTATGAATCCATACCAACCAATACCATTCCACATCTTATCTTTAGCCGTATTCCAGTCCAGAATTTTAATTTATGCTGGCTCAAACATCTACATAATGAGATAGCAGAAGAGAAAAAAATATTTGAGAGGAATATGAATATTTAGTGAAATGGATCAATATGAGCGAAAATGTATATGCACAAAAAAAACCATCTCATCAGACTTTATAAGTCTCGCATTTCATGAAAGTCCTGACCGTATATACACTGACCTCCCACTGACCTCAAGGCGCATATCACAAAAAGTCGTATGTTTTTTTGTCTGCTTAAACATTTTGATGTCTCTTAAACAGTGTAGATCCAGATCAGCCTGCTCCTATCTGATCTGTGTCCACACTGTTTGCGTCAATACTTATTTTAAACAATCAACAGACACTTTCAAATGTAGTTAAGGGGTACTTGCATCTGTGCCCGCGCATGGATTTTCTTTAAACTTTGCATATTAAAACTCATTATATACAAACTATGAAAATGCATTTATCGAATAAGATAGTTAAGAATAAGCCACAGGAAGCAACCCTGACTTACTCCACCTTTGAGGTGGTGCCTGTCTCGAAATTTCTATGTTCAAAATCTATAGTTGTGTTCATTTCTATGATTTATCATCTAGATTGACTCCAAGATACTATAGGCATTATATTCATTGGTGCCCAACTCCGTCACAACGATTTTAGGATTTTCGCTGATAGGTCGTCGCGAAACAATTCGGAAAACCGAAAGACAGAGAAAAGACGTAAGTAATTCGTTTAACCGTTTTATGATTTATAAAGGTCAAACATGTGCTTTTATTATTGGAAAACTTCCAGATGTATTTGCCACTTCGAAATTCTAAGTTGTTTATCGTTTCAAACTGAAAATAGCAACACAATCATAATCACTGCATTTGCACAGAATTGTGTCGGTTTGGACAGCGATCAGAGTTTTGTGTCACGGTCTGTTTAAGACAATGTCACAGCTTGGTTGAGAAGGATAAAATGCCAAGTAAATGCATTTTTCACTAAATAAGCTTTATATTGCTCGATAACTCATAGTTTTGACTTCAATTACTCAATATTATGAGTAAATAAGTATTATTGCATAAAAAGCTGTTTCGCATGAAATAACAAAAGTAACGTGTTAATTAGCATAAACTAATGCATCAAACAAGGCAGGTCACATGCTGTTGATGATCTTTTTTTGTTATTTTGGAATTTTTGGAATTTTAATTATCATGTGGTTTCTGGGCCATCACAAAAGTGACGTCATCAAAAGAAACTTGCAAAGAGGTGAACATGACTAAGTATTAATCTGAAACTTCATCTACTTCCATGCAACACGTTCCCTAAGCGCAGGGCTGGAAAATTCTACTCGTCCGCTTGCCATGGCGAGTAGAAATTCTTGCTTGCGTCCTTAAGGGCGAGTGAAATTTTCTCTCAAAATTAAAAGAATTTGTTGGCTGTTCGGCAGAAGTTTCAGAATGAGTCATTTTGATTTATTTTATCTGAAAACGTCGTAACAGTTCAGCTTAGTCCGATATTCTATTCTATTCCAAATGTTTATAATGCCGTTGTCGATAGCAACGCTTTCCGCCAGAACAAGGTCGACTGTATTTCTTACTCGATAACAAGTATAAACAGTGTATTTCTTTAGTAAAATATATGTAAACCAGTCTACTCTAGACAGAGAAGTAAGAAAGATGTTGGAAAAACCCGATATTCGAAGCTCTCAAAAGAGCAATGACAACACTCTTAGATCTTAACAAGTGGGTGGGGATAGCGAGAAAATGTTGCAGAAAGCTGCAGAACAGATAGACCTTAGCCTTCTATTGTTTAGCACGGTAGTAAAATGGGCAATTTTAATTGGGGACACGTTTACGTAACGACATTGTTTCTACAGACCAGGTTGTAAAGCGAAGGGTACAGCAAACCTACAAATACTTATTCATTACTGACATTACTTCAAAACTTTCTATTTGTTTTACCCTCTCTACAGAACAAAGAATTAACAGTCAAAGCTGACTATGGGAAACAAAAATAACCACTTACACTAACACTGTTAGTATAAGGGTTATTTTTGTTACAGTTTGATTTTACTTGTAGGACGAGTAGAATCGGGTAAGGACGAGTAAAAATTTTAGGGCACTCGTCCTGCAGGACAAGTGGACTTAAAAAAAAATTCCAACCCTGCGCTACACCTATAGCAGTGGCTGTTCAGCATGTGAATCTCATAATTTGAAAATTTGAAAACCCTTTTCTTAGAATATATTTGTCATTAATTCATAAAATTCATCTTGAATTGTATGATTGGTAAGAATCCAAGCACAATAACAACTTCAACTCAAATCTTTCATGGGTTGGTACCTGAAGGTTGTCTTTAGCTGGGCCAATTCTGGCTTAGCTATTGGTTTTCCTTATCTCAAATTGTCAGTGAATTGTGTGTCCTTTTATTTTATTTTTCATATCAGTATGATAATTTGATTTTTTTTTAAATGATGCATTGCAAAAGTTAGGAAGACTCCATACCAGATGAACGATTTGTTTGTGAAGAATTGAATAGTACAAAAACCGCCCTCTCCCAATGGCCTTAGCTGCTGTTAGTTTTAAGGTGGTCATTCTGTTATTGTTTATCCATTGTATGATGTTGCTCCCATTTGATGGATTGTGTTTGTAACTTGTTTTGTAGTGTAGTTCCTGGTGTGGGTCTATTTAAGCAATTATATAGCAAGTGACAGCTGGTGGCTTTAGTTTAATAATATTGTGGCTGTCTGTGTTCTACGTCTCTTTCTCATGATCCACTGAGTTGGTCTGCCTTCAGTGATTGTGACGTTTCCTAGATATACTCAGTTGTTTCTGTTTTCCTGGTACAAAGTACTAGTCAAGCTGTCAGTTTAAACGTGGACCAAACATTGTTCATTTTAATGTTGTTTTGATAAGATTACAAGGAAAACTAATATCAGGCAGTTTTTAAAAATGTCTTAAATAAACCGTGACAGTTCCATTTGAATCGTTTTAAAAACTGTGACATTGTATTAACCAAACTGTGACATAACATTATTTTGTTTTGTTGTTTTATGCGATTATACAACAGATATGCCCAAGATATTAAATATAACTATTTTATGAATCTATAGAATCATGCTTCCAGCTTAAGTTATTCTTATTTTACTAATCCTACTTATGAAAACGCCTAGGAAACCTTATTGCCAATAAACACAATGATATTTTAATTGCTGAGTAAATAGCTATGAATATTATTGGTGTGCTGTCCACAATCACTTTTAAAACAATATCGACGATAATGGATAAACAGAAATGACTTACCATAATTATTTCGACCTTATGCGTGTCCTGGCATGTTTTCGCTTAAAGTCCGTGATGTTGTCTTAAAAGTTTCGTCACAGTTGTAAGTGAAAATTCGCAACGGATCAGCGAAAATCCGAAAATCGTTGTGACTGAGTTGGGCACCAGTGATATTAATACCACGAAACCATTTGGGTAAGTTATGGTTAACGTTTTCTGCAGAAGTGATTATAAAATTTCAATATTTTTTTTTCTCAAAAATTGACAAAATATTCAACATTCCATTCCAAAGATAGATATTATCTAGTCTCTGTCGAGATATCATATTATCACAAAAACATGCCATATATATCTTGCTGATCTGAGTCAAATTTTATGAAAATCCAAAACTGGTAAGTTTGTCATTTCCTTCCTCTTATGGGTAAAGGTCAGTTTTAGCAAAATTAACTATTTAGTTGAAATGAATCAATAACTCGACAGAAGGAGGTTGTTTTTAATCTACTTCCATTTTTCTTATAGAAAGACATATTTAGCCAATTTCAAATGATTTGATGGTCAGAAATGCCAAAGGTCATAGTCCCATGTCATGGCACTATAGGGCCAATGTAATGTGTATCACTTCCTCAAGTCCTGAATGATATTGTTTAAGAAACATAATATCATAACAATAAATGTCTGTAAACAAGAAGATGAAGCATTCCCTTTACATCCCAACTGAACTAGAGTAACCACATTTTGGTGCCGTGACCAGGATAACGTGTAACAGAGTCTTATCAAAAGCATCATTGAACGGTGTTCTACATGAATAAGTGAGGCCTAGAAACGAAGCTGTATGCCTAGAATATACAGCCAGCTAAAGTATAAATATTGCTATTTCATGGAAATCAGCATCAGTTTTACAGAACAGAATGAACAGAGAAGATTTAAGCATTAAATTAGCAATACCTATGGGGCCAAGACTTTTCTGTGACCAAAATAATTAATTTTAACCAATACGTTTGATAGGGGGTTAATCTTGTGAACCGTTTTTTTAATGATGCTTACAATTATAAAATCGTAGATAAAAGATTCTTCTCCTGTATGAATTGACATGTCATAAGGTATCTCTTCTGTATGAATAAATATTCTTCATAATGTTTCATGTTAAGAGTATCATTGGTTAGATGTAGTTTTAACGTTAGAAACTAGATGTGGTAAGTACAGATGTCACCATATTGTATCATTTTGGATAATATTATTGTGTAAGCACTTAATTAAATAAGAATCATGGGACTTAATATCAAGGCTTAGTATTTTTTTCTTTGCCAATCCATAATAGGGGAAAACACTGAACATATCACCGTCTACCAATAAACATACTAGAATAGTGATTTAAACTAAGCAAGTATTCAAGTATATTTTACACTGAAACATAATTATTGTATTTTTACATGTCGATGAATTAGGGCCATGTGCTTACATCAAGTTGAAAAAATATGTTCCTGGTCCTTGAATTTCATGAAATTTGGTCAACATATTCTTAACATATAAGGATAGTTTTTATGTTAAAATGGTATCTTGACAAAGACCGCAACGTGTTAAAATTTAAATTCCAAATTTGACTGAATACAAAATATTCAGTTGAAAATTGGGGTACCATGTCATAAAAATGAATGCCCACCCACTATCCAAATACATATAAAGCCATTTATAGTATAAACAAACTGATCAATGATATAGTTATTTCATAAAACACTTCTGCGCCCGTTACATGATATGTCAATTACTTTAAAAATGATTATAACTGGGTACCCTAAGGTGTGGTAGTGATATCATAAATGACGTCATAAATTAGCAATTGAAAAGCATAAAAACTCAAATGCACCTTAAATATAAAAATCATACCCAAGGTAATTAATAAACATAATATAATCAAATTCCAAGCGTGGGCAGACTCCCATGTTAATTTCCCATACCTTGCAAGAGCCCCTTTGCTGGCGTCTTAAAGTTTAAATAATTACTGTCTTAACTTAGGTGTTATGGTACAATGATAGTTTTACCTTCAAATAATATCACACCTCATTTTCAACAATACAATATATTTTCAGCTTTTACCTATGTCTAAGGTAGACCAGTCCTATTTACGCATTCATGAGGTGCCGCCTTTACAGTAACCAAAAAGTTCAATAATATTTACTGTTTGACAAATCATCAATTTACAGTCAACTAATAGGGTTAATTCAACGACGTCTGGGTCTGAAGGTTTCAAGTTATTTATCATATTTCATCTTTTGGCTTTGGAACCTTATATTTTGAATAGTCCCATGGGTCAACTCTTTGCATGCCGTAGTAATTGTGCATGTGTTTGTTGTCTGCTGATTGTTTTTCGTTTGTTTTGTTTTTCTCAAAACTAAAGTTTTCAGTTATACCCTTTAGGAATTTCATCCGATTGTCAACAATTTGAACCAAGATAAGGCCTAACGTTTCATTTGGCCTGATCTGGGTCCAAACTGTTCTTAAAAGTTACATGTATCCGCAGACGAGACTTGCAGGCAAATACCTAATTATCGACGAATCACGTATCAAGCTTGTCAATAGACATTGTTATTGTCTTTGACCGATATTTTAGTAGAAATAAACTCTTATTTGGAACGAACATACATTAAGTCTCAATGAGAGAAAACGCGAAAAACAACTTCGGGGTTTGCTAACAACAAAGGCGCAGACCAGCCTGCGCATCCGCACAGTCTGATCAGCGCCTTTGTTTTTCACTCATTGGAAAGAAGCATATGTAAACTTGTTTTAAGCAAAATTGCATCAACATCACATACACGCAGTCTGATCAGGCTTTTGCTTGTCGCTTGAATATTCTATGACTGTTACTGACCCAACATCATTTGGAGGCTGTACAGGCTCTTCTGAGTCTATCAATGTCAAAATGCCACATTGTTGGAAATCATATGGCATGGCTCAATTATATTATCGTGTTTGTGTAGCACTATGTCCCCTAACCTTATGCTTGTCCATGAGGGTGGTACTGCTTAATAAAAATCATCATGACCGCGTGTACAGATTGGAAATTCCAAGAAGATACATGATGATTTTTGTGGGGTCCACAGAAAATAGAAATTAATGAAAGATGAAGAATACAGTTTGAGTGTTATTTAATACTCCATACTTTTGGGTTTAAAATGCAAATACTGCGAGTGCAACGATTTCTATCTTTACTGGACATTTGTTGATTTCAACTCAGGAGTATTGCTTTTTAAAAAAATCTGTACCGGCCAAAGCATCAACTTCTTAAGTACTGTCAAAATACACGGTAGATAACTTGCTAAGAAGATTGCCATGGAATTATAATCAATTGGGGCCAATACCTATGTAATGATTGGATGCAACGCTATGTCACCATCGTAGAAATACTCTACACATCAAATGCTATGTACTCTTTGAATACCAAAATCATAGGTCAAAGTTGTGTAAATGGTAAATTCTTAAACACAAATGTTATCTTGCTTAAATACTTTTCCAGATATATTTTAATCAAGTGTGTTATCTTATTTGAATCAGGTGGTCATAACTCAAAAATAGGAGATAACTTAGGCGTGATAACTTTTGTCAGTATTAGTCAGGCAAAATATTAGTAGATTACCCGGCCTGATCCCAATTTCTGACCATGAATGGCTCAGCTATCTTTTTTATGATCTTATGCTTCATAATTGGCTTGGAGAATAACAAAACACTGGTATACCCGTTAACTTGATATTTGCAAGGTGTTAAAGATGACAAAATATACCTCCAACATTCACTGTCATTGAATTTTCTCGAATCTTCCTCAAAATAACTTAATTGCTCCTTGTATGCATTGTTTTACGCTTTAACAGACGATTTACGTCTACGCCCTCATTGTAATGCTTTGCAGATCGTAAATATATGGGCTTTCTTCAGGTCGATCTCAACCTGGACAGTTGTTCGTTTTTTGTCACAGTGTCCTGAACGAAATGCTTTCAACTAGTACTCATCCCAAACCTCTTTCAAGTAGACAAATCTCATGTGAGCCCTCTTGTCAATTACAGCGCTGATCCGTCACATGGACATTCTATTTCTGACGCTTTCGCAATACAATCATCACTGTCTTTTTGATTATAACTCCCTTTTTAAAGGATATGGGGCACCAATGCCTTAATTTCAAAGCGACCTTTTTTAAAGCAGCTTAGTTCATTAAATTTGAGTTCAATTATATTCTTGAAATAGTAGTGCTTAACTGGTCAACTAAGGTTGTTGTCTCCGTAAACATGCAACCAATGAACCAGAAAATGCACCACATTGTGTCCACCAACACATAAGAACACAGCTTCATTGTTTCGTCAGAGTATGGAGTAAAGCATTGATGGTCCAGCACACGAGAATTTGCAGTGGCGGACCCAGAGAGGGTTCAGGCTGTTCGATTGATCCCCACTCATCGCCCCCCCCCCCCATTTTAAAATATTCTAAGAATATGAAATAATTTGGTCTCACTGAGTCAGTCTTAACATAGTGCACCTAAGCCTGTGCGCTATAGGGTATCTGCAGTGCAAGAAGTAGTGATGTGAGTCTTGAATGCTACATGAGCCACGACTACGAAGTGGCGAGTCAGTCTAAACATAGTGCACCTAAGCCTGTGCGCTAGAGAGTATCTGCAGTGCAAGAAGTAGTGGTGTGAGTCTTGAATGCTACATGAGCCACGACTACGAAGTGGCGAGTCAGTCTAAACATAGTGCACTAAAGCCTGTGCGCTAGAGGGTATCTGCAGTGCAAGAAGTAGTGATATCGATTACATATGCTGTAAATGTTTAGTGACATTTCGTTGTCCGAAGGACATCTTGGGTCAAGGGTGGAAAGCATCTAACAATAAACTGAAAGACACCAGTTTCATCCTTCCAATGACAAACGTCACAATTTTAGGTGTATTTCGTACATCTTCATCTACGTCATACACGCTGCCGTCACATGCATGCGCAGAGGGAAAACAGTTATGTTTTGGAAAAGAAGAGCACTCCTATCCTTAACATTTTAGCACTTTCACTTTTTTATAACTAGCAATGCATTTACTCAAAGTCTGGTCTTAACAGCACCCTGTATAAAGACTAAAATGAGGGGTGGGAGTAGAAAAGTACACGATTTCACGGTATGGTAAATGGTGAATCACTTTGAAAAGTAATTTGTTGCTAACTATGCATATTTTACTGCTGAACTACACCAATTTTAAAAACATTAGGGCAATTTCAAAATTTGGTGTTTGTAATCATGTCAACTAGGGAAATTGTACGCCTTTTCGCTAGAATTTTTTTTTACTCCTTTTACGTGCGTATATACAAATATTTCCTCTTGTAGGCGGGACAAGTCGAAGAATAAATGTATATTCACGAGTATTTGTACAATAAAATTCTTGTATTATGACCAATAAAACAAATACCTTTTAATTTATTCATCAGATATTCAAGTAACTTATAAGCTCCACCGTTGTGAAAATTATGGGACAGCTTAGATCAAAGTAAAGGTGACAAAGTCATGATGCAAATACGGAATGCTGCATATTAGCCTGGCTATTTTGCTCCATCTGCTGATTATAACAGAAATGGTAGCCGTTGTAAATGGATCCATAACTTTATAAAAATAAGCAACAAGCTACGATCATGACGATGCCAGTATTATCCACTCTGTCATCCCAGCTGCTGTCTGATAGCGGAAGTAGTCAGATATTGATACAAATAAGGATTCATTTTAATATTCAATCCATAGCATTGCGAAACAAACCTTTTGAAATGTGAGCATTTTTTCTGTCGGTTGACCTGTGACCAAACATGATACTGACCGGAATTGTTATAAACATTAGTTTTTTTTTGTTTTTCGATGGGTTGTTTCTACTGCCTCGAAAATTACGCAATTATTATTTCATTTTTGATGTCAATTCAAGCACTTTCTTTGACGGAGATAGCATGACTACTCTTGAATGTGAGAAAGTCCTTCTATTAGCTGAACCTCGTCAAAAGAAAAGCTGTGTTTATTACAAAACCAATGCCACTAGATAGAAGTCTATGCACCAGGTAGAAGCTGCAAATTTCTAGTTCGAGTATGACGTGTAATCACCAAGCCAGCACACAGTATTGGGCCACCATCGGCCCACTTTTAAATGTTGACTGGGCAGTTTGTGTCATGATGTGCTTCTTTGTACATTAAATATCTTTGATGAAAAATGAAATTGGTAGTACAGTAGAACTCACGACAAAGTCGTAAGCAGTAAATGTGATATTCTTTGGTTAGCTTTGTGGATCTGACTGGAAGCTGCCCCTTGGGCCAGCAGAAGCCTGGTATCTGCAGAGTCCCATCTCAACAAAGTGCTGTTGCTTCCATCGCTCCAATCAGGCAACTGCTCTCTCCAAGACACACTCTCTCTCTCACATCACGTGATTGGTCCCCTTTGCATCTGTGATTGGCTAGTATTTCGGTGAGGACCATTTTCGTATCACGGGTGACCTCTGACCCGGTCACTTTACCACAAACCGTGATGAAACCCATTACCATAAATTCCTCCCCCCTTTACTCGAAAGGTGTTGGTCCAGGGGGAGGCCAAATCTTGTGGGATGCTTAATTCCTAGACAAGACAGTGGTAACTAGCACCATTCGTTCCATCTTCGACGATGATGAAGTCCCATCTAGGTGGCAAAGCCCTGTCTGGGGACTCTGTGATCACTTCATGTAGCAATGATGGTCTTGGGAATGGGCCTCTGACTCCCTTCATAACCCAATGATTGCTTATTTCCCTGCGTTCACCTCCATCCAAGGCTATTCCAAGTGCCAACGTCGCTATTGAGGGAGTTACAGATACCCTCCAGGACGGGCATTTGTCAGCTAGCTTTCTGCTTATATCTCTACAAGCAGTCCAGTGGGTCTATTTCAGTCCTATCCCTGCCTCACAAACTGAATTTCAGTCTAATGGACGATTGGGTAGTAGAGAGAAAATATATGACAAATTTCACAAGTTCAACCGACACCATTGTGTTAGTATTTGAGCTTACCTGGCCTTATCTCTTGCTATACGACTGTGACTTTGAAGCTGCTTCTCGGGCCTGCAAAAGCCTGGCATCTGCAGATCCCAATTAGCATCTCAACACAATGCTCGTGCTTCCATTACTCCAACCATACTGCTGCTCTCTCCACCACTCTATCTGGCTACGTGATAGGTACCTCTGCATCTTTGATTTATTAGTCTTTCGGAGATTTCAATTTGCGTTCCACGGGTGACCCCTAACCTCCAAACAGTGGCGAAACCCATTGCCACTTCAACACAACCAAATTACTCAGACGAGAAAAATCTGGCTTTTTTGTTTGCACACGCTTTTCTCGTCTGAGTAGTAAAAGCGTGTGCAAACAAAAAATGCCAGATCAAACTGTTCCTAGAGGAGCATTTTTATTGATATTTAGAATGAATTAGTCCAGATAATTTTCTATTTTACTATTTCAAAAATAAGATAGTAATTTACAGGGCATCTCCTCTGAATAATTCTACCATCTCTACCAACTTTTACACGAACTATCTCGTAACGTTTAAGGTCCATCCCAGTAAATAGAAAATACTAGATGAGTGTCTTTTGATATCAAAACTACCAGGCAAGGTTTTGAGAACGCTTGTTGACATCGCGAGGATTGCCTCCCTCGCGATGGTCAACAAGCCTTCTCTCAAAGCCGAGCCTGGTAAACTTGATATTAAAAGACGTGAACCTGGTATTCTTTTTATCAGTTTACCCCATTGTTTCACTCTTCAAACTAGCGATTATGGCGTAATTTTCGATTTTTGTATTGATTCAGCATCGTTAGCGACGTCATTAAAAAAAACTGCAACGTCATCATGATCTGATAAGGCACATGCTGTGAGATAGACAACGTTTATCAGGCAACTCGTAACAATGCAGTTAATATGAGAGGTAACTGATAAACATGGAAAGCAGGTCACTATCGATATTTAACCACTTGCTGAACATTTTTCTCACTTGCTTAAGGTGATTATCAACTTGCACATTTATTGAAAATGAAGTAGGTTTTCCTGTTTTGTTTTCCACTTGATACAAATGTCCAAGTGAAGCCAAAGGAGTATCATGTGTGTGCTTGCGTGCGTTAACAGTGTCTGTTTATTCAGTAAATGTATATTGCAACGATTCTCATCCCACCTCTCCCCAACTCCAACCCTAGCACGTTTTCTGCTTTCTGTCATAGCCAAATACTCCCAAAGGACCAGAGTATTATCAAATATACACTGAACAAAATTTCTAATTGGTCACTTTTTAAACTCATTATTTCTGACCAAGCGCTTATAAAATTGAAATGAATTTTTTGCCTAAATATGTGCAGTTTAATGGGCAAAAGCTTAGCGGTCTTTCAGAAAAGTTATCCCTCAATCCACGGTTTTTTGGTTAAAATGCAAAAATATGCTTTCTGAAGAAAAATGGTTTTGAGTGAACTTTTAGTGCAGTTGGTGATAAACTGATCTAGCCTACTTCAAAAAACACCAAATACCTGAAACTTTGACTACAGTAGATTTTTTACGCATATTTTAAAATATCACATTTATCAAGATTTATGAAATTCATTATAGTAGTTCATGCTAAATTTGTTGTATGTATTTTATTTTATCTGAACAAGATAGCCCAAACAGAAGAGAACTTGATTCGTCCATTTTGTGATGACAAACATTCCACTGCTGCTAAGCACTTCCGGTTTGAATGTAAAACTTAAAACGTCAATTTGATGGTACTTTGCACTATTTATTTCAATTTCTAAACTAGAACAGTGACGTCTAGTAATAAATAATCGCTGAAAATTTCAATGCTGTGTCGCAAATAATAAGGCGTACAGAACAGTGCGAACTCCCTATGTAAATTGCAGGCATAAAGCTGAATTTCTATGATTTAGCTGCTGGTAGTGTTTGTCTTCGTGTTATTACGTAACAGAAAAGAGGAGTCGGATTGAAGCAAATCATTTGAAGCGTGTTCGACTTTAATCACGGCAATCAGAAACATCTTCAAACAAACAAAAATTCAAATTGATGGCGTCTCTGTGGAATATTTCATATTGTAGAAAAAATGTGACTTTTTGAAATGAGGTTACCTTTACTCTTGCATCGTCTGTGCAAGAAGTACCAGTCCATTTTAAATCAACTACCTGCAGTCTTGGCAAAGCCTTGGTTGATTTATAGAAGCATGAAGTTTGCAAAACCGAATCTCACTTTCAAAACTAGCGTAAAAATGTAAGGCGACCAATTAGAAATTTTGCTCAGTGTATGTCACCGCGGAATACATCTACCAACAACTCTGCAGTGCACAAAAACAGCGGTCGCGATCCCTTAATAGCCTAGTAAAACGGATCCTTCCGAAATAACGAGATGCTACACAATTTGTAAAAAGAAGACTGAGTCCCAGGTTAGATAAGAGTGCGTAACAGAAAAAAGATTTTCTTATTCCTCAATCAAAACATAAGTTGTAGGTACTCAAAAGAACCGTCTCAATGTTGCGGTTCTTTTGAGCACCCAAAACATCTATGCTAAAATTTATGGGTAATAAAAATATTAATCATTTTATGCTGCAAACATTTGTTTATCTAAACCTGTGATTTAATTTCTGGCTCCGTTTCATGGAGTCTGTTCATGAGAGTTAATGGACAACACAACAACTCTCATGCCCCCTATCACAAGTTAAAGTGATCTTCTACTTGATATCATTGATCTTAGCAGTGTCGGTTCCAGGATTTCTGGGAAAGGTGATGCGTACGTATTAAGGTGTGGGGTCCGTTTTGCTGATTTTATCTATCCCATGTAAATGAAATAATTTGGTCTCAATGAGACCACTTTTTTCATTTCCATGAGATATTTAAAAGCAGGGGGATCCCTCTGGATCCGTCAATGCTAGGCCTTTATCGGCCTAACAAGGCATGGTCCAAGAATACGATATCTGGCCATTGCATGGTATCAAGCTCAATGTCATTTCAGCCGTGGCATGTGATTTCCAACAATGTGGTATGTCCAGCCAGCAAAGGCTCAGACCAGCCTGCGCATACGCGCAGTCTGATCAGAGCCTTTGCTTGTCGCTTAGAAATTATATGACTGTTAAGCTACTGACTGAACATCATTTGGATTTTCTAAGCTTAAAAAGAGGTTGCACAAGCTCGTCTGAGGCTATTGATGTCAAAGTACCACATTGTTGGAAATCTCATGTCACGGCTCATTTTCAAGTAATTACATGTAAGCCCTGTAGGGCATGGTGCGAAACTTTGTTCTAAATTGAGTGGACACCTTGTTTCATTGTACTAACGTTTCTCATTGACATACTTTGTAATGTACCTACGTATTGGGATAAGGACAGTGACCTTGCTACATTGTACAAAGTGACATAACGAGACGGCTAATAAATGTATGAGGATATGATAATGACATCGGTGAAAAAATGAGTTTGTAAAACGAATCATGTAAAATGTCACCGTATCGTGAGTCGCATACAGAAGTTGTCCCAGAACTCTTAAACTGATGTGTGCTGATTTGTTGGTGGTAGTGTTGTAATATCCGATGCAGATAGCATACAATTATTGCCCATGTGTGTGGTTTTTTGGGGGGTTAATGTGACGATTTGGTGATCTTACCTGTCGAGGTCAACAAGTCGCCAGATGATCCTCACGTAGTTGTATTATGCCAAATTTCTTTTGACGTATTCACCCATTTTGTTTGCCATTAAGCTTGAAGATTCATCTATTTCTGTAAAATAATGGAAACAAAATACATGACAAATGGACTTGTCCCAAACACGGCCATTCACACTTCTAAATAACCTGCTGAATACTAGTGAGGTGTTATGAATTTACATGGTAGTCTCACTCATTTTATTTGGCATGGATAAGCTAATAGAAGATGTAACATACTATTTTGTAGGATTTATTCAAATCGTATAATAAAACAATTCATTTCTAAAGTGAGCATCGAGCCTTTTCATATGCACAGATTCACCATTTGAATGGCTTCTGTGAGCTTCCCGTAAGCTTTAGTTGGGGGAATATGTGGATTCTTGTAGTAGTGGAAGGTATTCTCTCTGTGTGTAGTCAGTAAAATAATAGCAACTGTATTAGACTTATATTCCATTTATTCACTTCAAATTAAACTATTGATTCAGTATCTCTCAAGTCTAAGTAGCTTTCTATTGTCAGGCCGAGTTCATATCACATACGTCGAACAACCTCTCAGGATAAAGTAGATTCACAGTAGATTTTGAGTTTTGAAATAGATCTAGATTTAGTTTACTTGGCGAATCTAGATAAGTAATTTAGTCAGTGCCTAAACAGTTCAGTAGATTTTATCAATCCAAGGGAAGCTATCCAAAAGAGCATATCTAAAATCCAAAGAGTCGCTTCCCTTGGTGCACGAAAGTGAAAGTAGAATTTGTTGTCTGCTCGAGTTGACCGATCTGAGATTGATGATCGAAATGCATGATCGACTCTTATTTATAGTCTCGGCCCAGCTCCAGCCAGCCAATCAGCTACCAGAAAGAGGTGTAGAAATCTCTATCAGCCAATCGCTGCACGGATAGACTGATAGATTTCTCTAGCTAAATTGTACAACAATGGCGGATGTCTACCCACTTCACATTTGTGATACCAAATTCTGGTTTATCTCTGAGGAACATGTGGTCTATCCTGGTGGATAAATAAACTTTAGACCTTCTGGTAGCAGGATAGAAAGCTTAGGCTTTGTGAAATAGATTAACTAATGGACAATTGAAGGTAAGAGAATTTCTATCGCTGGATAGACATTTCTTTACATTCAAAACATGGCGCCTTGCGAACTTTCATTATCAAGCTCATAATTATCTTAAACAAGAGTCTTTCCGATCTACCCTTAGTATGAGCAGAAAGCCCAGACTTTATTCTAAATGAAGGAATGAACGGCGCAGTCCAAAACTATCCGTACTTGAGAGTATTCGTAGTGTTTGTTTGACAGACGCTGACGAACGCTCGCAATGATCAACACAGGCAAAAATAGTTCATTCTCCAGTATCCGATGTTTGGCTTCCTAAAGCCACAGGCTGCAATAAATGACCCCATTTATTGCTTATCTTACCACTTGAAACAACTTGATTAATAATTTAAGGTTCACAGGAAGAATGTTTATAGACGGAAAGACACATGTGCTTGTGTGTAACCTAAATCCGACACACCTTGTTTTGATAGATAAATAGCAGTAATAGCCACGGGTATTACATTCTCCCCACCTTTAAACATTATACTCCGCTATAATGGCTACTGGAGGATTGAATGAACTACATGAAAACCAGATTTAGTATAAGAGATAGCAAGGCTTAATTTTCTTGCTCAAGTTCTGTAGGGGTTCAGCGACCCGGCCCTTAAGCTGCCTTTTACTCATTTATTTATGCATATGATGAAAATCTACAAATTTCGATTTCAGTTTTCTTAAAGTCAGTTCATCATATTATAAAGTTATAACAGTCAGCTACAAATCTGTAAATAGTCACAGTGAAAGTGTTTATATCCTTAAATCCCTCAACTATTCTCGCAGTTCAACTGCCGTCTCTATTAGACATTACATTTAACAATTAACAATTAACATTGTTTCTACCCTATTTCATGTACGGTATATTCATCACTAAGTCTGCACAGTCTTCTCACTTGCCCTAGCTGGGGGTAATACCACCAAGTGATCGTGCATCCTACAGCAATTTCAATACCTACAGTGACGCACCTCTGGTTGATCAGGCCAGATCTCACTGTAAAATTCCCACCGTGCACGGAATTTCGCAGGTGCAGTCCTGAACCAACGATAGCATATTAACGATCCTAAACACTGACCACTCTACTTAACCATTTGTCACATTTTACAGTCTCAGATGCTGACTGTTGCAGAGCTGTTATCCAAAAGTTATGTGATTTCCTCAATTCAATGCTGCTGAATACAGAGACTTTATGTGCTGACCCCAATATTACACAGACCAAAATAGCCTTAACGCTATTACTGCCATTTAAATTTAAATACATACACTTTTGACAACTTTCAAATATTCAGTTCCATACACAATCATACCACCAAAATATTTGTTTGGAAACTTAAAATTTGAACCTTAACGACATTTAACATCAGACAATAATGACATTTTAAGAAGTTAACTGCAATTCATTCAATAGGTCAAAATCTGACAGACTACCCTATGTTATTTGCTATCAATAGTGAAATTTGCGCTTTAAAGTCTTCCTTTCTTAAAGCTCAATCTGCACTATTGTCTCAATAGCCAGTTTATATATATATAATGAACATCAGGAAATATTAAACCACATTTAAAGGCATTTCGCATCCATTCTTTTGCAATCACTGCCCAAGATGATTAAGCCAAAAACAGGACAGGATAGATGATTCTGCAGTTAAGTATACCTGAAATTAAAATATTAAGGGCAGACTCTTAAATATTTTGTGAAAATGTAGTACCTGAAAAAACCTTTGTCACAGTCTTCAGAGGCAACTGTCCAGTTTATCATAACTGAGCACATATATAGTTTAATGATCATTACAGCCGAACCTCCCCTTAAGACCACTGTATTTAAAATAACTTGATCCAGAGATACAACTTTTACTAACTTCAGTTTATCATCTTTCTCAAATTGGCCTGTTCTAAACAAACACTGTTTCAAGCAGGCAATTTTGAACATGTCCCAATGATGGTTGCTTTACTAGACAGGCTGACTGCATATAATCAATGAATCAAACAACTATCTTGAGCAATTAATCTTAACCCCTTTAATTTTTGATGGATGGCCACAAGCACAAAATAATCAATTTTTTTCCTCCTCGCTGGTCAAAATGTCTACAAAATGATGCACCTCTGTCCTTAAAGACTGTTTTCATCTAGCAAACAGTGCAGACTCTGATGAAATGTCATGGTATACAACACCCATCTAGGTCCTCACTGTCTGCTGCATCCAGAATGAAAAGGGTTAGTATATAAGATTGGATAAAATTGTATCTCAGTTACCACTGTAATGTTCATGTGATTAAACCTTTATATGATGATTTATTTGAATACCTGTGTTTCAATAAATTGTTTAACTTGTTGTTCATTCTCATCCCCTTGTCCCTAGTGTCTATGTTTCCCATACATGCCCCAGTTTTTAACTGTGATATAAAATCTCATCAAATTTAACCCGTTCGAAACCACTTTCGATAAGATTTTCAAATCACACAGAAGTTCAAATTAGCTGACAAATTATTTAATGAAAAGCAAACATGATTCACTTGTTAGTGTAACTTATATGCTTTTCAATTAAATAAAAACTGTTAAACTCTTTTGGCACCTGAAAATTTCACATCTCACAGATTTATGATCATTATTTTTTAAACTCACAGATTATGCTTACAGATTACATTTAAATCTCACGGATTTTTTTTCTGAACTTTTAATTTTGGCATGTATGGATTATGACATATCACTTAAATATCTCTGATTGTTTCTTAAAGCTTTTGTGCATTATAGTTTTCCTGTTGATTACCACAGTACATGTACTCCCCCATGGACTGTTGATGTGGTTGGGGATATGGTTGCTGAAACCGTCGCTGATCCCTTCTGTTCCGCTCATTATGTGGACAGTCTCTTTGCAGGTGACGTGGAGAGAAACAAATATAGCAAAGTCGCTGGCCATTCCTGTCCCTAGGGCCCTGATCATAACGTGTTTGGGTATTACACTGTCTGCTCAACATTTCTATACAGTTTTGAAGTTGTCTGAGGATGCCTTGCAAATAATTGTCATCTCTATTGTAGCTGAAACTTTCCTTAGCCTGCAAATTCCTGTCTGGCTCTGCAGTGACTTGACGAACCAGATTCTTCGATGAGTCTTCTCCAAGAATACTCTCATATAGTTCTATTATAGACACAGCCTGAGTTACAGAAGTACAATTCTTAGAAATGCATTTGTATTTCAATTCAGGGGACACTGATTTATAAAACTGGTTCAGAGCTAGCATCTCTTTGGCTTCATTGTTCAAACTACTATAGGCACGCTGGGACATACGGCGTAGATCATCCCCTAACTCGGCTATAGACTCATTCTGTCTACGCACTCTGGCTTCAAGCCTTGATATCCACATTGGCTGTTGACGAGCGTTACTGAAACGTAGACCTAATTTTACTACCAGTGTGTGATGAGATAACCTTTCTGCTGGCATCAGTGTCATGTAGTAGACTTGAGCATTTCCTCTTAAGCTAGCAGCTAAATACAAAACTCTGTCCTGGTAAGACCATCTTCCCAGCTTAGCACATAGTTCAAAATGGTTGAGGTAAGACTCCCAGTCTTCGTCTCCATTGTATGTTTGTGGTTTCATATGTGGTGATGTATGCAAGATAGAACAGCTTGCATTACCCCTAATATCTCCTTTAGCCTGTGGATCAATGGGTATTCCTAGGAACTCGCTCTCCATAGTAAGTCTTGATCTTGGCTGTTGTGTAGGGTCGTCTTCGATTTCAGATATATGGTCGATGGATGACAGCACTGATGCTGCTCGGTCATGTACATCATGTTCTTGCTGCTGGTCCAGTTCCTCAATATTGGTGCCTGGTCGGTCCTCCTCCATTTCTGTATCATTATGTTGTCTGTTAAAATCTATTTCAGAGTCACTGTCTGCCATATTCTACTGTTATAATCAGATTTATTTCCACAATTAAGTTCCTTTTATTCAAGCTAGTTTTCTGTTTCAATTTTTTTTTTTTTTTTTTAGTTTGATTTTGCTAATTTTTTTTTGTATATTTTCACTGTTTTTCTATTTTTATTTTATTTTTATAATGTTAAGTGAACAACTCAGATCCGATCTGTCTAGATAATAATTTATGTTGATTTAGCTCTATGCAATGTACCAGTTCACAGGTTTCCTTGGCAGTGGGTTCGTATCACTGGATGTGCTTTTGAACTAACACATCCCACTTCTCTGACACCAGTGTGAGCTTCCCGTATGCTTTAGTTGGGGGAATATGTGGATTCTTGTAGTAGTGGAAGGTATTCTCTCTGTGTGTAGTCAGTAAAATAATAGCAACTGTATTAGACTTATATTCCATTTATTCACTTCAAATTAAACTATTGATTCAGTATCTCTCAAGTCTAAGTAGCTTTCTATTGTCAGGCCGAGTTCATATCACATACGTCGAACAACCTCTCAGGATAAAGTAGATTCACAGTAGATTTTGAGTTTTGAAATAGATCTAGATTTAGTTTACTTGGCGAATCTAGATAAGTAATTTAGTCAGTGCCTAAACAGTTCAGTAGATTTTATCAATCCAAGGGAAGCTATCCAAAAGAGCATATCTAAAATCCAAAGAGTCGCTTCCCTTGGTGCACGAAAGTGAAAGTAGAATTTGTTGTCTGCTCGAGTTGACCGATCTGAGATTGATGATCGAAATGCATGATCGACTCTTATTTATAGTCTCGGCCCAGCTCCAGCCAGCCAATCAGCTACCAGAAAGAGGTGTAGAAATCTCTATCAGCCAATCGCTGCACGGATAGACTGATAGATTTCTCTAGCTAAATTGTACAACAATGGCGGATGTCTACCCACTTCACATTTGTGATACCAAATTCTGGTTTATCTCTGAGGAACATGTGGTCTATCCTGGTGGATAAATAAACTTTAGACCTTCTGGTAGCAGGATAGAAAGCTTAGGCTTTGTGAAATAGATTAACTAATGGACAATTGAAGGTAAGAGAATTTCTATCGCTGGATAGACATTTCTTTACATTCAAAACATGGCGCCTTGCGAACTTTCATTATCAAGCTCATAATTATCTTAAACAAGAGTCTTTCCGATCTACCCTTAGTATGAGCAGAAAGCCCAGACTTTATTCTAAATGAAGGAATGAACGGCGCAGTCCAAAACTATCCGTACTTGAGAGTATTCGTAGTGTTTGTTTGACAGACGCTGACGAACGCTCGCAATGATCAACACAGGCAAAAATAGTTCATTCTCCAGTATCCGATGTTTGGCTTCCTAAAGCCACAGGCTGCAATAAATGACCCCATTTATTGCTTATCTTACCACTTGAAACAACTTGATTAATAATTTAAGGTTCACAGGAAGAATGTTTATAGACGGAAAGACACATGTGCTTGTGTGTAACCTAAATCCGACACACCTTGTTTTGATAGATAAATAGCAGTAATAGCCACGGGTATTACACTTCGCTGCTCGCACAAGGCATGTGTGTAGATGAAGACATAGGCCAAAATGTAGACCTTAACCGCCGTGGTGTCGTGGGTTGGTCTGCAGTGTGTGATTGTGGCATTCCTGATCATACTCACTTATTTTTTAATACAAAATACAGACAACTAACCTCGCGTGTAAACAGTTATAATGCTGATTTGCGTTTTAGAATAAGTACATCTGAATGTTTAGGTCTTCAACAAGATCAACTTTGCGTTCAAGGTTTGCACGTGTGAAGGTTCCTTGTTTCGTAAGTTGTACTTTTAATTCGAGTCGCAATATTTGAAAAGGACCGCTTAACATATCTGAAGGATGAAACCCATGGTCAACACTGCCCATTGTGCGCAGGTCAATGTTTACATCAGTGCTTTATTGCCGGCTTATTTTAAGATAGCACAGTGAGTTTGAAATACCACATATAAGTAAAAATATCTTAGTGAGCATACTGATCTTAGTGGTGGTTGTCTGTATTGCTATGAACTGCCTTTGTCTAAAGTTGTGGCTCATTCTTTATGTATTCATATTTTTATTCATTGTTAAGTTAGCAATCAATATAAAATATGTACTTTAAGAATCACACTAAGTCTAAAGTAAATTTATATGATAACAAAATAAGACGGGGGGAAAGAGAGAGAGAGATCTGTTACCACTACGACTAAGCAATGATAGCATTACAATATACTACCGCTATGCTATGCAATCGTGCTACACAACACCATGCTACCACTAGACTGTGCTACCATAACCTGATGCTACCTCTACAGGGATACCTCTGATAGCAAAATGTTACCACCACTCTTTGCTACAATTACCAAATGAGCCGTGGCATGAGATTTCCAACAATGTGGTATGTGCGACCTGCAAAGGCTCAGACCAGCCTGCGCATACACGCAGTCTGACCAGAGCCTTTGCTTGTCGCTTGACTATTCTATGACTGTTAAACTACTGACCAAACAACATTTGGAGTTTCTATGCTTAAAAGGAGGCTGCAAAGGCTCGTCTGAGTTTACACCTGTCAAAATGCCACATCGGTGAAAATCTCATGTCTCGGCTCAAATGTCATAATTTGACTATGCTACCATTACCAGAGATCACAACTACCCCAGTGATTCATTCACGATTTTGGGCTTATGAGTCCTGGGACTCGCTGTTTCCAATATCAATGAGTCCCAACTACAAACTTATGAGTCCAAAACACTATTTTTAATGGCAAGTCTGTAATACTATTGCATCCCTGGACTCACGGGGACTCGCTGAAATAAAAACTTATGCGCAAAAGATGCAGGATGCGCAGGTAACAAAATTACCCTATTTCTACTATGCTACCAGTACCACAGCACTACAACTCCATTATGTTACCACTACTAAATGCTCCTACATGACAAATATACGCTACCACTACACCTGATGCTACATTTTTCAAATGCCACCACTAAGATTTCAATTATGATACAACAACATTAGCATATGCTACCACTGCACTATGTATACTACCATTTCGCTATTATACTACCACTACGCTGGGCATTTACGTTACAACACTATGTCGCAAATAGCAAAATTACTGTTATCACTATGGGTTTTAATGCTACCATATGATGCCTTACACTATGCCACAACTATGATATCATATGGTTCCTTGACACTAGTACTATGCTACCACTACTATACGCTATGTTACCTCAGCACTATCCTAGAACTACACTATGCTTTCACTCCATATGCTACCACGACACTGCACTACCATTTGGATATGCTATCACTTCACAATGCTACCACATTATATATATATTCAGTATTACTACAGTTATAAAGACGGGCTATAATCAAAGCTCGTTTCAGCCTGTATAACGGTACACAATCCTACAAAATTGAGCCCAAAATAATTGACCTTCACAAGAAGGGACCGTCTTAATTATTTTACAACTTTCGGCTACCACTGCATGACATCAGTATTACTACAGCTGCATATATTAAGCGCAAAATGAACCATTTAAATATTGCATTGACCAGCCTACGCATAAAGTCCTTCGATGTATTAATATATTATGAATGCAGAATCGGACAATTCATGAATAGCATTGCTGTATGTTGGAATTGTTCTGTATATTTTTACGAAAACTAGAACACAACACTTAAAACAAACGTATGCAATGAAGACCCAGATAGATCAGTCCGCGCACCTTTGCAGTTCTAATCAGTGCCTTAATTGTCCATTAATACAGTGTACTATTTTAAAAGCAACTTGTATTATGAAATCTAAAATAATCGAGTTCATGAACTTATCGCATCGGCGAGCAGCACAAAAACTTGTCGCTACTTGCATACACAAAGTATGATAGAAGATGATGGCTCATACCAAATAATAGGCCTCTAACATCACTAGATATAGATGTACCACGATCTCTGATTAATGACCTTTGGCCCTTTCAATTTCAAAAAATTGATGTAGAATGCGTAAAGTGAGTCAGTTGGGCTGGATCATCTGTGTTTGTCAAAGCTTTTATAGTAAATGTAAATAAACGCCTGAAACCCTTTTTTGTAGAACAATATATCAATATTGTAAATACGAGTACAGTCACGCTTCAAAGCCATTTGTTGATCTGAAGTTGCATAGCTGCACTTGTGCATTTAAGAGTGACTTTATGCATGAACGGTAATTTAAAAGTGCGTAATTAACAAACGTTCTTATTCCTCAACCAAACATATGTTCTGGGTTCTCATATGTTGTAAACACTCACAACAAATGTTAAAACTAATGGATAAGAAATTAATTTATGCACAATTTTACGCTCAAATAATTGTTTTCTTATACTTCAGGTTGTGTACTTTACAGCAACATTTCCCTATATTGTATTACTGATCTTCTTTGTCCGCGGAATCACTCTGAAGGGAGCAGTTGATGGCTTGCTACACATGTATACCCCAAAGGTAAGTGGATTTCAGTCGACACTGTCCAACGTTTATTTACCTCAACAATATTGTTTGCCCATTATAAAATATGAGAGTTCGAATTTAGGAATAATCATGAAGTCATGATTTATACTGTTCATGCTGGGTACAAAGTTTGAGGGTTTTAATTTTATTTCTTGCTTAAACTTTAACCATTAATGTCTCTAAGAATATTTTTGATCCGGGTTGATTTAAACACCTTAAATGGCATACTTGGATATCACTACATATATAGTACATGTATATCCAAATGCAATGCAGTTTTCAACCATAAAGTAACGTAAAGCAACAGAATGCAAATACGCTTTCAACTATATACAGCAACTATACTGTAACGTTTAGCTACATCACGGGTGGTAAACCTAGGAACTACCACGAAATTGTGTTAACGCAAATTTGTTCCCAAGCCACATCCGGGACACGTCGTGATAGTTTCCAGGCCGAAAATTGGATAAAGAAAGGTTGGTGTCACGTTCATTTTTGTTTTATTTTACAACTAAGAACAAACAATGGTGAAATCCGACAATGCAGTTCCGTTTTAATATGTTTCAGCGTCCTCTCTAGCCCAAAATTTTGTATGAAAAATTATTTTCTTTCTTTTGATTCGTGTTTCCCCACTGAGCATCGGACCAACTTTCCCCAAAGTTCGAAAGATTTTAGCCAATATCTGTCAAATTAAATGGAATTTGATATCATTTGACGATGAAAATGATAAAAAGACTCTCAATAAACGTTCCTTCACAGAAAAAAACATCTGAGCATTTACTCGTAAACAATTTATGCCCCGCTCGTCCTGCGTGGTAGTTTCCAGGTCATCGTGGTAGTTAAAATGCTATTGTGGTAGTTTCCAAGACTTTGTAGGAATTTAATAGTAGTTCGCATCAGCAGATGTTTTCTATTCAGGGGCTACTTCATTTTTTTAAAGACAGGGTGTGCGGACTGAACCTTGAATACCCCTCTTATTCCTACAGAGACCTTTTCAAACAACCTTTTGTCAGATAACAAATGTCGACTGCCTGAATTTTAAATTTAGTGGGCTATTGAATGATGAGAAGAATGAAAAGAAGGGATATTCACATATTTTGTTTTTGAATAACTATGCTTTTTAATTATCAAATAACATGCCCGTTCATAGTCGCACTCACATGCATATCAAAAGTGACCCAACCCAAGGATATTCCTCTTTTTTCTGAAGCGCAAGTACTAACGATACTCTGGGCCAGTAGTCTTAGCCTGCCATTTTATCTTAAAGTTGACTGAACATGGAACAACGTAGCGAGTGACGAAATAATTAATATCATTTTTTTGTCTGTTGCTTGGTCCACCGGGACTCAACTGATGACCTTCTTTTGCTTTAGATTTCAAGAGATTTTGTTTGGTAGTCCAGGACATGATCTCCACCTGTCACGCATTACATCGAATATGTTGAGTCTTCAGCTTTGCTTCTTCATGGAGTTAAAATGTGATTTAATTGTTTACCGTGGCAATTAATTGACGAATTCTAGGGTTGTCATGCAAAACAAGCAACCACTAAAATGTTTTGTACCACTTCAGAAACGTATGCTACAAACTCTTCGAAACTACCACAATAGCATTTTAACTACCACGATGAGCTGGAAACTACCACACAGGACGAACTGGGCATGAATCGTTTACGAGTAAATGCTCAGATGTTTTTTTCTGTGTAGGAACGTTTATTGAGGGTCTTTTAATCATTTTCATCGTCAAATGGTATCAAATTCCATTTAATTTGACAGATATTGGCTAAAATCTTTCGAACTTTGGGGAAAATTGGTCCGATACTCAGTGGGGAAACACGAATCAAAAGAAAGAAAATAACTTTCCATACAAAATTGTGGGCTAGAGGGGACGCTGAAACACATTTACACGGAACTGCATTGTCGGATTTCACCATTGTTTGTTCTTAGTTGTAAAATAAAACAAAAATGAACGTGACACCAACCTTTCTTTATCCAATTTTCGGCCTGGAAACTACCACGACGTGTCCCGGGTGTGGCTTGGGAACAAATTTGCGTTAACACAATTTCATGGTAGTTCCTAGGTTTACCACCCGTGTACATAATGTAAATACGCTTTCAACTGAACTGTAACGTATAGCAACATAATATAAATACGTTTTCGACTGTACTGTAATGCTTAGCTACAGAATGTAAATGTATGACTCACACATGTTTTTTCATGCATTATTACATGTTATTATTCTACATATAGTAACATAATGCTTAGTTACCCAAGCTAATACTGCTCGTGATTCCTAGCCCATAACGGCCCTTGCACGTGAACTCATATCAGCCCTCGCGTGCACCTATATCAGCACTCGCTTGCACTCATAACGCACCACCAGAATCAAGATGGCCAATCAAACATTGTCAAACCGGCTTCTGAAACTTGGTTCCATGATACAGGAACAAGAACAACAACATGTTACTGAACAAGAAACCAGGGACTTCTTGGTAAAATGAAAAACCCTTCAACTGTGCGAAAAACAACATCAGACGTTAAGATCCACATACTTTTTTGCTGAAGAGCAAGATAAGTGGCCAATCAAAACGGTACCCCCCTAAAGAACTCGACATGTACTTTTTCTTAAGTGTAAGAAGAGCCTATCAGTCTGAATATGAGCCCGATACAATTGAAGACTATCAGTCCAGTATTCAGAGATGTTTGTATGCCAGAGATTATCCTGAGAGCCTCCTCACCAGCGTTTCCTTAAAACATTTTCGGCTTATCTATTGATGAGATGGTAGGGGTCTGATGCTTTAGCTGTTGTCAGGCTCACCGGGTTAACCTGTTGGATTTCTTTTGCTCCTGTATTAAGTTTTATGTACTGTTGAGTCCTTATCTTTGCTTTATCTCTTTTTTATTTTTTGATTTATATGATTTTTGAGATGATGCATTGATAAGCTAGGGGTATTTCATGCAAACCAAACATCTGTGTGTCTTGATCCACATCTGAACCAAGGGTGAGGATGACACCGTGAAACCGGTTTAAGCCCTCCAGTTAAAGTATTTTACTGGCCGTTCCAAGGCGGTGCTTATTTTGTGGATCGTGTTTGCTAGTGATGCTTCATGTTGGTGTGTGTTGTGCTGCCGTGTCTGTTCCTTGTAGCCTCGTGGTCACTTGCTAGGAAAGGGCTGACCTCTTGGCTGTGATATGTGTTGTGTTTTGTCACTTTGCCAAATGTGTCCTGGTCCACATCATAATTAAGGGCGAGGTTGGTGCCGTGAGACTGGTTTAAGCCCTCCAGTAAAATATTTTTACTGACCGTTCCAAGGCGGTACTACTTTTGTAGATCATTTGTGATTTTTGTGTCTTGTGTTTCTCATGGTTTCGCGTCTGTTCATTGCTGCCTTGTGGTCACCTGCTGAGTAAGGGCTGACTTCTTGCCTCTTGTTGGTTATTTTTATTGTATTGTTGTTACTTTCCCATGTGGTATCCTGGGTCAGGTATGGTACTTGATTGTATCGTTTCCTGATCTTTGCCGCCTTTCTTACTTTAATTCGAATACTGCATAGTCTGAGTGTCTGAGGTAGAAGTAAGAAAATACTTAAGAAGGTTATGATGTCCATGGCCTTGTTTGAGTATCTTAGCACTTAAATTTGTTTCTATAGTTGAAATCGTTAACATTAAAACATACTCTCGCAAAACGAATATGATGCGATATATATACATCATAGGAAAGGCATATCAAAGACATTTTGCAATTATATGGTTTATATGAGCATAAAGTAAAAAGGCTAAATCTAGTTTACAAAGTATTACACACTATTATGTTTGGACTAGAGATGATAGTTAGGATATTAACACTACATTAGTTTCTTAAGATTTTAAGATTTGGACACAGAATTGTAGTATATATACATTGACCTTTTTATATTGTTGACGACCAACGGGTGGTCGCGCATTTACAATGTTGATAGTTGGGCTTCAGTGATAGAAAAGGGACATTTGGCCTTGGTTTTGTATATTTAGATGCAATAGCTTTATTTGCGGAAAGGAGGGCCACATGCAGCCTTGAATGAAGCGGTATATGGTCTGTCAACAGTTGCCCGTTGAGTTAATTTATTGAGGAAACCCAGATACCTTCCATAAGGTTATGGTGATCATTCCATGTTCTATTCAAGGCCACATAAAGAAAATTTAACCGTGTACCTTGTTCGTGCGTGCGTACTATTAACTTTTTGATGTGATATCCGAACTATATACTTTTATTTAAGACACTGGAATTAGGATACAAATTGAAGGCTTCAGCTGTCTTCTTTAGGGCCCTGGAATACAACTTGGTTTGCGAGTGAAATACATATACTTTGGTTTATCAAAAAAACAATGGCTTCATAACATAATTAAGTCATCAATGTCCAATCACATTCAAGAGAATCAACGTCACGTGACTCGAGGTAGCACTTGACATGTAAATTACAGTACCTTCCAAAATGTTAACTACAATTAGGATATTCGGGAAATTGGATTGTTTTAGGCGATCAGCAAAGATTCATACGAGCCTGCCTCAGATTTCACCAGCACCTTCACGAGGTGTACATATACAGTATTGCAGTAGACGCCGACACAGGCCAGCACCTCGTCATCTAGTCCAACTGTTTAACTGCAGGATGCATGTTTAAAGAATGTTTTTGCTAATGTGCATCAAGTTTACTTGCTAAACGTTAGGCTTTTATCTGTCCATGGACCGTGCAGGCAAAATGCAGGAAGAGAAGGCATAATATCAGAAAACCCATAAACCCACTATCTAAATTCCACTAAGATATCACAGAGGAATGAATATGTGCAATATGAATAGATGCCTTCGTTGGTCGAAGCCTTGGTTAAAGAAAATTATAAAGTAAGGGATATTTGTTCAAGTATGGACATGGCTTAGAATATAACATTTATAAAGGATTATAAAAGAAACAGGAATATACTACAGATCACAAGAACAAACCGGACAGCACCAGTCATATCTCATTTCCTTTTAAATATATAAATAAACGGTTTTATATCGCGATGTTTTATGCCTTTAGTTAAGAGTGCATAACAAAAAAAAAACTTATTTCCCAACCAAAACATAAGTTTACTCGAGTTACTCGAACCGTCTCAATAAGACGGTTCATTTGAGCACCCAAAATATATGTTAAAACTGGTGGGTAAAAAAGTATTAACAATAATGGAAAAAAGAACATGATTGAGCCATTAAATGACATGTTGGTACTATTAGCATATGCGTAAGGCAATTCGTAAACATCGAGTGGTCGTAGACGTATATATTTAGACTGGGTCTTCATCTACGTCCCTACTTTGTGTGTATGTCAGCTAAGAAAGCTCTAAGGAGGCTGCATTTTGCTCAGGCTCATCTAAGCATTCGCTGATCTTATATGCGATATGGACAAAAAAGCAAGTGAGTTATTCTAGGAAATGCCACAACCACAGACCAACCTACGGCACCACGAGGAAGAGGCAAAGACCAGTGACAGCAGCGCAACATCCAGAAGACAATAAAAGCCAAGCATCAGCTCTCTCTTCTCTGGCGTGACGATTGCAAAACTAGATTAGACAAACAGCACCGCACAAGAAAACAAGGACTAAACATTAAACCCACACATACAATGGGAGCAACATAAAATAAACAACATTAGAACCATCGCCTTAGAACGGACATCAGCCGAAGCCAGCGGGGAGGGGGGGGGGTAAATTATTTTATCGGTCAAATATTCGCCCTAGATCCTGCTGTTGTTAAACATAAAATTAGTTCAGCGTGGAGGCCTCCTAACTTAAAGCAGTATATCATTACAGGGAAAGATCCAAATCAATTAACATACTGTGATGGCTCTCATCTCACAGACTGTCAGAGCTAAAGAAAACCCCCAGTTGAGCCACGATTGGCCCCGAAATAGAGTACAAGCACTAACCCACCGATTAAAGATTTAAGTCAGTGTCAGCATTTTATGAACTTGCTCAACGATATTAGTTTAACTATTTGGATACTGAAAACTCCTAAACGGGAAGTATGACAAATATTGAATGGCCAGAATCTGCACTGTACAACCTCCAGGGACATAATTACAGTTTCACTTGAAAATTCGAACTTGTGAACCCATATACGATAAACCATCCAAGGCTTTTTGTATCAACCCGGGTATCAAACCAGATGGAAGAATTCATTATTATACAAAGGTTTAAACGATGTCATACTTTAGAACGAAATATCTCGAAATGTTCACGTTCTAAACTGATGTAGGTGGTATAAAATAGTTATGCCATGATTGTCCACCTGTCCGTGAAGATAATTCACGAACTAAAGACTGTCCACCTGTACATGGAGATAATTCACGAGCTAAAGCTCGTAGATTATCTTCACGTACAGGCGGACAAACCATGGTATAACTATCACTTAGCTTACAGTGATGCTATCTTATTTGAATAAATGCAATTGCGTGAAACAACATTTTTATAGTACCATATTTCTCCATTGAAACAGTATAATGGTCCCATCCTTAATATCAATATCTGATAATACTCTTTTCCCATGTTGCGAAGTGAGTATATTTTTTGCATTATATAACAATATTATGTAATGTCGACCTTTTGCCTTATCCTGGTACTAGTAACCTCATTCATTTTGTCGAGCAAACACATCTATTGTTGTGAATTAAAGCTGAAGTAAACAAGTATTGCAACTCAATGCTCTGCAATGAACTGATTAATATTAACTTTAACAAAACGTATTCAAAGTATACTCGTATACAGTTTATAAACGTCAAGAAACGGAGATTTGGAATGCGTAACTTCATAGAAAGACTTCGAACTCCCACATTAAGAAAATAAACAACTAATGCTCCGGCTGGCTAAGGTGAAAGACCCACTCTTATGATTTGTCTTTTAAACTTCAGATAGAAAATAGCGATATCGAAAATGACATTCTGAGGCTATAGAACTGATATTAGGACAGAACTTCAAGCCATGTATATAGCCACACCGAAAGCACACAAGTAATGACATTGTGGGCTTTCGCTTTTGAGGCTATAGAAATGATAAAAGGACCAGGTTCCGAGCTCATGTGCTATAGCCTACTCTTTATATTACACAAATTATTTACCATTCGCACGAAAAGTAGCAAAAAAATTTATTTCCCTTTTTGCTACTTTTCGTTCATCCAATAAGTTCTGACAATGACCCCATAAAACAAAACCTATTTCTCTAGGATGTGTTTCAATAACCTTCACATGTTATTTAGAAAATAGGGAATTGAATCACCTGTTCAAATGTTTTCCATGCTGCAATCGCAATGGTTGCTAGGCAACAAAAGAACACAAGGTAAAAGGTCATGGACGGGACACTATATGCGGTATACATGCCCAAATTTCTTAGAAATTACAAACTCCTCTTTAAAAATATTTATGTAGACAAATATAGACATTATGTATGTTGATTCTGAACGCCATAGATAATGGTGTAGCTTGCGACTGTGGTGTTAGCAGGGTTTTGATTATGACATATCACCGATTTTGCAAGAAATATTTTACTTAAAATGGGTTGTACTAATATTGTATTATATTTGGTATATAGCATGTATTGAAAGATATTACTTTCTATGCGTTAAGAAGACTGTAGAACATATGTATCATAACATGTATCTATTAATATGCAAATTGATCTTTATGGCTTTTTAAGCATTCAAAATATACTATTTTATAATTAACGCTAAAATTTAGGCAAAAAATGTAATTTTCTGCTGTTGCCTAGCAACCAAGAACATTCAAAGTAACTAGGTTAATGTCAACCTATGAGTCAATTGTGTATTCAGACAACACCACCAAACACTAATATAACTTTCCAAAGAAACATACTGCATCTTTATCTAACTCTACCCCCAGCAAAAAGTTGCTAAAAACGTGATTTTTCGCGGCCATGAGCTTTTACTGAGTTGTTTTCAAATTTGCATACCATAAGATCAGTTTGTCGTAAAAACTCAATATTTCAAACATGAATAGGCAACACCCATGGCCACATGCCATGGGTAATAGACTTTTGATTTCAATAACAGTTTCTGAGATATGAGACCATTGTCAGAACTTATTGGATGACCCACGTATCATACACAACAAATATAACACAAATGCCACAAGAGGCTCTAGCTGCTAAATCAACATCTGAGATTTATAACGATATTCTTCACTAGCTGATTTATACTTGCCGTTTGATTGTAGGGCCTATTTTGAAATTCAACCATCCTGACTTTCTTATATAGTGTCACGAAATAAGTGTCTGTTTCATTTACATGTATTTTATACATTTAGGCTGAATGAAATTTCCCATTCTAATTATTGGACCAGTCCATTTTCATTTTTAAGGGTTGTTGATTGGTATTTTTCATTTTAATTCAATTTTAAGACAAAATTATGTAAACAAACATTTTAAACTGGCCAGTAGCGTTCGTTGTTCCATGAAAATCTTATGTGATTCAATATATATCACATCTTATACATTATTGCGCATTCTATTGATATTCCAAAATTTTACATCAAACATCTCGCAATGTATATAGTGCCGATACATGCCAGTAATTGAAGTCTGTGTGCGGTTGTACAAGCAATAATCCACTCGTTAAAGCTGGTGAATTATCTCCTCGTACAACCACACAAACCGAACAATAACATACGCATAAATGGTAGTAGCATTTCTAAAATATTATGTTGGTTTTTTCTACAGAAAACAAGTCTCTCTGCGTATTGGATGACCCTCATAACAGCACTGGCTAACTATGAACGCTATTTGAACCCATTTCACCCTAGTCACGACATTGTCGTCTGCTTTCTTATCTGCTTATGTTCATTGGTAGCATATATTGCAAACAATATTTATCGAAATCAGACTGATCCCTTAAGGGAGCTGTCTGATCTGGGTTCATATTGTTTGCTTCCATGATAAAAATCTCGTCTGAAGTGCACTTGATTATATGCAGCAGACGTCAAAAGGAGCCACATTTTCAGCACAAAAAATGGCGGAATAAGCGTGCAGATTTATAAGTACATGTATATGCGATAAGTGCCATTATCCTATGGTCCGCTCTTATGTCACAGTCATTGCCAATGCACAACCTGTCCTTGCCTTCTAGATGAACAGTAGTACACATCTTATTTTGGGGTTTGGCAAATACCCAATATTATTTATATCCTAAATAGTCATTGTCCTTCAAGTCGTTAAGCCCAGTATCTCTGAGGGAGAAAACATTAAAAGGACGCGAGTTTCCTTAGTTGTATACTGCTGTCGTGCTTCGTGCACCAGCACCAACGCCGGCGCATCAACTTTTCCCGAGACTTTTCCCACCATTGCTTAACACGTCATTTTTCAGATGATTAGTTTTCCCATTACAGAGTCCACTTTAACAGAATGTGTCCTATGACCAAACACTTTGTGGTACAATGACAAATCACGAGAAATTCCCACAGCTTAGCTTTCTGTAACGGTTTTATGGGCGTTTAAATGTATAGGTTAAATTCTAACGCATAATGTTAAGCGACGTCTAATCTAAAAACGTTAAATATTTGCAAGGCCAATTCTGTGATGTAATGGTATTAATTACGTTACGTTTCATTGGATTGCGTGTGCTGGTGTGGTAATACTAACTAGTACTCTGATTTGGGAAGAATTATTTTTTACGCCAAATGATCGAGGTACATGTAGAGCACTGTATCAAAAAAAAGCATCTCGGGCGGTGAATCGTCGGTTTTACTTTCTTATGGTCGTTCAATTCGTATGGCAAGCGCCTTTGAAACTGGCATTTCGAAGATGTTTTGAAAAAACTATAATACAATTGAATGCATATCTTCCCAAAGCGATCACCATGATCGGCTGCATACTATATGGGTATAAGACTGACATGTGTTCAATTACCGAAATGAATTGCAACTACGTCAAATGTAATTGCTGCCTTGTTATGCACAAAGACCATAATACAAAGTGACCAAGTACGCGGATGCGCTACGTACGTGTATATGCACACGAGCTTGAAGTAAAGCTACTACTACTTAATGACAGTGTGGGCTTTTAGCTTTGAGGCTATAGAAGTGATATAAGGACGAACTTAGAGCAGAGCGATCCTTGAAAGCAGCGGGGTTAGAATTCTTATATGTGTATTAGGACTGGCTTTTCTGCTAATTCAGTACTTCATGTTTGTGAGCAGCCTGAGCCTTCGCTGTTCACCTGTATGACAGATACATGTACCAAAATTGCAGGATCTGGCTAAAAAATTCTTGAACATATTTAATTGCTTTTGTTCAGCTATTGGAAAGTAGGGCCGATATATGATTTGAATTAGATGTACTTACGCTGAAATGTCAACCCAGCAGATGTTTTAAAATCCTTTTTAATCCAGACCTTGACATTTATAAATGTAGATGTAGCTCAAGTACATGGACGGTAGCACTGCCAAAAGAAGAAAAAAGACAAACCCATTTACATAATAAACTTTACAGTAAACACATTAAACCCCAAATTTAACTGTTTAAAAAAAACAGAACTACCCAAAATATGACTAGGAAATGCCACAATTACACATCGTAGATCAACCCATGGCAACACAAGGGAGAGACAAACTATAATATACATATAAAAGCAAAAATACAATATACATGCGCGGATCCAGAAAGTCTTGTCAGAGGGGGTCCACTTTCGACAAAGTTTTTTTTAGTTGGTGAGGGTAGGGAGGATCCAAGTACCACTATAAACGGGCCATCATCGGCCCCACCCCCCCCCCCACCCCCCCCCCCCCCTGAAAATCACAAAAATATTAAATGGCGTTTCGCTGGCGTTCCGATAATGGCCCAACATTGATTGCTGGCTTGGCAGCTTTGTGATTTTCAAAGGGATCCAGGCCAGTATTGCTAAGAAACCCTATATTTTTGTGATTTTCAGAGGGGGTGGGGTCCGTACCCCCTACCCCCTCTGAATCCGCACATGATATAAGTAACTTGTTTGCAAAACTAGAATATGTGAAGTAAGTTATAGGACCTACAAAGTAGCGATTCTCTGGGATTCCGACCAGATAAGATCCCAACTGACCTAGTCAGCTAAAGAGACTGGCTAGAACTATTACCAATCACACTAGCTTTCAAACATTCAAGACCAACAATAAAAGAGGCGCCGATCAGACGCTGATCCGCACATTGACATCGCTGTATGCAATCAACATAGCTTTTCACCACGTGTCTTAAATAAAAGAATGATTTTTTTTTTCAATTTTTGCATGCTGAATGAGTTTTCATGCCTTTGTTGTCGTCCGCTGACTTGTTTCAAAATTAACTTTTTTTTAAAAAATCTCTCAGTGATACCATCAGAGTGTCAAACAGCGTCGATCCAGACCAGGCCCGACGCTCTGTCGGTCCTGGTCTGGGTTCAAACTGTTTGCAAGGGTTGTCAGCAGACGACAAAATACGCCGCAAGCAATAACGAGATAACGAACCTGGCCTCAAGGTTATAAAGCTTTTTTCATGCTCAACTCAATTGAGCACGAAATTTATCCTGCTCATAAATGTTAAAATGCCAACAATTGTTGGCATTTTAACATTTATTAGCATGATAAATACAACATCTGAGATTAATGCCCAGGTCACACATTCACGGATCACCTCGCCGGCTCTACTGCGGATTAAATCTCACGGATGGCGCCGGAAATGTCAATTTCCGTAGTCCGATACGGATGCACTATATGCGTATGATTAAGTACTACTACGTATGATAACGGATGCAATACGGAAAGCTACGGACCATTAAGGATTGCCACGAATGTACATCCGTGGCTAATCCGGCGTCCAGTCCGTGAATGTGTGACCTGGGCATTAAAACAAGAAACTTCTTTATTTGTCAGTATTTTAGTTTCTATGAGCAGTTGAAATTTCGTGCTCAGTTGAGTTGAGCATGAAAAAAGTTTTATGACCTCAGGACCTGTTTGTCTACTTCAGATGGATCGTCTTGGAGACCCCCAGGTATGGCTGGACGCAGCCACTCAGATCTTCTACTCGTTCGGCCTCGGGTTTGGCGGTCTTATAGCCTTCTCAAGTTACAACAGTGTCCATAACAACTGCCAGAGAGACGCCATATTGATATCAATGTGTAACTGGTTTACAGCACTGTTTGCTTCAAGTGTTATCTTTGCTGTCCTGGGTTTCAAGGCGACTCTGATGTACGAACATTGTCTCACTCAGTAAGTTGATTTGTTTTTGCTTTTGTGCTAAATGCCCCAGTGGTCAGTTATAGCATTTTAGAGACGGTCACTCAAACCAACCAAACGTTTTATGGATAAGCCTATACCAATGCGCAGTTTGGCTCTCGACTGAACACTCAAGAAAACATCAAGAACGATCACCAATGATATTTCAGGTTCGGGTAAAACTAGCAAATTCATTATTCTACCAATCTTACCAACTTTAGCACGAAATAACTCGTGATATGCAAAGCCTACACTGGCGTTGGTGGTATAAAATAGTTATACTATGTGTTTGTCCACCTGTACTTAAGATAATTAACTCGCTTAAGCTCGTGGATTATCTCCACATACAGGCGGACAAGCCATTGTATATCTATTACATTATATATTCGTCTGGGATTCAATGTACATGTATTAGATCACAGTATTCACCGTTGTGTGCAGCTGAGCAGGTACTCGATGTTGCCTGTATCCTCAACCGCAAACCTCGAAGACAGATTTTCTCAATGGAAGGCTCATAAATTATTTTGTTGCACCATTCCGAAGATACAGCCTTCAATATATGACTAATTTTGCCGCTTGAAGCCTTTTTTGTGATAAAAGCAACTTGTATGTCTTCCTCAAGTCACTCAGAACAATCATGACAAAAAAAATCATAAACAAATGAGAAGTATGAATATCGGTGGAATTCGTGTCAAAGCATGTAGTGTAGGGGCCAAACTGAGATATATGGGCTATTTTGCGAGTTTGTTGCACCCCCCAGGAAGAAAAAGTTGGTTACTGTTTTCAGTCAGGGACATGTCTGGGGGCCTTAGAAACTCATGTTTTACTAAGTTTTCTGTGGTCAATTTTCAGTAAATGGCCTGTAATCAACGTTACCTCACAAACATTGAAAATAGCAGTATACAAAATACAAGACTAATAATATATTTTATAATAGTATCAATGAATTTATTTGAGGTTTAAATGTTTGATCGAGTCATAAACATTACTTATAGACATCTGTGGGACGTTTTACCGCTCATCAGCGTTACGTATGTTACATTTTATATGAAATTGCAGATAATGACTTTATATAGTGCATATAAGAATGAACCTTGTTCCCCAGCCACAGGAAGAGAAACTTGGTTACTATTTTCAGCCTGGGGCATGTCTTGGGGCTATAGAAACCCATGTTTTAGTAAATTTTCTATGGTTAGTTTTATGTAAGTGAACTGTAATCAATGTTACCCTAATTTTGAAAATAGCAGTATACAAAATACAAGACTAGTAGGATAGTTTACAATAGTATCAATGGAATTATTTGAGTTGTTCATGATTTAGCTAGACATAAACATCAATTGCAGACATCTGTAAAATGTATTTCTGCTCGTCAGAGTTACTTACGTTACATTGTTTTACGAAATTGCAGATAATAGCTGTATAGATTGCATATTATAATAAACCATGTTTCCAACCTTAAATGTGCGATAAAGATCCCTATTATAATGATGAATATCCATTTTTCCAAATTTGAATCTATTTATAGTTTGTAATTGTAGATAATTTGTAGTAAAATAAATTTTGAAATATGCTTATAAGCATATTATTTCTTCTGGCATACAGATTTTCTATTTCAACCATATACATTGCATTGGAATTGACAGTGTCTTCTTCCATCTCTGTCGCAATGAAATGAAATAACAGCATTAGAAATAAGTTTTACTACCATGGTCATTTAATTTCTGTCAATATATAAATAAGGTAACGTAAGTAACAACAATGGTGTTTTGCTTAATGGATATACTAAAATTGTAGAGAGTAGACTCATATTTTTACCTAAGCCTGACGACACGCAGAGTCTACTTTCCACATATTTTGATTACTTCATTAATAGACAAATTATTTTAAAATAAACATTAATTTAAGAGAGTTTTGTAATTTCGTTTGATCCTGTTACTTTGATACATGTATGTTAATTTACAGATTTTTTATCAATGGTTCATAGCAATAAACATAATATTAAATTTATGATTCAAATATTGGACTGAATATACTGTACCTCAATAAACAAAGTTAAAAAGAAAAGCACTATTTCTTGCATCTGGTGGCAAGGCATGAGATTAGTGTGGGTGTCTTCCAGAGCAGGGGCTTCCTGTCGACTTAACACAGAGGACAAATCTTAAAACAAGAAAAGTTCCAGCTGAGCCTTCTTTGAATGGGTAACAAATTGATCAAATTTGACGATTCACTGTTTTACAAGATATTAACCCTTTATACTATATGCATATATTTATCGAGCCCATATCATATCTAACAGCACACTGTCATTATTTTAGCTTAAATATGTTTTCCTGCGACAACTTGCTCCTTTTTTGCCAGTAGAAATACTTTATCATGCCTGAAAAAGCTATGTTTGCTAAAAGGTGAGAATGACCATGAAATGTCACAATCACAGACTGTAGATCAAACAAAGGTACCGTGAGGAAGAAACACAGAACATTTTAGGTCTTGGCTGCATTTTGTTATAATCTAAAGTTCCTCTACCGTTTTTAAAAAAAGTACAAATATGATATCAATCAAGTGCTTATCATTGTAGAAAAAGCACAGTTGATACCAAAATGTACCTGGTGCTTTGAAGATCTATCATTTACTTTTTTTTTCTTGTATGCTTTATACATTAATTTTCACTGTTGACAATTACATTTTGAAAAAAAAACAAAACAATGTATCCCTAGGCCTGTCACTATTGCAATCGTCTATTCTCTTGTTGAACACAATTTCATTTTATCATATTGTAAAATGCTTAATATCTTATTATATTATACAGCAATTTCGAAAGAAATTATTTTGTTTGTTAACCAAGCAAGTTTGAGGTAAAGCAACCTGAGTGAGTGATACGCATAGACTTAAAAGCATATTACGTGGTAACATGAATTACAAAGCTATTTAATGTTAACATTAATTGCACATGTTTTGTCTGTTAGTGAAGTAAGTAAGGTTGCAAAGATCAGGAATCGATACAATCAAGTACCACACCTGACCCAGGATACCAATGGGAAAGTGACAAACTCACAGAAGACACCACAAACGAGAGCCAAGAGGTCAGCCCTTTCCCAGCAGGTGACCACGAAGCACATATAAACAGACGCGCACAAAACATAGCAAACACAAAACAGAACAAAAACATAAAAGATCCACAAAAGAAGTACCGCCTTGGAACGGTCAGTAAAATATTTTACTGGAGGGCTTAAACCGGTTTAACGGCGCCAACCTCACCCTTAATTCAGATGTGGAAGCTTTATTTTGAAGTCCATTTTGAGGAGTTATTCTAAAGCTTTAATCATAAACATGACTCACTGTAATTCAACAACATGGTTTGAATTTCTGAAACTCACAGATTAAATCGTCGCCTGAGTGTCTGTTGAAAAAGTAGTGCCACGTCTCACGCGCAGCTGTTAGCTTTCTTACATTATTCACAAGGAAGTTCTTTTTTTTTCTTTTTAGCACCTTTGAGTCTTGTTGAGCTATTTGTAACATTGATACATGTTTACACATGAGGAGTAAGAGACTTTTGACTAGTTTGTTGGTTTCAAAGATTTACTGAATTAGCATTATTGTATGCAATACAATCAACAATTGTGAGCAATACTGCAAACGACAGCTCGAAAACATAATTTTAGTCATTAACTTACTCGTTCTTGCACCCATATCCATGTATATATTTGTTAATACTAACATTGTTTGAGGGCTGTTTCTGGTTAAAGGAAAGTATTTCAGTTTTATTTTAGGGTGTAATACCATATTAAGATTACAAATTATGAGTATGTTACAAATTACAAGTGCAAGCTTATCTCGTATATTGCACTGGTTTATACATGTAGTGGATAACTTTAATGTAAAGACCAACCTTATATGCAACGAATCACTGTTTCAGCAAACTAATATGGTTAAAACACAGATGCATTTTAATATGTAAGTACAGGCGAGTTTCCAACCTTAGGGATTTTTTCTACATCAAGCAAATCAGACATTAAACCAATTAATTGTTCATAATTTTGTATTAGATAAACAATTTGTGATGTAATTTCTCCAAACATTAGACATGACCTCAGATAAACTGATGATATACTGGGTGTACACTCAAGCTATTAGCTGCTGCAATATGGTGAATGACAGATTCTTGCATAGGATGTGTATATATCGTTGAATAACCTTGTTAAGAGCCTTAGTCACCAAAAGGCCAACCAAGACACACTTACCTAATAGGATATTTTTCAATGGTATCGATGAACTTATTTTAGCTTTACTTGTTTGAGCTGGAAATAAACATCAATTGCAGGCATCTGTGAGATATGTTTCTGCTCGTCAGCGTTACTTATGTTACGTTGTATACTAAATTGCAAATAATGCATTTTAAACGAAAACATGTTCCCCAACCTAAAATTAATAATGTAGATATCTATTCTAATGGTAAATTTCCATTTTTACATATTTCAAGTTGCTAATTACTTGTAACTGTAGTGAAATTAATTTTTAAATATGCTTATTAGCATGTAATTTGTACTGGCTTGCAAATTTTCTATCTTTATTCATTAGGTAACATAGTTTACAGACCTATTATGAAACTTTGACAATAGGAAACGTGGTAAAACAGACCACAGGAAACGTAGAAAAACATCTTGTCCAATATTTTACTTATGAAGTAGATATTCTACATATTGATATGTACCATTAATTAAAAACCTGTAAACTGTCATATAAAAGTAAAATAATCAAGCAAAATTACAAAAATCTCTTGAATAAGTGTTTATTTAGAATAATTTGTCAATAATTGAAAATATTTAAATAATATGTGGAGAGAACTCAAATATATTCTGAGCCTGGCTTGTTGTCAGGCCACGGTAAAATTTGAGTCTACTTTCCACACTTCTTAACTTAGTATTTTTATCCATTTATGCAAGGGACAATGCTGTTACCTACCTTACCTGATATATATTAACAGCAACAAACTATCCATCGTAGTTGAATTTGTTTATAAGTATTATTTCGTTCCATTGTGAAAGTTTGAAGAAGACATTGTACATTCAAATGCAATATAAATTGTCAGATAGAAAATCTCTACACTAATATTAGAAGTGACATGCTCAAAAGCATACTTAAATATTTATTTTTCAACCTCTATTGCCAGTTACAAGTTGTAAATAGTCTAAAATATGTGAAAATGGAAATTTATCATTAGAATAGAGATCTTTAATACACATTTAAGGTTGGGGGAAATGGTTTATTCTAATATGCAATCTATAAAGTCATTATCTGCAATTTCGTAAAAATGTAACATAAGTAACTCTGACAAGCAGAAATACCTCTCACACATGTATGCAATTAATGTTTATGACTAGCTGAAACATGTAAAGTTCAAATAATTTCATTGATACTTTTGAAAATATCATATTCGTCTTGTATTTTGTGCACTGCTATTATCAATGTTAGTAGGGTAACATTAATTACAGGTCGTTTACAGAAAAATGACCAAAGAAAACATAGTAACATGGGTTTTGAATACCCCAAGACATGTCCCAGGCTAAAAATAGTAACCAAGTTTCTCTTCCTGTGGCTGGGGAACATGGTTCATTCTTATATGCAATCTATAGAGTCATTATCTGCAATTTCGTATAAAATGTAACATACGTAACGCTGATGAGCGGTAAAACGTCTCACAGATGTCTGCAATTAATGATATTGACTAGATAAAACATTTAGACCCAAAATAAATTCATTGATACTATTATAAAATATATTACTAGTCTTGTATTTTGTGTACTGCTGTTTTCAATGTTTGTGGGGTAACGGTGATTACAGGCCATTGACAGAATCCTGACCACAGAAAACTTAGTAAAACATGGGTTTCTGAGGTCCCCAGACTTGTCCCTGACTGAAAATAGTAACCAACTTTTTCTTCCTGGGGGGTGCAACAGAACTCAAAATTTGAGATTTGGCCCCTAGACCAATGAGTAACATCTCGACAAAACGTCCTTTCGACGGATACGCTGCAAACATGATACATGTCTGAGCCAGCGTACAGTCTGGGGCCAATATTGGCCCGATCGCAGCCTGCTTGCTCACGAGCGCTCGTGGTGTAGGGTAAAGTCAGGTAACTTCGGCCATCAGGTAAATTCGGACATATATCTGCAAACAGTGGAAATCCTGTTGAGACGGCTCCTTACGAGCACTGGGAGTGTAAACCCTAACAAGTTTAAAGGTTGAATTTGACCTGCTTAAAGTTGAGGTCATTTGATTCCCAGTGCATTTAAATAGGCAAATTTCAAAAAGTTTATTTTAAGCCAAATTCATTATACTTAGTAGATAGGTTTTACTTTTAAATTTGATAATGACAATGAATAACTCCCAAAGGACCTTTCAGTCGATGTCGTTATATTGAATTTTCATCAATGTCTTGAAACATATTTTTCTCACAAACCACTAAATCATTTGACCACCAACTCTCATATTAAGACTAACGAAAGTTTATATTCTTTATTTTGTATTTTTACTCTAGGTCAACATAGTTAACAAATGGTCCTGGTCATATGAACAAAATGGCCGCCACAACCTTATATGTTAGAAACCCTCCTGTAATCAAAAGGCAAATGACCTTGGGCCTAGGTGTGTTGCATATTGGATGCAGGTTCTACTACGCTTGTTCTTAGACATTGGTCTGCTTTATGTTAAGGTCAAAATTGTTTTTCACATGCAGCTGATTGTTCAATTACTGTTGAAGTCATAGTCATTATATATATACTTACTAGATATGGTTAGGTTTCTTTAGTCGAAAATCTTTCACCTTTCACCTCAAGTTGCTCATACGAGACTGCCATCAGTTATTTAAACATTTTTCTCCGTAACCACAAGACCAATTGGAATCTAACTTCATAGGGAACATCCCGCGGGAACATCCATAAGATGAGATAATGGAAAAACTAGTGTGTATCCAGGTCACTTGTCGAAACTAGTTGCCAAGCTCATATACAAATGTACGTTGAAATCTTTTAAAAATATTTTTCTCAAGAACCAAAGGGTCCGCAAGGACTCCAGGTCTAGGTGCGCAGCATTGTAGGTGTGAGTTCTATAATTTAAGTTCAACAAGTGATTTACTTTACAGCAAAGTCAAATTTGATTCTGAATGATTTTGCATATGTGCAAAAACCTTGAAAAGCTGATTTTTGATAACGGTTGAAGCCAGTTTTTAAAGTCGTTATAGTCACCAGATATATATAATATTAAATCCTATGAGACAAGTGTTATAGGTAGGCAAATACATGGTTGCCCATAAAACCGTTCACCAAATGTAGCTATTATTGGTTTGCAAACTTTTTTCTCAGAAACCAGAGGGCCAATTGAAGTCAACGTTCATATGGACCTTGATATGACTTTGTTGTCCATTCACAAAACCGAATATCGCCCATGCCATGTTAGGTCAAAACTATTCAAATAAATTCCACCCCGTAACTAGTGGAGCAGTCACAACCCATGGGAACATAAGAGATAACCTTTGTTCTTGGAATGTCACATTGGGGTATGGGCCTTACAAAATTAGTTCAAATGATGATCCTATGTTGATCATGCTATTGTGAACCCTTATTTTAAGGACGTATTCATTATTGTAACTCGGTATCAGGTGAGCACATCAGGAACTTTTGGTATTCTGGTTTCTTTTTGCAGCAACCTAGAAATTTTCAGCGTGTTTAACCCTGAGCTGGCGATAAATTTGACACAAGAGGCGTTCAACACCGAATATGCATTTACCGACGCCGTCAGTAACCTAACTGAAACATGGACATGCAATCTGGAGGATGATTTAAATAATGTAAGTCACATGAAAACAAACACAAGGAACTCAGAATAGTATTTTAACCAAATATATGTCACATGCGTGGATCCAGAGGGGAGAGACCCTGGAAAATCACAAGGTTTCCTCAGGTATATTGGTGGACCACCTCGAGAAGCTATAGAGCCCACTCTTTAAAATAAGTTGATGACCAAAAACAAAAAAAGCGAGGTACTAAAGGTTTTTTCATCCTCAACTCAACTGAGCACGAAATTGATAATGCTCATAAAGTTAAAATGTCAACAAACAATTAATAGCATGACAGATACAACATAATTTGAAAGCATTAAAATGTCTTTATGTTCTGATAGGCAGTTGAAATTCCATACTCAGTTGGACCCACCACCCCTGGATCCGCGCATGGATGACAGTCCTATCCCAATTGTATGTGCATATGTTGTGTGCCTGTTTAAGTCTTCATTTAAAAAAACTAATGGATACATTGTTAATCAGTAGAGATCCAGATAAATAACGCAGAATACAGTATTTCAACACCGAATATGCATTTAACGATGCCGTCAATAGCCTAACCGAGACATGTATGTTGAAGCTGGAGGGCGATTTAAATAATGTAATTCACACGAAAACAAGCACAAGGTACATATGCAGATGCAGAGGGTAGACACGGGGTAAGCGACCCCCACCCCCAGCCTCGAAAATTACAAGAATAAGAATTAGGACCATAGGGCAGCACTCTCCCTTGGGAAAAAATTGATCCCCTCGAAGACATTTTAGTTTCCGGATCCCCTCTGTAATATGAGTTGGGGACTAAAAAAAAAACGTCAGAATTCTTGGACGCCCCCCTCCGTCGAAAATTTGTGGATCCGCTCCTGAGGAACGTAAATTCTTGTAGAAAAGTATTTTAGACAATCCTTGTATGTCCCTGTGTAAATTATATGTATGATCATCCAAAGCATATATGTTTTGTGCATATTGGGTAACCATTCGATTATTCCAAACCCGTAAACGGATACTTTGGTAAACAGTAAGGACCTACATGAAATGCCACAAGTTGCAGCATTACATCGTTGTCTATACTGTTTTCAAAGCTAAAATAATCCACATGGACAGAAATACATCATGATATGGAAATTCTAACATGTGGTCAATCAACGTGTAGAGATTCATCTCAGCATTCACTGTTTGCCTTTACAATACGTACAGGGCTTATATTTAATATTTTAAAACGCATACAAGCAAAATCTTCAAGATATTTGAAGTGTTTGTTTTTTTAGAATATATACATGTTGTCTTCTTAACTCCTGTACAGATTGTTTAACACAGTCATGCTTTTAGACATATTTGACTGTTTGCGTACATTACTTTCAGGCTGCTTCGGGTACAGGCTTGGCGTTTATCATCTTCACCCAGGCTATTGTTGAGTTTGGTCCATCTGCTCCGTTTTGGTCTATCATATTCTTCATGATGTTGCTGTCACTGGGTATGGGGAGCGAGTTTGGCACCATTGAGGGAGTCACTGCCTCTATATATGACCTTGAACCTTTTCCTTTTGTCAGGAAGAAGTGGCTTGTCTCAGGTAAGATAGTTTTGCCATGCCTCACATTCACTGCATCTAGCTAACCCTTTGCCCATAGGGAAATGTTTCGTGCATTTTTGTCATCTGCTGATTCTTTTTTTCAAAATCATTTTTTTTTCGAAAAAATATTTCAGGAATAGCATTTAAGTGTCAAATAGATTGGATCAAGATCAGTCCCGACGATTTGTCGTGCCTGCTTTGGGTCCAAACTGTTTGCAAAAGTTATCAGCAGACGACACTAAGATATAAAGAGTTAATGCATTCAATGCTTTATCATTCAAGATTGATCATACATACATACAAGGAGGCTTTATCTATTTGTATACTAATGATTCCTAGACTGGCAAACAGTGAAGACCCAGATGAAATGCCGCTCCATGCGGAATTTCGTCAGGGCCCACACTGTTTGCTAAGACAAAATGATCTTCAGATAAAGATAAACAATTATATTTTTAAATTATAAACTGTGACCCCTCGATACATACAATGGACCATTCCAAATTTATTGTATCAAACCAGAAGAAATCCATCAGTACTTAAAGGGTTAAACTAGAAAACATTGCTCTATCATCAGGCCCTCAGATAAGAGTGTGTAGCAGAAAATTATTATTCTTATTTCTCAACCAAAACATATGTTGTGGGTACTCAAAAGAACCGTATCGATAGGAGGGTTCTATTGAGCACCAAAAACACATGTTTAACTAATGGGTAAGAAAATAATCACAATTTTACGCGAAAAATTTTGCTTAACTGGCCCTATGATTTCATCCTGACGAGTTGCTAAATGGTGCAGCATCCCTTCTGTATCTACACTATCTGTTGATATGCTATGAAAATTGTGTTATATTAGCAAACATGCAGACCCTGCTGCAGTGGCGGATATCCTATGAAAATGAAATAGTTTGGTCTCAGTAAGACCAAATTATTTCATTTACATGGGATATGTAGAAAAATAAGATAAAATAGCAAAGGGAACCCCCCACACCTTTATACATATGAACCCCTCTCCAGATATCCTGGATCCGCCCTGTGATGACACACTGCATGTTGCAGCATCTCATTTCGGTCTACACCATTGTACCTGTTTACGTCTTTCCTGTTAATAGTACTATAAGAAGGGTTAAATTGGATACAACTTTATAATATAATCATATGCATAGGTCCAGTTAAAAAAAAAATTCAGCGTAAAATTGCGATTATCTTCTTATCCATCAGTTTAAACATGTGTTTTGGGTGCTCAAAAGAACCGTCTCATTGAGACGGTTCTTTTGAGTACCCACAACATATGTTTTGGTAGAGAAATAAGAAAAATAATTTTCAGTTACGCACTCTTATCTGGGGGCCTGACAATGTTATCACAGGCAGAAGAAAAGCTAACCAGACAATAGATCTAATTTTTAATACAATTAGAAGGTCCAATTTCTTAGATGATGCCTCATTTCTTTCCTAAATGTGACATGCAGACGCATACATTTCCTAAGAAATAATATTTATTGCTTCCAATATAGTTTTGTCATAAGATAGTTGAGGTCAATACCGCTAAAGCATGCATAAAAGTGTTCAATCATGGTATGAGCCGAAAGACCAACCTTTTATAAGCCTGGATCAGTATTCAAATGACAAGATTTCTCAATATTTTGACACATGCATATGATGTGGTATTGATGTTGAAAGGCTCGCCTCGACGAAATTGTCCGTAATTTGGTATGACTAGTGAAGAATTTGGTCAAAACGTTTAATTGTATTTGAAAAGAATGTGATGTCAGAATCAAATGATGGCCTGAGTAGCTTCCCTTTAAGCATACGGTTTCAGTATAGATTCTTACACAGTCCAGTATAGAATACTACTAAGGGACGTAACACAGTCTAGTTTTGCATGACAAACCAGTGCATTGCACCTGTACAACATAACAATGACACGGTAGGTATTTTAATCAGTCTTCGAAGCTGCCATTTACAGTGTATGAGATATTGTTCAGTAAGCGAATTTGCAAAAACACACTGGATAGTCGGCAATCGAAAAACGAACGAGGATCAAAAATCAGTAGGAATAAAATTTTTGATTGCCATTTGTCGCTCGACTGGCGACAAATGGCAATCGAAAATACTGTTTCTATCGATGTTTGACCCACGTTAGTCGATTGTTACGAGCGTTTTCGATTGCCGCCTATCGGGTGTAAATAGCGTCAAGCTAAACAAGCAGTGACAGAAAACTTATTAGGGGAAGCGTTATTCATAGCTCGCTGTTTTGTTTAATTTAACGAAAACAGATACATATTGTCTAAAATTGTACAGTATAGTAGTGTCAGTTTTCTGGGTCAAGTGGATTTTATCATATTTCCCTAATTTAGGCTATGTGAGCATTAAGCGCATGTATATACATGTGAACAATTCTGCCGTTATCATCAGAGTCAGCATTTCATTTACAAAAAACAGAACATAACTATCAAGAGAGCAAGAATGCATTTTTGACATCTCATTTAAAACGTCGATTATATAAATAACATAATAACTTATCATTTAGCGTAGAATATTCCCTTATCATTGATAAGGGAGATGTAAGGTCCACATATCTTTTTACCAAAATGCGATTCGTGCACTTTAGTAGTAGCGTTTATCAGAGACAGAAGGAAACAGCCTAATGGCATATAACTTTCAATTTGACCCTTTACATGCTAGTGTCATCTGCTGATAACATTTGCAAACAATTTGTGCCAATATTATCAGACCTAGCAAAACGGCCGGCCTGGTCTAGATCAAAAGTATTGGACACTCTGATGTTTTTCCAGAAATATTTTATTTTGATACATTGATTAGCAGACGAATCAAAATCATTAAAAAATTACTTAGCAAGCAAAGAGTTTAAATGATTATTTTATCATAGCTCTATGTTTTGTGTTTGATAGATGTATTGTGCTATTAAATAAACAACATCCTATTCTAAAGCTTTCAGCCTTTTTTTGTATAAAACAAATGTGTCATAAGATTGTCTGCGATCTGCATAAAGGGATACTATCCATGAAATTATGGCCTCTCGTTTCCTCTACTTTATAAGATGGACACTTCGCTTGAACACCAGATATTCAACCTAGAGAAATGATTGTATACATATGTAACGATTTCTGTCAGGAACTGGTCCAATCTTGGTTGAATCACTACGTTCATTTGAAACACAACAAAATATGAAAACTATTAAAAAACTGGAAATTGTGTTTATGAAACACTGTGCCCCCAACCATTAGCTTGTCGATAAGGACGATCACAAGGTAATCTACTCACTATCCTCTATCGGCTGACCAAATCTGAGGTAACTAGCTGTAATAGTTTTCGAGATCGCTTTATTACAAGTTTTCATTGTCCAAATGCAAAGGACAATAACTCGAACAAGAAATATCTTTAAAAAAGATATTCAGCGCCATTCAAAGGAGAACTTACATTTAAAGTCCTGTTGTACTGAGAAGATGTTTTTATGCACAATAGATTGGTTTTAGATGTTGATTGATTGGATGAGGTGAAAATTGAAGGTTGCCAACGTGAAAGTTTGACCCAGAGTTTGTGAATGATGTCTTTTGCATATCATAGGGATAAAGCGTATTGTAAGCCTGCTGTAGGGACACGGTGAAAATTTGTAATTAGTCTGGAAAGTCAGTTGGTGGAGGATTTGCATTGTAAAAGAGAAGTGCAAGTTTAAGCATTGATCTGGCTGCGAAGGTTTCAAAGCCCCTGTTACGCTATTGCAGAAGAAGTTCAGAATGTTTGGAGTTATGGTATATTTTGTATATTTCATGTTTAATATCATATAGGGATTAAAAGTATAAGAGAATGTGTAGTGGGGAAAACTTTTAATACAAATGGTAACTGGAAATCACTAACTATTAAAGCACCTGATATGTTTAACAAATACAATATTAATTGAGATCATTGTCTAAATAAGTAAATTGTATACACTAGAAACTAGATAGTTTTAGCCTCATTAATAATGATATTAATCTGGCATTCATTTATATGCGTAGGTAGAGGTTACAGTTAAGGGCCAACTGCAAGTAGAACCTAGCGATGGCTAGAGCTGTGCTGGTGGGGCTACAATACCCCTTAGCGGTCACCGTAGCCAGATTGGTCTAGTTTGAAGGGTCGAAAACACACTTGGAAATCTTTCTTTAAATTTTCTTTCTTTCCTTATTACTGATTTCTATCTTTCCTATAGTTTCTCTTTCTCTACCGCCTACAGTATCATAATGGTCAATGGTGACAGACGATACTTAACTGTTAGATGTAGATGTAGGCTATTTATATTTACTACAAAGAAACTTGGTGGCAGAACATACCGAAATATACCGGAATGTCGCCGACGGCGACACGTTTTTTGAGACAACTCGTCGACAGATTTTGAGACAATTCTGCGACACTTTATGAGACAACTCGACGACACCTTTATTCTTAGTGAGGCACTTGAAGGGTTTTATGGATACAGAGATATTGGCCAAAATATTAAAGGGATATAAAGAAAATCACATACCTATAATTAATAGGTTAAAACAGTGACTATTCGGTAAGTTCGGTAGGTTCGGCCGAATTCGGTTCGGTTACAACTTTTAGACGCAACCGGGTGAAATGGGCAACCCAGGCTGAGCCGGATATTACAAAACAAATAGCCCCAACATCTTTCAAACAAAAGGTGATTATGTTGAAAAAGTTTTTCATTTTGTTATATAAACAGGCAATTCCAGACAGAATAAAATTCTTTTCAACAGGACCCGAAGAAAACTGCTGTGATTTTCTTGAAATTATAGTCCGTTTCAATGAGCATAGATAGCAGACTTGCACACCCCGTACAACTGGCTGCTTTGATGACAGGTTACTAACAATGATGACAGATACCGGATTTTATGTCCTTTGAAGGGTAGGTTATAATTTACGGTTGGCATAATTGTTAGAGAAGCCCTATGGTACTCTGTGGTTGATGAGAACACTTGTTAGTAATGAGAGGTCCTACAGAAACTGGCGTTATATCTCTCACAAATAAAGCCACACTTGATCACTATTTCAGAGGTTTCCTGAGAAAAGTCACAAAAAACGGTTATCAGTTCATGTTGTGCTTCTCTACGTCAAAATCTGCTGTCTTCACTTATATACAATAACACTTCTATCATTCAGCTACATTTCTGCTAAATTTGAAGCCACAATTTGATTTTATAAAGTTATTGGATTCCATTAAAGATGACAGGTAGAGCAAAAACGGCTGCCTTTGTCAACAGATCAATTTTGAAGTGGCTGTCTATGATGACAGGTCATGAATTTCAGTGGCAAACATTGATGACAGGTCTTAAGTTTAGAAAGTTACTTTAAATAAACATATTTCTTCAGCCTTTGGTCTCAACTGAGAGCATAAAGCATCTTCCATATTGCATTCAGGTCAAAATAATCTTATCTGTTATTTGGTTAACTGATATTGATCATAGGTAAACAGTCTAGATCCAGACCATACACTTTAGAAACAGGGTCCATACTGTTTCTTAGAGGATTTAGGTACAAAAAATAAGCTCAAAATGTACGTCAGGATCAAATATCAGTTAGCTGAAGAAATATGTTGGTTTAAAGTCAACCGTTTTTGCTCTACCTGTCATCTTTGATGGGCTCAAATAACTTTATGAAATCTAACTGTGGCTTCAAATTTGGCAGAAATGTAGCTAAATGATAGAAGTTTTATTGTATATAAGTGCAGATAGCAGTCTTTGATGGAGAGACGCACAATTTGAACTGATTACCGTTTTTTGTGACTTTTCTCGGGAAACCTCTGAAATGATGATCAAGTGTGGCTTTATTTGTGAGAGATATAACGTCAGCTTGTTTCTGTAAGATCTCGCATTACTTACCAATGTACTCATCCACCACAGAGTACCAGAGGGCTTCTCTAATAATTTTGCAAACCGAAAATTATAACCTACCCTTCATGGGACATAAAATCCCTTATCTGTCATCATTGTTAGTAACCTGTCATCAAAGCAGCCGGTTGTACGGGGTGTTGCAGATGTAAGATTTATTCTGATTGGTGGATAATTTAGATAGTCCGTTTCAATGAGCATAGAGTGCAGACTTGCAGATAAAAGATTGTTTCTGATTGGTGGATAATTTAGAGTAAAGTTGATTATAGACAGCTCCCGCTGAAAAAATAAAATAACTTTTTACAAGTTTTCACTAGGTAACCTACTCATTATCCTCTATCAGCAATCTAAGTTTGAAGCCCCTATAGCTGTAGTAGCTTTTGAGATATCAAGTTTTCGATGTCCAATTTGCAGGGGGCAATTACTTGATAAAAATAAAATAACTTCCTCAAAGGGAGATATTCCAGACTTAAACAAATACGGGTCAGTTATTTCTTGATGAGGAATCTAAAATTTCAAAACTCTATCTTAAATTTTAAACGGACGCACAAACGGACAGACGCACCAGCCCAAAGCAATATGCCTCCTCAACTTCTAAAGTTGGAGGCATAAATACTTTAATTTACTAAACAATACCGAAAACACATAACCGTGTGGCACATGGTACGTATTGGTCAAATGAACTCCTATGACACAAGCACTTGAATGGCTACGAGTGTAATGCAAATGCAAAATCTAGACAGAAAGTTACTTCATGTTTCATTAGGCCGCGTCGCGAGAAAACTGTCTTCGGGGTTTCCGACTAAGCAAGTTTCAAACCAGCCTGCTCTGCTACAGAGACTAGCTAGAAAATTGAAATTTCACCTGTAGCAAATTTATATATGATACTTTTCGAAAAGCGAATAACACAGGCGATGATCAGACTGCGTGGATGCGCAGGCTGGTCTGCGCCTTTGTTGTTCGCCATCCTCCGAAGACTGGTTTTCTCGCGACGTGGCCCATATGTGTATACGGTATATAATTTCAGGTTTAATTTGCGGAATAATGTGTTGTATTGGTATACTATTTGTACTTGGAAGCGGTTCCTACTGGGTGGCACTGTTTGATAGCTTCGCAGGATCGTTCCCTCTTATCAGTGTGGCACTTTCAGAGTGTTTAGCCATTGGTTACGTGTATGGAGTTAACAAGTAGGTAGTTCCCGTTGTTATACAGTATAACACGAAAATTCCAACTTCGAATTTTCGAAAAACTCGCTAATTCGCAATAAATTTGGGACACAATAGATTCAGAGACTAGGACCTATTCATGATCTATTTTATATTAATTGTCTATAATAACATAATGTTTTAGTGCGTAAAAAATGACTCATGAAGATGTTTCTTTTTTGTTTGACAGAAAAAAACTGATAATAATCTTTTAGCAGGTTATAATTTATGTCATGCTCCCTATGATTCGACTTTTCAATACTTCGAATAAAACCTCAAGTCCGTAGGACTTCGAATTTACGAGATTCGATTGTTTAATGGATGCCCACTGGGGAGGGGTCACAACGGAACAAGGGCATTTATTTCATGGGAACAAGGGAGCAAATATCAAATATTTTGTTTTGAGAGGAAAACTTTGGAATAAGCCAATTTATTTGAGAGAAATATGTGATTAGAGTGATTTTAAAAATAACGCCCATGGAGGATTATGGCTGAAAGAATTGTTAATAATGATGCTAAACTCAAACACAACAACAGCATGGAGGCTGTCGCTGTATGTGCTTCTTGTCTGTGAAAAAAGAAAGCAATTTTTTACAGGTCAAGCTGTCAGCAGAAGACGAGTTTCTTAACTCTAAAAGTGTATTTTTAATTTACAGCAGACAAAATACAAAATAAATATTCTACCAACCTTAGAATTATCTTTATTTAGGCCTAAAATGCACAAAAAGTTACAAATATATATTGGAAATTTATCTTTGATGTGTAAGTTCCTGTTTATTATATAGATAAGCCACATCTAAATGGTATTCTTGTTATTCTTGCATTAGTTTGTCTGACGAAAAAGATAACACTCTTCTGTCTAATAGTTGCAGTTGGCTATGACACCCTCTTTTGTCGTTTGTTGATAACATTTGCAAAAAACGTTGGATCAGATCAGGTCCCATGAAACGTCATGTCTGATCTGTTTAAAAAAGATGATACTATGATGGTATTCCTGAAGGAATGTTTTGGAGAAAAAAAAACTTATGAGGGCCTCGTATTTTGTAAAAAATCAACAGACGACAAAAATGAAAAATTTCTCAGCATGTAAAGAGTTTAAATGAAGTTAATGATTGAATTCTTTTTGATAGCAAACCTTTTTATGACGTTGCGTCTGTCGATAAACCACTAGTGGTTTAAAGATTTTCGGGATACGTTATGAAAGTACGCTTTTAACGTCACGCATATGGCAATACCCTAACAATTTCATGACAAGAATATGATGTCAAAATAATTTTAATGTCATATGATAAATAGAATCTATCATTCGTGCTCCGGTATTATTGAATTTATTAAACTCATTGCTCAAAAGAGATATAATGCTCGGCAAGCCTCGCAGTTTATCTCGTAACCTCAACTCGTTTAATAAATTCAATACAACATGAGAACTCATGTAAGATCCTCTATATAATTAATAAACACTGAATAGTATAATTAATTTAACGTTCTTCACGCGAATATGATCTCATGAAAATTTCTGATAGAATTTACAATACAAAATTGTAGTTGTACAAAGCCAGGGTTTATTGTTTCAGGTTTGGTGATGACATAGAATTGATGATCGGCAGCAAGGTGCATGTTTACTGGAAGATTATCTGGAAGTTTGTGGCACCATTAATTGTCTTGGTTCTGCTGGTAGCCACATTGATCAGTAAATTTATCAACCCTATCACTTACGATGCTTATGATTCTGCCTCCGTAAGTTGCCTTATTATATGCCATCCTTTTTAGTCCTGGCCCCGAGCTTATAAAACTTTTTTCATGTTCAACTCAACTGAGCACGAAATTTATCCTGCTCATAAATGATAAAATGCCAACAAGTGTTGCCATTTTAACATTTATCAGCAGGATAAATACAACAATTATGAGTTTGACAGCAAGAAAAATCATATTTTTCAGTATTTTAGCTTTAATTAGCAGTTGAAATTTCATGCTCAGCGGAGTTGAGCATGGAAAAAAGTTTTATAACCTCGGGCCTGGTCATTTGAAGACTGATAGTTTGTGTCATTTCTAGTTTGGTAATCATCCCACTGAAGAAAAAAGAGCTGTTGTTTGGAAAACTGTGCTCTCAAATACCTTTTTAACTCACTATATTCTCCAGTTTTAGTACCATGTGCTAAGCCGGGGATGCATAGTGCCAAGTGCTATACTTAGTGAGCTCCTAAATATACATGTAAATGAATGCAGTTATATTTCATGTAGGGATGAAGTCTTATTATTCAATTTGTTTCATTTTCTTAGCTGATTAACATGTACAGACTACACCCTTAAAGTAAAAATATAATTATGATAAAAAAGCAAGTGAGCATGATCAAGATACACCATAACCACATCACAGTGCAACCCACTGTTACACGAAGAAGAGCCACAGAACACTAACAGTAACAAGATATCAGGTAAACAATTAAAGTGAAGCAATCAGCTCGTTCCCTCCCCCTCTCTCTCCCTCCCCTCTCTCTCGCTCTCTCGCGCTCTCTCTCTCTCTCTCTCTCTCTCAAGATGATTTCAAAACTAAAAAGGAAAAGGGTACTACTGCATAACACAACAAGCATCAGACACCAACCAACTGACGTACAGCCTGTCATTTAGTCTGAGGCCTGACCTACCATCGTGCAATTAAAGAGGAAACATTAGCTATAAACCATGATTTGCTTTACAACCAGATATGCAGACTATCACCTGATATCCGTGTTATATCCAGCTCTTATATAACGTTTGATTATTGCAATTCAAATGAGCTGCTTACTGATAATAAAGATTTGTCTAGCTTTAAAACACTCAGATATTTGGCCATGCTAATTTATATTGTTGGCATTTTAGCATTTAGGATAGGATACATTTCTTGCTCAGTTGAGTTGAGCAACAGAACCACCTGCTTAGAAAGGACAGCAGCCCATGTCACTGGGGGGGGGGGGTAAATGCATTTTACTGGTGCCAAATCTACATCCAAGTTCCTGTTGTTGTTTAAACACAAAATTGTTTAGCTCGCATGGAGGGTTCCTAACTTATCCAATTGACATTTTTTTAAAAAAGACAATATAGACAGTTGGAAGCATATAAACACAAATTGGTCTTATCTATTTTCGTTGTACTATTTCTGATATCGTTTTATATGCAAGTGGGCTTGCACTATCAGAATGCGTTACTACGGGCATAGATTTCATTTTATGTGTATTCAATTCAAAAGTCACTTTTAATTGTTTCAAGTTTTGCATGTACGGATCCAGATGGAGGACAGGGGGTCCCGACCCCCCAGAAAAATCACAAAAATATAGGATTTCTTAGCAATACTGGTCAGGATCCCCTTAAAAAATACAAAGCTACCAAGCCAGCATTCAATGTTTGGCCATCATCGGCACGCCAGCGAAACGCCATTTAAATGGCGTTTCAATGGCGGGCCGATGATGACACAATTTTACTCACTTTGGATCCACTTATTAACTAAAAAAAATTGGACATCCACTGAAAAGATTTTCTGGATCCGAAGATGTTTTGCACTCTTTTTCAGGCAACAATGGTTCCGCAGTCCTACCCATGGTATGGAGGTCTGTTGGCAGCTATCCTTGTATTTGCTGCTGTTGGGTGTATACCAGGAGTTGCTGTTTTACGAAAGTTTAGGATCATGAACTGGGACTATGCGAAGCAGGAGCAGGCAGAGACTGGTGGCTACACACAGTCAACAGCTGCGTTTATACGTAGCGTTAGCAGTGTAGACTCTGGGAATACTTATGATGATGTGGTCATCACTACAAAAAAGTTTAAAGACAATGTAGATAATGATGATCAAGTATGATAGTTTTAATAAAGGAACTGCTGGGTAAAAATGCTGTTTATGTCACCTGTGATCAGGAAATTGGCATAAGAAGGATAGGCCTTGAGCTGGCTATAGACCCCCCTCCCCCCCAGGGGGAATTTTGTACACTATGATTTTCTGAAACTACATTATATAAGACACAAAATAAAAGATGTTAGCCCTCTGAGAGTGGCAGCGTTAACGTGTAACAGCATGTTATATACGTTACCCCCCAAAATAGCATTAAACGTCCCTGATAATGTCTCAACCATGACATGTTCGTACATATTTGCATGCTGACACAGGTTTATGAACTTCTTATGACACAGTTACATGTTTTTAGTATTAATTTTATAAATGTCTGGAGTTATTACCGTTGTATATGTTACTTAGTGTTTCCATGCGTTATTTCCGAGTATCAGATTGTATTTATTGACTATACGTGTATTACACCTGTCACATAGTATAGTAAATCTATAAGGCTGCTACTTAAATGATTTTAAGTTCCCTATTATGGTCGCTTACACTATTTTTCAGGTCCATGTTATGTATGTTACCTTCAAAATAGCAATATACATTTAAGTCAATGTCTCTAACAAGCCCTGTTTATACTTATTTGCATGCTTGCACAGGTTTATGTACTTCTTTTAACAAGGTTTATCTATTTTATGTATTCATTTAAAGCCTTGTGCTTTAACTGTTATGTGTGTTACCAAATGATACATAAGTTATTCTGAGTATCTGTATAGAAGTTGTTGACTATACATGTATAAAGTCTGTCAGAGAATTTAGAAAATTTATAAGGCTGAAATAAATTGAAGTTCCTTATTGATTTATGGTGACTTAAACTAATAATATAATGTGATCTATCAACCTTCGCTGTTTGCTCACATAAACAGTATAGATACCATGCATTCAAATCGGAAGTTCTGAAAGACAGTCACTGTGAAACAGCTCAGTTCTGGGCAAGGTATATGGATATGATTCAAATGGTGTTGACACTGATTAGGGCTACAAGGAAAACAACTTTAAATTGCATGTCATATCTATCTGTATGCCTTGTTCCCAATGTTCATTGCAAAGGATCACAACAACTACGCACAATATGTACCTGTGTAACTAATTACACTCGTAAATTTGATACACATCGCAGATGCAAAGAACTTCTCGAACAAAATGGGTTTGGTGTGTCACAACCATTGGTTCTTTTCTTGAGAAATGCTTTTGACATAACTATCAGGCAAACAATAAAGAGGTATTATAGGCTTCAGCAACTAGAACTACGCTTCGTACTACAGATGGAATGGTGTATTACTCATCACATCAGAGCTCAATATATTAAAACAACTCTTCAATGCACTGAAATGAAATATTCAATCTGCTCAGATGCAAAGTAGAATGAGTACTAGAGGCAGTTTCAGGCTTCACCAATCCTTTTAGTTCTAGTTTTGAAGACAATGAACTGTACTTTTTGTCTTTCGGTGTGCCTGTTAAGCCTAGCATAGCTATGGATCTTATTGAGGCTGATGACATTGGCAGGAAGGCTGTTGCAGACTTCATTGACTCACTTTTAGTTTAAAAAAATCTGTCTTCCACATCCCCCATAAAATGCTACAAGCTAATAAAGTTTTGATGCTTGTGAGGTCATGCTTGCGAGGTCAAGCAAGAAGAATTTGCCCAATTTACAAAACGTAAACAGCCAGATGAGAGCTTAAAGGAGCGTCTTTGGTAAGCATGACAGTCTTTCTATTGGACACAATGTTGACATTGAGTTGACACTGCCGTTCCTTCTGGGACCTGTACCATAGTCACTGTAAACTCCTGATAGAATTTTCACCAAAACTGACAAGTCTAAACTTCAGCATGGCTTGCAATCACACATTGAACCAACATAAAATTGGCCATGTAGTGCTGCACATAACGTTGATGTTAATGCCATTACTACAGAGCATAATAGCTTTTCCTGTCACCTTCATGGATCTGATGGCACCAGTATTCAACCAGGCACTAAAGGTAGGGCATGTTGGTTTTGTCACTGATACATATATACAATGTATAAGCAGCAGTCTATAAAGTCTTACAAACATTCTTGCAGAAGATAACCTGGGTGTTTTGTTCAACAATGGTGTATGCAACAAAAGGTGCACCTTCTGAATGTCAACAGCATTGGCCAGAATATGGGGGAAGAGATCTACAGTAATACACTGTTTAACAGATTGTGACACTACCAATGTGCAGATGTGTTAGTACCACGGAAAGGTTATTCCTATCAAACTGATAGAGAAACCATCCCCCACTAGTTCATCAAGCATTCTAAGAAGGGTAGGAAAACAAATAAAAAAATTGCTCTAGGCACTCATCAGTGATATGAAGCCCTAACATGTGCTATTTATGTAATTGTGAATAAGCTGCAGTACGACATGTTTCTGCAAAAAGTCCCAAAGCCATACACATATACTGACTATTTCAAATGGCATGAACATGAGCTTACCTCCACCCTGCTTTTCTGTGCTTAAGATGTACATACAAAGATTGAACTATCAAGTCTTTCCCATGAAAACAAGTGAGGCTTTACAGATATGGACAAAATGTGTGGAAAATAAATGGGGAGGAAATTGAGTACCTCTGGGTGAAAGTAAACTTGATTGTACCCTAACAAAAGACCCACAGAATTATATTTCACATTTTGTGTGATATGGGGTTACCATGTTCAAAACTCAACAACTCAAACCTTATAAAAGAAAGAAACAATATTTGCAGTTTCCAAAAGGTACATAAACATTCTTTAATACAAAATGAGGTAGTAAGCACATTCACATATAAAAAAATATCAAACTATATTAGTTTCATAAATCATTTATATAGGAATAATGAAAAAAAGTAACATACGTAACACTTTGGGGTGCATATTTGTTTTCAAAGGTCCATATCTGTGATGTAAAATAGCTTACTTGGATGATATAGCCAATTTGGAAATCACACTTTTCAGAAGTCATGTCATTTACTAAAATTATCAAAGATGTTGATGGGTAATATATGTAATTGGCTGTTACAGGGTAATGGTGCCATTACCAGAGTGCTAGCATATTGCAAAATCCTTGCAAGATAAATCTGATAGAGGAGTTATAAGTTGTATAGGAAAATTCTTTAAAACCCTTGGATAATATATGGAGATTTGCTTAGAACTTCTACCTAATGGGTTTTCTTTGATCTTTTAAGTTGTTACTCGCACATCGCACTGAGTGTTGCAAACTTTTCATGAGTATTATGTCAACTATATTTGATTACTCTATAAAAGAAAAAATGGTTTATGGTAGTTTATGTTTTGAGTTACTTCCTCAGCAAATGAGCCAGAGTAAAAAATAGAACATGGACCTGTGCCAGCATGCAAATAAGTACAAGCGGGTCGTGTTAGAGACCATATCTTGAATGTTAAATGGTATTCAGAGAGTAACGTACGTAACCTGGGCTGTAAAATAGTGTAAGACACCATAATAAGGAACTTTAATTCATTTGAATAGCAGTCTTATAGATTTACTATATTCACTGACGGATCTAATACATGTATAGTCAATAACTGCCATACTGATACTTGGAAATAACATATGAAACACTAAGTAACATATACAACGGCAAAAACTCAAGACATTTATAAAATAAATGCTAAAATTATGTAACTGTGCTATAAGAAGTTCTTAAACCTGTGCCAGACTTCAAAAAAAGTGTGAATATGTCATGTTGGAGACATTACCAGGAAAATTTAATGTTATTTTGCGGGTAACATACGTAACATGATGTTATCTGCTAACGCTGCCACTCTCAGAGGGCTAACATATTTCATTTTGTAGCTTATATAATGTAGTATCTGGAAATCATAGTGTACGTAATTCCCCCTGGGGGGAAGTGGGGTCTATAGCCAGCGCGAGGCCTGGAGAACTACATTTTACGTTTTTCTGTTGTATGGGAGTACCATGTTCATCATCTAATAACTCAAAAAGTATAAAAGATAGAAACGTAATGCTTGCAGTTTTGAAAAAGTAAATAGAAATTATTTAATGTAATACCAAAAAAATGAACATAAACTGGTTTCAATAAAATTTAAGGCAAACTACATTAGATGCATTTATCATTCGAAAGGGGGTTCAATGAAAAAATGTAACATACACTACATCTGGGGGTGACTATATTTCTTTTCAAATGTCATTATATGTGACCCAGTAATAGCTTATTTAGAAAATATAACCAATTTGGAAATCTTACCTTATCTTTTGCACTTTTCTGAAGTCTTAAAAAGAATTTTAATTATCAAATATTTTGTAGGGTAACGTATGTAACAGGCTGTTACACCTTAACGCTGCCATTGTCAGAGGGCTAACATGTTGCAAAATCCTTGCAAGACATTGGGCTTCAAGAAAAACATGGTCTACAAAATTCCCCCTGGGGGGGGAGGTAAACCATATCCAGCCAGTGGCCTAGGAAATATGGAATATATTTGCCTGTAAACAGTGATGATCTAGGTCAGAGTGCACTTGAGAAGAATGTGTTTGAACTATATTTGACACCGACTATATTTGTTGGTTAAAGTGTGGGGCTTTCAGATAAGAGAGGTATTCTTATCAAATTAACACCCAAAACGTTCGTTTTGACTGATGGATAAGAAAGTTATTACATTTTTATCTGGATATACCAAATTTATTGTAAGTTATCACATGACGTCGCGTCTGGGAGTGATATAACACCATGCAATAAAATCAATAAACCACTAGTGGTTTACATATTTTCGGGAAACGTAATGACGTCCATTATAACGTTGAATAAAAAGGAGGAAATTTTGACGTTTTCACACCAAAAATGCAATTTTTAAGTATTTTAATGTCATGTGATAAATAGAATCTAACATTGGTGCTCCTGTATTATTGAATTTATTAAACTTGTTCCAAAAGAGATGAAATACTTGGCAAGCCTCACATTTTATCTCTTTTCCCCAACTTGTTTAATAAATTCAATAAAACATGAGCACTCATGTATGGTCCTCAATATATTGAAATTTAAGATGATATGGGCTGTCTTGGTATCATTAAAAAGATGAAAAATATGATGGGGATATATTATCTTGAGAGCATGTTTTATAATGAAAAGTGCCAATTCATTAGAAAATGAGCCAGTGCTTGAGATTTCCAACAATGTGGTATGTGCAACCAGCAAAGCCTCAGATCAGCCTGCGCATACGCGCAGTCTGATCAGAGCCTTTGCTAATCGCTTGACTATTCTATGATTGTTAAGCTACTGACTGAACACCATTTGGAGTTTCTAAGCTTAAAATGAGGCTGCACAGGTTCGTCTGAGTCTACACTTGTCAAAATGCCACATTGTTGGAAATCACATGTCGCGGCTCAAATATAAGTGGCTTTCTCAGTTCCCATATGAAACTTTGTGTTACAGTAATAATCTCTATACCCTCATGCAGATAATAAGAGTTAGTAATGCTCTTTTAAATATTCTTGTTTCTTAATCATAAAATACATTGTGGGTACCCAGAAAATCCATCTGAGTGAGGCAACTATTTTGGTTAACCACATATAAGTTTATGTTTGGGAACAAGGAAACAAATCAGTTTTAATGCTTACATGGACCTATGTACATGTATATGAATCCTGATCCGGATAAGATAAAAAATATGTGCTGCTGTGATTATTTATACAAAATCAACGGCTCCTGGAAACACCCCCACCTTCACAAAATCACCCTAACCTCAAACCAGTTACCCCAGATACAGACCGGCCCATCTAACCCCTCCCTACCCCCTCTCAACCCAAACTCCCCAAACATACACACTGTTGACCAAGACAACCAATCCTTTCATTGGTGATATGGTGTGGTATTAGAGTGTGAGGGAACAGGAGGTGATTTGAGTCGATGAACGCTGGTCTTGGTGGTGGCTTGTTGAAGGTTTGGGTGATTAATCTGGTGGTTTCGGGAGTTGCTACGGACCCCAAATCAATAAGCCAGGACATATGCTAATTAGAGATTATGACACACATTTTGGCTTATGCCCAAAATATTAACCTGAGACCCTATTATACGCTTGAGAGTTTAAGCAAGGTGACTGATAATTGTTGAGATCTGATCTTGATGGCTATAAACTAAATCCTATGTTATAATTAAGTTGATCACATATTCCAATTCACTCTTTGATCGTGCTTATCCTACAATTGTGTGAACAAAACAGAGAAAGTTGACTTAAATCAAATATGTCAAAATAATATGTATCATATAGCTGACCACTAAAATTGCAGAGAGATAGGCCTGCATGGAAACATATCAAAGTTGATGAAAAAAGACAAATTGCCCCCACTTGTTAGATGACCACGCACATTTTAGATTTATTTAACTTCTTAATGATGAGGGCTGTTTTTATGTGGAATTACTTACTAACATTTTGTGACCAGTTTAGAGCTTACCTCTCAGCCCTCTAGATACGTGTAGTGGCGTTTACTGCATATGCGTTGCAGAGTCACAATTGATAAGCAACTCATTCATATCCTTGCCCTGCAAAGTCACCAAAATATTTTTAAACATTCTAATGCATTTGCTAATACAACGCGACGTCTGATTGGATAACGTCATAAATTTGCGACAGTATATCCTGCGATATACTGTCGGAAACTCGACGTCATTACGTTACGTTGTTTTTCATTGGTTGACAAGTGAATATATGCAGCTGGCAAGCGGTTTTATGAAGCTGGCAGCCGCTGTACGTATAGGCGCAACAAAGTTCATTTTCACTGTCTTTTTGAAGGGAAATGTTAAGAGTGCATTAGATAGGGGATAACCATATTCAAAATTATCATTTGGGGAGGTATATTGTCGGATATACGTTCGGAAATCACGTAAAACTAAATTTCCGACCGTAAATCCGACGATATACCTCCCCTAATGATAATTTTGAATACAGTTATCCCCTAATTAGTGATATGTCTTTGTCTACAAATGATAAATGAAAGTACCATCCGTCCATCTAATTACACTGATTCAGAACCCCATAAACCCCACTTTATGTTGAAAAATAGGGGTTATGAAGAGGTTGTAATGTTTACCATATATCTGTCACAAATGGTGTGCATTGGCGTAGCTCAAATTACGCAGTCACGTACGTGCGTAATAAAAATAGTAACATTCAAGGGAGGTCACTTTATGTGGTAAAAGTAACTTCAATACTATAAGGAACTGCTCATAAAGGAAAGAATTCGCTCCCTCTCGGAGCAAATTCTTTCCTATAAGAGAAGTTCCAATTTTGAAAAAGGACGCAATTGACGATAGTCACTGCTTGATCCAGTAGTCTCCCTTTGATGTGCATATTTTTTCAGCGCTCTGACTACGCCATTGGTGTGGTACTCTTTAGAAGCTTCGTGGTGAGACGCATATATATGATTCTAATGCACATGAAATTGTAAGGCAGCGTCTGATTGGATTACGTCAAAAATTTGCGACAGTATATCATACTGTTGGAAATAGTTTGACGCCATTAATTACGTCACATTTGGTTTGATGACGTACGGCTTTATGCGGCTTGCAATGCTCCAATTTGAGCTCAAACTGAAGAAGTGCATTAGAATGGGGATAACCATATTCAAAAATTTCATTTGGGGAGGTATGTCGTCGGATATACGTTCGGAAATCACGTTTTACGGCTCCACTCGCGCATCGCCGTAAAACTAAATTTCCGACCGTATATCCGACGATATACCTCCTCAAGTGAAATTTTTGAATACAGTTATCGCCTAAATTACCACAAATTAAATTTCTAGGCAGATATAAGACACTTGTGAATACTTTTTGCCTAAAACATGCTGCAAATATGTAGAACAGCATTATCATATAGGTATGTTAACATAATCACGCATCCTCATGTACAAAACATTCTGGCCTACAGGCTATTAAACTTTTTCTTGCTAAACTCACATCGCACGACATTTGTTTAAAAAAGTACATTTAAAATGCAAACAATTATTGGCATCTTAAAATGCATGGCCAAAATAACAGACAATGACTGCTGTTCTGATTAAGAACATTGTTTAATAGGTTTAGATAAACAAAAAAAACAGCGTATGATTGTACATAGTTTCTTATCCATCATTTTTAAGATATGTTTTGGATGCTCAAAATAACCGTCTCATCGAGACGGTCTATTTGAGTACCTACAACATATGTTTTGTTGAGAAATAAGAAAATGGTCTTTTGTTACACACTCTTTACTAAAGGCCTGTTAAAATAAATGTTTGCATTGTTCATATTTATAACTCCTGTGTGTTCAGCATTTCAAAGTTTGATAACCTCAGACCTAGTCTTAGCCTGTATTATACAACATTCAGTATTATTGAACAATCAAAATGCATTTTACAATCATTTTATATGGGTAAATTAAGGAATTGATAACTCTGACAATACATTTTGTATCATTACATTATGGCTGTAGATATGTTTCGTTTAATCATTTTATGAACCTAAGTGGGCCAATATCCAGCAAAAGATACACATTAGCATGTGGGCCCATCAAAGACTCCCATCAGCCTGACCATCAATGCATTCTGATCATAGTCTTCGATGGGCGCTCTGATAGTATTCAAGGGTTCAATGTTTCTTCAGTCGGAAAACTAATTAAACTCTGATTAAACTGTGTGGGTGCCCAGACTGCATACCACGGGCAGATCCAGAGGGGGAAGGGCTTCTGGACACCCCCCAGAAAAATCACAAAAATATAGGGTTTCTTAGCAGGACTGGTCCGGATCCCCTGAAAATTCACAAATTTACCAAGCCAGCATTCAATAATGGGCCATCATTGGCACGCCAGCAAAACTCCAATTAAATGGTGTTTCGATGGCTAGCTGATGGTGGTCTGTTTAAAGTGGTATTTGGATCCTCTCTCCCTTCATCATTTACAAAAAAAAAAACTTCCTGGATCTGGGTCCGCTCATGTATACACATATCCCAATGTGTGCCTTATGCTGGATACTGGTTCAAGTCATGTATCAATCAGTCAGTCAATTAATCATTCAGCCAAACAGCAGTTATGGCTGATTGGTTATGCTTTTGCAGTAACAATGCAAAGTAAAAGACAAGAGTGAATCATTTACAGCATTTTAATATCTTGCCATCATTTTTATTGTTACACACGAATGATATTAATTGTTTTACATCATATTCTTGTATATATAGACTATATGTATGGCTTGTCTCCCACTTTTACTTCACAAATCCTATCCTTATACAGCTGGCATCCAACTGTTAGACAATCAGTACTCATTGTTTCGGCGGACTCAACTCGCACGCTCGTCGAGTGCCAAAACTATTCTATCCCCATACAAATCAAATAACAAATAAGTATTGAATGCACTGAGGTCACTGATTACTAGTGATTAGTATTAAAAAAGTGACCCTTTAAGACATCTATCATAAAAATGTAAATACACGTATTGAAAGATTATCCCACAATATGCGAACAAAAGTTTTCACCTTGCATTCTTTTTATGTCAAAGGTGCTGCTCAGAAATATGAGATATAGGATTCTGTCTTTCAGGGTGACTATTTGATTGACCCATTAATCGGCCTCATTAAGAGTGGTTTATAAACCTTACAGGCATAGCATGGTCACATAATTATACCTTTTAAATGTACATATGTATATATTGTTGAAATTACAAGAAATTTCCAGTGTTCGCAAATCTGCATTTACTTTCTTCTGAACAGTTTGGTTTTGTTTGTTTTTGTTGCTTTACGTCCCATGTCAACAGCTATGGTCATTGCGGGACGGTCAGTTCACTTAACCACACTTTTTCCTGGGCAGGCTTGAGCAAGCGGTTAACCAGTAATTTGTGCACATACTTTGGCTTGTAACTGACAACAACCCTTCTTGAATAAATCAGCGGAAGGGAGGAGAATGACCGTAGAAATTGTTTCATGATCAATCTCCACGAAAGAATGGTACCGGGCCGGGATCGAACTCGCGACCCCTGGATCTGCAGTCAGACACGCATCTGTAGCCTGACACTTTACCGACTGCGCTACGCGGCCCGGTGAACAGTTTGGTAACAGTACAGCAAACATTTTGCATAATCGAAGCATTAGCAAGATCAGCGCAAACAATGACCATTTGTATGCCCAGTATGTGAATACAATTAAAGAAACCAAATCTGTTAAAGGAAATGCATTTTATATCCTACACAATTAATTATATTAAACATTCGATATCGTTTATGATACTGCATTGGTATTGTGATAATTAAGTACTCCAGTCATGTTCAAATGTTTAAACAAACCATGATGGTTATGTATTTTCTTTTTAGACATTAAAGGATTTATACATCGTTGTACAATCAATAATCTAATGAATGTTCATGTCAATTAGATCCAGTGACAATTTTATAAATTTCCATGTAAGGTAGGGTAAGTATACAATTATATTTCTAGGTTTAATAGAGCAAATGACACAATTCTATCTACATCAGTTTTGAGTGCATATATAATGGTTTAAGATTTGAAATACATTTGATCCTATTTTGCAAATGTTCAGAATATGCCCACAAAGTTATCATATTAATAATTGATGAATATATATTTCAGTTGTATTGCATAATTTATGTATGTGTTTGAGATTATAATTCATACATGTCCAAATTCAGAATATTCCCAGCAAATTATCATATTATGAATACACATATATCTACTGCTAGTACATGCAAAATATTGCTGTTTCTGAAAATTCTAAACCAGGTCAGTGTAGTATTGAGCTTGAAGTGTAAATATACCAAGATGTAATTACTGTTTATGAACAAAATGCTCAAACTGAAAATATTTGTTGTAATGTGTGAAAATGTTATTGGGTAAACTTTAGCTTGAGGAAATGACACATTGAAGTATTCATGCATGTTAACAAGCCGTGAAACCTATTTCGCATATTAATTAATTATTTAAGATTTTGTCAAAGTTAAGATTGCATTTATGTTGCTATTTTTATATCACCTAGGATACTGTACTTGATTGTTTTAACCATTTCTAGTTTTTCGAAATATTATCTATGCCTAGTAAAATACATATAGAGGATATTTACTTTTTTGAGGTGAATACCAAATATATTTCATCGAGTGTGTTGAAAATAATAGAGTTTTCATGAGTGCACAACACGAGTGAAAATTCTAATGTTTTCAACTCACGAGATGAAATATATTTGCTAGTTACCAAAAAGTAAATTTTCTTTTTATTTTAAAATTTTATAGGCTAAATGCAATGTCTCACCCACTGAGAAAGGAGGTACTGAAAATGCAAAAACGAAATAGTTTAGCAAACCGCTATAATTTTTGGTACCCAAATAATCGCCACGTTCTATCTTGATGTTTTCGCTCACAAATGAGAAAGTTCTTGGCTTTTGAAGTTCTGAAGTGAAATGCATTAAGTAAATTTAAAAGTCAGAGGTAATCCAAAAAACGCTACAGTGTAAATAAGGGCTGATTGATATCATATTATTTCACTAGTGATTAATATCACATTTATTGTTTATGATATGCATTGATTTGATTGCTAATTATAGAATAAATTAAAGTATGCCATAGCAGGAAAGCTTCCAGAATAACCATTTCCAAGCATCACTCAAATTTTAATCCAGTTTAGATACATAGTTTGTTTGTCTGGTACGTATATTTACGAGCTCTACGTCACGCTATGTATGCGCCTTGACGCGAGAAAACCTGTCTTCAGGGGTTTGCAAACAACACAGGCGCAGACCAGCCTGCGCATCGGCGCAGTCTGATCGGCGCCTTTGTTATTCGTGTTTTGGAAAGTTTCATCTCCAAACATGTTACAAGCGAAATTTTGATATTCTAGCTAGTCTCTGTAGCTGAGGAGACTGGTTTGAATCTCTCTGTCGGAAACCCAGAAGACATATTTTGTCTGGACGAGGCCCATATGAAGGAGGTTGGTGTTGTTCTGTTAGGCACTATGACATTCTATTACAGTGATACTTTTCTTAAGCGACCACTCAAAATTGACAAAACAAAGGTCTTAACACCATGTGGTAGCTAAACGTAGGTCGAACGTACACTGGAGCTTTCTGCAATACTTCTGACCTGCATAAAGTGATAATTGGTCTTAAAACCCTTTTTTTTTTGAGTGGCTGCTTAAGACCAATTTACTTAAGACAGGTTTATTGTATATTTGAGATGATATGTCATTGGATATTGAAATCTTTATTAGTTGAAAGGTGTATGATAATTAAATGACACAATTTTCTATGTACGATTGGAATATTGTCAATCGTTTGGCTTTCAGAAAACCACATATGATTTTGTTATTATCAAATTCTATATTTAAACTTTCATTTTATCAAATTATTGTGTTACATGCCAAAAAAAACATAACATGTCCTTTTATAGCTTTAAATAAACATTATTTTAGAAATAATCATGACACTTCTATATACATTTGTTTTTGAAATTGATTTTTAAATTTTCAAATTTACTTTGAAGCTTAAAATGACCTGTTATGTTATCAATGAACATAGTTAGTTGACCTGCATGACATACTCCTAGATGCAAAAGAAATGTGTCATTAAATTATATGAGTGGAAAGGATGTGACCGCTCTCAAAATAAAGTATGATGATAAATTATAAATATAAAGTCAATGAATTGTATTCACTCTTTCTCTTTCTTTTTGTTTCTAATATCCTGAAGAAGGCCCAAGGCCGAAAAAAAATTCAGAAAGAGTGAATACAATACATTGACTTTATTGTTATTATTCCCATGGAATTATTATATTGAATTATAAATGAGCCAGTGGTTCTGGTTAAATACAATAAACTTGTGATGGAACATCGTATAAATATTGAGGGGGTCACAAGTTATTATTTCCAAATAAAAATGCATTTCTTTCTCTGAAGATCAGTTTTGTCTAAGCAAACAGTGTAGACCCTGATCAAATTATGCATTATGCGCAGACCTCGGGTAATGTAATTGTAATGAATTACATTTTCAAAGTAATGAAAAGTAATTTGTAATGGGCCTTTTTTCTCATTACATAATTGTAACGTAATGCATTGCATTCGGAAAATGGCATGTAATTGCCATTACATTTGAATTACATCTGGTCACTAGCATATATGTCATAAGTTTGAAAGTAGCAGGAGGTAGATTTAACAATCAAGTGAGAGAAGTTTTTTGTAGAAAAAAAATGTTTTCATCTCTCTACTCGGATTCATTCAAATATTTACAATGTGGTCATTTGGTCACTATTTAATCTTTTTTTTTTAAAAAAATCATTCACTTCTTTTAAAAAAAATAAGGAAAAATGATTTGTCAAATTCAAAATCCTAACAATTGCACAGATTATGGTAAGCATGCCAAGTCATTGTTAAGGTGACTAAACATAAAAACGTTTTGAAGGGAGATGAAGAAAGTACATTGATACAGACATATATTTTAAATATTTGACTGTGGATAGTCTAAATATGTTGACAGGAAATCAGTTCTTTATGCATTCAAATATTTTAAATATCAGGGTCTGAAATTTTCGAAAGCAAAATTTAATATTTTCTAATATATCAATTCACCTTAATTTTGACAAAACTGGAGGTATTTATTATTCAATAGAACTCAAAACATACACTACGGTGAGTGAAAAACAATGATTTTAATATTGCAATATTTGGCTCAAGTGAAAAAATCTTTAATTGATTGACAATATTTTCTTCTCCGTTTGGTTGTGCAGCTTTTGGAGCATCGCCATTGAGTGCAAACGCCGTTTTACCATAGCAAAATAAGGCCAAGTTATTCATGAGTAGAGCCAAATTATTGATGATGTTAAACTTTAAAATGATACACCATCAATGTAGATAATAGCGACATTGTATCTATATTACGTTTATAAACACCAGCATAAAAGCGAGAATTAATAAATGATTCACCACCAAGCCAAATAAAATACTGAGACAAAGCTGAAAGCTAATATCTACAAAAGATAATATATATTGCATAATAATCTTTTCTCTCTCTCTCTCTCTCTCTCTCTCTCTCTCTCTCTCTCTTATATATATTTAAAAATAGTATATATGTATTTTGTATAGATTAGAAACGTATAAAGAAAGATATTGTGAAATAAAATTACATAAAAAAGATAAAGCTAGCACCATGGTTAGAACAGTGCTGGCTGAATATGATCTTTTGATCAGTTTTTAAACTATAGCTCCTTACATTTTTATCATTTTTTGTGTTTTAGATTGTATTGTTTGAACGTCATGAAATTTCATTATATTTCATATGAATAAAGTTCTGAATCCTTAAAGTAATTATAATGTAATTGCATTACTTTTAAAAGTAATTGTAATGTTATTTAATACATTAAAAAAAACCTGTACTTGTAATGTAATGCAATCATTTTGATAGTAATTGTAATGTTATGAATTACATTTCAAAGTAATTGACCCCAGGCCCCGAAGTTATAAAACTTTTTCCATGCTCAACTCAGCTGAGCACGAAATTTACCCGGCGCTTTAAATGTTAAAATGCCAACAGTTGTCGGCATTGTAACATTTATTAGCATGATGGATATTATATCTGAGAGACTTAAAGCAAGGAACTTCTTTATTTGTCGGTATTTTAGTTTTTATGCGTATTTGAAATTTCGCGCTCAGTTGAAAAGAGCCTAAAAAGTTTTATAACTTCGGGGCCAGGCCTGATAATGCGGCATTATATATTTGCCAAAGTACACGTTTAAATATGAGTTACAAGTAGATAAAGAATTAATATGCTAAACCTTGAATTACTAAATTTTCTGTTTATTCTACACCTCTTTCATTAGTTAGGCCTAAATATTTTAACGATCTCAGCTACGTCATTAATACGTCGACGAGAAGCATTTTACTTGCAGCATTAATTATTTTGCTCAGGAAAATGTACATACATGTATATTTCATATATTTACCAATAGTGCTTTTACATTATTATTGGGTTTCATGGGCGGATCCAGAAAATTCCGTAGGGGGAGGGGGATCCTGACAACGTTTATTTTTGTTGTTGATTTTAGTCATCAACTTATACATGTATTTCACAGAGGGCCGTTCGAACTTCCCTCGAAAACAATTGGACCCGTGGGGTCCAATTGCTACTCGATGGGGGGGGGGGGGGGGGGTCCAAACCAGAATTTCTAAGGAAGCCATTTGTATTATTCCAGGAGGGTCCGGACCCCTGTTCCCCTGCCCCACCTCTAGATCTGCCTACGGGTTTCGTCATGTCCATTCTCACATGTTGAAAAAAGGGTAAATTAGCTTTTAGGTACTTATCACACGGGTGACCCATGGATACTCAAACTAGCCTGTGTAACCGTTCCGTATCGCCTGATACTTGTTTGTTGGCACATGCAAAATAGAGTTTTAGATGTAGGTTCAGTTAAACAACTGGTCACTTCATTTGTTGCTGGTATTTTTGTACGCTAATGCGATAAGTACAGTTTCTGCACAAGTCATAGGCAATTGTATATCTCACACTATGATGAAAACGTGCAAATTCGTGCATGTGTAATAAACAAGCTGTTGTATGGCTTGTGTTCCTGTATGTGCGATAATCCACGAGCTTAAGCTTGTGGATTATCTTCCCGTACATACCGTTAATCATACTGGATGGGTTAAATGTTCATAAGTTAGAATGTTAAAATTTTTCATGTGGCAAGTCAATCTATTATCAGACTTTGCGGATGGGCAGGCTGGTCTGTGTCTTTGTTGTTCGCATGCAACAAGGTCAGTTCTTCTCACGACCAGACCTATTTATAGCAAGGCGAAAAGCCATCGAAACCATAGAATTGCAGATTTATGAACATGGGTTTAGCTCACCTGAGCTATAGTCTCAATGTCAGTCGTACGTCGTCCATCGTCAGACAACAACAGCTCCTCCTAAACCAATGAATGGGTTGTCACCAAACTTCACAGCGATGATCAAAGTTGTTTTACATTATTTTGATTGGTTAAAAAACATTGCCAGTTTTACCTATATTAATGTAGGGAAAGCTATAAAATCTGATGTTGTAAGGGAGACAAATTGTGCAGTTGTTTTTTATCTTTTTAAATTAGAGGCAAAGTAATTTGGATTTTCTTTCTTGGTCCTATTACCCTGGGTAGGATTTAGGCTATAATTCCCCATTATCAAATAGGTTTTATCAAATTATGCCCCTGGGACCAAAAGTGGCCTCGTTCTGGCGGTTATATGTTTTACATAGGCTAACATATGGGAAACTATCTTTTTTCATGTGACCTTTAAGCCTAGAGCCCTGATATTATGTATGTAGCATTATCTAGTGAACCCCTACCAAGCTTGTTCAAATTATGCCTCTGGGAGGCCAAAAAAGTCCAAGATTTCACATGTTTTACTAAGACTTATAATAACTCCATCCTGTTAATTTTGTCACTAAAATTAATGAAAACTTTTCCATGTAAATTCTTAATGAAATTGCTGATCTATCAAAATTCATAGCTGGGCTTTGAGGGGAGCTATGCTTTCCTATACCTTTAAAAACAGTCATTCTCAGGTGAGCGACCCCTCTTGTTTCATAAAATGTACAACAGATTCGTTTGAGGTTGAGTTTATATTGGCGTACATTGCGGATGCACAGGCTGTTCTGAGCGTGTATTGTCTGCACATGTCACAAATCACGTTCTGTCACATAGTGGGTCATATTTCATTGGGTTTCTTTTATTTATGGTTGCTTGCAATGTTGACTCATAAGTGTGTGGTTGATGCTAATTCAAAACACTCGTTATTTTTGTATATAGAAACAGAAAATAAAATTATTTCTGCCCATTGAGACTGTTGTTTGTTGTTTGTATATCATCCTTCATATTTTTATATGTATTATTATTAATACGTTTTCTGATCAGTAGAGTGCAGCGGCTCAGTGATACATATATAGAGCGTTTGACTTGAGTTTCGCCAGAGGCACTGCATTATGTCCATGAGCAAGACATTTCAATCTCTGCTCGTACTGGTTCAACCAAGGAAACGTCCCGACAAAACTGAAAATTTATTGACTGGGACATAAAGCATCAACACAAACCTTGTTTTTCGGACCATTCGGTAAGGAGTTATTGAAATAGATCATTTGACTTATACCACCCTTACCAACTTTAGCACAAAATATCTTGTGATGTGCAAGGTCTACACTGATGTAGGTGGTTTAAGATAGTTATACCATTTTAAAGATAATCCACTCGCAAAAGCTCGTGGATTATCTCCACTTATCCGTTACCATTCATATTAACTGCAGCGTTGCACGTTGTCTGATAAACGTTGTCTATCTCACGGCATGTGCCTTTATCAGGTCATGATGACGTTGCACTTTTTGAATGACGTCGCCAATGACGCTGAATCAACAAAAAAATCAAAAATTACGTCATAATCGCTAGTTTGAAGAGTGAAACAATGGGTATACACTGAAAAATAGCATACCAGGTTCGCGTCTTTAGATATCAAGTTTACCAGGTTCGGCTTTGAGAACCCATGTTGAATCGCTCGGCAAGACTTGTGATGTCAACAGTGTTCTCAAGCCTTGCCTGGTAAACTTGATATCAAAAGACACTCACCTAGAGTATTCTCTATATCATGGCAAGCCTCGCGATGTCAACAGCGTTCTCAAAGCCTTGCCTGGTAAACTTGATATTAAAAGACACTCACCTAGTATTCTCTATATCTTGGCAAGCCTCGCGATGTCAACAGTGTTCTCAAAGCCTTGCCTGGTAAACTTGATATCAAAAGACACTCACCTAGTATTCTCTATATCTTGGCAAGCCTTGCGATGTCAACAAACGTTCTCAAAGCCTTGCCTGGTAAACTTGATATCAAAAGACACTCACCTAGTATTCTCTATGTACCTGTAGGCGGACAACCCATGGTATAACTATTACTTGTAAAACTATTAACTTTCATAATAACAGATCGAATGTCAACTTATGGTACTAGGAGAAAGAGTAAACATATGACATATAAACAAAACAAGCTCTAACCTGTAGCCAGATGATTGCCATATTAGTAAGGAGACAAGTAAAGCGCTATACCAAACTCTGATGATATAAACAGCCATTCCACCAAAATTGATACAATTACAAAATAAAAAATGGTGAAAATGAACTTGTCTTGATAAGCATGCATTTGATGTCAGGGAAATGTCTATAACCTCTATAATCATATGTATAAATATGACCCACACCATTTGTATCGTTGATGAGTAACAGAAGTTCAAAAATGGAACCTGTTTGTGAGAGTTATGGAGCATATGGCATGGTTAGTTAGATTTGCATATGCAATGCCATGATTATCTTGATACTATGCAGTCAAACTAATTTTAATCATATAAAACAAGGAATCTAGGTACTAACGAGCTAGATATCATTTTAATAGGAACAGCAGTGTTGCAAATGATTAAACATTGAAATCATCATCAGTTTGTGGTTAAATGAAACTGCATAGACCATGGCATATCTTATTTATTATTTCATCGAGTGCTTATCAAAATAAAAATTTTATTATCATATTGGCTAGTAGTAAGACATGGTTCTTAAAAATACTTTATCTGATGTTTCAAAATTGATACCTTTGTGAGTTATTAACATTTCACATTTGTTACTGAAAATATATGCAAGGTTGTTTTTTTCTTTAAACATCATTTAAAAAGTGCCTTTTTCAAACATGGGTGTAATAAAACACCAACAGAAACTTGTATATGATCTCTATGAATATTTGAAGCAAACAAATAATGATAGAAGACAAAAATTAGCATGCTTATGGGGCGGAATCCCTTTCCCAATAACAAGAATACACTCAACAATGTCAACATTGCAAGAAATAGTTTATAAAAATGACTTAGTGTTATTTAATCTACATGAATCATGCTTTACCAAGATCAATTATGATCTTTAGGTATGTTTTTCCACCAATTTTAGTGTATCTTAATCAAGTGGCCAGAATTTGTCTTTGTTATGGAACATATACACATGTGTAAAAATCTGTACTTGCAAAGTTAACACTTAAGCTTCATAAAAAGATTAACAAACTATATATGCTGGGCTTTTATAAAGCCATATATCAAAATGTTGATTAATCAACATTTCAACTATCTCTTCGAGTCTGTAACTTCTCATTGTTCAGCCTACTGCTATGAACTCTTCCAAACTATATTAATATTAGCCATAAAACACTGCAAAATAAATTTAAATATTAATTTTATGTTATTGCATAAACTGGTCATTGGCGATTAAACAATTTTAAAACATATTTTAACAAAAAATTGAATTAACTAACAGATTTTCATAGATATATGTTCCATAACACATCATCAATGTTCCGTAACATCTCTGAGCATTCTTTGTAGATCCATCATTGTAAATATGTTTCTGATAATGATATATCATAATTGTCTAGATAGTAACTTCATTGCACGCCGGTGGGTCGGACTTCAGACTCTATGATGATTCTGACTTAAAGACTTATCTATTGATGAGATGGTAGGGGCCTGATGCTTTGGCCGTTTGTCGGGCCCACCGGGGTTTACCTATTGGATTTTTTTTGCTCCGGTATTCAGTTTTATTTACTGTTGAGTCCTTATCTTTGCTTTATCTCCTTGTTATATCTTGATTTATATGTTTTAGGAGATGATGCATTGATAAGTTAGGGGTCTTTCATGCAAACCAAATATCTATGTGTCTTGATCCACATCTGAATTAAGGGTGAGGTTGGCGCCGTTAAACCGGTTTAAGCCCTCCAGTAAAAGTATTTTTACTGACCATTCCAAGGTGGTGCTTCTTTTGTGGATCATATTTGATAGTTATGCTTCATGTTGGTGTGGTTGTAATAAGGTGTCTGTTCTTTGTAGCCTTGTGGTCACCTGCTGGGAAAGGGCTGATCTCTTGTCTGTCGTGTGTGTTGTGTTTTGTCACTTTCGTCCACATCTGAAACAAGGGTAAGGTTGGCGCCGTAAAACTGGTTTAAGCCCTCCAGTTAAATATTTTACTGACCGTTCCAAGGCGGTACTTCTTTTGTGGATCTTTTATGTTTTTGTTCTGTCTTGTGTTGGCTATGTCTTTGTGCGCATCTGTTTATATGTGCTTTGTGGTCACCTGCTGGGAAAGGGCTGACCTCTTGGCTCTCGTTTGTGGTGTCTACTATGAGTTTGTCACTTTCCCATTGGTATCCTGGAACAGGTGTGGTACTTGATTGTATCGATTCCTGATCTTTGCACCCTTGCTTACTTTGATTTAGCCATAAACATTTGTATATTAAATGGAAATGTGTGATCACTATAAACATCAAAATCTATGCTTCCATAACAAGTTTCCAACGATTTTTAAATGTAATTAGATCAAATCAGTGTCCATGATGCACCTTATGTTAAATTCATAATGTTTATACCATTAAAACATGATTTGAGGATTTGTTCTCCATGCTTCATCAAATAAAAATGACAAACATCATGGCATTAGAAAAGCTATATTATCCATAATGGACTGAATGTCGGCAGATTGCAATGTTTTTTCTCTGATATTCCCTGCAAATACATTTGTATTTTCATAACTTGTATATATAAGTCGATTAAATATCCATAAAAAAGGACATTATCTTATATCAATGTTGCTTTTGGAGTAAATAGACGAGACAGGTGTATTAAAGTACATATTTCAGAACAAAATTTCAAAATGCATCATGCTTTTTATCCTGCTAGCAGACGTTCATTTACGAAAACGCAATTAAAATGGTGCATCAGAGTATCATAATCATGAAATGTACTCATTTTTGTCCTTATAATTGGCATTTGAAGCCTTGCTATGGAAAATAGATGTTATGGAGGCATAGCGATATAGGGACATTTTACTTACCACAAACTATACACAATTGATTTTAATTGTTATTCATTTTAATTTATTTCAAATAAAGCACCATACAAAGAAATATGGCCGTTATCTACATTCAGAGGTGTTTATTTTTTTTATATATAAGCGTTACGGAAGCACATATTTTGAAACGTGACATTTTGGTTATTGCCCTGTTTGCGATGTTTTTGAGCAACAGTGAATAGCAAGCTATCTCCGTTTATTATATTTTTATCTTTAATCATTTTCAAGTTTATTTGGAAGCATCACGTACCTGTAAATGAAATATATATGTTTTCAGTACCCCATTTAAAAGTAGTTACGGCTTCACATGCATATTTGGAGACACATACATTTTGATGATTATAACTAATGTAAACCTTATGACCCCATTATAAGGCTGTTTCTGGAATTCTTTTGAAAGGAACAAAAAAAATTTTTGAGGAAATATGAGACGCCCTTTAGATTCAATAAATAAATGTACCAAATATCTTCAGAAATTGCTTGGCGACATTGCAATTTTGGCTATTTGCAAAAATTGGTCAAAACACATTTCTAAAACAAACACTTTGATGCTATTCAAATTTGTTTTAAATTACCAACCAATGCTTGGGGAATGTGGAATTGTATGATTTGTAGAGAATTCAAGCATATTAAAGCAGGGATGAGAATGGAAGTAATGGAGACATGGTATTTTTAAATGTGAGTCAACTTTGGTGGAATGGCTGAAAAAAAATCATGCCCAACACAACTGAGCATGAAATTCATCCTGATTATACTGTTAAAATATTAAAAATGCCAACAAAGTATGAAATTGATCCTGGTCATAAATGTTACAATGTTGTTGTAGTTTGTTTTATTTTTGTTGTTGTTTTTTTTTCCTTTTGAGGGACGTGAAAAATACAACTTAACTTGAAATCTCTAAAATTGGTATGGGCTCGTCCATTCGGCTTTAATGTGTTAACTGAGTATGCCTACATATACAGGACCATACTCGACAATGCGTTAATTAAGAGTTATTTCTTTGGGGAAGGGGAAACATGCAAAACTGATTCATTGTCTTCGACAAGGTGATTTTTTCTTCAAATATTGTCGATCTCATGCGCAGACAATGCCTCAGATCTGACTACCTACCGCATATTCAATGGCGCAAAGACCAATGGCAAAACAAACAGGTGGTCTCAATATCATTTCAATAGATTACTCTTAGATTAAATTCCTTATTGATCTAGAAGTGATTTTTGCCATGCTAATGAACTAAGGGATCACTAATTAAATGTAAAATTTTGATGCTATTATCATATCAGGATCAGTAAAGGATAATTCCAAGATCAGTAAAGGATCATTCCAAGATCATCAGATTACATCCGGATCATATAAGTAGATCACATTCAAACCATACATAACTAGTTATATCCATGTTCTCATAACAGATACAAGATACAATTTATTTATTAGAAAATCCATGAAGGATATCAGAAATGCAAAACGGTACACACAATAATGAGGGAAAGAGAATGGACAACAAAGAGAAAAAAGAAAATGTAAAAATGACATGCATGACTAGATACGGCTTGTACTGTGAAACTAAAGCTTTAGTTTAAGCCCTCAAGTAATTTTCTTACTGACCGTTCCGGGGCGGTGCTTCTTTTGTGGATCTTTTTTATTTTGTGTTCGTCTTTGCTATATTGTTTTGTCTGTGCCATGCAGCCTTGTAGTCAGCTGCTGAGAAAGGGCTGACTTCTTGGCTCTCTTGTATGTGTTGTTTTCTTGTGTATTTTTCACTTTCCCATACAGTATCCTTACAGGTGTGATACTTGATTTTATCGATTCCTGATATTTGCCTTCTTCCCTACTTTATAACCAAAGTCCTGTTTACTAATATATACTATTGTCATAAAGTTAAGCATATTTTTATACGATCCCGATTTTCGAAGTAATGAATAACAATTTGACTTTTGGGTTTTATTCGACATGCACATTAGTATTTTGGCTACCAAATTTGGATAAGTTCGATAAGTTTCATTTAGTACTTCATGAGCGGGAAGCTTACGACACAGTACCGTCCAGGAGTTGATATGCAAGAATGAATTTCTTTTGCTGTTGAGTCATGAAATAGCCTTAAAACGCGTATGTTGGATAAATCTACAAAGAAGAAAGAGGGCAGAATGTGTAAAAGTGCTGGCATGAAACAAGATGACATTGCAAGGGTTTTAAACGCGTCTCAGGGTGTTGAAAGCAGACATTTAAAGGAACATAGAGAGAGTGGCAGTACGGTCTACATTGATTCTTGAGTACAAGAAATTATTACTGAAGCATTATGGTACGTGGAGCATCATCTGACGACCACCTGATACAGTTAAAGGTGGTTACTGGGACTTTGAACGCTCAAAAGTACCAGGACGAAATCCTGGAATCTGGTGTAAAGGTTACCCTTGGACTCGCTAGATGGCCGGAACATGGTGCTCCGAGGTGACATTGCAAGACCTCACTGTACTCGCATCATCAAGGAATACAAAAATCAAAAGAACATCGCTAATCTTCCACGGCCGAGCTTATTGCCGGACTTGAACCCTATCCAACACGTGTGGGACAAGCTGGGCTGACGTGTTTGAAACCGGTAACCAGCTATATCAAAACCATTGTGACTTTTGCTAGACTCTATTGCATGAGTGAAACAGGATTTCATGTCTTGAACGCATGTACCCAGTGAATTTAATAATGAAAATGTGCCAAGTTGTTATTCGACAGTGTGAAGGCTAACACAACATAAACCGGAAGTAGTGGTAAACCGGAAGTAGTGGATTATAATGAGCCATTTCGTGACTTTTTGCAGCAGATCCGGAAAGTGTATGCTCTAAAGAGAAAGTTTTGAAGAAATTACAACTTTCGCGGCCTTAATGTAAAAGTTTTGCTGACTCTTGGCCTCCATGCTGTTTTCATTGAATTTTGTAAACTTTATGGGTAATTTTTGTAAGGTGTTTGCAGCCTATAAACAAGTCAGAGATTCGACAGCTTTTCTTTATCAAATCGCTTGTATTCTGCTATTGTTGTCTACCACAATAATTTTTTGGTATCTCTCAAAAGTTTACGTGCCTACCGTTGCTAAAACCTAAGCGGGATTATCAAATGGAATATGCTTAACTTTATAGCAATAGTATACATGCATATGATAATTATGCTACGATGCATCATTATACTTCCACAAAAACTTTTGAGGCGTGGCTGTTACGGTAAATGAAATGAATGAATCGACGGTCATTACTTAGAGGTCGTGGTAGAAGTATTCACATGACTGAAAGGCAAATATGTGAAGACAGTATGCATTGCAGTTTATACTAAGTTATCGAACTCCAAAAGGAAAAACATCCTTTCATACAGTTGCGTAGGTCTTCACTACTCATAAGCCATGGTATTCAAACGTATGCGAGATGCAAAATGTGTATTGTTTAAATGTTCAGGATCATTGAAAATGACTCTTATTTTCAACTGCATTCATTGAACACAAATAAGATTATTCCAGGATAACAAATATATAACATTTAGATCACTCCAATAGATCATTGTCAGATAACTAAACGATCATTACAAAATCGCGGCCAATCAATATCATTCCATTGATTCCATTGATTTTAAGCCAGATCAATCTTAAGGAATGATAGATGAGTCCTGACATGATTGAAAAATATTGGCTGGGACGTAAAGCATCAACACAAACAAACATCATTTTTCAAAGGCTATTCCACAAGTAGTTAAGGTATATGGCTTTAGATAACTTCAAGATCTACTGATAAGTTAAACTAAGTATCAAAACACATCATGACCTCACAGTAAGATATATAGTTGTATATCTTCTTACGCAGGCAGTTGTTTGCTGTGTGTTAGAGCTAACTACAAAGAGATATTACTCGACAGCTCTTCATATACAGTTAGATTGGTTCCCCACGTTGATAAAGCTCCACTTCCGCTACGCATATGACGTTTGGTAACTAGTAATTTTTTACAAGTAGAGAATCCCACTCATCCGACTGCGCATGCTCCAGAAAGAGCATCTGTTTACATCCTGGGTCAATTTCGCTCATCAAAATGAGAAATGAACATGTACTGAAAACTGAGAAGATTTGCCGCACTTTCTTTTCGATACAAAGCCTTTCAAATATTGCTGTTATTGGTAATTTCGATTTTAATAATTTTTTCAATGTCGTTAGATTTTGATGTAATCGATCGACGATACCTGCCCAAATAGCGCAAGTGGTAGCGCTTTTGCTTAACGAGGTAAGGGTCCAATGATCGAAACCCACTCACCTACTTTTTTTTCTTCCGCATATGATATTTTTTCAAGTAGAGAACCTGCGCATGCTCCAGAAAGAGCGCCTGTTAACAAGCAAAGGTGTTGAAAAAGTTCATAAATAGGCCAGGTATTATATGAAGTCAGTGTGACCCAAATTCAATTAAATTTTTTACTATATAAAAGGCACAGAAAGTGGCTCATACTCACTTACTATCCAATGATGCAAACCATGTTTCAAGGTCACCAGTCTTGTGGTTCATGTAAAGAAGGTTTAAAGGGTATTCACTACCTAAAAATAGTATGTGAGCATGATCAGGAAATACCACAATCACAAACAGCAGACAACCCCATGGCACTGCAAGGAAGAGACACACAACCATCAAGAGACACCAGGAAGACAAACTAATACATCCGTGGATCATCGTGGCTACAGCATGGGATAGAAACAGGGCTGTGGAAATACCATGCCCGACTTGTCCGACCTGGTCCCATTTCATTCAGGACAAGTTGAAAATTTCAATTTACTTGTCCTTGGACAAGTGCAAAACTTGTATAAAGTTAATAAAATGTTGTACTTCATATTTTGATTAATTATTATGAGTTCACATGTTTCATTGAAAACAGTGTGGATCCTGATCAGCTGGCTTCTTCAGAAGCCAGCTGATCTGGATCTACGCTGTTTTCAAGAGAGTTGATATCTGCATGGTTTCATACTGCTTTCAAAAGTGTAAATTGTTTAAGCACAGAAAGGTATAAGCTAATCTGTACTATCGGACAAGTAAAATTTTCGTTGGACAAGTACATTATGGCTATTTACTTGTCCCTGGACAAGTAGAAAATTTTACTATTTCCACACCCCTGGATAGAAATGTATAGAACTCCCGTAAAACAAAAATCTGCACCCTGCAGAGCGTGTCTGCATGGTCTGTGGAAAGAGCGCACAAGAGGTCCGAAGGATCGAATCCACAAAAAGATCAGACATCAACGCCAAAGCATTGCTCGCCAAATACATATGGGGGCATTAATGTAGAGAGTGGCGTTAGGCTTAAATGAAATATATGTGTGGTTCCTGTTGCCTACCTACCCTAATTTTTTTAACCCTATATACCCTAAACAATAAAATGGTCTTTGGAGAAAAAAATGGGCACTTTTTCAATTTCTGTCACTATTTTCTTTGTTAAATGTTATAACAAAATTTAATAATTTCCCTACCTACCTACCCTAAATTTTCTTGGCATGAAACAGGAACCACACATATATTTCATTTAGGCCTTATGTGTAGAAACTGTTACTCGAAATTACAGAACCTCGATCAAAGATGTAGACTTTTTTATGAGGAGTGCCAACGAAATGCAAGGATAGTGATGCGTGCTAATACTAAAAGAATGATGCGCTCCTCTCCTCTCTCTGAAAATGTTGGACCCCCTCTGGATCCTTGAGAAAGTATAGTTTTCTCTGCAATAAAACCTTTGCCCCCCCCCCCCTCTGTAAAATAAGCTGAGGACTAAAAAACGTCTCAGTCTGGACTCCCCCCCCCCTGTCAAAAATTCCTGGATCCGCGCATGATATTATACATGCTTTAAAGTCAAATTACGGGGGTCGCGCACATGCGTTCCTTTTTCGCCACGCTCCCTAACTGTGAATGATGACCATCCCGCCCCCTCCCCTAAAATATCCACAATTTTATCATAGATCCCATAAAATATTTATTCAATCTGAACCCCCTAAAATTATTGAAATTAAAAGATAGACCCCCTCCTTAAAAAAGGTCCGAGTCCACATAGGCTACGAAATGTCAGAGTAGCCCCCATCCGATCGGAAATCCCCGACACAGGCATGCACGGACCCAGGAAGTGTTGTTAGAGGGAGTCCAATTTATCTTTAACAACTTTTTTATGGTGAGAATCCAAATACCTTTCAAGGTGTATCACCATCGGCCAATTTCAATGGCGTTTCGCTAGTGGCCGAATTAATGGCCCAACATTGAATTCTGACTTGCCTTTGAGATTTTCAAGTGGATCCAGACGAGTATTGCTAAATAAATCCTATAGCTTTGTGATTTTGCTGGGCCCGGAGCCCCGGCCCCCTCTGGATCCGCGCATGGATAGTTTTCCTCGTAACCTGGCTTATTTAATGAACATGAGACAGAGGGGCCGCGGGTTCGAGCCTCACAGGCGTCACTGCGTTGTGTCCTTGAGCAAGACACATTAATCATAGCTTAGTACCGGTTCAACCCAGGAATACCCATCCCTACATAACTGAAAGATTGTTGATGGGACGTAAGGATCAAATCAAACAAATCTCCTTCGCAATGCTGTGCTCCGGAAACATAAACTTCTTTTAACACCAAACACATTATTCAGAATACAGGCACAGAGGATTTTGTAATAATATAGTGGTGTTTAATAATGAGAGAATGGTCGACATTGTTGCGTTGGTACAAGGTCGCCCACATTTCCACCAACTACCATTGTGGGCCCAACGTATCTTTGCTATCTGTGTAGTGACCCCAAACACAAAATATGACGTCCGCTGATATTGTTCACGAATTCCAAGCATACTCGCACCTGGGTGAGAAAGGGGGTGGGGGTACTCTGATATTTTCAAACATACGTAGGCCCGGACCATTTTTGGGGTTAACTTTTTGGTGTTTTGTGATGACCCCAAAAGATATCCACAAAATCTTCATACCCCAAAAACTATACATTTTTCTGAAAACCCTCAAAGGTATTGAAATTCAAAATTTTGAACACCAAAATGGTGCAAGCCCACGTATGAATGAAAATATTATAGTACCCCCCCCCCCCTCCACCCTCTCCTCGCAGATAGAAACAGGGGCCGGGGGCGTCCAGACTCAAATAACAGAAAAAAACTCTGATAAGGGTGTTTTTTGTTGGGTTTTTTTTACAATTTTTACATTTTTTTTCCGGACCACCTATCCCCCTCTGGATCCGCACATCGGTTAGAAATAAGTAATTGCCCACTTCCCCGTCACGGAATGAGTTTTGTAGGTGCAAACTGAAAGTCTCATAAGTGTTTCCCCTGTGAACATTTGAAATTCCAGAAAATAGTTGTACCGGGCCGCGTTGCGTCTGACTAGATGCGGGGTAACTGTATTTTTGTTTATTTTCGGGTGGCGGGGGATGCTTATTTCTATAGAAACGAACAACCATCCGCAGGTGACGGTTCGTCGGCGGGCCGATAGTGGCTCGTGATGGGATGCTAGCTTGGAGCAGTTGTTTAAAAATCGCAAATGCACTTTTTATTCAATATACCGCAGATGGACTCAAGACGCCACAGGTATTTTCCAATACTACGTATTTTTCCATTACTACGTCAGTGTATATGCCTATAAATAGACGCAATGGCGTTTAGTAGTTACCTGTCTTAATATGCGACAAGCTATTAAAGGGAGAGAACCAGTCTACATATACAGTTTCGCTGTGATTCTTTCCCCTGCAAACCAGCCACTGGTTGCCTGCTTGACACCTGGTAAGTTTTAACGGACTGAGAAACAGCAATATGCTAAATCATTTCCGTTTTGTCAATATTTGTTAATAATAATTTATTTCCTTCGAAAGGAATGATTTTTACCTGATTTTTATTTATTATTATTATTCCTTTTTGTTGTTTCACGCATTTTTCTCACTTATGCTCATACATAAATATGTTAAAACCAGTCGATAACATCGACTGGGAGTTGTGGCGTGCTCCTGTAATCCAGCTACTTGTAGGTCGGGGTTGAGGACGGTTTGAGGGCGGGGGTCCTGCCTTCCGGTGCTCTATGTCGATCGGACGTCCGCACTAAGCTTGGCATCAATATGGGCCTCTCGGGGGAGCCTAGGAGGTCCAGGTTGTCTAAGGAGGGACGTATCGGCCCAGGGTGGAAACACAGCAGGCAAAAGTTCCCGTGTCGAGCAGTAGTGGGATAGCGCCCGTGAATAGGCATCGGTTGGTAGCCCGTCCGACACAGTCGAACTCGATCCTTTTTTTTTCTTTTTTTAAATATTTTTAAAAACGTTTGTAACTATTTACCAACTCTCGTGATGTGCCACGTCTACACTGATGTAGGTGGTACAAAATAGTTACAACATGATTGTTCACCTGTACGTACAGGCGGACTTGTACAGGCGCACAACCTACTTAGTGCATTCTTCTAATGTCTAAACGGTGGTAATCGGCACAAACGGTGTGAGCCGTCTGCGACCTTTAAAGACACTATATCCGTAAAACAGCATTTTACCCGACACATATATGATAAGGAAGGCTTACAAACTATACTGACCCACACTGCCAACGCAAAATGTTTCAGGAATGTAGCTTCAATTAAAATCGAGGTCTTGCCATAATCATTGTACCGTTCGGTGGTTATAGCAGACTTTAACCCAATTGACATATGACCTTGGCATGAAGGTCACATGAAATATTGCCCAGCACCCCCTACATCATGTGACCTATGTATCTGCAAAGTTTGAAGTTGCAACAGTTTGTTCTACTTTCATTTTCATAAATAAGTGTTTTAATTTTTAATAAACTTGCATTACAATGGATGAACCAATACATGTATATATGTAATATTCAAGGTTCAGTTTGATTTTACGTTAGACGTGCGGTTCAGTACATTTTGTTTGAACAATCTAGTATATCTGAACGTATTAAATGTTTTATGATATTTTTTGTGAAAGTCGTTTAAGTGCCTTTAAATAGCCTATTGTCTTGTTACCATTAGTATGTAAGTGTTCATATATATAGTATCAACTACAAGTGAAAAAGGGAAACAGAAAAAAAAGTATTCAAAGCTCCTTTACAAATCCTCAGGGATCATGAAAATGCAAGTTTTTTTACTTAATTTTCGACACTAAAATGACTAAGAAGTAACAAAATTACTGTAAAAAAAGTAATTCAAACCATATATACAATGCACAATAAATTTAGCAATTGTTTTGTATGGGTGAGCCCATCCACATCAGATCTCGAGTTTCATTTGCCGTCATGAAGATACAAGCGCCGATCATCTGACAAGACTTTCCATTTAAAAAAAATACAGAATTACCTAACGCAGCTGCCGTGCTAAAGTGGCGTTAAATTTTAAGACTAGTGGGTAACGTGGGTATTTCTGATCATTGGGGGAAGCCGAAACCATTTTCAAACGATTGTTTGGTCACGCATAGCAAATGCTGCAATTTTCTGAACTTTCTCAGAGAAATAAAGGACCAAGTTTTCACAATTTGACGTTTTTACTAATGCTTTTACGTTATTACTTTAAACGGTGTTTCTAGTCGGGTTTTCTTGAACCACATTAACAAGTAATACTGCTTGATGCCTTCCAACACATGCGGACAAATAATGTTGAATGAAACAGCTTCACTACTACAGTGCACGAGCCGAAATATAAAATATAACGTCACCATTATCTCGCAAATGCGTCGCACCATTTTTCAGTAACTTAAGGTTTTAACCAACCATAAGATGAGTTACATTGTAAGCCTATGATATTGTTGTAAACTTAGTCTCTGTTGAATTAGCACGCAAATTAACATTAGAAGTTTAATTGTAAGGTATTAGTTGATTCTAATCTTCAAGTTCGCGTTGTGTTTTAAAAGTCTCTTTAGAATTTCTGAGTCTTGTAAAATTTCAGTAACAACTTTCACAATTTTATAATTTTACTAAATCTTCTTAAGTCCAACTAAATACTTCAAGAAACTATCTATAACCCAAATAGTCCGGCAGAATTTGGGTGAATTTTAGGAGGACCTGGAACTTAATTTTAAACTTTTTTCTTTGTTGATTCTGGTAGTGCATACATTGTCCTTGAAAAATCCGAGTGATGCCACTCTGGCATCATTGAGCATTTCGATATATCCAAGATGGCGTCCAAGATGGAGACCAATTATAAGTGTAAATATTGTGTGATATGGAAAAATGTCTCAAACTCATTTTCTTTCTTAAATTGTTAGCTATGAAGTTGGAATCGGATTGAAGACACTTAGCTTGTAACCAAATAAAAAACAAAAATGAGAATGCAGACAAGATGGCCGCCAAGATGGCGGTTTATTACAAAAATATGAGAAAATCTTCCCTGAGACTGGCAAACTCCTAAGATTTGCATACAAAATGCTTATTTTATTGATTCTTGAATTGCAAACATTATCGTTGTAACATCCAAGTGATGCTATTCATGCATCATTCAGAATTGGATATATTCAAGATGGCATCCAGGATGGTAGCCAACAAGTTTTACAAACTCGAGGGAGCAGTGCCCTACCTGTAGGCATGTCTGATGGGTTTGGAACAGACCAGATGCCTAACCTGATAGAGCAGCACTTTACAAATTCGCGTATATGAATATATGAACCCAGCATGCATGTCTGATAGAGTTGCACTGTTCAAGCAGGTATATCTGAGAGTGGCACTGTGTCAGCAGACATGTCTGATATAATGGCACCGCTGTACAGGTAGCACCAAACTCCATCCTTCTTCCATCTGAACTCGGCTAGTAAAATGTCGGTTTCAGTGGCAATTGACCAGCATGCAAGACCTATAGTGAGGTACCATGCTAACAGGCATGGTCTATAGTGAGGAACCAACCAACAGGCAGTGCTGATAATGAGGCACCACACGAGAAGACATGGCCTATAGTGAGGCACCACACCAGAATTGATGGCTGATAATGAGGCACCATACGAGAAGGCATGGCCTGTAGTGGGCACCACACCAGAAGGCATGGCTGATAATGAGGCACCTCACCAGAAGGCGTGGCTTATAGTGAGACAACAAATCAGTAGGCATGGCTGATAGTGAGGTACCACACCAGAATGCATGGCCTATAATGAGGCACCACACTAGAAGGCATGACCTATAGTGAGGTACCACACCAACAGGCATGGCTGATAGTGAGACAACACACCAACAGGCATGGCTGATAGTGAGGCACCATACCAGAAGGCATGGCCTTTAGCGAGGCACCACACTAGAAGGCATGGCCTATAGTGAGGTACCACACCAACAGACATGGCTGATAGTGAGGCACCACACCAGAAGACAAGGCCATAATGAGACATATTTACCATTAAGCATGTTTGATTATGTGACACAGGACCAGTACACATGTCTGAAACCAAGCATTTTTGTTCTGTAACAGCTTCACGAGACTAGTAGGCCTGTTGCAGCACCCATGGCTTTAAAATTTGCTCTTAAACAGAAGGCATATGTGTTGCAGTTGCACTCGACCACCTCGCATGTCGGTTACAATTGCCTTCTAACAGCATGCATGTCTGTTAGAGTTGCATCTCACCAGCAGATATATTTGAATCAGTTGCAACTGACTAGCAAGCATATTTGTAGTTGTGGGGGCTGAACCAGCATGTATATCTGTTACACTTGCCTCAGACCCACAGGAATGTGCCTATGGTCGTACCCAACCAACGGTCTGGTAAACACAATAGCACCAGACCATCAGGCATGTATGTTACAGTTGCACGTGACCAGCAGTCATGTCTTCATAATTTGCTTACTATCTGCATGCATGTCTATTACAGTTTCATCTTATCAGCATCCAAGTATATTACATTTGCACCAGACCATCAACTATGTCTGTAACAATTCCATCCGACCATTTGCCATGCCTTTCACAGTTGCACCTAACTAGCAGTCATGTCTGTTAAATTTGATAAGTGTGTTTCTCCGTGATGATACATTGCATTAGTTAGATGGCCTCCATGCGAGTTGTTCTTCAACAACAGCAGAATCTAGGGCGAAGATTTGGTACCAGTAAAATGCATTTAAGCCCCCCCCCACCCCCCCCCCCCCCCGTGGCCTAGGCTGCTGTCCATTCAAAGGCGGTGGTTCTGTTGTTGTTGACTTTTTGTTTATTGTTACTCCCCTTGTGGGAGTCTGTAATTGTTCTATGTTTTGTTGTACGTTAATTTATGTCCATTCTAGTATTGCAATCATCTTGATGGGGAAGAGAGAGCTGGTTGCTTTGCTTAATGTGTCTTCCTGGTGTCTGGTGATGGTTGAGCGGCTCTTCGTCGCGGTGCCACGGGGTTGTCTGCGGTTTGTGATTGTGGTATTTCCTGATCATACTCACTTACTATTTTTGCACCTACAAGCATACATGTCTGATACACTGGTCATGCATTAATATTTGTTATAGCAATATCCAACCACCTGTGCTATATGTTGCACTTGTACTAGACTAGTATATAATAGAAGAAATGGTGGTTACAATTGCACAGGACCAGCAGGCCTGTATTTTAGTTACACCCAACCAGCAGTCAAGATGGTAACGAACATCTGCAGCATGCAAATCTCCCACTAAGGTTTTTTTTGTGCTGATACACTGCACTTCATAAGTAAATAGTATTTTCTCTCTTTTTTTGTAATTTTATTCATCCACCCATATACCACTTTCCAGCTGAACATTTTTCCGCATACCGTAAAATGGAATATTTTCCGCGTCGCCAAATTTTTGCGTTTTTGCCTCAAAAACATGAGAAAGTTCGCGGTTTTTAATTTTCGCGGTCTTTTGTTTCCGCGAAAATTATAACTGCAAGTTAAATGTCCTGCGAAACGTCTGAAGTATAGCATTTAGTTGTTATTTCTAGGTGCTTTCCGTATTTATCTGGAAAACGAATCATAGTTTCTCGTTGGTCTCATGTTGTAACTAGTGCATAAAATGGCGGTGCATTTTGTGTGCCGACTTTATTTGGCAATACAGTGGCATTGTCCTTTTTTTCTCTCCGAAAACAATCCCTTTTTAAGTATTATTAAATTAATAAGTATATGAAAACACGCTGACAGTACTATGTGAACATATATTGACAATCACTGGTCCAAATCTGAATAAATGATCAGGTGTGTTTAAGGTAATTAATCCATTATCTTTCCTGCTTGTCCAAGCCGTCTATTGTGTAACGGTTGAACGCTCACAAACAAGACCTTGATGGATCTATTCATGTTCAATAAACAGTATACATGTAGCTTGAAACATAAACTACGCTGGACAGTTTATGAAAACCGATGATTGAAACACAAATGAATGCACAATTATTGTTCCCTACTTACCGCGAAATAATGCGAAAATTGGACGACGTGAAAATTTCCCATTTTACGGTATTGATTCAAAAAGGTTTGTACTTTGAGCAAACATTCTGTCACAAAGTTTTTAGTGATATCAACCATTCAATATACCCTGGCATTAATCTCTTCATTGTTTTGACAGAATGTTTGCCCAAAGTAGGAACTTTTATGATATTAATATTATCAGATCCAGCCAAAAGTGGTCTGGAAGGTGGTGCATGGATTGATGGATATGATTACCAGAACAAAGACAAAAAACATTACCATTACGAAAATTAAAGTCCGTTATTTTTTCTGTGCAGTCTATCATAGCACAACCCATGTGATTACCCACCCTGTCATTGCTGCCATCTTCGACATCATCTTGAATATTTAACAATGCTGAAAACAACCCAAACATTCCAGTCAATTTCCCCAAATACAACCGCTGTTGAAAACTATCAGAAAATAGTTAATAACTGCGATTTTGATTTCAGGTTACATTTTGGTTTAAAATGGCGGCCATCTTGGACACCATCTTAACTATTTCAAACTTTCTGAACTAAACCAATATTTCATTTTAATCTTTTGCATCATTAAGCCTCTTAACGTGCATAAAAAGTCAAAATTAAATTGCTTTTTATTGAGTTTGTTGGTCAGATAGGTCTTAGCAGCCTAACTGGCGGCCATCTTGGACGCCATCTTTAATATTTCAAACCTCTGAATCAAACAATGTTCCATTTTAATCGTTTGTATCATTTAGCCTCTAAACATCCATAAAATGAAAACTAAAATGGGTTTTTATCGAGTATGTTGGTCAAATAGGTATTGGGAGCCTAATTGGCGGCCATCTTGGACGCCATCTTTAATATTTTAACCCTCTGAATCAAACGAATGTTCCATTTAAATCGTTTGTATCATTTAGCCTCTAAACATCCATAAAAAATAAAAATAAAATTGTTTTCATCGAGTATGTTGGTCATATAGGTCATAGGAGCCTAACTGACGGCCATCTTGGACACCATCTTTAATATTTCAAAACGCTCAATGATGCCAGAGTGGCATCAGTTGGATTCATCAAGTACAATGCCTACACAACAAGAATCAACAAAGAAAAAAACTTTAAAATCAAGTTCCAGGTCATTCTGGTTTTCTACTGGACTAAAAGTTCCGAAATCTGAAGCTCTGCCACTGGGTTTCATCTTATATACCATGAAGTCACGTGATAGAAGCTGACCACAGCGCCACCTAATGACATCATCACTAACCAATCATATTTCAAGTTTACTATATAGCGCCCTCTACATAGGTAAGCTTCCATTTATATCAACCAATCAGAAGATACAAAAGTGACTCATAGTCACACCAGTTGCGCAATTCCCCAAAGGTCATATGATTAAATGTATTGCACAATCCTGCCAATCAATGTCAGAATTGACACAATCTATTTATTGGGCTTATGTAATTTTACTAAACTAAGTAACATCTGTCATCATGACCTTTTGAAAGTGTTAAAACATTCCATCAGAATTGACAGGCTAATAAATATGACATTTGAAAAACAATAACAAACTGGTGTCAGAATTCCCTGTAAAAACATAAACATGTCAATCACAGATGTCAACACCGCACCTGGCTGAACACCTGCGTCCTACCCAAACCAAGCATTCACAAATATTGTAAATACCCACAGGCAATTCACAATTATTATGAACCCTCACAGACGAAACCAGTGACTACTTTATACACGCCCAAACCTTAAGAGTTTGACTTAATTTTTCAATTAAGTGAAACTCTCCAAGCTCATCTCTCATACACCATACACCATATAAATAACATCCACACACACTATCACACTCACTCACATACATACCAAATAACATCCACACACACTATCACACTCACTCACATACATACCACAATATAAATAAAATACTAGCATGCACAAATCATCCTATATCTACTAAACATAATCAATACATATGCATCATCAAAGTACTATTTACAACAAACATCCGCATGTGACAGCGCACTCCAGAGAACCTTGTGTCCACTCAATGGTTGGCCACCCCATCGAGTGTGCAACTGTCCCAAACTCTCAAGAGCACACAGACACCACAAGCAAATTTACAATCCAATAAATCCCAAGTGAATTCACAACACAATGTCAAATCTTAACTAATCATATATACACATTACGAATCTCATGCACAATAGGGTCAATTGTCACTCCACTGCATCTTCCCGTCAAGCTAACATATACATGCCTCCCTACAGATTGCAGAGATAGACATATGCATGCCAAGCTTTTCCAATGGAGCACATCATGAAACAGCCCAATGCCTACAAAATAGTTGATCAGACCACAAAGCAGGCAATTGCTTTGAAAACCCCACTATGCATAAAATCTCATATACAAAATCAAAAACATGCACCACACATATAATAATCCTATTCCCCGTCCATCAAGTAATACAGTCAATATACAATAAGGTTCATCTTCACTCCTCCGCAGCTAGTCTATCTGTATTGGATCATCCTGCTCCCCAGTTCCATGGTAAAATACAAAGTTGTTATCCTCCTGTCTGTTACATTCAGTTGGTTCCTCCATAGGAGTATATTTCAACCAAATATTGTTTTCTGCTTGCAATTTCCAAATTATGGTGTCGTCTAAACTTTGTTCAATTTCGTCCAAAAGTTTAATTGCTTTGCTGATATCCAGTATATAGAATTTTGTCTGCTGTCCAAAACACTTTTTTTAGTTGCTGAATGTTGTATAGCTTATCCATAACTGTATAATGTTAATTTTCTTGTTTGGAATAATTGACTGGTAAGTAATGTATAAAATCCAAAATTTATCAGCTGTTGTGTTTACAAAAGTTCACTATGTATAAATGTCATTAATTGTTTGACATTTAAAGGTCACCATTTCAAAGCTGTCAACAAAATCTTGATTTGACCTGTTATCTGTCATCACTTTGGAAACTGGTTGGATTTTAAAGGTCATTATGTTTCATATAAACTCGATGATACTTGAGGTGAAAAGGTCCCTTACTGTATTCCTTCTTATACATCTCAAAGTCATATACATCCTTCTTATCAGTCTTTACAGTGCATATTTTTGTACACATCATAGTAAGCATATTTATATCTTCACCAGCCACCAAACTTCATATTAAATGACTGGACTTACACACATTATCAATAACTATTTACATATCTTCATGTCATCATATCTTCACCATGGCACTACCATGGACTCATAGTAAAGTTCTGTGTACACTTTAAGTCAAAGTTTCTCTATGTTATTCATGGCCATCTCTCTCTTTCAAACACAACTTATTTCATCATATTTTCCAGCGAAGCCAATAACACCTTCGCTTCCTTCTGGTCTGGTGCGGAAGTAGGTTGCCTTCCCGATTTGCGCCTAACAATCTCGTCATGCTCCGACGACACCAACCCATTCTCAACAACTGACAAGGAACTCGTCACAACATTCTTATTACCACAACAATCAGCTAACCTCTCACCAAAATAGACTTTCACTTTCTCATGAAAGCACTTCTTATACATGAAAATCAGTATCAAAATGAAGACACATGTGCCAAAAATCATCACAACAAATGACCAACTAAAAACTGACCCACCGTGCTCATCTACCTTCCTATAATTGTGCACATAATCAATAAAAGCAGGCATGGCAATCTCTCTTAAATTCATTAGGTCATTTGAAATCTCAATTGTAGTCAAATTAGGGAAATTAGATGTAAAATTTTCCCAAAGAGAAAAGTGTGTTATATTTCTCAATTTAAGCAATGAACCCCAAGCATCCCAAATATGACCTCTAACCTTTTTCTCATAATAGGGGGGTAAACTCAAATAATCATTTGCAGCCCCACAAGTCATATTTAATCTTATCACACCCAGGGGTGGATGCACAACAACTTCACCCTGCATGCCGGACCGATCTTGCGAACAATGGTAAATTTCATAACATCTGAAGTCGCAACAATCCAAACACCTGAGTGTACATACTCCGCAATGGGCAATCTAGAGTTCAAATAAACCATACTTTTACAATCGCGTTGGACATTCTCCTTATTCTTTAAAAACAAAGCAATAACACAAGACTTACTCAAATTAATTTGATAAATTGGACTTTTTGGATTACAAAATGGCATGTACCTGTTGTTACATGCATAATAATCTTTTCCAGACAACAAAGTATATTTCGTCCTGTCTTCATTAATCATCAATGCTTCAGCAGAAATATCATATTTAGCAACTGCATTTAAAGTTTTAGCCTCTGAAGTCAACTTTTGATTTTTAGGTAAGGGTAAATTATGAATTTTATAAATTTCGTAAATTTCCTTGCGATCCAACAAAGGTATTGTAAGAACAATTAATATTTTATGTCCATATAAATATGCTGTACATGTCAAAGTGTTATAAAAATACCAAATATTGCTTTCAGGATCTGCTGGAAGTTGCAAAGATACAGGTAATTTGTCTTTAACATCCAAAAGTAATGCTCTTAAATTCTTAGGCCAAATTGTACTAGGTGATAAATGACTCAAAGATAGCATATTCAACTCAGTTCGAAGATTCTCTATATAAATGAAAGCATTTTGTGTTGACTGTCTTATTTCTTCAAGTATTAGTTTGAATTGAAAATATGTGTTCACGAATTGTTCTAGTCTTACAAAGTGTGTAGTTGTATAAGTTGCCAATTCTTTAATCTTATCATCAAGGTTCATAACACACTCAACTAAATCCATAATAGCTTGACGATTTTCAGCTATCTGAATCCTAGACAGGTTCAATAGAGTCATACTTTGTTCTAAATTATGAATAATACTTTCCTGATTCGTGGCAAGGTCATGTACTGACCTTTGAATCATCTCTAAATCTAAGTCAGAGACTGTTCCAAATAACAGACTCATTGCCTGGCCTACAATTGGCAGTAAAGAACGCTTAGATCTCTCGTGATCTGATTGTAATGTTTGATAGTCTACAAAATTATCTTTTACTGTCTTATATGTATCGTTCAATAAACCTATTTCATCATTCAAGCATTTAAAAGTAGAATGATATGTCGTAAAGTTATGCTGTCTATACCACTCTGTCAAAGTCAGCATTATTTCATTTGAAGATTCTAAGTCTTTGCTTATTTTATTTATAAATACTTCAAAAGGTCTTAAATCATGAATGAATGTCACTAACCAACGCGCATGGTTTAAAGATACTTCATTAGTTTTATGAAAAACTACATTTTCATGTACCACTAAACATGAGGTGCAGCCGATTAATGCAAAGATGGTTAAGAATGTGTGACCCATGTTGCAACTGCGGTTACAACCTGAAAATACACACAAAAATAAAATCCATAAATTGGTAGGAAATACCACCTACTTAAACAATTTGCAAGTAAATTAACTTGACGACTTTAAAATTAAGCCACATATACAAATTGCTTATTATTCTTGAAGCCTTAACATTTATAGAATGTCAAATATCCACGTAAACAATTGCATGGTGTTCTTGTTTACTTATCACTGTTAACTTAATTTTTACTATCATTTTCTGGTGATGCTTTGTCCCCAAGTTCAAGGTTACTTAATGTACATATATCAACCCCATCTACGGACATTGCATCGTCAGCATCAAAATAGGACTCAGTCTCAGAACCAGAATCTACCTCAGGGTCAAAATCAATTGATTGTTCTACACTACCCCTAGATTCATCTACACTAGAATCCCTATTTGATTCCTCATTTTCTTCCTGTTTCATGGCATCCCTAGCTTTCAGACGCTTTGCTAATTCCATCAATGGAATGTTGTCTTCTTCGTCTGAATCATCTCTTTCCTTCTGATATTTCTTGGCGAGCTTTTCATATGGACCCTCTTGGTCTGTATCACTGGATTCTTCATCTGAAGAATCTTCAGGTGGAATGACATACGCTGTTTTGCGTAATGGCCTTCCATCAGTGGACGTTGGAATAACCCATTCATCAATATTGGCAGCTCTTAGCATTTCTGCATGGACTCTACTGGTAGATCCATCTAGCTGGTTCTTGATGACATAGGATGCTGGTCCAGTCTTTTCAATGATGCGATAATAGGGTTTCCATTTACAATCAAGCTTGCCTTTTCTCTGATTATTCTTATAGTAGACAGTATCATTAACTTGGAACTCGATCTTCTTTGTTCCTCTATCAGCGTATTTGGCCTGTGTTTTCTTAGCTTTCTTCAAATGTTTTCTGACTAATGTAAATGATTTATGTTGTTCTTGAAGGGCTATCTGATGGAGTTCTTCCCCTTGATATTTCCGGCGAGGTTTCATTAGATTATCAACCGGCAAAACAACATCTCTGTTGTACAGCAAGAAGAAAGGTGAAAACTTGGAAGAAACACTGATGTTGAACCGTATAGCAGCCAAAGCCTGATTCAAAAATAAATCCCAAGTCTGCTGATTCTCAGACAGTTTCTTTGAAAGAACATCATGAAGTGTCCTATGAAATCTTCCCACCTTTGCATTGCTCTGAGGATGATACACACTAGTTTGAACATGGTGTATATTCAGTGACCTCATTGTTTCTTGTACAACCTTATTTACATTTTCCGACCCATTATCAGTTACAATTTGCAAGGGACATCCAAATCTTGGAAATATTTCCTCAATCAACAGATGTGCAACAGTATCAGCAGTCTTATCAGGAACTGCAAAAGCCTAAGGCCAGCCACTGAACCAATCCACAAAAGCAATGATGTACTTATTGCCAGACATTGTTTTAGGATAGGGTCCTGACAAATCAAGTGAAAGTTTTGCCATTGGATAAGGCGGTATGTCTGTTTCCTGCAAAGGCTGTCTTATCTTCTGCAAAGATCTAGTCTGACAAACTGTACAACTAGAAACATACTGATACAACTCTTTAAACAAATTTGGCCAAAAATACTTCTGCCTAATACAATCAAAAGTCTTTTGCACACCCATGTGCCCATTATCATCATGATACTGCTTAACAACAAGAGCCCTAAGATGTTTGGGAACATACAACCTCAAAACAGTATCACCATCAGGGTCCGTCAAATAATACACTACATTATCTACTACAAGATATCTACGTTGTACCTCTTTACTAGGTTCTCCATGGACAAGTATTGTCTTGAGCTCCAGAAGCTCATCATCCTTATTTTGTTCACTAATCATATCAAGTCCAGGCAAGCAATCATCTGGTTTAACCAAAGAATCATCAAAAGGAACATCACAGCTTGCGAATTTCTTTGGTTCAAATTCGTTGGAGTTAATGACATCAACTTGGAAAGTATTGTCATTCACATCTAGATCCAACTCCTCTGTCAAGTTTTCTTCTTGACAGCGACCTGGCTCATCTGGTCTTCTTGAGAGCAGGTCAGCACAGATGTTAGTTGTGCCTGCTATGTACTCAATCGTACAATTGTAACCAGCCATGCTCAATGCCCATAACTGTATCTTCTTGTTCTGCATAGGTGACTCAAGCAGATATTTAAGAGGTTTGTGGTCAGTCTTAATGACAAACTGTGTACCATGTAAATAATGGTCCAATTTCTGTAAGGCAAAATGGATAGCATATGCCTCCTTCTCAACAGTAGACCATTTGCACTGTGTCTTACTCAACTTATGTGAAAGATAGTAAATAGGCTTCTCGTTGGATACATTTGGTATAATGTCCTCTGCCACATCACATGACTGTGTGAGACAAGCACCAATACATGTTCCACTGGCATCTGTGTACAGTGTGTACGGTTTGTTTGTATCTGGGTAAGCCAACAATGGAACAACCGAGAGACTATCCTTCAAATACTGAAAAGCCTCATCATGCTTTGCAGACCATTTGTAATGTGCATGTTTCTTTGTCAAAGCAATGATAGGTTCAGCTATTTCTGAAAAGTTCGGAATGAATCTACGATAGAAGGAACTCATGCCAATGAACAACCTAACCGCTCTAACACAAGTGGGAATAGGGAGAGATCTTGTAGCCTCCACCTTCTTAGGATCAGGTTTGATTCCATCTTTGCCAATAATGAAACCAAGATAATTTGTCTCAGACTCCAAGAAATTACATTTCTTCAACTTTAGTTTCAAGTCATGCTTCCACAACCTATCAAAGATTGTATCCAAATGCTGTAAATGATCCTCCAAAGTCGGACTAAAAACCAATATATCATCAAGATATGCAATAGCAAAATCACCAAGACCTTGCAAAACCACCGACATCAACTCCTGGAAAACTGCAGGAGCATTCGAAAGACCGAACGGCATGACATTGAACTCGAAAAGACCCCGATGACAAGCAAAGGCTGTCTTTTCCTTGTCTGATTCATTCATCAAGACCTGCCAATACCCACTCTTTAAATCAAGGGAAGTAAAATATTTTGCCTTCCCCAGCAAAGCCAAAATGTCATCAATTACAGGGAGAGGGTAAGAATTTTTCTTCGTCACCTGATTCAACTTCCTAAAATCAACACAAAATCTTTTTGAACCGTCCTTTTTATCAACAATCACAACTGGAAAACTCCAGGGTGATCTAGATCTTCTAATAACTTTTGCGTCAAGCATCTCATCAATAGTTTCATCAATAATTTTCCTGTTATTTAGAGGTGTCCGATAAGGTCTTAATTTAATCGGATCAGCACTCCCTGTATCAATTTTCATTCTGACAGTGTCTGTATGTCCAAGTTCAGTATCCTTACTAGCAAATAGATCAGAATTTCTTAAAATAAGGGGTTCTATGTTATCTCTATACTTATCAGCTACATGTAAATCCTTCAAATCCATCGTAGAGTCAAACTTCTGACCCTTAATTACAGAGTTAACCTCTGCTAACCCCTGACCTGTCAACTGTTCAACTTTTGCTATAGGCCCATGCCTTCTGATTCTAATAAATTTACCAGTACTATTGGTCACTAATATAGGGATACTTCTATCTTTTCCTAATCTACTAACAGAATCAACTACTTCTAACTCTGGTTCTCTACAAGTGAAGCCTTTCTCTACTGCAGAAATCTGATAATCGACCCTGACCGGAAGGTCTGGATTCGGTCTGACCTTTGCATAACATATAGTTGCAGAATGTGGTTTTAACACCGTGTTATACTTAACCCTAGCTACTGACCAAACATGGATATCCTCCTCAAGGTTAACATATCTCTTATTCTCAATTCTCATACAACCTAAATCATAATATATCCGGACTCCATGCTGACGTAACCAGTCTGTACCCAAAATCAAATTTCTACTCATGTCTTTAACCACATAGAACATATGTTGCATTTCAATACCCCCAATGGTAAACTTCAAATTTATACAACCATCTATTTTCAAAGCACCACCACTTACACCAGATAAATTTATCCTCTTAAATTGCAGTTTAGGTTTTACTAACAGTGAATCATAATCCCTACGATGCATTAAAGAAACCTCAGCTCCTGTATCAACAAGAGACCTAAATTTAGTTTTACCAATTTTAATTACACAAGAATTTGGACTCCCCGCCAAAGTTATTTTATAAGTTGGAATATTTTCTGACATTCTTTTATTTCTACCCCTTGCATCGGCCTCAACATGCAAGGAGCTATCTAGTTTTCCTGCTGTGTCCGTCTGAATTCTTGACCTGTCCTAGGTCTTTCAGTCCGTCCATAACTATCTTGTTTACATAATCGCAGTATGTGACCTTCTTGGCCACAGCCCCAGCATATGATATTTGGGTTTTTACGCTTTGCATCATTTAATATGTGTACATTCCTACATGTTTTAGATGAATGACCCGTTTTCTTACATTTGAAACACCTTAAAGGTCTATAATGATCAATTTCCATAGGTTCTTCTTTTCTGTCCGATTTATAAGGAGAATGATAATGTGATGATAAATTTGCTCTGGCCCTTAAATTTTGTTCTTTTGTAGCAGTGGCAATTGCCCCCTGTAAGGTATCTGGATTATCACGCAAAATTTTCATTTTTAATGCATCATTGCCAACCAAGCCGTCCACAAACGTATCGATCAGTTGTCGCTCAACAACATCCCCACCTTGACCTACGAATGCTTCTTCAGCCAAACTCAATATACGTTCAGCATATAATTGAATGTTTTCCCCAGGTTTTTGCCTAATGGATCTAAGCAGACTAAGTGCATATCTGCTATCAGTAACATCAGAAAATTTATTTGCTAATTCTGTTTTTAATTCAGCCCATGTACTCTGTGGGAAAGCTTCCATGTACCTATTGATAAATCCGCTAACAGCCCCCTTACTAGATTGATATGCAATCAATCTCTTCCTAGCTTCAGGCAAACCAGTTAATTTACAATACTTTTCAATCTGTTTAACCCAATCACGAAAATTTTTAGGATTGCCATCAAAACATTGCACAATTTGAGAGACGCCCTGTGCATTTAATGCAGATGAGACATTGGCCATTTCCCTAGCCAAATATTGAAACACACCTTCAACACCTGTGTCATTCTCAGGTTCCATGATAAAATAATTTCAAATGTGGTTAGCTGACTGTTACTTAAATAAGAATAAAATGACAAGTCCTACTGTGTCAAGAAAAATCCACCAATCACTAGTTAACTATATCTTCAATCACAATCTGTTCACAAACTGTTCCTGTTCTTCTCTGTTCTTCACAATGTGTCCACGAAAACAAAGTTCGAAATCCTGGTCTAGTAGGCACCAAAAACGTCCCAGATGTAAGGTAGTAGTTGATTCTAATCTTCAAGTTCGCGTTGTGTTTTAAAAGTCTCTTTAGAATTTCTAAGTCTTGTAAAATTTCAGTAACAACTTTCACAATTTTATAATTTTATTAAATCTTCCTAAGTCCAACTAAATACTTTAAGAAACTATCTATAACCCAAAGTTCCGAAATCTGAAGCTCTGCCACTGGGTTTCATCTTATATACCATGAAGTCACGTGATAGAAGCTGACCACAGCGCCACCTAATGACATCATCACTAGCCAATCATATTTCAAGTTTACTATATAGCGCCCTCTACATAGGTAAGCTTCCATTTATATCAACCAATCACAAGATACAAAAGTGACTCATAGTCACACCAGTTGCGCAATTCCCCAAAGGTCATATGATTAAATGTATTGCGCAATCCTGCCAATCAATGTCAGAATTGACACAATCTATTTATTGGGCTTATGTAATTTTACTAAACTAAGTAACATCTGTCATCATGACCTTTTGAAAGTGTTAAAACATTCCATCAGAATTGACAGGCTAATAAATATGACATTTGAAAAACAATAACAAACTGGTGTCAGAATTCCCTGTAAAAACATAAACATGTCAATCACAGATGTCAACACCGCACCTGGCTGAACACCTGCGTCCTACCCAAACCAAGCATTCACAAATATTGTAAATACCCACAGGCAATTCACAATTATTATGAACCCTCACAGACGAAACCAGTGACTACTTTATACAATCAAATGATGATTACGTTTTGACATCATTGATGGCAGCTGATTTTTTTTTCAACATGAAGTCTCTATCACATCTGTCACATAACCAATAGTTTTTATAGGCGTATGATGCATGAGGAAGATGAAAGACCACGAAACGGAAAATCACATGCTTATCATTTTAGCATTACTTACAACGGACGTGATTTTTGCTTACTGACCCCTTCTGCAATTCTTGCTCTCCCCAAATGCCTATATAAAGGATTGCGTCTGAAATTTCGTGGTTTCATTTGCCTAAGATCCTGTTCTCGTCATTGCAATTGAAATTGATCGGCAGTGCACAAAGATGAGCACAAAAAAGATGCGATACATAAGAAATTGCTAAACTTATTGTGCAAAGTATAATTATGGACATTGTCGCTAGAAAACCTGTCCTCGAGAGTTTGTGACCAGGTAAGGTTCTAACCAGCATATTCAATTTCAGAGATTAACTAGAATATTGAAATTAGCTTGTAGCAAGGCACCAGCGCTGACTAGATTGCGCAGATGCGCATGCTAGTTTGCGCCTTTATTGTGCATGTCTCAAACTGGCTCTATAATCGACAAAGTTGGGCCAGCACATAGGATTTGGGTACTTACGACATACAGTAAAACCTGTCTTAAGCGGACACTCCAAAAGAAGACCAATAATTGGGTTTCAAGACCAATTATCGCTTAATGCAGGTCAATCGTATTGCAGAATGCTCCAAGAGAGCTTTCTGCAATACGTTTGACCTGCATTAAGCTATCATAAATTTTGTCTTTAAGACCTTTGTTTTGTCTATTTTCCAGTGGCCGCTTAAGAAAGGTTTACTGTATGTGCAAAAGTCCCTGCTGACGTACCCATCGGGGCTAGAGTTCTAAATTTTGGTCTGGGTTTTCATTTACATCGAGCAGCAAAGGCTCTGGTGAGTCTGAATATTTGTACAGGCCCGCCTGAACCTTCGTTGTGGGAGCGCAGTGGTTCAGTGCTTGACTCGAGACCGAGGGGCCGCGGGTTCGAGCCTCATCGGCGTCACTGCGTTGTGGTCCTTGAGCAAGACACATTTATCCTAGCTTAGTACTGGTTCAACCCAGGAGGACCCGTCTATACGTACTTGAAAGTGTTGATGGGACGTAAAGAATCAAATCAAACAAACAAAACAAAGAATCTTCGTTGCTCAACACAATGATAAACTTGTACCAAAATCTAAATTTGCCAAATTATTCTTAAACGAGTACATTTGACCATCTAACGGTATGTCTAATATATAATATCACCCATTGAAAGACAAACGGTACATCTCAGTATGATCTGGTCTACCCTGTCTGCTCATCCAAAGCCATAGACTGAAACACAGTCTACAATGCCAATTTCAATTCACGTCATATAATGTAGTAAGAATAATCTTCAATCCTCTCAGGTAGCACTGGCTTCCTTCTTCAGCCTTAGAAACATAAGTACATGAATCAAAATATATTTCATAAGACTTAGTATTAAAAAACAATGTAAGAAGGAGCCTCGTAAAAGTCTACCAACGCCCTTTTTTTCCAGCGGATGACTGTAAAATTGGTAAGGTATGGAAATAATGACCAATCCATGAGTGTGGGGACATTTGGCCCCAGGGCAAAAATTTGAACTTTAAAAAAGGACCACTATAAAAGTTTAATGATTCTTCTTATTTTACCCCCCAGTTTCCTAGAATATGGCAAACCGAAAGTGTATGCGTTAGAAGATTCCTTAGGTGTATACGTCAATGTTAACCATATAACCAGTGGGCTAAGGCCATTTTTGGCCATAACCATTGTTTGAACGAACTTGGTAAAATACCACTAGGTGATGCTGCACACCAAATATTAAGGCTCCAGGTCTTGTGATTTCAGACAAAAAGAAATTTTCTCTAAATAATCTATATAAAACATGTGACCCCCGGGGTGAGCGATGTTGGTCTCGAAGCCATTTTATGTACAAACTTGGTAGAGGCCCATGTGGTGATGCTACATAACAAATAGCAAGGCTCTATGCCTTGTGGTTTCAAACAAAACGTTCTCTAAATAAACCAATACATATATAAAACATATGCCACAGAGAAGGAGGGGACCTTATTTGGCCCCAGGGCCGTATTTTGAACAAGCTTATTAGAAGTCCACATGGTGATGGTACATATACCAAACATCAAGATTCTAGGCCTAGTGGTTTAAGAGTAGAGGATTTTTATACCCGTATAAGCCTATGTAAACCATGTGACCCCCGGGATGATGCCATTTTGGCCCCCAGCGCCACAGCTTAAACAAACCTTGTAGAGGTTCACTAGATCATGTAACATACCAAATATCAAGGTTCTAGGTCTTTTGGTTTCGGACCAGAAGAACTTTAAAGTTTTCATTCTGAGAATCTATTTTAACTCATTTGACTATATATGCAATCATTTGAACAGTTATCAAAGAGGACCATATCAGCATATAAGGATCATTTCTGCCAAGTTTGGTTAAAATCCAGCCAGTTTTTTAGGAGGAGATGTTCTTTAAAGCAATTGTTGACAACTGATGATTGACGACGGACATCCAACGATCAAAAAGTTCACCTTGAGCCTATGATTCGAACAAAAAGTTAACCTTGAGCCTATGACTTGTGTGAGCTAAAAAGACCCAACACAAAACCCACACACACAATAGGAGCAACAAGAAACAATGAACCATCAACAACAGAATTACCACCTTAGAACTCATGCGCGGATCAAGATGGGGTTCTGGACCCCCCCCCCCTCCACCTGGAATTCACAAAGCTAAGGGGTTCCTTAGCAATACTGGTCCGGATCAACTAGAAAATCACAAAGCTCCCAAGCCAGCATTCAATGTTTGGCCACCATCGACTTGCCAGCGAAAATCCATTTGGCTGGCAGGCCGATGATGGCCTGCTTTAGTGGTAATTGAATCCTCTCTCCCCTTATCAACTAAACATTAAAAAATAAATCTAAAAAAAAGTTGCCCGAGTTGGACCCCCTCTGAATAAACTTTCTGGATCTGTGTATGGAACTGACAGCAGCAGGGGGCTTAAATATATTTCTGCTGTCGTCAAAACACAAATTATTTAACTACTAACTGTGATGATATAAAGAAAATGGCTCATAACTCACAGAAAGTCAGAGCTGAAAGAAAACCACAAGTTAAGCCATGGCAAGTATCCAATCATGGTGCTTTAGTTTGAGTCTGAGAATGAACTCGAGTTTTATAACCTTGAGGCCTGGCTTCATCAGAAGCCAGCTGATCTGGATTTATGCTTTTTCTAAATAAAAGTATAATATTGTGACTGTACTCAAGTTTTATAACCTCGAGGCCAGCTGATCTGGATTCACACTGTTTTTCATCCATACAATTAATCCATATTTTTAATACCCCTGGTATGACTGGAAATCAAAAGTTCATATATAGAGTAAACAAATACTCAGTTTCACTCAAGCTTTACGTATCTCATACCAAATAGTCATTCTCATTCATCGACAATTCAAAATTTTTGTACAAATATCTATGCTACCTGATTTAAACTTTAAAGAGACATCTCAAAGCATGAATATTAGGAATGTAATGTTTCTGATCATGAACTGCTTGCAATTTTTAGAAATAATACAGTTCAGGAGCCTGCTAACATTCAACTTTATGGAAAATTCTTTAAATTCACAGACTTTACCTGACGTTCATCTTATTTTTTTATTTCCCTGACCAAAATTGAAATTCCTTGACTTTTACCGGACCTGGATTTTTTTTTTCATATTCCAACTTTTTTCTCTGACTGTGGCAACCCTGTCACAAATCCTTGATTTTTTATATGGGCCTCGACGTGAGAAAACCCTTCGGGGTTTGGGCACAACACAGGCGCAGACCAGCCTGTACATCTGCACAGTCTGATCAGCATCTTTGTTATTCACTTTTTGAAATGTATCATATGTAAACTTGCTACTGGTGAAATTTCAATTTTCTAGCTAATCTCTGTAGCTGAGGTGAATGGTTTGAAACTCGCTTTGTGGGAAACCCCGAAGACAGTTTTTCTCGCCATGAGGCCCATATCATGTTTAATTGTGACACTGCCTGTGCATCCTCACTAGCTGGAGCCAGCTCATGCCAATCTACAATATAGTGAGTGATATTGAAATATCAATCTCATTAAATCTTCTTCCAACAAATGGGCTTCATCTTGAGAAAACCTGACTTTGTTGCATACAAACAACAAAGGCACAGATCAGCTTGCATCTCCTTGCAGTCTGATCAGCACCTTTGCTATTCACTACCTTGAAAGCATAGTTGTCAAACTTTCTCCATGCTAAATTACAATACTCTAGCTAATCTCTGAAGCTGAGCAGGCTGGTTTGAACCTTACTTTGTTAGAAACCCTGAAGACAGGTTCTCTCGCGTGGTCACACAAATAAGCCGCAGCATGAGATTTCTAACAATGTGGTGTGTGTGACCAGCAAAGGCTCTGGTCAGACTGTGCATTTGCACTTGAATATTCTAGGATGTTTAATCTACTGAGTGAATTTCGCTGTGTAGGCTAGTCTGAGTCTACACATGTCAATGTGCGACATTGTTGGAAATCACATGTTGCGGCTCATTTTTTTTTAAATTTGTGTGACACTTCCCTGACACTTATGATCCCTGCTTGTGGATCTCATCAGCTAGAGCCAGCTTGTCAGTGTCATAAATAAATATATATACTTATTATATACCTACAAAAAAAACCCTAGATACTACTTATTTTCCAACAGAAAATAATCTATCACGCTACTAGCGTTTTTCGGTTCCTACATTTTTAGCCATTTCACACTACTTTTGCACCGGTATATAAAATCCAGCATGGGGCCTGAATCTGAATGGAATATGAACAATATCAATTTCTTCAGCTGCTCTTGTTAAAAGATAATTATTTTATTGTTAAAACTGCCCGTATTGTTTTTTTTTTGTAGGTATATAATAAAAACATTATTACTTTAGTAACTTGATCTGATGGGTCCAATCACATCCCATTGCTGCGCCAGGAACAACCATAACACTGAGCTCATTTCAATCTAGTGTGTTCCAGATAAAGTTGCTAAAGTATTATTTCATCAAGGCATTTAATACTATCAAGATGGTTGATAACCTGCCCAAATATGGGATAAAATATAAAGCATCAGATAAAACTAATTCAAATGTATTTTATTACAAATGTGTCATACGATAAACAATATATCCATGCAATTAAACTTCTTTTACAATTTATTTATAGTATATTCAGACATTTTGTGTCCATTTTTCAGATATGTACATATATGACAAATGCTCAATAACTCAACATATACATATTGACTGAGCCTCCATTAATCTTTCAGCAATAATACCAAACACAAGAGTTATGCAATAACAGTTTTATTACACAGCTTCCATCATCTGCCACTGATTGGCCATCTGGTGGCTAATCTTCATCTGTTGCCATGTCTTTCGGTGGGTTCTTAGTGCCATCTGAAAAAAATAGATATTATACTGTAAATTTGGAAATTTTCGCATGAATTTTTTTTTGCACCAATAGCAATAAAAGCCATATTTGCAACATAAAAAAGGGGTACTTTCATCTGTGCCCACGCATGGATTTTCTTCAAACTTAACATATTAATAACTCATTATATATGAACTATGAAAATTTATTTATCGAATTAGATGGTTATGAATAAGGCTTAGGAAGCAACCCTGACGTACTCCACCTTTGAGGTGGTACCTGTCTCTAAATTTCCATGTCCTAAATCTATAGTTTTGTTTATTTCTATGATTTGTCACCTAGATTGAATCCAAAATACCATAGACATTATTTTAATACCACAAAACCATTTGGATAAATTATGGTTTACGTTTTCAGAAGAAGTGATTGTAAAATTTCAATATTTTTTTTTTTCAAAAATTTACAAAACATTCTACATTCAATTCAAAAGATGGATATGTTCTAGTCTTTGTCAAGATATCATATTATCACAAAAACATGCCATATATATACTGCTGATCTGAGCCAAATATCATAAAAATCCAAAATTGGTAACTTTGTCATTTCCTACCTCTTATGGGTATAGGTCAGTTTTAGCAAAATTAATCATTTAGTTCAAATGAATCACATAAGGAGGTTGTTTTTAATCTACTTCCACTTTTCTTAAAGAAAGACATGTTTAGACAATTTTAAATGATTCAATGGTCAGAAATGCCGAAGGTCATGGCACTATGGGGCAAAGACAATGTGTATCACTTCCTCAAGTCATGCATGATATTGTTTAAGAAACATAATATCCTAACAATAAACATGTGAAAACAAGAAGACTAAATATTTCCTTTACATCCCAACTGAACTAGAGGAACCACATTTTGGTGTCGTGACCAGGATAATGTGTAACAGAGTCTTATCAATGGTATCATAAAACAGTGTTCTACATGAATAGGTGAGGTCCAGAAACAAAACTGTATGCCAGAATATACAGCCAGCTAAAGTATAAATGTTGCTATTTGATGGAAATCAGCATCAGTTTCACAAAACAAAATGAACAGAGAAGATTTAAGTATTAAATTAGCAATACCTTTGAAGCCAAGAGTTATCTGTGACCAAAATGGTTAATTTTAACCAATAGGTTTGACAGGGGGTTATTTTTGTGAAGCAGGTTTATTAATGAGTCCTACAATTATAAAATCATAGATATAAGGCTCTTCTCCTGTATGAATTGACTTGTCATAAGGTTTCTCTTCTGTATGAATTAAAATTCTTAATAATTTTACATATTAAGTGAAACATTGGCTAGATGTAGTTTAAATGTTAGAAACTAGTTGTGTTAAGTACAGGTGTCAACATATTGTATCATTTTGGCTAATATTATTGTGTAAGCACTTCATTAAATAAGAATCGTGACACTTAATATCAAAGAATATTGTTTTTTTTTTCTTTTTCCAATCCATAATAGGGGAAAACACTGAACATATCAACTTCTACCAATAAACGTACTAGCATGATGATTCAAACAAAGCAAGTATTCAAGTATGTTTTACACTGAAACATAACAATTGTATTTTTTACATTTCAATGAATTAGGGCCATGTGTTTACATCAAGTTAAAAAAATATGTTACCGGTCCTTAAATCTCATGAAACTTGGTCTACATATTCTTAACATATATGGATAGTTTATATGTTGAAATGGTATCTTGACAAAGACCGCAACCTGTAAAAAATATTAATTCCATTTGACTGAATACAAAATATACAGTCGAAAATTGGGGTACCATGCTATAAAAATGAATGCCCACCCAATATCCTAATACATACAAAGCCATTTTAAGTAACAGCGAACTTATCAATGATATAGTTATTTAATAAAACATTTCTCTGCCCGTTACATGATACGTCAATTACTTTAGAAATGATTATAACTGGGTACCCTAAGGTATTATAGTGATATCATTCATGACATCATAAATTAGCAATGGAATTGCATAAAAGCCCAAATGCACCATAAATATTTAAGTTATACCCCAGACAATTAAATATCATAATATTTTCAAAATCCAAGCGTGGGCAGACTCCCAAGTTAATTTCCCATACCATGCAAGAGCCCCTTTGCGACTAAAGCATTATTTAACTATATCAGTAAACTACAGAGTGATTTCATCATTTCGCAGGTTTTTTATTTTCACGAAAATTTGCATATGCGAAGCTTTGCAACAATAAAACCCTCGCAAATTTTTTCGAATTTACAGTAAACATACCACACTCAACATAATAAGTACACATGTGCCATATCATTTTTCTAAAATTCCCTGCCCTTGTTTGAAAAAAGTGTAAATTCAGATCAGCTGGCTTCTGATGAAGCCAGCTGATCAGGATCCACACTTTTTTCATCAATACAACGTGTCCATGATACTGGTGATGAAATTACATCACTGAAATGATTGGAAATCAATTACATATTGTATAAACAGTGCATAAAATGTGGTACTCAGTGTGTACTTCTTAGGTTGAATATGGTAATATAACTGAAATCCTAAAGCCTTTTGAAAAAAGTGTATATTAATGAACATTATTATATGAGGTCGTATCTGGGCGTCAGGGCCGTCGCCGCGTATTTAAAAATGGTCCGGCGGAGGAAATCATCGAGTGCCGACGGCACGTGAGGGGGGATAGCACGAAAGGGGGACTCTCCCTCTCGTTAGGGGGGCTAGGGGGTCTTCCCCGCGAAAATTTAAATTTTTTGCGCTTCTATGTGCGTTTTAATGGGGTTTAATGCGTTTGAGACCAGATTTCAGTCACGATTTTTTGCTAGAAAATATATTTCTTGGCGCGTGAGAAAACCGAATGCTAAACAAAATCGTTTTCAGAAAGTCACGATTTTTTTTTACTTTTAGCACTGATCCTTGGTTGTCATTGGCGGATCCAGAGGGGGAGACAGGGGGTCGGGACAGACCCCCCCCTGAAAAATCACAAAATTAAGGGTTTCTAAGCAATACTGGTACAGATCTCCTGGAAAATCACAAAGCTACCAAGCCAGCATTCAATGTTGGGCCATTATCGGCCCGCCTATAGTGGTATTTTGATCCTCCCTCCCGTCATCAACTAAAAAAAAGAGTCAAAGTCAAAGTTGGACCTCCTCTGACTTAAATTTCTGGATCCGCGCATGGTTGTACTTCAAAGAGTTGTATTTTCGAAAAGATATACATAAGCGTCTTTTCAATTAGTACACGGATGCAGATGGCTTCATCTAGATTTTTGCTGCACAACTTTCCGTGATGAGTTCTCTTGTCGATAGGCATAACCGATATGGTGAGATCTTTGGCTTCGAACATCGTAATGAAACCAGGTCCTACTGTCGAACTACGACGGCTAAACCCTTCTATGTTCATGCTTCTTAAAGTCGAATGAACGTTGGGGGAACCGAAAAGTCTTGGGCTGAATTGGAACAGGCAGTAACGGAATGAATTGTAACAACACATGCCCACGTTGCTCATAACGTTTAAACATACTTAGTCGCTCGACATGTTATTTAGAAGAAAAAAAATGTCAACTTGAGGGAAATGAAACTGGCGCATAGAAATTATCTGGGCTTCATGCAGTCTTTGGGGTTAACGACCATGCAAGACTCAAACCAACCTGCTCAGTTACAGAGAGTACATGTAGCTAGAAAGCTGAAATTTTGCGTGTAGCAAGTTTATAAATTATACTTTCAAGAGGGTGAACAACAAAGACACTGGTCAGACTGCGCGGTTGTGTAGGCTGGTCTGCGCCTTTAATCTTCGAATGTAACTACGTCAGATTTTCTTTCGACACTGACACGGCCCATGCATAAGTATGATTACTTGTTATTATAATACTTGCATTGTTTTTCAATTGAAAATCAGAGGTAAGCACAAAGAAAAATGAGCCAAAACGAGAAAAAAGGGACACGGCAGAAAGCATACTCGTCCAAAAAAGTGGTCCGGCGCTCGCCATCCTGCCGGACCGGCGACAACGGCCTTGGGCGTGATATAACACCATGCGATAAAATCCAAAAACCACTATTGGTTTACAGATTTTGGGGAAACATTATGACGTCCATAACAACGTTGCGTACATAATAACAAAATGATAACATTTTTATGGCAGAAATGAGATTTCAAAGTAATCTTAATGTCATATGATAAAAAGAATCTTACATGAGTGCTCTTGGAGCATTCTGCAATACTTTTGACCTTCATTAAGGTACCATTTATCATTAAGACATTTGTTTTGGCTATTTTGAGGGCCCCTTAAGACAGGTTTTACTGTATTATTTGATTATTGGGATTCAAAACTGGGATTGATGCATTTATTTTAGGGGAACAAGGGAACTAAGGTCAAGTTTAAGAAACATAGGGAAACACAATGTTTGAAACAGGGAACATATGGAAATTATAGAAACAAGCTTATTATTTCGGAGGAACAAGGAAACATTTACCCCAAGCGTATTATTTCAGGGGAACAAGGGAACATATACCCAAGCTTATTATTTCAGGGGAACAAGGGAAAATATACCCCAAGCTTGTTATTTCATGGGAAAAAGGAAAATTTACCCCAAGCTTGGTATTTCAGGGGAACAAGGGAACATATACCCCAAACCACATTATTTCAGGGGAACAAGGGAACATTTACCCCAAACTTATTATTTCAGGGGAACAAGGGAACATTTACCCCCAAGCTTATTATTTCAGGGGAACAAGGGAACATTTACCCCCAAGCTTATTATTTCAGGGGAACAAGGGAACAGTTACCCCCTTGAAGGGCCATGTAAGTTATCTAGCAGAAATTTTCAGTTCCTTTATGCAGGAAGAAAAATAAAAGTTCAAAGATTAGATAACCAACAAAATTTGTGTGCAAATGTTATCCTTAGGATCATGTTAGGTTGATTTGATTTATTGTTAATTTTAAAAAAAATCTAAAGATATAAACATGTTGACTACAAAGTTGACTTTAACAGGAGGAACATGGGTGTATTTACAAGGAAATTTTAAATCTCGGGATTAATATATAGGTTAAATATAATTTAAGATATATCATTATGAATGAAATGTGATAAATATTTATTATGCTGCAATGGAGTGTGAAAGCATCCATGTGTGAGTTTGAAAAACATAGCAGACCTCTGTGGCTTTTGGGTGGTGTGTGTGTGCCCTGTGATTGCATTGATGTTAATCTTTGAAATATCTTGAAAAGTAGTTTGTTTGTGACATTTCTGCGAACCAACTGCCAGGATGCAAAGGCACTGTTCATGTCTTCATAACCAAAGTGATGTGAGGTCCCCATCTGACCCTGGGGCTCAAAAGATATAAGGTTGACAAGCCCCTCTTCCTTTGAAAGTTTCCCCGCCCTGAACCGCCACTGCAAAAGAATTCAAGAAAGATAGAGGTACAGAGAGCAAGCCAGTGATATAATAAGGTAGACAATAATCACCTAATGTCTAGGGCAACTATCCTTTAGTATTCCTTACAATAACTCCAATATGTATATCTATTAGAACTATATGTAACACAAGTTTTACAATAACTAATAATAATTCATGATTATAACAATAACTAATTAAATGAAAAAAGTCAATAAGCAATGCTTATTAGATACCCCCGCACAGTAAGAGTCAGTGAAAAAACTTGGCAAGTTATAGTTCAAACAAGAAGACCTTAGTTTTGATAAGATTTCAGTAGAATCTGTGCAAACAAAAATTATAAATTCCTTCCTGCATATGTTCAATGTGTCTACATTGTGTCGGCAAAGTATCAAATTGCTCCATCAAAAGCTGTAGTAGGACTTGATCTGCCCATAAAGGCACTATCCATGCATATACAAAAGCCATATAAGGGAATAATTGTCTAAGTTCTCACAGCTGTCATTTTGTCAAAATTATTTTTTGTGAACCAAACTCCTTCATGCATATGTTCAATGTGTCTACATTGTATCGACAGAGTATCAAATTGTTCCATCAAAAGCTGTAGTAGGAGTTGATCGGCCCATGAAGGCACCATCTATGCATATACAAAAGCCTAATAAGGGAAAAATTGTCTAAGTTCTCACAGCTGTCATTTTGTCAAAAATTATTTTTTCTGAACAAAACTCCTTCATGCATATGTTAAATGTGTTTACATTGTATAGGCAAAGTATCAAATTGTTCCATCAAAAGCTGTGGTAGGAGTTGATCGGCCCATGAAGGCACAATCTATGCATATACAAAAGCCTTATTAGGGAAAAATTGTTTAAGTTCTCACAGCTGTCATTTTGTCAAAAAATATTATTTCTAAACCAAACTCCTTCATGCATATGTTAAATGTGTCTACATTGTATTGGCAAAGTATCAAATTGCTCCATAAAAAGCTGTGGAAGGAGTTGATCTGCCCATAAGGGCACCGTCTATGCATATACAAACACCTTATTAGGGAAAAATTGTCTAAGTTCTCACAGCTGTCATTTTGTCAAAAATTATTTTTTCTGAACCAAACGCCTTCATGCATATGTTCAATGTGTCTACATTGTATAGGAAAAGTATCAAATTGTTCCAGCAAAAGCTGTGGTAGGAGTTGATCGGCCCGTGTATGGCCTATAATAGCATAAGCATAAAGCACTATATTAAAAGCCATTTAGAACTACAAAGGGAAATAACTCTAATAGAATTGGCCCCTAGCCCTTACTTTTTTGTCTGAAGTATTTGTCTTGCATATATGAACATGTTTGCAAGGTTTGATGAAAATCCAGCAATGACTCTTCGAGTTATTAAGGAAACAAAGCGTTACGGACAGACGGACGGACGCACGCACGGACGGACAACGTGAAAACAGTATACCCCCTACAAACAAAGTTTGCGGGGGGTATAATAACTTTAGAAAGACAGAGTACAGAGACCAAGATTGTGAGATTCATCATCATCATCATCATCATCATCATCATCATCATCATCATCATCATCATCATCATCATCATCATCATCAGATAATAAGAAAATATTCATCCACTATATAGCCCTACTATCATTTGAGCCGTGACATGAAATTTCCAACAATGTGGTATGTGCGACCAGCAAAGCCTCAGACCAGCCTGTGCATACGCACAGTCTGATCAGAGCCTTTGCTAGTCGCTTGAATATTCAATGAGTGTTAAGCTACTGACTGAACACCATTTGGAGTTTCTAAGCTTCAAAGGAGGCTGCACAGGCTCGTCCCAGTCTACACTTGTCAAAATGCCACATTGTTATAAATTACATGTCGCAGCTCATTTAGTATTCTTTACTATAGCAGGGAAAAAGACTAACAGGGGCCCAGTAGCCCAGTGCCCCTAAAATTTGGGCTGGGCCCCTAAAACTAAATGTTTAGGGGCCCAGCTTGCCCCTGAAAAAGGATAGTATGTATGTAAATCTGATACTAGCTGTTGTTAGTTTACAAGTCTTAATTCAGCTGATTCCAAATACAATTTATATGGTAAATAATTGAGGAATACAGATTTTGAGGGTGTGAGTAAAGCTAATGATTGGCAATGGTGTAGCTAAATTTTCTACGAATCCTGGGCTCCTTAGTTTTGGGCTGGGCCCCTAATCATTTTGTTTTAGGAGCCCAGCTTGCTACTGGCAGAAAAAGGTTAGTCTGTACCCCTGCTATAGTCCTCAGATATGTACAGTGTAGTCCTTTAAAGACGCCATGTATTGGACAGTGTTATAATTAAATCATGTTATAAAGAGACAATTTTGCAAAACTATTATAGGAAAACGACTATGAAATGGCTATTTCATGGTCATTTTCCTATACATGCAATGGTAAAAATACATGGTAAAAAAATTTACGAGCCATACATAATATTTATCCTTGCTAGAAGCTTATGAATGGCTCCCAAATTCTATTATGAAAATGGCTCCCAAGTTTTTTTACCATGGAATTTTACAAAGGAATTGCATCTATAGGAAAACTTGCAACATTCAATTTAAAAAAAACCCCTAACTAGTGTCAGACACTATACAGGCTAGTTTTAATTAGCTGAACATAATACATCCAAAGCTTCAAGTTTCTAGCTTTTCTCTGTAGCTATATTCAGGCCCCCAGATAAGAGTGTGTTACGGAAAATTATTTTCTTCTTTCTAAACCAAAACATATGCTGTGGGTACTCAAAAGAACGGTCTCAATGAGGCCAAACACATGTTTAAACTGAAGGATAAGAAAATAATGGCACTTTTACGCTGACATTCTTTTGCTTAACTGGCCCTATGTACATTGTAAGCTTATGCTAAGTTATGCTCAAACCAGCCTGCACAGCTACACAACCTAGCTAGAATATTGAATTCTTGAAAGGAGCAAGGTTGATTACTATACTTTTCAGACAGGGAATAAAAAAGATGCAGAAGCGCAGGCTGGTTGACGCTTTTGTTGTTTGAAGGCAACAAAGTCAGGTTTTTTGTGTGAATACAGAGACCCTGATATTAGCTCTTGCACTGTTTATGTGCAGGCCTATAGTTAAGAGTGCGTAACAGAAAAATATTTTTCTTATTTCTTAACTAAAGCATATGTTGTGGGTACTCAAAAGAACCATCTCAATGAGACGGTTATTTTGAGCTCCCAAAACATATGCAATTATGGGTAAGAAAATATTTACAATTTTTGCGCAGAACCTGTGTTATGTGTTTACATTATATGAGGCCTTCTCAAGTCCACTGTTGAATACTTACATCCGCAATCTCAACCTTACGTTCCCAGCTTTTCACCTTCTTCTGAAGCTCATACAAATCTGCCTTCTCCGAGACATATTCCATCACATCAGGAACTCGGAAGTCTGCCAACTGTTGGCGTAATTTTCTGTTTATCTTTTCAGCCTTTGCTCGTTCCTGGAAAAATTTACACATTATAAGTAATTGTTCCACTTCTAACAGGGAAAGATTTTATATAACTCATAGACAAATGTTAATTTATGATTTATAATAAATTTTAGTTTATGATGGAAACATTTTCAGTATGCTTCTTGCATATCTCAGTAGCTAATGTTAATCAGCTTATATCTGATAGTAATCTTTGACACTGAAGTGTTGAAAGTCAGTGGCATCTAAATGCCACTTGAACAGTTTGATACATCATCAGAAAAATAAATATGCCCAGACAGGGACTTAGCCACCAGTTCGGTGTAATTCTTGTGCTGGTTAAGGTGAGACATTGCTCTCACATTCAGGAAAGCTATTACAATTTTATTACAATTACTATTTTAAAGTAACAATCATATTTCATTAACTTGGACATACTCTGCTACATTTCATAGGCATGGTGGATTTAGTGTTGTTTCCATTGATATTCGCTGTGGTGTTCAGTACATGGATATAGGAGAAATTTGAAGGATGCAGCACTAACTATCCCATGCTTATAACAAGAAGTCTAACTCATCACTCTTTATTGAACTATGAGTTGTCACACAGAGAAATGGAGAGATTATAAAAATTTTCAGTGTGGAACACAGGCACTGAACGTTTGCGGAAGAGTCTTGACTTTTCTAAATTATCAGAATATTCCAAAGAGACCTAAGTAGATCTTGTTTTGGATTTATCAAATTTCAATTTACTGCTAACAGGCAACTCAAAAGTAGTTATCATTCTCATTTTAACTGGTCTGTCCATCTGATCCTTTGCTATTTTCATTGCCTTGTTATATCACGTCCCATGATCACTTATCTATTAGGTTCAGTCAATTTGCCTTTAAGTTAGTACTTGATTGCCCATTATGCCTTCAAGTTATTTGGTTTGATTAACCTGTTATAGTCTTGGATACTCTTTGCAGACTCCAATGGCAGGACACCTGCTCACCTGTAACCTGGGTTTACAGGAGCATTGGCAGACTAATGCACTAAATAAAGGTAACATGCCAGCAAGCACCAAGATATCAGTTTTGCAACATCTACTATTCTCTGCCAAACTGGGCTTAAAGTTTCAGATTTGCTGTACACAATTGGAGTGCTTTTGATAATGAATGAGTCAAGTTCTGTTAAAAATTGACTAAGAAGTCTGTGCTATAATTGGATCTTCTGTCAAATATATTTTGCAATAAAATTAGATAATTATCTGAGGATGCATGTTCTTATTAACCATCATCTACCATACGATTATCATTTGGGTCATTTACAGACCTGTACATATCATTTATTTTCCAGTTGAACTTCTTGTACTAAAATGTAATGCTTACTGCTCTATTTATAGCATCTACTATCAATCAGTGAATTATCTTTGATTAAGCGTCTAAAATGATTGCAAGATGTCAAGACTCTCTGCACGCGTTCCAGGGCACGCGTTTCCAAGCTTTATTTTCAGGTACATATGCATGGTCATCCCAATCAGCAAGAAAGGTACCAGGACTACCTAGTGTCTGCACTGCCAATACAAACTTATTATGTGTCTTCTAGACTGGTTGAAATACATTCATTGTATACTTCCGCCTGAAGTTGGAAAGGAAAATGTCATCCTAGCGGCCCATCCTAGCTGTCTTGATTACAGGTTCACTATTGATACCGGATTGCCTTAGTGAATCATAAAAGTACTTGATAACTTAAAAACTGTCTTGAACTCAGTAATCCAAGATACTGTACAGGGAATAAACTTAGTGTTTACATTGAGCAGTTAAGATATTCTATAGCCATTCTATAAAACTCATTGAGATTAAACTGAAAGGAAGCAACTTTATATCTTCACTACAATAAACAAGAAAGGGAAATATCTCCAGTCCTTAACATTTGAGCCTTAAATTGACATATAACATTCAAATGGAAATTTTGTAATGCTTACAGAAAGATGAGGTTATATATCATAGACTAAACAGTTTCTACTACTAATAATGTTGAAACAGTCCAAAAATGTTAGTGTGTAACATTTGTACAGAGTTGCAAAAGGTGTTTAAATATACATGTCTTGCTAAAAATGCAACACATTTACACTAGAACTCAGAGGATATCATCACTATGTACACTATTACTTATTCGGGGATATCTCCCTTGTGTGAGACATGTTTCCCTCTGCAAAAAATCAAGGGGATATTTGTATCCGTTCCTACAGATATCAAAATGAGTCAAGAACTTTCAAATATCATGAAACAGAGTGCCTGTTCCAGTTGTACTCAATACGGACTACAAAGATTCAATCATGGACTAAATTCTGGGAATGTCCAATACTCAGACCAATTACACAGAATTGCTTGATGTCGGAGTGACATCATATGTTGTTTGAAGGTTTTAGTGTTTCCAGTGTTACTGTGTTTGCCCTAAGTGTTCAGCCAGGTATATCTGAGAGGGTTATGTAAAACTAGATCAAACAGTGGTCTGATCTAGGTCTACACTTCTGCCGCTCCATCAAAGCTTTCTCAACATCTCATCAAGTTGTAAATAGATTTGTTCAAATGGTGGATAGATTTGATAAGGATGTAACGTGGCTGGTTATTTGGGGCTGATACGGTATTCAGTTTTAATATTCGAGCAATATCTTGGAATAACTTGTCCATTCAATACATGGGATTAACATTACTGTTTAAGGATTACATCCAGTTCAATTCTGTACAAACTATCAGGATCAGAATACTTCAATGCTGCACAGATCTGCGTTATATGTAGACAATCTGACTAAATATGTACTAATTAAGTTTGGTCAGGAACATGCTTAAATTCTGGATTGACCAAATTTACTGAAACATGGGCAGCCAACCAAAGATAAAAAGTTGTATGTTCATTATTTGTAGAAAAGGGGCTGCAATAAGTGTACATCGGAAATGTCATATAATACAGAACATTAGGCATATCAACAATACTCCAGCTAGTCTTGAGCATATACTCATGTCTGAAGAATCCGGTGCAGCCAACTCAGGCCCTATATAATCAATTCTATTTTACTTTTCCACTGTGTAAATGCACTTTAGCGGATATCAAGGCAGTGAATGATCTTGGTGCTTAGATACATGCTATTCTGATGGATATTTACACACTGGATTAATCAGAATTTTGGTCAGGGCATGATTCCTTCTAAGTGATTCTGTCAAAAAGATGCAAATTGAATAGCAAGCAGTGAGGGCTCTGATCGGACTGCTCATTGACTGCTCCTCTAAGGGCAGTCTGATCTGGGTCTGCACTGTTTGCCCAGACTATCTGTCCAAGAATTAGGATCATTATGGTATCAGTAATCAGAAGACTAATGTCCTGCTTAACTTTAGTGCTCCAGATAACCAAATCAACACTTAAAACTGTTGGTGTCTTATACTTTTGCATTCAGCACTTGTAAATACTTAAGAAGATTACAGAAAGAACAGTAAATAATAGTCAGCTGCTAAGCTGCCTCATCTGATTATTGGTAGCACTTATGTAAATAATGCCACCAATAATGCTTTGGAAACATTGTCTTATCATTTGTGTCTGTTAACTTAATATACATATGTATACACTCACACTTCAATTATGCTCCAGGTGGTTGATGGTGGCTGTGGAAGATTACACAACTCAAACTTTATTCCCTTAGCTTGGGGACCATTCAGTCATAACATTTAATCCCTTCCTTCATTTTTGGGCAATTCCATTTCATTTTATACAAATTATCACTTAAATATCAGAAAATCTTAGGCAACAGCTATGCCTAAATCTTTCATCACACTTTCAAGCTAGTTGCTATCTGACTGTCGATAACTTGCTTTTACTGTCTCAACGTCACTACGGCTGACACTGTCACTATGGCTGACAGAAAAATCTACACACTACAGCTGAGTAGTTTGATCAAGAACCAGTCACTACAGCTGACTGGGGTCACTACGGCTGACGCTGTCACTACAGCTGACAGAAATTCTACTCACTACGGTGAGTAGCTTGATCAAGACCCAGTCACTACGGCTGACTGAGGTCGGTCAGTAAAGGCAAGTGTTACCAACATTGAATTTGCATTGACAAAGGCATCAGAGTCAAAGCAAATGCCATGTTTACCTGCATATAGTACAAAAAACAAGCAGCTACTTTGAGAGGCATCCCACTTGGTTCAGCTAGGTCTTTGTACCGCGTGGACGGTGTCGGCCCATTAATAATGACACTGCTGCCGCAGGCTGATCCAAACATTGGGCCAATGACTGAACTGGTTCCATTTAGCCAAATATTAGTTTAGGGAATATAGATGGAGTAATCATTAAAAGTAAAAAAGATATAGCCAAAACATTGCCTTGTTTATTCTTTGTCCTGTCAAGTTTAACTTAGGGAAAGACTCATCTGACCATCGTGCGACACATTCCAGCATAAAATGTTAATTTATGATTTATAATAAATTTTAGTTTATGATGGAAACATTTTCAGTATGCTTCTTGCATATCTCAGTAGCTAATGTTAATCAGCTTATATCTGATAGTAATCTTTGACACTGAAGTGTTGAAAGTCAGTGGCATCTTAATGCCACTTGAACAGTTTGATACATCATCAGAAAAATAAATATGCCCAGACAGGGACTTAGCCACCAGTTCAGTGTAATTCTTGTGCTGGTTAAGGTGAGACATTGCTCTCACATTCAGGAAAGCTATCCACCATCCACCCCGCCACAACACCTATCAATCAGCTACCTGGAGAATAAATATGGAACCATTTCAGAGGGGGGCAATTCCATTTAATTTTATCCAAATTATTAATTAAATATCCGAAAATCTTAGGCAACAGCTATGCCTAGTTCTTTCATAACATGTTCAAGCCAGCTGCTATCTGACTGTCGATAATTTGTGTTTACTGTCTCAATGTCACTACGGCTGACACTGTCACTACAGAAACATCTACTCACTACGGCTAAGTAGTTTTCAGGCAATTCCATTTCATTTTATACAAATTATCACTTAAATATCAGAAAATCTTAGGCAACAGCTATGCCTAAATCTTTCATCACACTTTCAAGCTAGTTGCTATCTGACTGTCGATAACTTGCTTTTACTGTCTCAACGTCACTACGGCTGACACTGTCAATACGGCTGACAGAAAAATCTACTCACTACAGCTGAGTAGTTTGATCAAGAACCAGTCACTACAGCTGACTGGGGTCACTACGGCTGACACTGTCACTACAGCTGACAGAAATTCTACTCACTACGGTGAGTAGCTTGATCAAGACCCAGTCACTACGGCTGACTGAGGTCGGTCAGTAAAGGCAAGTGTTACCAACATTGAATTTGCATTGACCAAGGCATCAGAGTCAAAGCAAATGCCATGTTTACCTGCATATAGTACAAAAAACAAGCAGCTACTTTGAGAGGCATCCCACTTGGTTCAGCTAGGTCTTTGTACCGCGTGGACGGTGTCGGCCCATTAATAATGACACTGCTGCCGCAGGCTGATCCAAACATTGGGCCAATGACTGAACTGGTTCCATTTAGCCAAATAACTAAAAATTCCCAGGCTCATTATTATATTCTTAGGTTAACCAATTATTATTCTGGCAATTCTAGTTTCATTAAATTTAAAAATTTCTAGAAAATCTGTCCTTCTTACCACATATACATAGATGATAGATGTATACTGTTCCATGCCAATATTTTCCACAAAGAACAATAACATATTTCCACATAGTAGAGGCTGGAAGCGCAGTGGCTCAGTGGTAGAGAGCTTGACTCGAGATTGCAGGTTGCAGGTTCAAACCTCACGGACCTCACTGCATTGTGCCCTTGAGCAAGACACATTAATTAATTCTTGCTTAGTACTGGTTCAACGCAGGAAGACCTGTGCGGACATAACTGAAAAATTGTTGACTGGAACGTAAAGAATCAAATAAAAAAAAACATAGCAGAGACAGGCTTAAAGAGTAAATCATTTCTATGGTCATAAGGACTATGATTGAAATACCATCTTGGTCCTTATAGCATATAGGGACAATGAGATTAAACCCAAGCTAATAAGCCTGCTAATTTATAAACTGATCAGGATGGTCATTGTCCATCAGCAATAAGAAATCAAACAAATGAACCGTTAGCAATAGCGTAGCCAGAATGCTGAAAAGGTTACGCACATAAATGGGAGACTACCTGATCAAGCAGTGATTCTCTTCAATTGCATCCCTTCTCAAAATGGGAACTTCTCTTAAAGGAGAGAATTTGCCAGAGAGAGCAAATTCTTTCCTTTTCGAGCAGTTCCTCATGGTATGGAACATTAGGTGACCTCCCTTGAATGTTACTATTTTTATTACTCATGTGCGTAATGGGAGCTATGCCAATGATTAGGTTCAAACTATAAGCACTAACCACACAACATGTGCTTTTGACCCTCTGTCCTATTTGGGCATTAACCCTTTTCATTTTAATGGATTAACCCATACAAATTGTTACAACGAGTATGGAATAGTCCAATTTGTATTTTAAGATACTTGGAGGTCTTGGACTGCTGAAAGTGTCTGAGTTGGTGAAAGGAAGGACATCCTGCCATAAAACTTTGCTACAAATATGCAAATGGCAGGCTTACCCAAAGTAAGATCTGCTCTGTGTGCAGCTAGCCAGTTTAATACCTGGAGAGGGGCCCACTAATGTGGAAGATGCTCCTGCACCTGCATGTTAATCAAAACCTGATGATGATAAGAGGCTGCTGGTCAAAATTTCTATAAAATGATGTATTTCTGTCCCTGAAGATTGTTTTTAGCTTAGCAAAGTGCAGACCCTGATAAAATGCTGCATTATGTGCCATTTCATCTTGGTTTTCACTGTTTATCTGTTTGTCAAAGTATCTGTTCATCAGTATTAAAACAGGGTGAATAGGGTTAAAGGACAAATTTAAACCCACTGGGTATTATTTCACTCAAATTCACAAATGTACTGGTCAAAACCAAGAGCTCATGAACATCTCATAAGCATAAGGCAGCATTTCATCTGGGTCTTCATTGTTTGTCAAAGTATTATTAGACTTTTAGCTTACTGTCAAGGCGGCAACTTTAATATTCTTATCTGGGCATGTTTCGGCTATTTCATCTGCTAAAGAAGGGAAATCAGGTCCTATTTTTAATTTGGCGAAGATTTAATAAGTTGTTTGGGCCGCTCAAACGTGTGTGCATTTCATGAAAGTCCTGACCGTATATCACTGACTTCACATGTATTAACCCTTAAAGTGCATATCACAAAAAGTTGTATGTTTTTTGTTGTCTGTTGAAACATTTTGAAGCCCCTTTAAAGCTGCATACTCTGTAACTATGAACATTTTTCGAAAAAAAAATATTTTCTTTTTAAATCATTTGTTAAAGTAGAATAAAGTTATGCTTTCATTTCTACAGCTGAAAACTGCATGGAAAAGTCAACTATCTTATAAAAACAGGTGTTTTGTCTTTTGTTTGTAATTATTTGCGTCCCTCCAATAATTCTAGACAGTTCATTTTAAACATAAATGCTGTTGTTTTGGCACTAATAATTTGTTAATTATTACGTAAAAGGTAAAATGTATAACTGAATTTTAGTATTTTCACTGTGTTCTTGAAAAATAGAAACATTAGTTCTAAAATGAAAAGATCAAAAGTTACAGACTATGCAGCTTTAACAATCAATGTAGATCCAGATCAGACTGCTCCTATAGGAGCAGTCTGATCTGGGTCCACACTGTTTCCGTCTTTACTTATGTTAAACAATAAGCATACACTTTTGAAAGTAGTTATTTTGCTGGCGTTTTAAAATCATTACTGTCTTTACTAAGGTGTAATGGTACAATGATACAGTTTCTTTCAAATAAAATCACACCTAATTTTCAGATTTTACCTATATGTTTCAATTACGCATTCATGAGGTGCCGCCTTTTCAGCAACCAAAAAGTTCAATAATACCTGTTTACTGGTATCCAGAACAAAAAGGGTTAAATAAATTAATTGCTATATTATACTCACTGCCTCTACAACTTCTGTTTCACCATCTATCCTTGTTAAAAGGTCATTCCTTGATGTGATTTCTGACTTCAACCTCTCAGATTCCATTGTTAAAGTATGCAGCTTTTTCTGAAAGAGAAATGAGCCATTTCATGTGAAGAGAAATTTTACTGCTTTGCATTCTGTAATCTGTAGGGATGCATCTACTCACACAGATCTCTGATATTTTCAACATATAATATAATTTTTTGCAACTTTATCTTAATACATTTACTACATAATTCTTTAACTTTGATCTGTATATATGATTCATGTTATTTTGATCTGATGATAGATAACTGCAATTTCCATTTATCATATGATGTCGCTTCTGGTGGTGATATAGGGGCATGTATTAAAATTGATAAATCACTAATGAATTACATATTTTGGTAACATCATGAAATGACCCCCATATCAATGTCATGTTTATATGGCAAAAAATGACATTTAACGCATCCAATGTGATTTTAAAAAAAATGCCATATGATATAAAATAGAATCAAACATTTGCGTCCCTGTATTATTTAATTCATAAAATGTGTTACGAAGAAGTGATAAAATGCTCAACAGAGCCTCACATTTCATCTCTTTTCCTCAACTTGTTTGATAAATTCAATAATACATAAGCAGTCTTGTAAAATCCACTGACACTGACCCTGCTAATATTTATCTAGATCATTGTAATACCTCATAGGTTAAGATGAACACATTTTTGAACGTTGAATTTAGACGGTTCTTTTGAGTACCCACAACATATGTTTGGTTGAGAAATAAGAAAATCAATCAGGCCACCAGATTAGAGTGCATACTAGATAATCATTTTTCTTATTTCTCAACTAAATCATAATTTTATGTTGTGGTTACTCAAAAGAACCATCTCAATGTGACGGTTCTTTTGAGCTTGAGCACCCAAAACATGTGATTTAATTGACGGATAAGGAAATAAATGCAATTTTAGGTGCACAAACTATCCTTATCTTGACCTATGATTATTTTTTTAAATTATACACACACTTATCTAGGGGCGTGTACCTTAAATTTGTTAAGAACTTGTAGTGTGCTGCCAGCCATCAGTTTGAGTCGGAGGAGGTCTTGATTTCTTTCATCAATCTTCTCTAGGTATTGCTGGTTCTCAATCTTCAGTTGATTGAAGTCAACCTCGTGGAGAACTTCACCCATCTCTTCTTTCTGGTGAAAAATATGCAAACATTATATTTCCATGTATTCAGATGAATACCCGGCGAATCTTTGGCTTTCTGCAAAATAAAATTTGGTCACAAAAAATACCCCCAGCCCCTAAACCCTAAGGTCCTGACATTAATATGCAATATATTTTCCAAATATTTTTATTTTGCTAGTTGCACTAAAAGTAAGGGTTTGATTTAAGCCCAAAAATACAGTTGTCAATTATGCATTATCCTAGCCACAGGCTCTCAAATTTTGGGCAGATTGAATAGGAGACTGGCCGGGGCCCTTGTCTTTGTTAGAAAATTAAAAACAAAACCTAGACTTTTGGAAATGTTTGGAAAGACAACAAAAATCTTAGCATCACATAAATACAGGGTGAGATTTTGGTACTATCTCATATGCACAACCTCCAATAAATGCCCATGCCTCTCAGAGCTGATGAAGCAGTCTGATCAGGATCTTCCCTGTTTTCTATTCTGACAAGCAGTTTAAGAGCTGCCGCACTGATCACTTACTTTTTCTATGAGAACAGAAAAAGAAAAGTGTTTGAAATGTTAGAAAATATAGCATACCTGTTTCAGTTGTAAGTGTAACTTCTTCTTTTGTACTTTAAGTGTTGAATTCTTCAACCTTAACTTCTCTATGAGTGTGTCCTGAAGGAAACAAATGAAGTGTATCATGAGATGGCCCATCAGGAATTTTTTTTTGTGTTATCAGGGGCCGAAATTCGCCCCCTGTCCCAATGGAAATTAGGTGACTTTTTTCTAAATTCTGAATTCTAAAAAAAAATAATAATATTTTTTTTTCAGTCACCACACAAGCTGCATGGTGACAATCTACTACCAAAGCATCTTATTTCTCCTTCAAATTAATGGCTATTTAGTGTGCGTAATAGCTCATTTGTTTTTTTTTTAATTGACCAAAAATGCCATAATTGTGCACTTTAACAAATTTCCCAATTTAGGGGTTTCCTGCGCTAGTTTTTCCAATCTTAAAGGCCCTAGGGCCCCTTCCCAAAATTGAAAAAGAATCCCTGCCCATCCTCAGTAACCCAGGCCCAGAGGTTATAAAACTTTTTTCATGCTCAACTCAACTGAGCCCGAAATTTATCATGCTCATAAATGTTAAAATACCAACAATTGTTGGCATTTTAACATTTATAAGCACGATAAAAACAACATATAAGAGTTTGAAACCATGAAAACTTGAAAAATTCTTTCTTTTTCAAAATTTTAGTTTTTATGAGCTATTGAATTGTCATCCTCAGTTGAGTTGAGCATGAAAAAAGTTTTATAACCTCCTAGGTCAGGCGTGACTTGAATTATACTCACTGCATGCATATATTTGACAGCAGGATTTCAGTCTTTACTTATGAAATGAATTCAATTTTTGGAATGTTCATGGAATCATGAATACTTAGGGTCTCTTGCATAGTAAGTGAAGCACCAATGAGCTCGATGTTTGAAGTGTATTGCACGGGCAAGTGAGCTTGGCAGCAGCGTCAACCAAATTTGTGTCATTCATGAGTCTATGAACGGTTGCAAAAATCTAAAGATTCATTAAAGGATTGCTGCAAAAATGTAAATATATTTTTATGAATTCTGCAGTATTCCCCGAAATTCATGCAGATCTACCATATCAATACAGTAGTAATACAAAGGAATTGAAAAACATGTTTAACACAGTTCAAGAAAATATTCATGTGTGTAAATGTGTTTGGTTGGCAAAGCATAGATATTGGTAATGTATTGTTAAAGTAAGTATGTAAGTAAGTAAGTAAGTAAAGACTTTATTTAACGAGGGTAACAACATTTAGCAAACAATGGTACTAATCTTCCATGAGGCCCTCATATATGATACAATGTACAAATATATATTACAGTAATATACAATTTTTACACACACACACACACACAAAAAAAAAAAAAATAATAATTATAATAAAATTACAGTATATATTGTTAAATTATCATTAAAGCATACGGTTAATGTATTGTTAATAACTTGATGTAGTGTTAAAGTCTATGGTTAATGTATTGTTAAAACATAATATTAAAGTGTATTGTTAACATATTGTTACAGCATATGCTTAGCCCATTTGCATGTGAAAAGATATGCTTTTAAATTTAGTTATACGCAAATCATACAGGTAGCATTTATAGGTTGTTACAGTGTATCATTCCACTGTGTTTTTTTTCATTTGGGGTGATTGGATGGTTTTCATTAATATATGTATCCCACAGCCAAGCGATATATAAGTGTGATTAATGGAACAGCTATCTTAAATTTGGTGGCCCTGAACAAGTTTATTGAATGCCGGGAACCCATTTTATAACAGCATGTGAATTTCCTTGATAAAAAATGGATTGTTACCAGTTAAAATACAGTTGTTCATAGCATGTGGCATTGCTTTTCATACAATAATGTTTCTTAGACAATTACTCATTGAATACTTACTCTTGATCGAAGTTTATCCTCAAAATATCGGACAACTTTTTCAGCAACTACTCTAGTTGTTCTTTGGTTTACAGCACCCTTCACAATATCTCTATCAAACTCATAACCTTCTTTCTTGGTCTCTGCCAGTCGGAGGTCAGCTTCTTCCATTATAGCCTTGAAGTATATAATAAAATACATAAATACATTATTCAAAGTAACGTAGGTTTAGATAAACAAAATTTTTGAGCGTAAAATTGTAAATATTTTCTTACTCATCAGTTTTAACATCTATGTTTTGGGTTCTCAAAAGAACCGTCTCATTGAGACGGTTCTTTTAAGTACCCACAACATATGTTTTGCTATGCACTATTATCTAAAGGCCTTGGCTTATGGCTGGCACTGAAATTTGAATAACTATAATAAAATTAAGCATTTAATGTTTTTTTAAATGCTCTCTTTCTGTTCCATATCTTAAAATGTGTATGCTGGGTAATATTGAATGCTTTTTTTTGTCATCTGCTGGATTCTAAATAAACTTTTTCTATCAAATCATTCAGAAATACTGTTATTTTATACCATAAGAGTGTCAAACAGTTTGGATCAAGGTCAGACGGGACATTAAGTCAGGCAGCAAATGTTAATTATCAGCAGGCAACCAAGGTCAATGCTAGTTAGATAACACATATACAAGCTAGCTCCCTAGAATATGGCCTGAGCTAAACTGCCCAGAGCAGATGGTTAGTCAGCATAGTATGTACACCTATAAAGCTCTTTAGAAATTAATTAGTATTCTTGAAGAAAAATCAGTATTATGTGAACTCGTGGTAAAAGCTTTATTACAACATTGACCTTCCGCACAGCCCAGGCCTAGGTAACAATCTGATTAAAACCTGATCTAGGCTTAAAATGTCCACTGGTAGCTGTGGCTAGATAGGGTTTTAATCAGTTTGGCCAAGGTAAGCACTTCATCTCAATCCAGCTGTCTCATAAGTGTCAAACGTTTTTTTTTTCTGAACTCAACCTACCTTATAAGTGTCAAACATTTTTTTCTGAATCCAACCTACCTTATAAGTGTCCAGCACTTTTTCTGAATCCTCCTTCAAGTTATCAATCTCCTCACGCAGTTCTTCAATCTCTCGCTGAGCAATATCACACTTTTGTTCAGCATTGAGACGTAATGACTTATCCACAGCGCTGCTCCGAGATTTGGACTTTTTTCTGGACACCGAGGTGACAATAGCCTGTGAGGACTGAGAGGGTGTGGGCCCACCTCCTCCAATTCCAATACCGGCAAGATCTTTGGGTTCAACACGCTTGAGATACTTCTCAAACATCTGAGTCTCTGCTCCAAGGACCTCATTTGCTCTCCTAAAAATAAAAACTTAACCCTTGTCATGCTGAACCCGATTAAATATCTTGTTTTGAAAACAATGTAGATCCAGATCAGCTGGCTTCTGAGAAGCCTGCTGATCAGGATCCTCACTGTTTTCCACTCTGCTTGTGAATACATACTGAAATCTGGCAAGTTGATTGGATGAAAATTGAGAAGGAGTGTAGTACATTAAAATATCCAGCTTGACAAGCATTAAATGATTCAAAATCATTTAATATTAATGAAGTTGCCAAAGCCATCAAATGGAATCAAGATTTTTCTTAAATTTGACATTCACATTCTAATAAGTGAGACTCATTTACCAAAGGTGCATAGGGCCAATTAAGCAATTTTTAGCATAAAATTGTGATTATTTTAATTCTTATCCATAATTTTAAACATGTGTTTTGGGTGCTTGGTTCTTTTCCATAACATATAAGGGTCTTTTTTCAGGTGAATGTAATCAATGTACATTTTTTGGGTATGCTAAAACGTCAAATATATTTTGGGGTATGCCAGAGTATTTATTTTTGTTTTAGCAGATGCTAGGGCCAAGCCTACATAGCAAGAAAATTGAGAGTATCCCCCACCCCCATGAAGAGTTGACACCCCAAAACGATGGCTTTGGTTTAGTTTGGTGGCTAAGCTGCACTTTACCAGTTTCTAGCAACTTAATTAAATGATTTAAAAGGGAGACTAGCAAATTGCAGTTGTTAAAAAAATTAGTAGTGGGATTAATTGTACATTTCTGCACTGGTCATAGACTTATCACAAAGTGGTCATGCCTGACATATGGTCTGAAAGCCTGGGTTTAAATGTAGAAAAAAAGCAAGACTGCCTGCATAGAGAAAATACCAGCAGCCTAACAAGAGTAATGATTTATGCAGCACCTATCTGAAACTCAAAATAACCAAATTGAGAAAGTTCAGAGGACAGCAGCCCACTGGACCTGCAGGAGATGGCAAAACACAAGTAGTGTCAGCGAAAATGCTTAATGAGCTTGAGTGGCCATCTCTTGAGGATTGTAAAGAATAGTCCTCTTTGCTTCTCCTCCATAAGATTCATTGTAATGCTATGTCTATTTGAAAAGACACTTGACCCTGTTCAGAGTTCAAAAGATACCAGGTCGTCACATACAATATCTAAAAGCTAAAGATACCAGATAATAGTGATGCCCTGAAGAATTCGTTCTTCCCCCAACTATTCCACATTGGAATAGTATTTCTCCATCTGAGGCCGCTGCCCAGAGCAGTCTCTGGTTTACCTGGTGCATTCTATTTTAAGTATCTATTCATTGTTTTGCAGGTACCGCCATATTGGAACTCGATATGACTGAAATAGCCATAGACTACAAGTGATTCAATTGAATCCCACACTAAAAAGAAGCAGGGGGTTTGGAGGCTGCAATCATTAAACAATCAGAACACTATGCTTTAATCTTACATCACAAACTACTTCCGCTATACCCCAGGGGGCCAACAGAGGAGTTTAAGCTCTAATTTTGTCAAACACACGGCCAAAAGTTTTTTGCTGTGCTGAAGTAATTCCAAGGGGAAAATCTTTTGGGTCCGCCAGGATTTGAACCTAGAACTCCTGCTTGACAGTCGACCACTCTAACGATGTCATTAAAGAGTTAATACAACAGCGAGGCTGTAAGGAATGGCACTACATTTATCACTACACTCTTCCCCCTTTTATTTCCTGAGAGCCGGGCATCAATAACAATAAAGAATGGCCCGCTACTGCTCCAAGAGGCAGACTCAGTTGGTATATTTGAATTCAAAGCAAGATCCTTCTTGGAAGTGCTGAAAGAGGACCCATATGAGCAAAGAAGAATCAATATTATGTCGGTATTGGAGGACTACATAAGGGAAACAAAAAGATTTGAAAAAAAATTAAGTTAAACAACAAATATTCTAACAACCGAACCAGCCACACGAGCCCAAAATTATTGTATGGCCTGCGAGTCTTTACCTGCAGCAGAAAATTCACCAGAGAAGAGTTGACTACTTGTGAGATAATACGGCCAAAGGGCTGTTAACAACAACAGCAACTACCACTGCTATCAGTGAAGTAATTCCAAAGGGAAAATCATTTGGTCCAGCCAGGATTCGAACCCCCCCCCCCCCCCTGGCTCTCAGAACTCTCTTGTATTGGGAAAAGAACTAGAAGAAGAAAACATGGTGAAATGCTTTCAAATGGAAAGAAGTCCAGCGAAGAACAAGTCCAGCAAAGAGCTGCTTGCTGGACAGTCAGCAACTATGATTGGCAAGCAAGTGCAACTCAGATTGTTCAAGATCTAGGATGGTTTGTTCTATAAAGTTATTCATGGATTGGTTGCCGTACCCCTTCCAGACTATATACAGTACAGTAACAGAATCTCTAGGTAGGTCTCTACCTCACGTGATTACTATAATATTCCTATATTCTTTCTTCCCCCTCGCAATAGTACAGTGGAATGCCCTCCCACAACCCATTGCATGCTTGCAGAGCCTCGAGGCTTTCAAGACCACAGTCTGCAAGCTGCAACACTCCCACCCATAGATCCCTACTTGCTTGTTTGGAAATACTTTAATATAGTGGACCTATGTGGAATCCTGCCATATAAGAGGATGTGTCCACACTTGTGTGGTCGAATTAAATACAACTCTATCTCATCTCCATTTTTATACTACAATCAATAGGCCTGGGTCCAAATATCGTTTGTAATGATCAGTTAAATCAGGCAAAGGTCAGTGTTTTTTCACGGTTGATGTCGGCCATTTCAATTTCTCAATGAAAACGCAAGCGTCTTTCAAACATCGATCATGTCTTAGGGAGTTATGCTGTAAAACTCCCCAACAATTATTCGTCTTCTTGAAGATGTATCAATAGACAGGCATCTATAACAGAAATGCTGTTTATTCCGTATTGGTTACATTGACGGAATAAAACGCATTTTAACTGAAAACATTGTTTTCTTAAGAAATGTGGAATCATCTCTATATAGAGATGCAACCAGATTTTTGGTCCAGACTGAATAATTGTTTTCTTAGGAAATGTGGAATCATTCCTATATAGATATGCTTCCACATTTCTTGAGAAAACAATTATTCAGTCTTGGCCAAAATCTGGTTACATCCCTATATAGAAACGATTCCACATTTCTTAAGAAAACAATCATTCAGTCTGGGCCAAAAATCTGGTCACATCTCTAGATAGAAATGCATCCACATTTCTTGAGAAAACAATTATTCAGTCTTTACCAAAAATCTAGTTGCATCTCTATATAGAAATGATTCCACATTTCTTAAGAATACAATGATTTTATATCAAAATGCCTTTTTTCCGTCAATGTAACTTATACGGAATGAACGGCATTTCTGTTGTTGATGCCCCTCTATAACTCGGCACCCTTTAATCTTGTGAGAGATACTGGGGAGTTCGCGACAATAGCAAGTGTTATCCAGGCGCTTTTTATCTACTTTTCTACCAAAATGGCCGACTAGTCAACAAGATTCACCGGAGTGAAGGATTTGTGCATTTTATGCTGTGAGAACCTTTTTATTGCAGAAAACACGGAATGGGTATCATTTATAATCATTGCCCAATCGTTCCAAGATCTAATTTCCAAAGTGCATAATCCCAGAGGCTTGCACGAGTGTTTGAAATGATCATGTACACTGATGCGCGATGAAGCGAAAATTGCGTTGACCCTTATGAAGTTTAAAGGCCTCGATAATCACTTTATACGAGGATATAGCTATTATTATTGGTCTTTCTGTGTAGTTAAGATGTCAAAGTTTATTTTGATACCACATTTGTATGGATACATCCTCTTATAAGGCAGGATTCCACATAGGTCCACTATATTAAAGTGTTGTTGTTGTTGTATATTAAAGTATATCCGCTTGTTTTGGTCTGATTTTAGCTTTTCTTAACTAATTTAACCTATCATCTGTTTTTATCCTCACTAGATGCTTTTAAACTTCTTCATATAATCTGATCTATTTCTGTCTTATACTAACAGACGCTGCGCTAACCTGCCTAGAATGTCCATGAGGCCGTGATAGATAGATAGGCTGTTAGGAATGGCACTGTCACTACAGATGGATTGTTGTTGTTGTTGTTGTTAGCAGCCATTTGGCCGAAGTATCACTCTGGTAATTGGGCTCTTCGGTATAACTTCGTAGTAAAAACTCTCCGGTATATTTGTTAGGCGTGTGTGTCAGGTTCGGTTGTTGATTAAAAAAAAAAAAAAAAAAATTATTGAGTTTTGAATCTTTTTGTACTTAAAATATACTCTTCGAAGATTTCATTCAAGATTTCTCTGCATTCCTGTAAGTCATCTTCTGCTTTCACCTCAAGAAACATCTTGCAAGACCACTCACTACTGCCAATGGTAAAGAACAGTTTTGACATCAACCTTTCTCTAATCTCTACATGCTGCTCACAGTCTTCTATGTAGTGTTTCACACTTTCAGGCTCCCCACAAGTGCAGAGAGGTGAATCTTTCAGACCTACTGTGTGCATATACCCATTTAGATAACAGTAACCTGTTCTCAGCTGTGATGTTATTCGCTGGGTTGGGATGCTATTTGCTGCTTTCTTTTTTGCTTTCACTGTAGGATGCAAATCATACATGTGTCTACCTGCCTGTGAAGCTTCCCATCTGTTTTGCCATTTAACTGTACAAGAGTCCTTCACTGCCCTTTTGATGTCAATAGAAGTGAGAGGTGTGCACACTTCTGGCATGTTCTCGGCATCAACTGCTGCTTCTTTCGCCAGCCTGTCCGCTATTTCATTCCCTGTAATTTCTGCATGGCCTGGTGTCCAATTAATATCTATTTCCACATTTTGTCTTTTCAGGATGTCCATGATTTGTTTAATTTCAAATACTACAGATGTGTGTGATTTATTTTCCCATCCGAGAGTAAGGATCCCCACTGCCGATTGTGAATCCGAAAAGAGCATTACCTTTTTGACCAGTAGTTTTTCCATTTCTAGCTTGATGCTTTCAAGTGCAATCTTGATGGCTATTAATTCACCTAGAAGGATTGATGATCTTGTGGATACAGGTTGCTTAAGATCAACCCTCTCTTCATTCGGAAGAAACAAGCATGCCCCTGCTCCACATGGACCTGGATTTCCCCTGCAGGAACCATCAGTGAACCCATAGATTACATCTTTTTCCGCTGATCGCATCTGTCCTTCAATGATTCTTCTTGCTTCTTCCTCTTGTAATTTGTTTCTTGATTTAGATGAGCCAAGATTATTCCAGTATTCTGGACGTTGAATAGAAGGTGCCAGACATTGAAGGTATGAAGCTTCTGGCTCAACTGATCTGATGTCTAAGCCTGTATTTGAGATTACATCTGTCAACTGCATAAAGGCCTTGTTAAAGGGAGATAAAAACTTTTCTGTACTTTCCTCCATCTGGTATTTCCATGCATCAAAGCACTTTGCAATTTCTTCATTTTGATCCTTCGCCATGATTTTAACAAGTTCTCTAACTGCAAGCTCTTCTCTCCTCAGATCTAATGGCATAATTCCAGCCTCCACTTCCAGTGCTTCTATTCCTGAAGTAGCAGGAGTTCCCAAACACAAAGCTAAACACTTTCTTTGGATTTTATCTAGTTGTTCACAATTCCCAATCTGCCATACTGTGGATCCATATTCCAGGTGGGGAAGAACAATACTTTTATACAGTTTAAGCATATTTTCAGCACTTATCTGTTCTGACCTTCCTACTATTGCCAGTGAAGCAGCTGCCTTAGTGGCTTTCCTTTCTATTGCATCAATATGTTTTTGAAAACTTAACTTCTCATCCAGGATGACTCCAAGCAGTTTTGGTGAGTCTGTTCTCTTAACGTCTTTTCCATCCATTTTTATAGTAATGCTGGATATTTCATTATCCATTTTTCTGTTAAACAAGCAAAATTCAGTCTTTTCAATGTTTAATTTCATTCTCCATTTTTTTGTCCAATCTGTTATCTTCACCAGGTCTCTCTCCAGGGCTTCCACTAAGAGTTTTGCATCTGATCCTGTCTGCCAAATTGTACCATCATCCGCAAACTTAACTTTCTTTCCTTCTACTAATGCATAAATGTCCTTTATGAATAAGTTGAACAGAAGAGGAGAGAGAACTGAACCTTGAGGCAAACCCAACATAGTACAAAATTTGCTGTTGTCTGATCCCTTCATGTAACAGAAAGCCTGTCTTGATTCCAAGAAGCTTTGGAGCCACCCCCATATCTTCCCAGTGATTCCCATATCATGCAATTTAGCCAACAATCCGTTCCTCCACACTGAATCAAATGCTTTCTCCATATCTATAAATACTCCTACCGTCACATGGCCGTCGTTGAATCCTTGTATGATATTCTGTACCAATCTCAACAGAGCCATACTAGTTCCATGGAATCTCCTAAACCCTTCTTGTTCTGGATCAAGGATTCTGTGATGCTCAACAAAGGAGTAGAGTCTAGTAAAAACTATTCTTTCTAAGCATTTTCCAAGTATACTAGTCAGACTAATTGGTCTGTAGGACCCAGCATTATGATAACTTGGCTTTCCTGGCTTTCTCAAAAACTTGACCTTGGCTAATTTCCAATCTTGGGGCACTTTTTTCTCACTCCATGACTTATTAAATAAAGTATTAATTGCTCTTGTAAGTGCTTGACTACCTTCCTGAAGTAATTCTCCATAAATGTTATCTGGTCCCGGGGCTTTGTCTGTGTGAAGTAGTTGTATTGCAGCTTCTGTCTCTTCCTCCCTTATTTTCTCATTAAGAAATTCATCACCTGTTTCGGACTCTAAACTTCTATGTATATCTTCAACTTTTTGGTCTATTTCACATTTAAATTCCTCATCTAACTCCTCACCTATCATGTGCTTTCCCCCAAAAAATATATCTTTCATCAATTTACATTTTTCTGCTGTACCGAACACAGGTTTACCATCATCCAACAGAGGCAAAACATCCTCATGTACATGTTCTTTATTGTATGAAGTTAATTTTTTAAACTCTCTCCATCTATCCTTTGGGCGTGTGTGCATCTCTATTTTCTTACATGTCTCATCTATCCATTTACTTTTAGCCTCATCACATTCAAAGAAAAATGACTCTTCTAACTCTTTTAACTGTTCAAAGTTATTAGGCGTTCCTCGCCGTTTAAATAACTTCTTTGCCCTGTTTTATTCAGTCTTTTTTAATTTAACTTCCTCATTCATCCAATGGGGATTTGATTTTTTGTCAGATAAACTCACCATTTTCTTGGGGACACATTCCTCTATACACCCTACTAATACTTCAGTAAATGAGCTATACATAGTTTCTAAATCTTCATGCCCATGGATTTCATTCCATTCACTAAATTTTTCTTCTGTCATAGTTTTCCACTTTACCCAATCTGTCTTCTTTACTAAATATTTCTCTTCTTCAACTGACTGCTGTATAATCTCATCTTCTATGTCAAGCATTACTGGTATATGATCTGAGCGAACACACTCATGCGTTAGAGTAGTACAGCATTTTATTTTCCTGAAAACTTGTGGCTTTACTAGGAATAAATCAATGACACTACTAGCATTTCTCCTCGTCGGAGCGCCATCATTTACACAAATGAAATCAGTGTTCATGATAAAATTTTCTAGTATAACACCCTCTGTATTTTTCTCCTTGTTACCCCAGAAAAAACTTTTTGAGTTTAAGTCACCTGTACATATCACATTTTTATACTTTTCTTCTGCTTTTTTACCATTTCTAAAAATGCATTCAATTTGTCTGCTTTTGTCGGAGGGATATAAGACACTACTAACAAAAAACTCTGTATTTTTCTGGTCAAATATGAATAAACAATGCTTCTACATCTTCCGTTTCATACTCTGTAATTCTCTGTGAAATGAAATTCTGTGAAGGTTTACATATGACGGCCACTCCCCCATGATTATCTGATTTTCTAGCTTTTGAGTGTATTGTCCAATTTTTAAAATTAACTTTCTCTTTTTCCGTTTCCCAAGTTTCTGATAAACATAAAATATCAAAATTGTATGTGTCAACAATATTATAAATGTCTTTTTTGGCTGTATTGTAAGATTGACAATTTAGTGATAAAAGCTTCATGTTTCTTTTATAAAATGTTCTGAAGTTGATTTTCTTTGAGTTTTGATAGAAAGACTGGGCAAGTACTAGATGAAGCCTTGTGTTGTCCCCCACAATTGAAGCATTTCGGTTTATTCGAACATCCTTGGTCTGTATGATCACCCCCACAATTTTCACATTGAGTAGTAAATAGGCAGCTAGAACCAATATGCCCAATATGGAAACTTTATAGAAACAAAAAAGAGACGAACAGAAAGAGACGGATTCAGCCATGTTAAGATGTCATATTATGTTTTCAGGGACAATCATATCGTACAATGTATCCTCCAATAATTGATAAATCTGGTCGTCTGTAAAATCATGCAATGGATCTTCACCAGTAGCATCATTACTGGTGTCGTGAGTGTCAATGCTCATAGTCTCCGACATCTTGGTTGTTGTGTTGCTATTGACAACATCCGGGAACTTTGCACTATAATTCGATAGAGCCGCAACGGAATTTATTGGACCAGTCGGATTGAATGAAACCACAATAATGAAACGAGCGGAAAAAGACCTGCCTGCTTGGCCGCCCCGCCTACCCACCCGGTTTCCTTGACTTGCGTAACCTGTATTTTAGTGTCTATCTATTTATTTCTAGATATTTACACCACACGCCCTTTCGGACATTCTACCCAGGTTAGCGCAGCGTCTGTTAGTATACTGAGGCCCCCGGGGGTGGGGGGGTCTATGCCCCCTTGCTTCCTAAAAATAATGCATTGATCTCCCGAAATCCATGAAAAAAAATCCTCAGCTCCCCGAAAGTATATTTCTTTGTTCCCAAAATCCCTAACATTAATTCAACTTTTCCCCGAAATCCCCAAAAAATATAAGCCAATTCTCCCTGAAATGTCTTTTTATTTCCGTATGATTAAATTCACATGCTTAAAAACAGAAGTTCACTTAATATTTTGCATTATACATGTAAAGACTTAGCCATGGAATAAATGGCATAGCCTTCCCCTATATTTGAAGAAAAAGGACACAGCAAAATTTTAGAAGGACTTTGACTGACTGGGATGCTGGGCCAGGAAACAGGGTATGCTATTTAAACCTACCAAATGCAATTTGATGCTCTTCTTCTTGTTGTATCTGTATTAGCTTCCAGAAAGGAACACCAGACGAAAGTCTGTAAATCTTCTTGAGTGAACGTAAAAATTATACTTTATTAAAACTAAAAGTCCATGAGGGCTTGAATGACTATATACACTTGGTAGAGTAAACATATAAAACACTGTCGTATATACACGAGGGTTGAAGACACTGTACTTCGCTCCGCGACATTTGTAGATTAAGCGTTAAGTTTATGAAGCCTTGCCACATGCAGATTGTGACATAATTCAGTTGTTGCTCCTACGATTTTGAGATACTCTGGTTTATTATGGAAAATTGGCAACTTGGAGCTGTCAAGAATCAGTTGGACTAATTTTGTTTTATTATTAAAAGTTTCTTCCCATTGCCCTAGTCCTATACAGTCCGACACCATCGATTTGACATTTGAAAAGTACTGTTTCCTCTGAATATATAAAGCAGGGCACTCTAAGAGCATATGTATCGCGTCCTCGTCACCCAGACCACAACATTTACAAGTGGCACGCTCGTTTGATTTACTGAACTTGTGCTTATTGGACTGTAGTAGGTATGTGCCTGTAAGCATCCGACATTTTGTGATTCCCATACGAACTTCAGAGACAGTTGATTCTAACGTAGACCATACTAGATGCGTTGATCCAATTTTCAGAGAGTCAATGTTTAAATATTTGAGTGTAGACTTTTCTCTAGCTTCACTTTGAAAATGTTCAGTCCAGTATTTGTTCACTGCATTTTTAATTTGAATTTTCCATTGTTCTTTTGAAAGGTTGTTAAATTTCAGTTCTCTTATATGGGGTAACTGGTATATGTCAACTGGTGTATGCTAAAGATGATCAATCCTGGGTACACTTTAGAGAGTACAGTCTTTCAAAACATTGAAAAAATAAATACCCTGCATGGAGTTTCAATTACAGAGGATTTGAGATTACATGCATATGTAACAGGATCTGCAATATTTCTGGTTTCGCCACTGAAATGGTTAGATACGGCGAACAAACGGCTGATATGGAGACTTCATTCATTAACCCCACACTCGGTTCCGAAAGTCAAAGGACCATAAACGGTTCAGGGTACAAGCACAGAAGGTAATGCGAGATGCCTATAATGTTTCCAATATGTTTAAGTCTGAGATCGACTCTACTGATCCGACTGCCCAAATGAAATGGGGAAAATAAGAATTTCATTGCCATTTGTCAAGTTAACGACCAGAGAGGAAATGCAAGTTCCTCAGGGTATCTCCTTCAATACTGGGAAATATGCAGTGGCAGATCCAGAGGGGATTCACTGGGTTCCCTCAAACCCCCTCCCCATCCCCTGTTTTTAAATATCCTATGAAAATGAAATAATTTGGTGTCAGTGAGACCAAATTATTTCATTTTCTTCTTCTTCTTCCAAATTAAGGGTAGAAATCTTCGCCAGATTGGGTTATACCCTGTATAAAACTGCGATGCCCGATTTAAGCAGATAAAACACCTAAGTTCCCCATTTATAACTATTTACAGGTAGCTGTGGATCTAGATGGACATGTGGAGTGTGGGATGGAGGTTTGCAAGGGCATCCCCGAATCCCTGAGGGCTCTGGAGCTCGGTGATGTGCGTTGGCAACCGGTTCCAGTCGCTGATGGTCCGAGGATAAAAGAACTTGAATGCGTCGTTTGTGGCCGGTAGCTGGCGTAAACGCTTGGATCCTCTGGTACGTTGGTCATTTAGCTGTACAAAATCTGGACCGATGTCAATGATGCCAATAATATAGTTAATCTATTGATGTAGCGTCTGTGTTGAACCAAGGCTCTAAATCATATTGGTCACACATCCTTGTGTACGTTCGGTGTAGTTACGGTTGACGAATCTTGCAGCTCTGCGCTGTACTTGTTCAAGGTTGTGGATATCTCTGTTATGGTGAGGTTCCCGGGCAGTGGATCAGTATTCGAGTCTTGGGCGTACCATAGTGTTGTAGGCAGCTGATTTCAATGGAGCGGACAAATCCAAGGGTCTTGTTGGCCTTGATCACAGTGTCGTCAATATGTTTTCTCTAGGTAAGATCTTCACTGATGGTAACTCCAAGATACTTGCTACTTGCTAGTGTCCACCACTTCCAGGGTATGGCCGTGTATCTGGTAGCTGGTATTGATTAGTCGCCGTCTGTTTTGGTTGATCCTTATGACAGTACATTTCTGAGGGTGGGATATTTTAGAAAAATGAGATAAAAAATCTGCAAAGCGACTCCCATACCTTTAATATACATACGAACCCCCTTTCCAGAAATCCTGGATCCGCCCCTGATAAGTACCCAGCAAGCATATAAAAGTGGACCACTATCGGTCCACCAGCGAAACGCCATTCAAATGGCCGCGGTTTCGCTGGTGGGCCGATAGTGGCCAGCGGCTGTGTGCCGGCTGGATAGCTGCTATGTTTTATTAGGTGCAAATAAATTTGACTAATTTTATTTGGGAAGGGGCTAGTCCCTGGTTTTGGTTATAGAGAATACTTGGTGAGTGTCCGTGATATCAAGTTAACCAGGGAAGGGCTGGCCGAAAGTTTCTACATACGTTCTCGAAGCTGAGCCTGGTAAACTTGATATGAAAAGACGCGAACCTGGTATTCTCTTTACCAGTTTTAAAACAAGTTGGTCCACTCTTAAAGTGCAACGTAATGATGACCTGATAAAAGCGCATACCGTGAGATACAATAAGCAACGTTTATCAGGTCACTGTGCAACAATGCAGTTGCTATAGAGAGGTGACTGATAAACAGATTTGATAAGTCTGTTGATTTTCCCATTTGTATGTACAGTTTCCTTGCTTGTAAGTGAAATGGAATAAACTATTTTGGTGCTGCATACTCCAGTCTACTCTGAACCAAACTTCTGTATGCAACTATCTTAGCTCTTCGGCTGCTAATCGCGACTAAATGCCGTCTTCCGGTCCTTTTAAAACATCTCTGTAGCAAAAGTGGAACAGTCTGATCTGGGTCTACACTGTTCGTCTGTATGCCGAAATTATTCCTTGACATAATCACTTACATGCAGCAGGCGACTTCATCAGACGACATTTTCGTAGCAGGCGAATGGTTCGTACTTGCAGTCATGGATCATAGGCTAGTAGCTTTTTTAATGAAATTCCAGACATACATTGACACCAGTCCATGTTCTCAGCCCATGGGTGGGGGGGTGGGGGTACTATCATTTTTTCTGCATACGTAGACCCTGGCCCAGCATCTACCGTTCACAAAAAAAAATCAGGAATTTCAAGCACCCCAAAAAATATATTTGAAATTTTAGCCACCCCCAAAAATATCACCCATTCTGTACCTTGACATTAAGAAAAGACCCTAAAATGCATAGAAATGACCCTAAATACAGTCCAATTTTGTGATGCAGGCAGGCTGCTGAGATAAAGTCTACTATCACACTTGTGCTTACTTTTCTATCCATCAAGCTTGGGCTTAATAGACAATTTGTGGTATTGTTCGAATCCAGCATTACATCAAAATAAGAGTGAAATGAGCTTATAATACTACCTAGTATTAGAAGCCACTGCTTATACTCAAAGCTGTAAGCCCCAGGTAGTATTAATTATAAGCGCCTATAAGAAAATATACACCTAGTCCTACAATGTGCATGCAATGCTACTCTACCTGCACATTTCACACAAACCATGCATATATTCATGGGTGAAAGCTTGAAATTTCCAAAATCCTGAACTTTTTAAAATCAAATTTTAAAACTTGCAGTATGTCTACAAATATCAACAATTTCAAGTTTAAATGGTCAATTGTCATTAGATAAACTGAAAATAAATCAAAGCTATTAGAATCTGCTTAATTCAGGATTTTGAGGCTGACTTACTATGGAAAGTCAGCCTCAAAATCCTGAATTCAGGAAAAACTTGAAAACTTTCACCCATGTATATTTAATTACAGGTCAAGCCAACAATTGTTTTGTGCATGTCAAGTTTAACAATTGGCATATATAACATGTTCAATCATTGCCTGTCAACTGCAACTATTTTACTGTTTTAAAGATGTAGTGTTCGATTTATATGTCTTAACAGTTTAAATGTTAAATATTTTGCAAGGTTCTCTCACCACCAGGATACAGGCTCATAGCCCCTCATAGCCATTGTGCAACAATCCGGCTGGTTACACACAATGAAGACCACATATTTGTTTTACTTTGACAAGGTTGACTTTGGGTTGGTAACATATAATCAAACAGGATATCTCTATGCTCAAAGGCCCCGCTTATTTGGCATAAAAACTGAATTCAACAAGCAAATTCAGAGAATTTATGTCCCCCCCCACTTTATGTTTGTCTTTGAAGTTTGAATATATGAACTATCATGGAACAACTCAAGTTCGCAGAACAGAAAACAGAAACAAAACTTAAGAATTTTATCCAAAGCATATCCATATCTTCAGGCCATGACATAAGCACATACAGATGTTTCATCAATCATTGTATAAAACTGTAGGAGCATTTGCACTCAAAGGTACTACATATATATAGACATTGATAAGATATTGATAGCACTGAAGGCGAAAAATGCTGGAAAAATGATAAATGATAAGCTGAGGTTTTATATGATAAAAATAATCTGAGGATTATATCCAAACCACATGCATATCTTCAGACCATGACCAAAACAGCAGTGAAGTTTCGAAAAGTCTGTATAAAACTGTAGGAGTTGCGCCCACAAGGTATCCCCTGTCCATTCACTTTGTTATATATAATGCTTGAAATATGACTAAGTTCAACTTGCGAAAAAAGTAACAAAAAATACTCTGAGGATTTTATCCAAACCACATGCATATCTTCAGACCATGACCAAAACACCAGTGAAGCTTCAAAAGAATTGGTATAAAACTGTAGGAGGAGTTGCGCCCACAAGGTAACCCTGTCCATTCACTTTGTTATAGATAATGCCGGAATAATGGCTAAGGTCAACTTGTGAAAAAGTAACAAAAAATACTCTGAGGATTATACCCAAAGCACATGCATATCTTCAGACCATGACCAAAACACCAGTAAAGTTTCAAAAGAATTGGTATAAAACTGTAGGAGGAGTTGCGCCCACAAGGTATCCCCTGTCCATTCACTTTGTTATAGATAATGCCGGAATAATGGCTAAGGTCAACTTGTGAAAAAGTAACAAAAAATACTCTGAGGATTATACCCAAAGCACATGCATATCTTCAGACCATGACCAAAACATCAGTGAAGTTTCAAAAGAATTGGTATAAAACTGTAGGAGGAGTTGCGCCCACAAGGTATCCCCTGTCCATTCACTTTGTTATAGATAATGCAAAAATAATGGCCAAGTTCAACTTGCAAAAAGTGACAAAAAATAATCTTTTTGTTTGTTTGATTTGATTCTTTACGTCCACTCAACAATCTTTCAGTTATGCGGGACAGGCTTCCTGGGTTGAACCAGTACTAAGCTAGGATAAATGTGTCTTGCTCAAGGACCACAACGCAGTGACGCCGGTGAGGCTCGAACCTGCGGCCCTTCGGTCTCGAGTCAAGCACTCTACCACTGAGCCACTGCGCTCCCACAAAAAATAATCTGAGGATTATATCCAAACCACATGCATATCTTCAGACCATGACCAAAACACTGGTGAAGTTTCGAAAGAATCGGTATAAAACTGTAGGAGAAGTTGCGCCCATAAAGTATAGCCTGTCCATTCACATAGTTATAATGCCCGAAAAATGGCTAAGTTCAACTTGCTAAAAAAAGTGACAAAAAATTATCTGAGGATTATATCCAAACCACATGCATATCTTCAGACCATGACCAAAACACCAGTGAAGTTTTAAAAGAATCGGTATAAAACTGAAGGAGGAGTTGTGCCCACAAGGTATCCCCTGTCCATTCACTTTGTTATATATAATGCTCGAAATATGACTAAGTTCAACTTGCAAAAAAAGTTACAAAAAATAATCTGAGGATTATATCTTAACCACATGCATATTTTCAGACCATGACCAAAACACCAGTGAAGTTTCGAAAGGATTGGTATAAAACTGTAGGAGGAGTTGCCCCTGTCCATTCACTTTGTTATAGATAATGCTGGAAAAATGGCCAAGTTCAACTTGCAAAAAGTGACAAAAAATAATCTGAGGATTATATCCAAACCACATGCATATCTTCAGACCATGACCAAAACACCAGTAAAGTTTCAAAAGAATCGGTATAAAACTGTAGGAGGAGTTGTGCCCACAAGGTACCTACTTCTATAGGGGGACAGAAGGACGGACAGAAAGACGGAGCGGCAAAAACTTAGTCCGTCCGCTTTTCTTCGAAAAGGCGGGGGACAAAAAGTAGCATTGGTTGGTACTTTCTTTGGTTCATCAGTTACTTTGATTTTATTCTTCCCCAGCGATGATACACTGAATAAGTTAGGAAGCCCCCATGAACTAAACAATATATGTGCTTTAACAACAGCAGAACGAATCTTTGGCAAAAATTTGGCCAGAAAATAAAATATATAGAGATACCATATATGCAGAACTCAAGCGCGTCATGGTCATTCTTGGGATATAATTCTCAGATTTTTTCCCCATTGTATACTTCATTTTGAGACTCAATACTATCAATTCTAACACGCCTCGCCTATAGAGCCAACGGTAACAAACTGTGATATATCGGACAATAATTCACAGCAAAAGTGTGTGATAGCTGACGTCACTGGAATATGACGTAATTCAATGCGATAGACGGTGTAACGTCCTTTTTACGCTTGAAAGACGTTACAATTACAAGTAAACGTATACGACGTAGTCTAAGTATTGGCGGGAGTTCTTCAGTGCAATGGCGGAAAGTTGGAAGAAGCTGAAGACTTCGAATGTGTTTTCGTCGTTTATTGTGTGTTAGAATCGAAATAGATCAGCTCCAGTGCGTGAATCTGTTGAGTAATAATTCACTGTTTGTCGGTCAGTTGTACGAAGATAAATCACTCGCGCTGCGCGCTCGTGATTTGATCTTCTTTACAACTGACCTCCAAACAGTGAATTATTACTCAACAATTCACTGCTGGAGCTGATCTATTTCTTAAATATAGACATGTAGATGTGAGCATCCTCTCCTACAGTTTTTGTTGACGTTTCTGAAACTTTCCATATGAGCCGGTATCCAGCATAAGATCTATACATAGAGCACCCATCGAAGACTGATCAAACTGTGCAGCCTGGTCTGAGTTTGCAATTGGCACACATGCAAGCTTGTACATTTTGTTGAATACCGGCTCATTTTGTCTTGCTCTGATGTTTAACATGTGGTCACTATTTCCCTAATTAAGATCTTTGGCGACACTTTTCATGCTAGTATATATAGGTGGTACAGTTTAATGCCAATCTTTTTAAAATGCTGCACCAGTGATTATTTGTCTGAAGACATGAATCATCCTCACATTAATTTCACAGCTATTCCCTAAGTTCATCTTACTCAATTTTATACTCATTTCATAAAAGTTCATGTATCAATAATTTTCCTGAATTTGCTTGTTTATGTAGCAACTTTTTAAAACTCTTTCCTGGCTAGTGGATAACCTTAGCATTAGTTGCAAACAGTTTGGACCCAGATCAGGATCGACATTGTGTCGGTCCTGATCTGGATCCAAACTGTTTGACACTCTTATAGTTTTCCAGAAAGATTTTTTGACAAATATAAATTTGAAAAAAAGGCAGTGGACGACAACAAAAGCATGAAAAATTAGCCAGAATACAAAGAGTTAAATCATGCACTATTGAGGTGATGATTGCAGAGGATGGAAAACAACAAGAGAAAAATTTTTACAAGTCACGATGGAAAACAACAAGAGAAAAACTTTTACAAGTCACTTTATTAATGTATAAAAAATGTTTCAGCCATTATATTATACAAAATGGTATGTAATTTAATTGTTGTAGCGTAAAAGTACTAAACACAGACTAACATTAAAAACACAACAAAAAATGAAACCCTCATTTAACCTTTCGCTCCTTCACTCTATTGCACTCAGAGTGGCTATAACTCTTTGTGGTTTCTACTACTCTAAGGGCAAAAATGAGCCAGTTCATGAGATTTTGGTGCTGTTGATTCAGAAATTTTCGCGAGAATTTTATTTATTAGTGATGTGAAAAATTCGTGATTAAGGCAAGATTTACCTATATTTATAAACGACAGAGTATTTTGCCATTTCGTGAAGGTTTTATTTTCACGAAACTTCACATATGCAAAGTTTCCTTCGCATATGCGAAGTTTCGCGAAAATAAAGTCCTCGCAAAAAATTCCGAGTTTACAGTACTAATTTATAAGCTTAGTCAATCTTTAAACATGCATGCACAGCTATCTAGTGAGGCTAGCATCCTAATTTTGGCCTGAGCCTCATTTTCCATACTTTTTGTACACAAGAAGCAAAGGCTCTAGCAAGACTGTGTGATTTTACAGGCTCATCTGAGTCCTAGTGCTTGCCTATACAATAGGTACCAAAATCTTTTGTACTGGCTCACATTATGACTGTAGTTCATCTGGCCAATCAGAACATGTATCTTATTCTCAGAAAAAAATTGGGCTTAGTATTTCAAATTAATTGGTTAAAAATCTAACAAGATATTGAAAAGTAATTTATTACTCTGACCCCCCCCCCCCCCCCCCCCTCACCCACAAAAACAACTAACATGTCAACTGCATATAATTATTATTTAAGTAGTAATTTTTAAGTATAAAGCAACATTCACAAATACATAGCGAGGACACAGTTGAAATTCCTGATCTTATTGTTGTTTGGTCGTAAGAACATCCCAAATTACCCAGTTAGCATGTAAAAGTGGGCCACTATTGGCCCACCAGCGAAACACCATTCGAATGGCATTTTGCTGGCGGGCCGATCCTGTATGCTTGCTGGGTTGAGACTACTCACAACATTTTTATCTGTCTGTGAGTTCCAGGCCCCCAGATAAGAGTGCGTAACTGAAAATTATTTTCTTATTTCTCAGCCAAAACATATGTTGTGGGTACTCAAAAGAACTGTCTCAATGAGACGGTTCTTTTGAGCACCCAAAACACATGTTTAAACTGATGGATAAGAAAATAATCACACTTTTACATTGAAATGTTTTGCTTAACTGGTCCTATGGTTAGTTCATGATCAATGATCAGTTTGCACATTACACTCATACTGTGTTGGTATATACCAGAATTGAGTATTAAGTGCATGAACACAATAAACGATGGCTTTGTTTGTGCGAGGTTTAACTGAGATTTCTGGAAGCGCAGCAAATCTTGAACTGTAGCTTGACAGTACCTTTTAATGAAATGACTAAACCATGGATAGCTAAATTACCATTTTCAACCTAATAAGTGCCCTGTGTGCAAACTAAAAAAAATACGTTTTCAAAACTCCATACGCTCTTTTGTAAACAGTGTTGATCCCGATCAATTGACTGATGAAGCCAGCTGATCAGAATCTACACTTTTTTCATCCATACAGTATGATGCAGCTGTATCAATAATAAAGTTATACCACTGGGCATGCAGGAAATCAAATATATGTATTGAAAAAGCAACCACAACTTAAAAAGAGCTTGGTGTCTCCTTTTAAGTGATACAGTCAACCCCCTTTACATCAACACTGTTTGTCCCCAATTTATTTGACGTTTAACTGAATTTCTGTAGTAATTAAATCAAATTCAAGCTAAACTGGTACATAAATGTACAAATACAATTGGAGCTGTAAAGAAATTTGCTGTAATAAAGAATGGCACTATAAAGAGTTCTCACTGTAATAATAAACCTTGTCCTGCTTATAACCTAACCTACTACTTTCATTTCATATTTCAAGCCATTCAAGATGCATGATTCTGTATAGGATCTTGGAATGATAAGCCGAATGGGAAAAGCCAGCTGTACTGGATCTACATTGTTTTCGAAAAAAAATCATATATCTAGATTAAGCAGGACAATGGTTAAAGCCAGCATAATAGTTATGCAATAATATTAGTTGCTGTGAGCTCTAGGCAGTTCTGGTCCTTTATTATCTGTAAATGCATGGCGTGAGGGTAATTTCAAAAGTCCTGAAATTAAGAAGCTCAATTCCAAAAACATGCAGTGTGCTATCACAAAATATTACAATTTCAAGTTTAAATGGTCATTTGTCTTTTATATATAAACTGAAAGAAATGTTAATCTGCCTAATTCAGGATTTTGAGACTGCCTTTCTTAGGAAACCAGAGTTATTTCTATGGAACGTGAGCCTCCAAATCCTGAATTCTTTCTTAGGAAAGACAGTGTCAAAACCCTAAATTCAGGAAAATTCTGAAAACTTTCACCCATGACAATGTGATAGATTCTTGCATTGTGACTAAAACGACTGACAATGAATCTAACATGGTAAACAGAACTTCGAAGCAGTATAAAACATATTACATGACAACAACAGTACAACACTAAGCATTGCTCTGAGCACTTTTTCAAGTGGACAACCAACACTGTATTTACCCTTAACCCTTAAAGCGCCAAGAACAAAAATGCATATGAAAATGTTGTCTGCGGAAGTCGTCTGCTGCAAATAATTGCCTAACATTACTGACAAATTAAGTACAGACACATACAGCGTGGACCCAGAACAGACTGCTCCTATAGGAGCAGTCTGATCTGGGTCCACACTGTTTGCCATAGAGGCTTCTTAAACATTTCAGCAGACGAGAAAAGCAGACAACTTTTGTTGCTATTGGCGCATTAAGAGAATACAATGTCCCCACTTTTACTAGTTTTCCTTGTATTGTAACGGGTCTTGACAATAAGATGTGCCAGCTGACAAAATGCAGTCAGCATGGAGCGGGATTGATAATTCGACTTCTACCAACGGCAACAGAGGGTTTGTGAGAGAGTGAACCCCGGTCTGGCTACATTATTTGCTCCCTATTCTCGATTCATGACGGGTAGATATCAGTTACTGATGAATTTATGCATACACATGCCTTAAGTTAAGAGTACATAACAGGAAAATAATTTTTTACTTCTCAACCAAAACATATGTTGTGGGTACTCAAAAGAACCGTCTCAATGAGACGGTTCTTTTGAGCACCCAAAATATATGCTAAAATTTATGGGTAAAAAAATATTAACAATTTTATGTTGAAATTTTTTTTTTTGCTTATCTAAACCTGTGATACACCAAGTACTTGTACCATTATCTCACCCTTATTAATAATAATTAATAAAGAAAATATTTAGATTACATGGACCTTTACAGTATTTCAATTATGCCTCACACTCCATGTTTGAATATGGGTAGGCCAACTACTCAGCCATCACATCTTAGACGGCAATATATTTGGCATTTTTAATACAGTATATATTGATAAGCACTTATAAATAAACATAAATTATTGTTGTATTTTTTTACCCTTAGGCTCAAAGGTAGCAAGCAGCCTGTGCTATTTTTATCCCTGATCTATAAGATAGTTTAAAATATATGACTATAAATTAGGCTATGTGAAATCGAATTTATCAGTTACCTCTCATATTAACTGCATTGTTGCACTTTTCCTGATAAACGTTGTCTATCTCACCGCATATGCCTTTATCAGGTCATGATGACATTGCACTTTTTGAATGACATCGCTAATGACGCTTCATCAACACAAAACTCGAAAATTATGTCACAATCGCTAGTTTGAAGAGTGAAACAATGAATAAAATGATAAATAGAATACCAGGTTCGCGTATTTTGATATCAAATTTACCAGGCACAGCTTTGAGAACGCATGTTGAATCGCTCTGCAAGCCTTGCGATGTCAACAAGCGTTCTCAAAGCCTTGCCTGGTAAACTTGATATCAAAAGACACCCATTTAGTATTCTCTATGTATCACAACTGTAGCAGTAGTACTATTTCATCACCTGTAGGACTCGTAGCTTAGAGGAGGTATGTTTGAATCTCATAAGGAGCTTTTTTTATCATATTTTTTTCCTGTAAAAAGGTTTTTATACACTGAAAAAACTAAGAAAGCTTGAAAATGTTTAAACCAAGAAAGCTTGAAAATGTTTAATATTTTGTGTGAATTGTGTATATGTATATCTTTACATGATCAGAATGCAGTTGGTATTCAGGCGAGAATGTCAGACCACCAGTTTTTATGGGGGTTCGACTCAAAGGCGAAACATTCTCACTACAGCTGATGATATAGCAGGGTTCATACAGTCAAGATTGTGTAAGATTCAAGGGCTTCTAAAGGACTTTCCTTCTGTTTTCAAGGACTGAAAACTTAGAAAAATACTGATTTACACAATAAAATTCTACTTCTGAAATGCTAGAGTCCATTACTAAAGATATTAGTTTAAGATAATTGGTATCAAATTATGGTGCCTTTATTTGGTGCAGCATATGCTGCACCAAATAAAGGCACCACAATTTTATACTGATTTAGGTCTCCAAAAACACTGTTGAATCCTCCTGTAAATGGTAAAATTCAAGGACTTTTCAAGGCCTTTGAGTGTTTTTCAAGTACTTTTCAAGGCAAATTTTATTTTCAAAGACTTTTCAAGACAGTCCTGTATATTCAAGTACTTTTCAAGCCAGTGCCAACCCTGTATGGTCATACTTCTACAGTTGAAAAACAATGGATTTCAGATAACCTCATTTATTTCTGTATATTTGGCGAAAACTATCGATAACAGATTTGAAATCGAAATAGCACCTTTGAACTAATGGGTCCAAAAATATAACAATACGACACAATAAATTGCATATACATATAACAATATGTCAAATGAAATGATCAAAGCACAAAGAAAATGGTTTTAAGGAAGCCACAACTGATTCCACATGAGTGGATCAAGGATTTTTAATGAGTATCGGTATATATTTCTAAATGATTTACTGTAACGTAAAACCTGTCTTAAGCGCCCACTCAAAAATAGAAAAAAAACAAAGGTCTTAAGGACAAATGGTTACTTAATGAAGGCCGAAAGTATTGCAGAATGCTCTCTTGGAGCATTCTGCAATACTTTTGACCTGCATTAAGCGATAATCGGTCTTGAAAACCAATTTTAGTCTTCTTTTTGAGTGGCCACTTAAGACAGGTTTTACTGTATTTTCTCTCCAAAAACAATTGTTCTGGATTCCACAAACAATCTCCATAAAATTTGAGCACATGTTTATTTGAGAAAGAATTTTTTTTATTTTATCAATAGCTGTGATCTCCAAAAGATAGTTCAAATTGATAAAAATTCCAATTTATTTCTTCAAGTGAGCATGAAAATAAAGGGATCACACATGACTTTTAATTCATTATTTAGAATTAACAAAAAAAAACTTTTGTAAATCAGTCCAGAAATATTTTGAACACATTTTTTCTTTTCTTTCAATGCCTTGATGTCATCTATTCTTGGTGTACAGGAGGATAACCTGGCCTCCAGATAAGAGTGTGAAATCAAAATTTAATTTTCTTGTTTCTCTACCAAACCATATGTTGTGTGTACTCAAAAGAAACGTCTCAATGAGACGGTTCTTTTGAGCAACCACAATAACATGTTTAAACTGATGGATAAGAAAAAAAATTAACAATTTTACACTCCAAATTATTTATCCGAAGGCCTGGTTACGTAATGGTTTTATAAGTATCTATTTGAAGAGCTTTAATCCAACCATTAACAATAGTTGAGTAGTACATGTAAAACAAATATTCTATACAGCTAAATAAAATAATGCAGGTATGTCATGATAAATGAATAAAATGGCTAAAATGATCAATAATGTACATGCTAGATGAAATTTTACAAAAATTAACAAACTAATTGCTTAGTTTTCAAAAATTACTCTCACATTTTAGAACAGTGAATGTCATATGGAAGACCCAGATCAGATTGCATGGCCCATCTTTTCTGGGTGAAATCTGTTTGCTATCTGATCTGGGTTAACACTGGCCGGCCAAACTACACAGAATGGATGCTAATGGTTTATTTGTTCAAATGGTATATTAGTTTTAGCTTTTCTTGTATGCTCATAACTTTGACAGTGATTGCATTATTTACCACTTCCTATACCAATGGACTCTTCCTACAAGTGGTTAATGCACCTTTTCTCTTATCCTACAAATGGTTAATGCACTTTATCCTACAAATGCTTAATGCATATTATCCTGCAAATGCTTAGTGCTATTATCCTTTATCCTACTAATGATTAGTGCAAATGTTCACACATCCTCTCAGAGCTCTAAATATACTCTACATTTGAGCCACAATATGTAATTTCCAACAATGTGGATTTTGACTCTATATAAGTCTTTTAAAATATCTTGGAAATTGTTCAGATTCTCACCCCTAAGCCATCTGTATTATTGTTCCTTGTAATAAATTATATATGAGCCGCGACATGTGATTTCCAACAATGTGGATTGTGACTAGTGAGGACTCAGATGAGCTTGTGCAGCCTCCAAGCTTAGAAGCTCCAAATGATGTTCAGTCAGTAGCTTAACACTCATAGAATGTTCAAGCGACTAACAAAGCCTCAGATCAGCCTGGGCGTATGCGCAGGCTGATCTGAGGCTTTGCTGGTCCCACATACCACATTATTGGAAATCTTGTGCCACGGCTCATTTAGTTGTTGCTTCAGTGCATCATCATCGCACAAATGCCTCCTTTAAATGCCCATGCATACATTTCCAGCCGGGCTGAATTCTGAATTTTGGTCTGAGTCTTCATCTACTTCCATTCTTTGTGCATGTGATCAGCAAAGGCTCTGGCCGCCAAGTCTCTCCTGAGCCTTTGTTGCTCGACCATGTGCTAAGTACCAAAATCTAACATGCTGACTCATCTACCCCTTAATGCGCCAATCACAACGAAAGTCGTCTGCTTTTCTCGTCTGCTGAAATGTTTAAGAAGCCTCTAAGACAAACAGTGTGGACCCAGATCAGACTGCTCCTATAGGAGCAGTCTGTTCTGGGTCCATGCTGTTTGCTTCTATACATAATTCTTCAGTAATATAAGGCAATTATTTGCAGCAGACGACTTCAGCAGACGACATTTTCAGATGCATTTTTTTTCTTGGCGATTTAAGGGCTACTATCTGCTGTTGATTTCGATATCAAGGAAAGCTTATGAAATGGCAATTACTGAACTGCGTTGATGATTTACGTCCTAGTCAACAGTTTCTCAGTCAAGTTAGGACAGGTCTTCCTGTGTTGAACCAGCACTTAGCAGGGGATAAAGTGTCTTGCTCAAGAAGACAACACAATGACTCCATGTGTGGGGAAGCTTAAACCAGCAATCCTTGTATCCCTAGTGTAACCCTCTACAAACTGAGCCACTGCGCTCAGCACCACTATCAAGGAACGCTAATAAAATGACAGTTACTGAACTGTGAATATATCTGATAAAACCTATGGCTAACACAATGAGGACCCTAATTCATACACTATTGCACATATACTGAATACAACATACATAATGAGAACAAATGAGCCGCAACATGGGATTTCCAACAATTTGATAAGGCCCATATGCTACTTTATGAGAAAGGTTTTATTTGAGAAAATGCAATTTGGTAAGAAATGAATAGGCAACTTTCAATCACACAGCCTTACAAAATTTTATAGCATTTTCAGTTCACCTATCTGATACTGTATAAGATGCAGCTTAAAGTAGGCCAGTCCATGTAATAAAAGTACTTATAAGTCTTATTCTATAATCTATAAATAACATTTATCTCATTCTTTCACATGGCAGAGTGAAGGTTCTGAAGAGCATATGAGACAGATCACCAGAGCTGTCACAGTGTCACTGGTCACAGGGCTTTAGTTAAGAGTGTGTAACAGAAAAATAATTTTCTTATTTCTCAACCAAAACATATGTTGTGGGTACTCAAAAGAACCGTCTCCATGAGATTTTGAGCACCCAAAACACATGCTTAAACTGATGGATAAGAATATAATCACAATTTTACACAAATTGATTTTGCTTAACTGGCCCTATGTGGTCACCTATTTGATAAGTACCAAGTATCACTCATGAACAGGCCCATATCTTGAAACCAGAATACTATTATATTGAGCAATTATACCATTCCAGGGGTGAGGAAATACCATGCCCGACTTGTTCGACCAGACGCCATTTCATTCAGGACAAGTTAGAAATTTCTATTTAATTGTCCTGGGACATGTTAAAATAAATGTACATTTCTATATTCATATTTTTTAATTATTATGAATGCATATGTTGTGTAGAAAACAGTGTATATCCTGATCAGCTGGTTTCTTCAGAAGCCAGCAAATCTGGATCTACACTGTTTTTTGTTAGTCTTCGTCTGGTTTATACTGTTTTTAATTTACGTATACATGTGTATTGTTTAAGCGCAGTAAGGGCTCACTCAGATCTTTGCGCATTATTTGTTTTTTTAATATGGGACAAGTAAAACTATCTATGGACAAGTACCTTATGGTAATTTACTTGTCCCTAGGCAAGCATAAACTTTTGCTATTTCCACACCCCTGCATGATTCTAACTAAACCCTGTTACATTCTCCAACAATTTTTTTTTTGAAGGCATTAATTAGACCGTTACATATAATTCCTGCTTAGTGCAGCTACTTAATATTCGGATAACAGGTAGGCCTGCAGTTGAGCAAACAGCGAACATTATAATCCGACCTCTCCTAAAGGAGCTGTCTGATCAGGGTTTATATTATTTGCAATTCCATTGTTACCTTACACACACTTCATTCAAATTTAACCAAATCAAAGTGTCCAGATATTTAGGGGAAATACCTTTTTTATGATTTTTTTTAAAAAACTCATCCGCACACCAAAGACTGAGATTCACAGATTAAGGTAAGGCAATCATTAGCTCTATCAAAACATAAAGAAAGCTCAAACTACAAAACTGGCCTTCCACCCTTTCTTGAATGGCAGATTGAGAAAAATAAATTTTGGATGACCCATGAAACATTACTATTTGCTTTTTTTTCTCCTGAAAACTTTGTTGTGGTACTCATGCTCATTAGAACCAGCTCCTTGAGCCGTTGCTAATGAGCATCGCAACAAAAGTTTTTCACAGGGTTCATACAGGCAAGATTGTGTAAAATTCAAGGACTTCTAAAGGGCTTTCCTACTGTTTTCAAGGACTGAAAGCTTAGGAAAAATACTGATTTACACGTTAAAATTCTACTTCTGAAATGCTAGAATACATTACTAAAGATATTAGTTTAAGACAATTAGTATAAAATTGTGGTGCCTTTATTTGGTGCAGTATATGCATAGGCACCACAATTTTATATTGATTTAGGTCCCCAAAAACACAGTTGACTCCTCCTGTAAATGATAAAATTCAAGGACTTTTCAAGGCATTTGAGTGCTTTTCAAGGCAACTTTAATTTTCAAGGACTTTTCCCGACAGTCCTGTATATTCAAGTACTTTTCAAGCCTGTGCGAACCCTGTTTCATAGTCAAAGAAAACAAAGAATAATTTTTTATTCCAATCATTCTGACCCACCAGTGGGGACCGCACCATAAACATTCCATCTCTCTCCCTTTTGGCTCAGAAAATAAAATGTTCAATAAACTACTACATGCTGCATCCCAGAAGAGTCCAATGTGTATTTCCAGGGTTGTGTATGAGCAGGTAGATAATTGGTCGCTGACTAGAGACTTATGCTTGTTGCATGATGATTCTGGTGGGAGTGTCTAGATGAATTGATCCCATGAAAATATCCACTTGTATATGATCAGAACAGTCCTTTCTTATTCTTCTTGTGTGCGCTAGAATAGAAGATACATGTAAGAATTATCTTAAAGTGCAATAGCAATTTTCAAAGAGATGATTATACAGCAATTTTTGTTTGTCTAAAACAGTTAACTGCTTTTCAAGTTTCTATATTTGACATGCAGATCCAGATAAATAATAGAGGCCTTTAGATGAGGTATAAAAATTAATATTCATATGTCTCAACCAAAACATATGTTGTGGGAACACCCAAAACAATCTTAAAACTAATGGATAAGAAAATATTCACAAATTAAGCTCAATTTTTTTGTTTATCCAAAGCATGTAGCCATGACCTTATTTCAACTCAGTCAAATAGTAAGGTTTAACACTACATTTAGAAAATCCAAGTTCTGATGATCAAGATAAATTTTCTTTATCATATGACATCGCCTCTGGGAGTGAAATAACGCCATGCATTAAAATCGATAAACCACTAGTGGTTTACAGATTTTCGGGAAACATTATGAAATAACGCTTTTAACGTCACGCATATAGCAAAATTCTAACATTTTTCACGCCAAAAATACGATTTCAAAATAATTTTAATGTCATATGATAAATAGAATCTAACATTCGTGCTTATGTATTATTGAATTTATTAAACTCGTTGCCAAAAAGCGATTAAATGCTCAACAAGCTTCGCATTTTATCGCTTTTCCCCAACTCGTCTGATAAATTCAACTAGAGGACCTGAAGGTCCTGAGGCGCTCACCTGATCTCCTTAATATTGTTAAAATAGGTCAAGGTCAACTACAGCTTATAATGGAACAAATTTTGTTTTACCATATATGGGGGTTGCAGACATTTTGGTCAAGTGACTTAAACAATCTAATGAATAATCCATCAAACAGCCCAGTGATTTCTGAGAAACAGATGTTTAGATAGGTGTGTGGCAGTCCAAATGAGTGGCCTTGCATAAAAGGTCACAGGTCAGCTTGACATTTGGTACTTAATACAAGATTTTTCCCAAATAAATGCATAAGGAATCAAATTTGACCTTGCCATAAAGTAGGTCATGGTCAACCTAGATTAGTCGTTAGTGCAAAACTGGTAGGGCCCACATCTCCAATGCTACATACCAAGTCAAAAGGCCATTGGCCTTTTGGTTCCAGAGAAGAAGACATTTAAAGGGTTTTAACCATATATGGGCGTGGTGGCCATCTTGGTCATGTGACCAGTACAATTGGTATAAATTTTGGCCAACCTATCATAAGGAGTCTTCATATGAAATTTGAGTTCAAATGGCTGAGTGGTTTCTGAGGAAACTATGTTTTGATGTGTTGATGGGACTCCAATATGAGCGACCTAAGCTGAAAAGTTAAAGATCAACCTTGACCTTTGAAACTTATTTATAGCCATTGTCTCATTTGGTTTAACATATAAAGTAAGAATAATGACTTTGGCCTCAACAGTTTTCAAAAAATTCAATTTTCAAAAAAAATCCCATTTAAATGCATTAGGAAGCAAATTTGACCTTGACGTTAAGTAGGTCAAGGTCAACTTAGGTTCATCATTTGGACAAACTTGGTAGGCCCCACATCCCCAATGCTACATACCAAGTCCCAAGGTCATCGGCCTTCTGGTTCTGGGGAAGAAGATTTTTTAAGGGTTTTTACCATATATGGGCGTGGCGGCCATCTTGGTCATGTGACCAAGACCATTTGAACAAACTTTGGTTCCCCCATCCTAAGGAGTCTCCATATGAAATATGAGTTCAATTGGCACAGTAGTTTCAGAGGAGAAGATGTTTGAAAATGTTGACGGACGACGGACGACAGACGACGGACGACGGACGGATGACGGATTCACTGGTATACTATTAGCTCACCAATGAGCCTTCGGCTCAGGTGAGCTAATAAAACATGAGCACTCATGCAAGATCCACTATGTATTCAACTGCAGAGAAGATATTGAATTTAGTGAGGGACTGCTGCTACCCTTGTGCAAGTAATATATCTTTATCTAAATTTTACAGAAAGGTACAGAGGTTTAATCATCTAAATGCTGTAGTAGGCTGGGACAGATACCAGCACAGGGATTTTCCTAGGCCTAGTTTGCCCCTTCCCAATTTAACAATCAACAAAAATTTTCCCAAAACGGTGAATAACATTTTCAATATCCTAGTTCTGTATTCCTGAAAATTGGATCAAAATAACAAAGTTACCGATGTTTTCATTCATATGTTTATGCAAGTTTTCATTAGAAATTATGATGGCCAATGTTGCATGTTACAGATCTACACTGTTAATTTCTTATGGTTTCTGATCAATTCAAAATGGAGATCCAGTTCTTTTAAAAAGTAGTTAAGGCTGTGCTGTTTTCCCAATTTTGACTTGATTCTTTAAGGCTCAGTCAACAATTTTTTCAGTTATGTCAGGACGGGTATTCCTGAGTTGAACCAGTACTAAGCATTGATTAATGTGTCTTGCTCAAGGACACAACGCAGTGATGCTTGTGAGTTTCAAACCCGCAACCCCTCGATTTCGAGTCAACCACTCTTCCAAATTTCGATGGTTCAAATGTCTTTTTTTCAAATTACAACAATAGGCACATGACCCGGACTTCAGAACGGTACGAATATCCCTCCATCATATGGCAGTATTAATAGAATGAAAGATCCTTTACAGTAAAACTGGTTGTAAGCAGCCACTCAAAAAGACCGAAAATTGGGGTTTCAAGACTGACTATCGCTTAATGCAGGTCAAAAGTATTCTGCAATACTTTCGACCTTCATTAAGCTACTGTTTGTCTTTAAAACCTTTGTTTTGTCTGTTTTTGAGTGACTATAAATTTTAGACAGGTTTTACTGTATTTACTTACTCTTTCACATTTTCTAATGAGCTACTACTATAGCCTGTCTGATCTTCCCAAGATTTCTTCTCCACATCAAATTGTTTCCATTTTTCATCCATCTCTCTCTCCTGCTGTTCCAGGCCCTTCTTCATGGCTTCTGCTCGTTTTTGTAGCTGAACAAAGGAATACCAAACACACATTAGAAAAAGGGAAAACTGACAATTCATAAAATATACAGAGTCAAAATAAAGTACCCTTTGATCTGCTAAAATTTATATCAGTTAATAGTTCAGTTTTTAATTTTCATTAGAAAGAGTACTAAACAGTAAATCAGTAAGGATTTGATTAAGGCATTACAAAAATATTGATTTTCCATTGACCTGCCAAAGGTCTGATACCAAAAACCATAAACTAAACTCTAAAAAATGCATGGAACAATCTTTCCCTGCACCTTATCCAATGTTAAGGAGAGAGCATGTGACAGAGGATTTGTGCCGTTATTCCTAGTCAGGGCGGCCATACACAGTATTAGGCTTCGACTTTTAAAATCAAATTTGTTTAAAATCAAATATAAAGTGCTATGCCTTCAAAATTTTAGATATTCTGAAAATTAATCAGAGAATTTGAGACTTTTTAACAGTTGGTGTAGTTTTCCAACAGTTGATGTAATTTTCCAACAGTTGATGTAATTTTCCAATAGTTGATGTAATTTTTCAACAGCTATTGTACAAGATATCTTACATCTGCTTCTGAGTCTTTTAACTTTTGTTTCTTCTCCTTGACCTTCATCTCAAACACTTGCTCCATCTCCGCTTCCATCTTCTTCATCTTGGCATCGTGTTCTCTCTTCTCCTCCGCCATCTGAGTTAATGGATCTCTAAAAATATCCAAGAAAAACAATGAGTCTCCATCAGCGCTTTTTCCAGCAATTTTGGGAAAAGGCCCCTGGCCAAAATTGGGAAAAAATGATCCACTTTACATCAAAATTGGGAGAAATTAACGGCATACAACATAACAAGGGTAGCAAAATATATCCTCAAAATCAAGTTGTTTTAGATTGTATTATGCCAAACATACCATTTATATCATCCTGATATGGGTCTTTGTTTCTCATAGGTAGTAGTGGTCTCTAAAAAAAGTAAAAGTAACACTTTTTTTTTTTACTTTTCTTTATTTGAGAAAAACAGACATGGTATTGGGAAAAAAGGTGGCTATTTCCGATTGGAAATTGGGCTGAAATTTGGCTCCTAGAGATGGCCAGAAAATCCCCTGTCCATTTTTTAACCAACCTTGTAGCTAACTATTAATTCATCTGTCGGTGGCTCAGCCTGAGTTTGTTGATAATTCCTTAACCCTTTACCTCATAGAGACACCTTTTAACACTTTTGCAAACAGAGCAAACCCAGATCAGGCATCTCTTGTAAGAGCTGCCTGATCAGGGTCAACTCTGTTTGCTCATGGAAATATGATTAGAAATGATCCTACACTAGCTGACCTGCCGAGTAATTGCTTCGTTCTATGTACAAACGTGGAAGTTTATTTATATGTATATAATCATTCATAGTGGGTGGAGCCTAGCATGGATATTCATGAAGGAAAGGGTTAAAGAAGCAGCAAAATCTGAAAATACCTACTGCAAATCCATAGGTAAAGATAAACAACAAAATTGAATGTAAAATTGTGAACATCTTATCCATCACTTTAAACATTTGTTTTGGGTGCTCAAAAGAACCATATTGAGACTGTTCTTATAAGTACCTACAAAATATGTTCTTATAAGTACAGACAACATATGTTTTGGTTGCAAAATAAGAAAATTGATTTTCCTTACCCACTTTTATCCAGAGGCATGAAATCTTAAAGGTGTGCAATCGCATGAAATGTACAACATATGAAATCTTTGCATTTTTCATGCGGTTGTGATAGCAAAAATAAAATATCTGATGTAATTTGAGTTGATTAATCTTTAACCCTTTACTCCATAATAACGCCTTTTATATATAATATCATGTATTTGAAAATATTATGGAAAAAGGAGCATTTTATTTCATAATATTTTCAAAAGTATATAAAACTTAACTTAAATTTGAGTTTTTTCAATGTTGTCCAAAAATGAAAAATGATGTCATGATCTAAAAATAGCCTATGGAGCAAAGGGTTAAACAAGATTTTTATCGTAGAAAAATAGCAATTTTGGCTGGAATCATAGTCCTTGGATTTAACTCTCTTCAACATTATTTTTCAGTTTTACAGAAAAGGACAGACTTCCATATGGGCACAAACTCTTATTCTGTTTTATAACCTGCTTGTTTATAAAATTATACACTATCATGTGAGAAGTAATTTATTCACAATGTATATCTTGTAAAGTGACCATTTACAGGAAAACAATGTTCTTGTATAGTCCGTAAACAAATTTTAGTCATTATCGCATCATCATGGCATGGGCATATAAAAAGTGTGCAAAATTAGTAAGTCTTATGAAATTTGTGGAAGAATATTAGGATACTGATTCTATCCAAAGCTCAGTATGCAACAAAAGTGTTAATTTCTTGTTAGTGTAAAAATAATAATATTTCATATGATCCTTTCTTTATACTGAAAAAAGACGAGTATAACAAGGAAATGCCACAATCACAGACCACAGACCAACCCACTTCACCGCAAATGTTATGGGCCAGGCACTCTCACCTATATATCTACATAAGGTATATTTTGCATATAGCTTCTAGTATATAATCGATCTCTGACAACTGCGTCAGGGAGTCAACTCTTTGGCTCAGTGGTTAGAGCCTTAGTCTTGTACAGGGGCGACCTGGGATCGATTCCCAGCCATGGGCGGGAAGATTTTCAGCTATGGATTACATTGATACGGCTAGCATGTCGTAAGACAAAGAAGAGATGCAGAACACTACCAGCCACATGAAAGCAAGAATACAATTAAAGTAAAGCAATAAACTCCCTCTTTCTCATGGAGATGATTGCCAAACTAGACAAAATGCTGAGAATTACAACACAAAACAGGACCAAACCCAGTTTTGTCAGTGTTTGGTTCTTGTTTTGGTTGTACAGTAAGCGGTCACTCAAAAGAGACCAAAGAATAGGTTTAGCTTGAAGCTTTAATCGGTGGGTTGGGGCCTGATGCTTATCTGTAGCTGGACCCACCGTGGCTCAACTTGAGGTTTTCTTTAGCTCTGACTATCTGTGAGTCATGAGCTCTTTTCTTTGTTTCATCATGGTGTGTTATGTGATAATTTGATTAGAGTGTTTCTCCATGATGATACATTGCATTAGTTAGAAGGCCTCTATGCGAGCTGAACATTTCTTGTACTTCAACAACAGCAGAATCCAGGGAGAAGATTTGGTACCAAGAAAATGCATTTAAGCCCCCCAGTGGCTTAGGCTGCTGTCTGTTCTAAGGCTGTAGTTCTGTTTTTGTTGACTTTTTGTTTATTGTTACTCCCATTGTGGGAGTCTGTAATTGTTCTATGTTTTGTTGTATGTTACTTTATGTACATTCTAGTATTGCAATCATCTTGATGGGGAAGAGAGAGCTGGTTGCTTTGCTTAATTTGTCTTCCTGATGTCTTGTGATGGTTGAGTTGCTCTTCCTCGCGGTGCCATGGGGTTGTCTGCGGTTTGTGATTGTGGTATTTCCTGATCATACTCACTTACTAATTTCAAGACTGATTATCGCTTAATGCAGGTCGGAAGTATTGCAGAATGCTCTCTTGGAGCATTCTGCAATACTTTTGACCTTCATTAAGCTACCATTGTCTTTAAGACCAGTTGTTTTGTCTATGTTTGAGTGGCCACTTAAGACAGGTTTTACTGTAGTTCTTAGTGTTTTGTCTAGTTTGGTAATCATCTCATTGAGAAAGAGAGACAACAATGAACCAACAACCAAGTCTTTTTCTACGCTAGATTGTTCTTTTGAATGCAGAGACATGTATTCTTTATAACTTTTCTGTTCCAAACTGTACTAAAAAGCATCTGTTAGTCTCCAATGTACTGCACTTAGAGTGGTCAAAACTCCAATGTTTTTGCCAATCGGACTGCAATGGTTTAATTCTTTGCCTGCTGGGTAATTTTTCATGCTTTTGTTGTCGCCTGCTGACTGTTTTCAAAATTAATTTATTCAAAAAATTCTTTCAAGAGCACTATCAGAGTGTCAAATGCAGTGATTCATTTACAAATTTGGGCTTTTAGGTCCTGGGACTTGCCGTTTTCCTAGCAATGAGTCCAACTGCAAACTTATGAGTCCAGAACACTATTTTTAATGACAATCTGCAATAGCAGTGCATCAAGGGACTCGCTGAAATAAAATCTTTGCATCCCAGAGACAAAATTATGCGCAAAAGATGCAGGATGAGCAGGTAAAAATCACTGCAAATGGTATGGATCCAGATCAGGACAGACAGTCTGTCAGTCCTGATCTTGGTCCAAACTGTTTGTCAAGGTTATCAGCAGACGACAAGTCGCTGCAGCAGCAAGGAAAGAAAACACATTAGTTAATATTTCTCTTTTTATCTTTCTTGTGTGAATATATCCTACCCATTTTCTGCCTCTATCAAACCATTTAACCGCAGAAATAAGTTGACAGCCAGCTCATCACTATCACTAAAATAGGATTTTTTCAAAATCATCATATCGGGCAATATTTTCTAATTACATATATAAATGGACCAGCCAGCGAGAAAATGGTAGTTATCACTTATGAATATTTTTATTTTTTTGATTTGATTCTTTACATCCCATCAACAATCTTTCAGTTAAACAGGGACAGTTCTCCCTGGGTTGAACCAGTACTAAGCTAGGATGAATGTGTCTTGCTCAAGGACCACAACACAGTGACGCCGGTGAGGCTTGAACCCGCAACCCCTCAGTTTCGAATCAAGAACTCTACCACTGATCCACTGCCCTCCCTCACTTATGAATAAATCTTTCCTTAAATGTGCATGTTCAGTTATCAAACAATTGCCCAGAATCTTTATAGGTCCAGATAAGCAAATATTTTGAGGGTAAATTTGTCATTATTTTTTTCCCCATTAAATTTAAACATATGTTTTGAGAGCTCAAAAGAATCGTCTTATTGAGATGGTTCTTTTGAGTACCCACAACATATGCTTTGATTGAGAAAAAAGAAAATAATTTTTTAATTATGCTCTCTGATCATTTACTTCCATAAAGCATGTAGGCTCTGCTTAGAAGTGTACATGCGCAGGCTAGTCTGAGCTTTAACTAGTCTCCTATTCGACAAGAACCAAAATCTCATGTGCTGGCCAAAAACTCCTAACACCTCTTTACAAATTGTCACAGTAAAACCTGTGTAAAACGGCCACTCTCAAAAAGACCGAAAATTGGTTTTCAAGACCAATCATTGCTTAATGCAGGTCAAAAGTATTGCAGAATGCTCCAGGGGGAGCATTCTGCAATACTTTTGACCTTCATTAAGCTACCATTTTTCATTAGGATCTTTGTTTGTCCGTTTTTGAGTGGCCGTTTAACACAGGTTTTACTGTATTCATAGACCTGCACAACCTGGATGATATGGACCTAGTCACCAGAAAACCCATCTTTGTTTGATTTGATTCTTTACGTCCCGTCAACAATCTTTCAGTTATAAAGGGACCGGTCTTCCTGGGTTGAACCAGTACTAAGCTAGGATTAATGTGCCTTGCTCAAGGACACAACGCAGTGACGCTCGAACCCGCGGCCCCTCAGTCTTGAATTTGAGCACTCTACCACTGAGCCATTGCGCTCCCACAAACCTGTCTTTGTGGTTTGCTACCAGATAGGGTTCACTCCAGCGTGCTAAGCTACAGAGACAAGCTTGACAATTTAAATTTTTACATACATCAAGTGAAGCTTTTATACTTTCAAGATAGTGAATAACAAAAGGGTTGATCAGACTGCACATTTGAAAGTAAGTCAGGCTTTTATATGTGCCATTATAAAAAAACTTTTTTTCTTTACTTTAAATCTAAATCAAATTTAAGACAATTTAAATTAAAATACCATATTAAGCATTTGATTTCTGTTATTCTAAAGCGATATTTTCTTGCATTAAGTCTAAAATTTCTAAAATATCTACCCCAAGTATACTGACAAATAGGCTTTACCTATGTAACAGCAAAAATTGAGAGGAGGCTGCTGCTGATCTGAGTTTAAACTGTTTGTTATTCACACATAACATTTTACTAGCCTCATCAGGCCAGAGGTTAGAAAACTTTTTGCATGCTCAACTCAGCTGAGCACGAAATATCAACTGCTCATAAAAACTAAAATACCGACAAAATGAAGCTTCTTGCTTTAAGTCTCTAAGATGTAGTATTTATCATGCTAATAAATGCTAAAATGCCAACAATTGTTGGCATTTCAACATTTATGAACAGGATAAATTTCGTGCTCAGCTGAGATGAGCATGAAAAAAGTTTTATAACCTCGGGACCTGGTCAAACAGTGAAAGTTGAGAGGAGACTGCTGCTGATCTGAGTTTACACTGTTTGTTATTCACACATTACATTTTACCAACCACATCAGCCAATCAAATTGACTTGCTTATATTACAACACACCTTTGGTAATGCTTAAACTAGGGGCCTCTCGATCTCAAGTTGAGCACTCTACCTCTGAACTCAATCAAAAAGTGATGAAAAAGTTCTTACTTTGCAAGTGCTCCTGGCTTGACCTTGCCATCTGTAGTAGCTGGAGCAAGTTTATTGTAGCGGTAGTTCTCATAATGCACATTGTTGGTCACATCAATTAAATCTTGCATGTGAGTCCTGCAAAGAAAACACATGAATTGTCTATTATACTTTATACCATACACTACAATTTTATCTCTGAGTGGTTCCATGTAAGATGACAGAAAACTTGCCTATTTACAAATAAGACTAAATGAAGATACAAAATTTGAGCCGCGACACGAGATTTCCAACAATGTGGTATGTGCGACCATCAAAGCCTCAGATCAGACTGCGCGTATGCACAGTCTGATCAGAGCCTTTGCTAGTCGCTTGAATATTCTATGACTGTTAAGCTACTGACTGAACATCATTTGGAGTTGTTAAACTTATAAGTAGGCTGCACAGGCTCGTCTGAGTCTGCACATGTCAAAATACCAATTGTTGGAAATCACATGCCACGGCTCAAATCTTTTTGTTGGCCTTAAATGTGCTGTGCTCCTTCTTTCAAAGTTCTGCGCGCAAACATATTTTACCAGCCAAACCCTTGCCCTGGATTCTCGTGTTGTTAAATCTGTTAAGCTCATGTAGAGATTTCCAAAGATTTAAATTTTTTATAATTACATACTAAGATAAAATAATATTTGTAAGAAGACCTACAATAGGGCCAGTTAAGCAATAAAGTTTAGTGTAAAATTTTCTTATCCATCAGTTTAAATCAAATCTAACAACATAGGTTTAGATAAAGAATTATTATCAGCGTAAAATCATATGTTTTGGGTGCTCAAAAGAACCGTCTCACTGAGACGGTTCTTTTGAGTACCCACAACATATGTTTTGGTTGAGAAATGAGAAATAAGAAAAATAATTTTCAGTTACACAATCTTATCTGGGGGCCTGCATACCAATACAAAATCCAAAAAATGAAGGCTCATATCAGCCTGCACATCCTGCATAAATAGTAAGTCTGCTATTCTTATCATGTCCATACCTTCCAGCTAGACTTTTCAGATGAGCTGGATGGTTATCCCCACGCTTTTTTAAAAAAGCGAAGGGGATATTGTAATCGCCTCCGTCTGTCTGTTATGCTATCTCCTCCTAAACCGTTGGACGAAATTCAACCAAATTTGGTGTGTGAGTTACTGACATGAATGGAGCGTGCAACGTTAAACTTACTTTTTGGCCCCGCCCCCTGGGGCCCTGGGGAGGGGTCAAAAGGTCAAATATCATTTAATTGCAATTATAAAGTCAATTTCAAAGATTTTTATGCCAAACTTTTTGTGTGTTCTCACAAATGAAAGATACAAAACATATCAGACGGGATTTTCATTCTGTCCCCTATGTCATGCCCCAGGGGTGGGACTTTGGGGCGCTGGGGGTGCCCAGGGGGTCAAAAAAAATTTTTTTTTCAAACATGGTCATGTGGTACATCAAATCAACGGGGATGCCCAGGGGTGGGACTTTGGGGCGCTGGGAGTGCCCAGGGGGTCAAAAAAAATTTTTTTTCAAACATGGTCATGTGGTACATCAAATCGACGGGGATGACGAGCAGAACAGATTGCAAGTAAAACTTTCATCCTAGAGGCAAACTGGTGACCTTGGGGAGAGGTCAAAGGTCAAATATCATTAAATTTCGGTTACCATGTCAATTTAAAAGACTTTTATACCAAATTTTGTGTTTGTTCTCACAAATGAAAGATACAAAACATATCAGACGGGATTTTTATTCTGTTGCCTGGGTCATGCCCCAGGGGTGGGACTTTGGGGCACTGGGGGTACCCAGGGGGTCAAACAATTTTTTTTTCAAACATTGTCATGTAGCATATCAAATCGACGGGGATGACAAGCAGAACAAAATGCAAGTGACATTTTAATCCTAGGGTCAAACTGGTGACCTTGGGGTGAGGTCAAAAAGTCAAATATCATTAACATGTCAATTTCAAAGATTTTTATACCAATTCTTTGTGTCTGTTCTCACAAATAAAAGATAGCAAACATATTGAACAGAAATTTCATACTGTAGCCAAGGTCATGCCCCGTGGGAGGACTGCGGGGTGCTGGGGGAGTCAAAAATTTAGCATGGGGATTTGCGATGGCGCCCTATCGACTGCACGCTCTAGTTTCAGTTTTACTTTCTTTTTGAAAAAGCTTTGATGAAGAACATACCTGATTAACATATTCCTGAGTGCAAGAAAATCATTGTGTTCTAAGTTTTCAACTGAAATGAAAAAACAAAGCAATAATAAGTGTGCATATTTTATCCAAATAATATATCCTGTGTTAATTTATGGCTTTTCACAGAATAGCATATAAATAAGCTATTAACCCTTTGTTTACTAATGGATTCTTCCTTCTGGTTTTATACAATAAACTTGGGATGGTCTGTTGTACATATCTAGGGGTATCAGGTTATAATTTTCAATAAATATTGTATTCTTTTGTCTAAAGATCCTTTTACCTTTACAAATAGTGTAGACCCTGAAGAAATGCCCCATTAAACCACCATTTCACCAAGGATTGTTTTTTTCCAATCAGCCCGATCCGGACCAGATTGTCCCCGATCAAACAATCTTTTGATCAGCCCGATGGTTGTCCTGAATTGCCTCCTATAGCCCCGCTTTTTTTTTACCCGATTGAGTCCGTACTTTATTAACAAATCAAGTCAATTTTTTTGCCAGCTAGGGAAAGCAATGTACCAATAATCCATGCCGGTGCATGTTTTTGCTTTTAAATTCGTTCTACCAGAGCACAGTAAAATGATATTACATTAGTAGGAGGCCAAGAGAAAATATTCCAAAAAGAAGTATACTTGCGAGTCTTTAAAGGGCTTTCAATTGTGTTTCGTTTCAGTACCCTTTTTTAGAAAAGTGTCCTTATTTTTTTTTTATTATATTTGGTTTATAATTCTCTGGTATTGGTATTTATTTTTAAATCAATTACAATTCATAGTGATTTTGAGTAAATATAGAACCATATCTTGCTGTTGTATTTAGTAACTATCGATTCTTTGTGACATCCTTCACACAATCCTCGTCAGAGAGCTGCAGAGGGTATACGAAAGCTTCCAAGGGTAGAAGAGAGCTTCAATGGGCAACGAAAGGTCCAGTGGGCAGGCCAGACAAGGTGACTTTCAGTGGACCCTCGGACAACCAAGACTACCAGCAGCCGATGGGTTTTTATTGGCTACTGTTTTTTAATATGTTTAAAAACAGTAGCCAATCACTTTTTCGGAACCCGACTCTCGTAGGACTGAGGCGATTGCGCCAGACCTTCCCAGGAGATTGTCTGTAAGTTCCCGAGTGTTCTCAGATATGCGGCCGATCAAGCAAAATATTGATCAGGTACTCTCGGGACCAAAATAATCCTAGGTGAAATAGGGGTATCATGTGGCACTTCATCTGGGTCTTCACTGTTTGCAAAAGTACCAGTTTAGGTTTTTTGAATACAAAGGGTCAAATAAGAAGAGAGTAAACTAATTTAGAGTTGGTGTCAATAAGGAAACCTGTTTTTCTCAGTAAAGCTGAAGAATGATGAAAAAATTAATGGCTTTGTTTTTAATTATTCACCCTGCATCAGTAGAATTGTGCAACCCACTTGTAAAATATTTGAGTTCGACAAACTAACAGAGAAGTGAAACTCATGCATAGGAAATATATTTCAATTCAGTGTTTACCTCCATTCGCATTGAGAATGCTCCATGGCAATACTAAAGAAAAGACCAGTGAACTTAGTAAAGACATAAAATTTGCCCTTTTGAATCTTCACTGTCTACATGAAGGAACTTTGGTGCGCTGATTACCCATTAAATGCACAGTAAAGACAGACCTGGCCCCGAGGTCATCAAACTTTTTTCATGGTCAACTCAACAGAGCATGAAATTTCAACTGCTCCTAAAAGCTAAAATACAGACAAATAAACAGTGTTTTGCCTTAAGTCTCTCACATGTTGAATTTTAATTATCATGCTAAATAGAGGTTCTTACATGAGTGCTCACGTTTTATTGAATTTATTTATCGAGTTGGGGAAAAGAGATAAAATGCAAGGCTCTTTTTCGCAACTCGTTTAATAAATTCAATGATACAAGAGCATGAATGTTAGATTCAATTTTTCATATGACATGGGATTACTCTGAAGTCTCATTTTTGACGTAAAACATTATAATTTTGTCATTACAGTGTACGCAATATTGTTATGGATGTCATAACCTTTCCCGAAAATCTGTAAACCACTAGTGGTTAATTGATTTAAATGCCTGGCATTATTTCACTCTCAGACGCCACGTCATATGATAATAAATGTTAAAATGCCAACAATTGTTGGTATTTTAACATTTATGAGGATGATCAATTGCATGCTCGGCTGAGTTGAGCATGGAAAAAAGTTTTATAGCCTCGGGGCCTGAAATTTCAAGGCAGCATCTGTCTTTTTTGTGTTAAGCAGACATTTTGTTGGTTTTATCATGCTATGGATCAGCCGACATTTTTCAAAGCACACCCGACATCAAACTATGACAATATTTTTCAGCTCCAGGGCCGAAAGCCCATTGTAGGTTGATATGGTTATGATAGTGGATCATACATCCAGATAAGCAAACTTGTTAACAACAGAATTGTTATTATTTTCTCACCAGTCAATTTGAGCATGTGTTTTGGGTGAAAAAAAGAACCGTCTCATTGAGACGGTTCTTTTGAGTACCCACAACATATGTTTTGATTGAGAAATAAGAAAAATAATTTCCTATTACACTCTCTTATCTGGAGGCCTGCTTGGAAAATGTCATATTGTAATCATTTAGTTTTTCTTTTCCTATTCAGCCTCCAGAAAAGGGGGCACAATTCAAAATTGTCTTATTTCTTAATCAAAACATACCTTGTGGGTATTCAAAAGAACTGTCTCAATGAGACGGTTCTTTTGAGCACCCAAAACACATGTTTTTACTGCTCAATAAGAAACTAATCATGTTTACGTCGTAAAGGTTTACTTATCAGGACCTCTACTGTCATGCCAACCAAAAGTGACAGTGACACAATACTTTGTTTACAATTACTAAGTAAAACACATACGTGTACACTTCACTTGAGCTAATGCAAATCCATAGATCACTTGTGTATTAATCCTATCCTGTGGATAGGATTAATACCCAAGTGATCTGCCGATTCTAAGTCCCTGATAACTTTGTAACATGACCTCACTGTCACTCTTGGCTGGCAGGACAGTACTTTTTTTTTCCATGTTGTTGTTGCTTTATTCTCCCCGTCCATTTGGTGCGTAGGGGGTCGGGGAGGACCATCCCCCTCTCACACCTTACAAACTACAATTTTTTTATAAATAAAAACAATGTATTATATATTAATCGCCTTTTGCTTACTGTAAAGGCAGCAACTTAAATATTCATGTCTGATTGTGGCTCGGCTGTTCCATTTACTAAGGGAGGGAAATCAGGCTTTGTTTATAATTTAGTAAAGAGTTAATAAGCTCTTTGAGCCGTGCAAATGTGAGGGCAGGACAGTACTTACCTTCTACTACGCCCCATGGATACTGTCTACCCCGAACCTTTTTACCATTACTTTCTGTTACTGTGTTACTGCCTACTACTGCGAATGGTACCCTGTCCTGAAACAAATAGTACTGCAGGTGATATAAGGTGTAAGGTCACAAGTTTTGAAAAACAAATTTTTTGTTTGATTTGATTCTTTACATCCCATCAACAATCTTTCTGTTATGAAGAGACGGGTCTTCCTGGGTTGAACCAGTACTAAGCTAGGATTAATGTTCTTGCTCAAGGACACATCAGTGACGCCGGTGAGGCTTGAACCCGCGGCCCCTCTGTCTGGAGTCAAGCACTCTACCACTGAGCCACTGCGCTCCCATGGTGTGTTGGGTTGATTTTTTACGTCCCAGTCAACAATTTTTCAGTTAAGTCGGGACAAGTCTTCCTGGGTTTAACCAGTACTAAGCAAGGATTAATGAGTCTTGCTCAAGGACACAATGCGGTGACGGCAGGTGCTCAAAAGAACCGTCTCATTGAGACGGTTCTTTTGAGAACCAACAACATATGTTTTGGTTGAGAAATATTAAAAAATGTTTTTTTGTTACGCACTCTTAACTAAAGGCCTGAAGGTGATCATGGATTATTGAATTCTCATTCAAGCAGGCCCCCTAAGAATGCGTAACTGAAAATTATTTTTCTAATTTCTCAACCAAAACATATGTTGCGGGTACTCAAAAGAACTGTCTCGATGAGACGGTTCTTTTGAGCACCCGAAACACATGTTTAAACTAATGGATAAGAAAAAAACGCAATCTTAAGCTTAATTTTTTGCTTGACTGATCCTATGTTCGAGTAAAGATGTGCATTACAGGGAGAAGAAAGGGAGCAAAAAAGGTAAATTTAACCTGGCTTAACCTATTACCCACCATTCCCAACAAATGTCTGCCATCTCATCTGCTGATGTATTTTGGTAGCCCAAATTGCAAACAATATGGACCCAGATCAGAGTGTTCCCCTATTTCTATATTTCTGCATCATCCACATAGGGCCAGTTTTAAAAAAAACTTTTTTTTAGTATATTGACAGACTTTAAAAACGCAACACTTAGATAGCAGCTTTAATTTATGTCTCAAAAAAGAAGGCAAAACAATAATTTTGGTAGTATATTAAAGAGTGTTACATGAAAAATTGTCCAATCAAAATGAATTTAAAAAATTGAAAATGTAACCTTTTTTGAGATAGGGATCAATTGTTCCATGTGACAAAATGTTATCAGTGAAAGATTCCCTACTTCTTAAAATTATGAAACACAAGAAGTATCAAATTGGAGTCCTGGACCTCGTAAGTCATTGAGGACATTGGATAGCTTAAAATCTCCTCTACTTAAGAAATCTTTCAGTGACCTAAATTTGTACGAAGCAGTAAAGTCATCAGGTTAAGTTGTACAATTAAAACTAAAGTGTTTACTGATGTAACCAATTCATGATGACATCATCAAAGCAAAGGAAGTTTACAGTCAACTGTCTTTTGAAAGATATAAAGGGAAGTTACTGTCCGTAATTAAAGTCTGTCAGTATATAAAATTGTATTTATTTTCTTACTCATCAATTTGAATAGCACTCTAAAACATCTGCATGTACACAAATAGTTGAATCATTTTCTTTTTTTGTCTCTTTTTAAAGATAAACTTCCTGCTTGTGTTTATCTATTCAAGTACTTTTGTAATAACATTTATGTCACCACAGGAAACCACTTCACAAATCTCTACTATCCTACAGATACTGCAATATTCTAACACTCAGTCAGAATATCTCCAGTGATCTGACATGATAAAATTTTGTTTGATTTGATTCTTTACGTCTCAGTGAACAATTTTTTCGGTTATGTTGGGACGGGTCTTCCTGGGTTGAACCAGTACTAAGCAAAGATTAATGTGTCTTGCTCAAGGGCCCAATGCAATAATGCCTGTGAGGCTTGAACCCACAACCCCTCGGTCACGTGTTAAGTACTCTACAACTACAAAATTTCAAACAGTAGTCTTTTTCTCAAGATCTGTCTTGCTACTGGTAGCCATAAAATCCAGTACCACCTGTAACATATGGGTAGATGGGGCTTATTAACCCGGGAGGGTCACCCATCTAGGAGTTTTCTCTAGGCCTTCACACAAAACTAGTATTTAGTGGCAGCTATGCCAGAAACTAGCCTGTCAGTGGTCCAGCGGAAGAGCACTACTTATTCATGGTGCTAATACTAGAGCACACAGCCCAAGTCAGTAGGGTACAGGTGGAGCTCTTCGACTGTCAAAAGTGTCGGAGTTGGTGAAAAGAAGGGCATCCTGCCATAAAACTTTGCTACAAATATACAAATGGCAGTCTTACCAAAAGTAAGATCTGCTCTGTGTGCAGCTAGCCAGATACCTGGAGAGGGGCCCACTGATGTGGAAGATGCTCCTGCACGTTAATCAAAAACCGATGATGACGATGATGATGATGTACTTACTCTCAATTTTTTCTGTACTTTGTTTTCTTCCTCATCATCACATTCAGGGAATTCATAAATTTTTATCTTATGTTGTGCTATTTCATTTAATATCTGAAAAAGATAGAAGAGGTCAATCATCATTTTATTCACATGTTTCTGAAGAAGATTTCTTCTGCCCGAGTACTCTGACAATGCCATTCTGCTCTACGTCAGGTGCATAACATTCTGGGTCTGACATCGGACTGAAACAAATCTAATGTTGAGTACACTGACAACCGTTGGATTAAACCTTTGTATACTAATGCAGTGTTGTTTCGAGGCTGCGCCATTGTGCCAATCACACATTTTCAGTCATGATGGCCCTTTAGAAATGCACTGGTGCGCCATCGTTGGCGCGCTCCTAAATTGAGCCAAGAAGTGAATCAGAAGTCGTGTTTCAACTGAAAACATCCGTGAAAACATAATTTTGGGGACATATTATTTGGACAAGTTCAGCTTTTGTAAAAATAAGTGTACACGGTTGTGTTTCACTGTTGGTAATATATGGCCCTAAATAAAAAAATTCAAATGGCCCCCAAAAATCCTGAAGGGGGCCAAACATGGCCCTCAAAATTTCTGACCTGCGGACAACACTGCTAATGAACAAATGTGCATTTTCACCTCTACAATTCCTCTTTAACCCTTTACTCCATAGGCTATTTTTAGATTGTAACATCATTTTCTATTTTTAGACAACATTGAAAAAATTCAAGGAAAGCTTGATTTAAGTTTTGAATACTTTTAGGAAATATTATGGAAAATGGAGCATTTGCTCCAAAGAGCAAATGCTCCATTTTCCATAACATTTTCAAATACATGATATTTCAAAGGCATCAAAAGGCGTTAATATGGAGTAAACGGTTAACTTAATTGCCCTAATCATTATTAAATTGAAAATTATTTATTTGGTTGTTTGATTTGATTCTTAATCTCCCAGTCAACAATCTTTCAGTTATGTCAGGACAGGTCTTCCTGGGTTGAACCAGTACTGAGCAAGGATTAATGTTAAAGCAAGTTTACTTCAGAGGCAAAAAAGTCTCAATAAACATGTACACTTGACTACTCAGATGTGCAGGTTTATTTATAACTTATTCATTGTATATGGGCATTTTTAATGAGGAAATAAAATTTGATTTAGGCTTTATAGATCGTCTATAGTACAGCTGTAGAAAACAACAGTTGCGTAAGACAGAATCTAGAATCTAAATTTGTATCCAATTATTATTAATCCAAGCTGTTTTACCTTGAAAAATATGCATGATTCTAATGCACTTGCTTTTGTAACGTGACTTCTGATTGATTAACATCAAATATTTGTGACAGTATATCCTGCCATATACTGCAGGAAACATTTTGACGTCATTAACTATGTCACATTTCGTTGGATGACATGCAGCATTATGCGGCTTGCAACGCTCCAATTTGAGACGAAACTTGTGCATTAGAACGGGGATAACCATATTCAAAATTTTCATTTTGGGAGGTATATCCTCGACTTTACGTTTGAAATTCACGCGCTCACGCGTCGCCGTGAAACTAAATTTCCGACCGTATATCAGACTATATACCTTCCCAAATGAAAATGTTGAATACAGTTATCCCCTAAATATGTGGTGAACATCTGTGATTCAGATGTATGCATTCTTTTAACTCTTTGCATGCTGTGTAATTGTTCATTTTCAAAATGCTATCAGAGTGTCAGTTTGGATCCATGATCTTGCTCCAAACCATAGGTCAAGATAAGGATACTTTGTGCACCTAAATGCATTTATTTCCTTACCCATTAATTTAAACAGGTGTTTGGGTGCTCAAAAGAACAGTCTCATTGAGACATTTGTTTTGAGTACCCACAACATATGTTTTGATTGAGAAATAAGAAAATTATTTTCCAGTACAAACTCTTATCTGGAGGCCTGTCCAAACAGTTTGCAAAGGTTGTCAGAAGATGACAAGTCGTCACTAGCATGGAAAGAAAAAAAAAGATCTGATAACAAGGTTCATACAGGAAAGTTTGTGTAAAATTCAAGGACTTTTCAAGGACTTCTAAAATACTTTCCCACTAACTTATGAAAAATACTGATTTACACAATAAAATTCTACTTCGGAAATGCTAGAGTCCACTACTAAAGATATTAGTTTTAGTTAATTAGTATAAAAGAGTGGTGCCTTTATTTGGTGCAGCTTATGCCAAAAACAGTGTTGAATCCTCCTATAAATGGTATAATTCAAGGACTTTTCAAGGCCTTTGAAGGTTTTTCAAGTACTTTTCAAGGCAGATTTAATTTTCAAGGCCTTTTCAAGACAGTCCTGTATTTTCAAGTACATTTCAAGTCTGTGCGAACCCTGGATAAAAGAAAGCATTTCCAAAGTTAAGCCAAGTTCGGAGTAAACTTTCATTACTAATAATGTAGAAGTACTTACTGTCTTTTTAAATTCCCTACATTCATCTGGTGTTAATGTGTCTGCCTTTGCAATTAATGGAATGATGTTCACTTTGTCGTGTAAATATGGAACAGGGTTCATACAGGGAAGTTGGAGTAAAATTCAAGGCTTTTCAAGGACTTCCAAAATACTTTCCTACTGTTTTCAAGGAATGACACTTTATGAAAAATACTGATTTACACAATAAAATTCTACTTCGGAAATGCTAGAGTCCATGACTAAAGATATTAGTTTTAGTAAATAAGTATAAAATTGTCGTGCCTTTATTTGGTGCAGCATATGCTGCACCAAATAAAGGCACCATACTTTTATAATGATTTATGTCTCCAAAAACAGTGTTGAATCCTCCTGTAAATGGTAAAATTCAAGGACTTTTCAAGGCCTTTGAGTGTTTTTTCAATTACTTTTTAAGGCAGATTTGATTTTCAAGGTCTTTTCAAGACAGTCCTGTATTTTCAAGTACTTTTCAAGCCTGTGCAAACCCTGGATAAAAGAAAGGATTTCCAAAGTTCAAGGGGACAGCAACCCTAATGAAAAGTATGTGTTATCAGAAAGATATCTATGAACCATGAATTTTGATACAAGTATCATCAAAATCGGTTGAAAAATGGGTAAGTTATGGGCATTTACAGGATTCAATATGGCCAACATTTAGCAACCATTTTGAATATTTTATTAGTTTTCAGGATTTTTTCAACTGCTTAATTTTTATTTATCAATACTATCACAGCATTTGTGTTTCAGCAGATATGCAGCTTTATACATAAGGAAAATGTTTTAGTAAAGATAAGGACGTATCAATCGATTTAGATGAAACTGGTATCAAAATGCATGGTTTATTAAGATCTTTCATATAAAACATAGTAATCATCAGGGTTGCCGTCCCCTTAAAGCCAAGTTTGTAGTAAACATTCATTATTAATAATGTAGAAGTACTTACTGTCTTTTTAAATTCCCTACACTCATCAGGTGTTAATGTGTCTGCCTTTGCAATTAATGGAATAATGTTCACCTTGTCGTGTAAACGTCTCATAAATTCTACATCTAGAGGCTTCAACCTGAAAAATTAAAACCAAAAACACTTGTAGAATCAACAAAAGTGAATTAAATTTAAAGCCATACTTTTCAATCCCACATTTTTAAATTCTGTTCTTCTTCAGCACATACTATCTTATCCTAATCCTTAATGTGCTAATTGCAACAAAAGTCGTCTGCTTTTCTCGTCTGCTGAAATTTCTAAGAAGCCTCTATAGCATACAGTATGGACCCAGATCAGACTGCTCATATAGGAGCAGTCTGTTCTGGGTCCACACTGTTTGCTTCTATACTTAATTCATCAGTAATGCTAAGCAATTATTTGCAGCAGACGACTTAAGCAGACAACATTTTCAGATGCATTTTTTTTCTTGGCGCTTTAAGGGCTAAATATACACGCATGAGATATAGAGGATCTTACATGATTGCTCATGTATTATTGAATTTATTTAACAAGTTGGTAAAAAATAACAATTTTTTGCAACAAGTTTAATAAATTCATTAATACAGGAGCGTGAATTTTAGATTCTATTTATCATTTGGCACTGAAAGCACTTTGAAATGGCATTATTAGGATGCAAAACTCAAGATTTTGCCATATATATGTGTTGTTTTCAGGGCTCTTGATCACCCAATTTTTGGGCCGAAATTCGGCCCTATTCCCAATGCCTAAAAGTATGTTTTTTTTCCCAATTCCAGACAAAACATTCCCAATTTTTTATTTTATTTTTTGGTTCTCCATCTTTATTTCATATAATACAAATACAGAACATATTGTTACATATTTACAATTTCACACAATAATAGAATACAATCACACTTGCTTCTTTCTCTTCCTTAATTATTGGAATCAATCTAGCAATGGAAACATCATACATAAAGACGATGTCAAATTTTCCAATTTTAGTCAAAACGCCGCTAATTTTCTCAATTCCATGGGCCCCGGCCCCATTCCCAAAAAGTGGTGCGAGAGCCCTGGTTTAATATGGCCATCATTACATAACATTACTAAATATGTAAATGACTAGTGGTTTATTGATTTTAATACATGACGTTATATCACTCCCAGATGTGGTCATGTGATAAATACACATACAACCTTGAAGCAAGCACATTGAACCCCTGAGAATCCTAATGCTTTGATTTTACACGTTATATGGTACTTGGAGGCATTATGCTGAGGTGATACTGTACAAAACTCTGCCATTACAGCAAACCCTGTGTAAAATGGGAACTCTCAAAAAGAACAGAAATTAGTTTTCAAGACCAATTATTGCTTAATGCAGGTCAAAAGTATCGCTTAATGCAGGTCAAAAGTATTGCAGAATGCTCCAATACTTTCGACCTTCATTAAGTTATTATTTGTTATTAAGATCTTTGTTTTGTCTATCTTTGAGTGGTCACTTAAGACAGGTTTTACTGTGATATCAGAACAGTCAATAATTAATGGCCACATAACTTCAACAAATATAAGGAGATCAAACAAACTTGGTTTATACAATGTGAAATAGCTTCACACTATTTCTACTTCCAAGCATATAAATTACCAGACAGACATACAGTAACACCTGTGTAAAATGGCCACTCTCAAAAAGACCAAAAATTGGTTTTCAAGACCAATTATCGCTTAATGCAGGTCAAAAGTATTGCAGAATGCTCCAAGGGTAGCATTCTGCAATACTTTTGACCTGCATCATGCTACCATTTGTCAATAAGACCATTGTTTTGTCTATTTTTGAGTGGCTGTTTTACACAGGTTTAACTGTATTGCCAAAAAAATGGTTTCTCTGTCTTTCTAGCCTAAAGCACACATTTCTGCATGTTCATTTATCCCCAAACAGTAATGCTGCAAACTGTTTGAATAAGTGGTGTTGGGTGGGGATGTGTGAATCAACTTTTAAGAAAATTCAAAGTATAGTGCCAACTCATTATTGTTAACTCAGTTTTGGGTAGCCACATCCCCCCATCCTGTGTAGAGCTCTGTAAATGATTGAGAGGACATTGGGTATGACCAAACATACTGTTACAGGTATAATCCTAGCCCAAATGATGACCAGCCCTTAAAATGGACCAATGGCCTGTATCCCTTTCAAATACATGCAAATTTCCAAATTTAATGGGCCATTTTAAAAATTTTATGGGCCCTTTGCAAAATTTGATGGGCCCAAGAATCTTTAATATCCATGTTAGAGCATAATTGACATGAGATTTGAATAGCTTGTGTACGGGGCCCAGCCAAAAATAAAGTCCATTTTTGCCAAACATTAATATTTTTTCACAAAATGGATCGGGTCCACCCTAGGATTATCCCTGCAGGCTTATAGAGGGTTTTTACAAGCATTGTCATTACTCAGACTGCAGGGATGTGCAGACTAATCTGCCTCTTTGTTGTTCACATACAACAAGAATAAGAAAGCTAAGTGGCCCTGGATCTCTCACCTGAACTTTGTTTAAGCTTCTAATATATACATGTATCAATTGCATATTGGCCATGTCCCTGGTGACGCCTGGGGTGAAGATTTTTTTGACCCAAGACCATCATTCGAATAAATTCAAAAGGGAACACAAGATGATGCTATATATTAAATATCAAGGCTCTAGGCCAAGTGGTTTCAGAAGATTTTTTTTTATGTTTTCACTATATAAGTTAATGTAAAACACATAACCTCATGGGTGTGGCCAAAAAGGCCACAATTCCTTTATTTTAACAATAGTGCCAGTAGGTGATGCAACATAAAATATTAAGGCTCACAGCCTTGTTGTTTCAGCCAGGAAGATTTTAAAAGTTTTCATTCAAAGAAACTTTTTTCTAAAGCTCATTTGACCTAGCTATGCCAAGGACTGAAACCATATGAACAATAATCTATGAGGACCATAAATTATAAGGACCATTCCTGCCAATTTCGGTTAAAATCCAGCAATTTAAGAGATGGCCTTTGAAGTAGTTGTTCAGAACGGATGATGCATGACTGACAACGATCATCCAATGATCACAAACGCTGACTCAAGGTGAGCTCGGGTGAGCTAAAAAAGCAGCTCACATCATGAATACAATCTTACCCGTGTCCTGTGGGAGCAATGAAGTATAAACAAGTGTGTATTCTAGTGTCTGGGTTAGCTCCACGTACAACCTTGGACTCATGTGAGAGGAACTCTTCATACTTGCTGTCTATATGGTCTATGACTGGTTGCCAACTGAAAAATACAATAAACTCTAAATCTATACAGTAAAACCTGTGTTTGTTTGTTTTTGTTCGATTTGATTCTTTACGGCCCATCAACAATCTTTCAGTTAAACAGGGACGGGTCTTCCTGGGTTGAACCAGTACTAAGCTAGGATTAATGTGTCTTGGTCAAGGACACAACCCAGTGATGTCAGTGAGGCTCGAACTTGCCGCCCCTCAGTCTTAAGTCAAGCACTCTACCACTGAGCCACTGCGCTCCCTATTAAAACCTGTGTAAAATGGCCACTCTCAAAAAGACTAAAAATGGTTTTAAGACCAATTATGGCTTAATGCAGGTAAAAAGTATTGCAGAATGCTCCAAAGGGAGCATTCTGCAATACTTTCCACCTTCATTCAGCTACCGACTGTTATTAACCCTTAAAGCGCCAAGTAAAAAATGCAGCTGAAAATGTCGTCAGCTGAAGTCGGCTGCTGCAAATAATTGCCTAACATTACTGATAAATCTAATATAGAAGCAAACAGCGTGAACCCTGAACATAGGAGCAGTCTGATCTGGGTCCACACTGTTGGCCATAGAGACTTCTTAAACATTTCAGCAGACGAGAAAAGCAGACGACTTTTGCTGCGATTGGCACATTCAGAGTTAATATCTTTATTTTGTCTATTTTTGAGTGGCCGTTTTACACAGGTTTTACTGTATGTATGGTAAATGTTCTAAAATGTAACACACATTAATTTTCTCTTTCTGTTCTCAAATAAAATGTCGGTTATCAAGGCTGGAAATACACAATGCTTGTTAGACTAAGAATAACAAACAGGGAAGACCCTAATCAGACTGTTTCTCCAGAAGCAGTCTGATCTGGGTCTGCACTGTTTTTCTAAGCCTTTTTGGCAGGCAACTAGTGTTTGAAATTTAAGAGCATTTACTGTACACCTTAACTTCTGGGGTTGCACACTGTTTGCTCTGGCCTAGCTGTCAGAAAACTTAGGGTAACCTTGTTTGTTTGATTTGAGGTTTTACATCTCAGTCAACAGGTACGGTCATGACGGGACTGTCAATTCACCTAATCACATTTTTTCCTGGGCAAGCTCGACTAAATGGTTAACCAGTGTTTCATGCACATGCTTTTGCTTGTAATGACAACAACCCTCTTGAATCAGCGGAAGGAGGAGAATGGCAGCAGAAATAATTTAATGATCAATCTCCACGAAAATATGGGATCAAACTCCCGACCTCTGGATCTGCAGTCAGACTCACTTCTGACCGCGCTATGAGGCCTGGTAGGGTAGCCTTGTGTTACATATGAAGGAAAGGAGGTTACACCCACTGTCACCATAAATTATGTAATTTATTACAAGGAACAATAATACAGATGGCTTAGGGGTGAGGATCTGAACAATTTCCAAGATATTTTAAACGCCTTATATTGAATGGAATGGTGGGGAATAGTCTCCTAGGCACCCATGATCAATAAGGGGACTTATCATAAGAAATGATCAAACAAATAATGTTTTATAAATATATCGTGCTAAAGTGAGCTAAAAATCTCCAAAGTCTGGAACAAGCTTATTCTAGGGATTGTCTTGATAAAAAAAAACCTCACAATTTAGGAGAATTACGATAGACTGATTCATATATTTGGAGTTAATTTGGAAGGGAAAATTCTTGCCTTACTGACCACTAATTATGGAAATTACTCCTACTACACTAATAACAGCAAAACTCAGGAGAGTATGTGTAACAGGAGAAAAACTGACCCTAACTCTTTGCATGCTGGGTAATTTTTCATGCTTTTGTTGTGGTCTGCTGACTTTATTCAAAATTTATTTTTAAAAAAAATTCTTTCAGGAACACTATCAGAGTGTCAAACAGTTTGGATCTAGATCAGGACCGACGTTATGTCGGTCCTGATCTGAGTCCAAACTATTTGTAAAGGTAAAAGTCACCGCTAGCAAGGGAAGACCTAATGGTCCAATTTGTCCGTCAGGATCAATACCCATTCACTGAAAAGACCTGAGGCGAGTTCAACAATGCGAGCGCTTTCAAGCGCTCGTTGTACTGATGCCAGGCTTTACATATTACGTATAAAGATAGGTACCAATCAACGAGCGCTCGGCGAGCTCTCGCATTATTGAACTCGCCTCAGATACCAAAATGTACATTCCCAAGGGTGTGTTTTTGAATGAAACTAAAATAGATAGAAGTCTGAATGGATATGTAGGCAGTTCTAAGTGATCTAACAGATGTACTAACTGATATAAATTGCTATGGGTTAACTAAAATAAATGAGGCTTTATAAGCTGCAAGTGCACACACTTATATAACTCCAGATAAAAATCAGATTTAAAGATATGGTTTATTTCTTTTTTATATGAATATGGATCTTACAGCTAAACTCATATGAACACATAGGAATTTTCAAAAGGATTTCTTGATAATTCTATTATTTGTGTACTCGATTACAAATTCTGGGTACTTGATTGCACTGCTTACTAATTGCAGAGCTGCATACTCAATTGCACTGCCTAGTGATTGGATAAGCAGAGTACTCAAAATTTGCACAGCTAGGTACTCGATTGTAGTGCTTACTAGTTGCAGAGCTGCATACTCAATTGCACTGCCTAGTAATTGGATTAGCAGAGTACTCAAAATTTGCACAGCTAGGTACTCGATTGCAGAGATTACTAATTGCAGAGCTGCATACTCAATTGCACTGCCTAGTGATTGGATTAGCAGAGTACTCAAAATTTGCAGAGCTGGGTACTCGATTGCATTGCTTAGTAATTGGAATAGCTGAGTACTCAATTGCAGAGCTGGGTACTTGATTGCATTTCTTGGTTATTGGATTAGCTAAGTACTCAACTGCAAAGCTGGGTACCGGATTGCATTGCTTAGTGATTCAAATATCGGCCTAGTAATTGGATTAGCCGAGTACGTAAAATTTGCAGAACTGGGTACTCAATTGCATTGCTTAGTAATTGAAATAGCTGAGTACTCAACTGCAAAGCTGGGTACTGGATTGCATTGCTTAGTTATTGGATTAGCTGAGTACTCAACTGCAAAGCTGGGTACTGGATTGCATTGCTTAGTTAATGGATTAGCTAAGTACTCAACTGCAAAGCTGGGTACTGGATTGCACTGCTTAGTGATTCAAATATCTGGGTACTCAACTGCAGAGCTGGATATTCAATTGCAGTGCACAGTAATTGGATTAGCTGGGTTCTTAATAGCAGAGTTGGGTACCTACTTGCAGAGATGGGTACTCGATTGCACTGCTTGGTAACTCGAAAATCTATGAACTCATTCTGTCGGTCCTGATGTGGGTTCAAACTGTTTGCAAAGGTTATCAGCAGATGACAGAAGTCCACTAGCAAGGAAAGAGTTAATATCTACGGTGCAAAAAATAGATCAGTTTTATAGGAAGATGATTCCTTCAGGACTTTAGTTAAGAGTGCGTAACGAAAATTTAATTTTCTTATTTCTCAACCAAAACATATGTTGTGGGTACTCAAAAGAACCGTCTCCCTGAGACGGTTCTTTTGAGCACCCAAAACATAGTTTAGAATTGATGGGTAAGAAAATATTTACAATTTTACGCTGAAATTTTTTGTTTATCTAAACCTGTGATCCTTGATTAAAACCAGAGCTATCTAAAGCTATGTCTGGATTATCTAGAGAGCTGCACTGAGATATTATCTAATAAGCAACATAAGGATTTCATTCAAAACTTGTTAAAATGCACATTCCTCAGTGTCTTAATATATATTCCTCAAGTTTCTTGGCATGTGAAATACATACTAGTCAAGAGATTCCTTTGAAATCAAGAATTTAAAACAGGAAATGCTGTTAGACTTTGAGGGCAATACCAACAAGATGATACAGTCAAATCTCGGTTATCCGAATGCCGATTATCCGAAACTACTGGGTTATTCGAAGACGATGGACAGTCCCGACTTTTTTCTCTATTATCTATTGCAATAAAACTACCAATTATTCGAATTTCGATTATCCGAAAAATTCAATTTTTCGAAGTGATTCGTCGGTCCCAATTAAAGAAGTTGCTATTAAACTACCCTTCAAGATTCAAAGTCCAAAAGTCACGCGTGGTGATCATGATTTCTTTGTTTGGTCGAGTTCCATTACACACCTGAGTGATTTAGCAAACAAAGTTGCAACAGGTAAACACCGGATTAACGTTCACACTATTACGTGATGAACCGTTAAGTGAGTAAATGGTGTCTTTTATTAAGGTCGTCTGCAATGATGGTTTTGTTTGATGTTTTTTTAAATGTCTAATTAGGGGCATAAATGAGCTAAAATTGATTTTAATTTGATCGTCCCGCATCCTTTGATTTATTCTTGACCAGTGTACATAAAGCGAACACACCAAGCGCACCGACTTTGTACAACAAAAATAATAGACGAATATCACGGACATGTGTTTTGGGTGCTCAAAAGATCCGTCTCATCGAAACATTTCTTTTTAATGCCTAAAGCACAATTTTATGATTGACGGAAAACAACCAAAACTTAGGTTTGGATGCTTAACGAGATGGTTCTTTTAAACACCCAAATCGCATGTTTTCACTGAAATAAAAGAGAAGTTCGCAGCCCAAAAAGCACACACCTCGGGCTACCAACAGCCTGCCAGCGATTTGCCATCTCAATGGCCTATCGCTGGTGGGCCGTTGATGGCCCGACGCTGTGTGCTAGCTGGAATGGAGACATTATGACATTAGGGCGATAAAAAAGGAGACAATATTTCGCCAGTAAATGGTTCGTCAATTTACATTTAACCTTTATTTTTGACGATGTTGTTACAGTAGATGTCAAAAAAGATCGGATTTTCTTTCTTTTCGGCGTTCTTAGACCTGCAAAGCATAAGAGACAATGAGACCACAACCTCCAAGAAGCTCATTTTCTTATGTTCCGATTATATAATTACTTCACGGAAAACACGAGTTGAAGTTGCGAACTCTGTCAAAACAATGACGTTCTATGAAATGTCAGAGCTTTTCCGAAAATATCCGAAAACTCCCGTTTTCGATCATTCGAACTACCGATTATTCGAAAGGATTCATGCAGTCCCTGGCACTTCGAATAATCGAGGTTTGACTGTATTATATTCTTATAGTTGGTTTCCCACAGAAATTCAAAAACACAATTCCATGATTTCCATGACTTTTAATGCATGGCTTCCAACCTCCCCTTTTAGCAGCATCTTCACCATGCTGAGATAAATGCGGAATACAGCAACAGTAATGTATTTAAAGAAGCATGCTTGTAGACCATGCATGCATTTTGAAATGATTAAACCTTGAAACCATCAGTAGCCAGAAAACTAGCTATCAGGCACACACGTTTAGTGTGTCTGAAAGCTAGTTTTCTGGCTACTGGTGGTTTAGTCAAATTATTTCAGAAAATTCCATGATGTTTCCATGATTATTCATTTTTTTTCAAATTCCATGATTTTGCCATGCATGGAACCTTTTTTGATGATTTTCCAGGTTTTCCATGATTTCCAGAGCTTGTGGGAACACTGAGTTTAGAACATATCCTGCTAACAAGGTATTAATGACGAACAGAAAAGACCAGCAAAAAACAAAATGCCTCCTCCATTTTTTTCAAAGTTGAATGCATAAAAATGGAAGAAATCATGGTTAAACCGTTAACTTACCAGTTACTATTATCTACGGCATCACCAAAGCCGGGAGTATCGACTATATACAGCAACATAAATGTATTTAAAGAAGCATGCTTGTAGACCATGCATGCATTTTGAAATAATTAAACCTTGAAACCATCAGTAGCCAGAAAACTAGCTGTCAGACACACAAGTTTTGTGTGCCTGACACCTAGTTTTCTGGCTACTGGTGGTTTTATCAAATTATTTCACAAAATTCCAATATTTTTCCATGATTATTCAGGGTTTTTTCAAATTCCATGATTTTTCCATGCATGGAATTTTTGGGTGATTGTCCAGCTTTTCCATGATTTACAGAGGTTGTAGGAACCCTGAATTAGGACATATCCTGCTAACAAGGTATTCATGACGAACAGAAAGACCAGCCAAAAGCAATATGCCCCCTCCATTTTTATTCAAAGCTGGATGCATAAAAATGTACAGAGGAACAGAGGGAAGGAATCAGGGTTCAACCGTTAACTTACCAGTTACTATTATCTACGGCATCACCGAAACCAGGAGTATCGACTATAGTAAGTCTTAATTGAACACCATTCTCTTTTAGCACTACATTGGTTTTATCAACCTGAAATATATTGAACAGAAGTCAACTAGGTGAGTGCCTTTTTGGTACAAAGTTTACCAGGCAAGGCTTTGAGAATGTGTGTTGAATAGCGAGGCTCTGTCAAGCGATTCAACATGCATATTCTACCATTGGTTCCCTCTTCAAACTGACAATTATGACCAAAATATCAATTTTCGAGTCAATTCAAAGTTGTCAAAGTCATTTAAAAAGTGCAATCTCACGATGACCTGATAATGATAACTATTGTTTGTGGCCATATTCCTTGGCTATAACCAGTACTAGCCGATTGGGTTTATGGTGTGTTCTTTTTGTGTTTTTTATGTCCAGGAGCACCCTAAGGCTCACAGGCAGAGGTTCTGATTTGTTATACAGGCTGGTGCTCCTCTTAAAACAAGGTAACAATTCACCTTATGAGAAACATTTGGTTAAAATTGTTTTGGATTTGGGCCAGAAGTTCAGGAGTAGATGTCATTACAGAGGTTTCAATTTTTTAGCTCTGGTGGCCATTTGTTTAGGAGAGCTGTTTGGACAATTATGACCTTAGGAGCAACATCTGACTAAAATAATTTGACTATGGGCCAGTGGTTATGGAGGAGATTTTTTAAAGAACAACTCATAACGCACAAAAGCCAACTACAAAAGCTCAAATTTGAGCTCTTCGGGCTCATGTGAGCTTAAAACCTGGGTAAACATATTTTTGATTTAGTAATTTTAAGTTAATATACAGACAAACCAGAAACCGACAAAGTGAGATTCCAGATATCTAACAGACAGTTGTTTAAGTTCTGTTAAATAATCAGAATGCTTAGAAACAAAGGCAGCGTAAATTACATGAATAATGAGCATTTTTCACGCACTGAGTATTTCTCACAGGTGAACATGTCATTGATGTTCCTGTTGCACATTTATTGTTTACTTTGTAAGATTAATTCAGCATCGTTACAGACTATGAATGCTTCAAGAACAGACATTATACAATAAGAACAGACATCCTCCGAATGAAAGGCAGTTAGACCTATGCATACGCATAAAGTGTCTAATGAAAGGCAGTTAGACCTATGCATACGCATAAAGTGTCTATAGCTGAGAGCTTTTTAACTTTTTGCTTGCTAGCGACAACTTTTGTCATCTACTGACAATCTTTGCAAACAGTTTTGACCTAGGTCAGGCCTGATCTGGATCCAAACTGTTTCATACGCTGATAGTGTTGCCCAAAGAACTTTTTGAAAAAGTTGAGTTTGAACAAAATTAGCACAGAAGATGTAAAATTACTCAGCATGCAAAGAGTTGAACACCTCTGTGATTGAATCTTATATCTGTAATGCTTTTGTTTGCTTGTTTGTGTTGATGCTTTACGTCCCAGTCAAGGATTTTTCAGTCATGTCAGGACAATAATCCTGTCTTCCTGGATTGAACAAGTACTAAGCAGAGGACAAAGTGTCTTGCTCAAGGACACAATGCAGTGCCTCCAGTGAGACTTGAACCAGCGACCATTTCGATCACAAGTTTAACACTTTATCACTGAGCCAAAGCCCTCCTCATAGTTCTTTTGAGTACATATGAGCCGCAACATGTGATTTCCAACAATGTGGCAATTTGACATGAATAGACTAAGACAAGCCTGTGCAGCCTTCTTTTAAGCTTAGAAACACCCAGTGATGTTCAGTCAGTAGCTTTATATTCATAAATTATTCAAGCAACTAACAAAGGCTCTGATCAGACTGCGCGTATGCGCAGGCTGGTCTGAGCCCTTGCTGGTTGCACATACCACATTGTTGGAAATCTCATGTCACTGCTCATATGTTTTGATTGAGAAATAAGAAAATTAATTTTTAATAGCACACTCTTCATAAGGCCTGAAAGACCTTAATGATTTTGCCAAATCTCAGATTTAGAAGGATTTCTATACATTACCTTAACAGTTTTCTGTATTCTGTGTGAGGGTCCTGGGTGTTCTGCTGAGTACAAGTCTGTGAGGAACAGGGAGTTTATTAATGTGGATTTACCAAGACCAGATTCACCTGTAATAGAGTAAACAAGGCTGTGGAAATACCATGCCCGACTTGTCCGACCTGGTCACATTTCATTCAGGACAAGTTGAAAATTTCAATTTACTTGTCCTTGGACAAGTGCAAAATTTGTTATAAAGTTAATACATTTTGTATTTCATATTTTGATTAATTATTATGAGTTCACATGTTACAGTGAAAACAGTGTGGATCCTGATCAGCTGGCTTCTTCAGAAGCCAGCTGATCTGGATCTACACTGTTTACAAGAGAGTTGATATCTGCATGGTTTCATACTGTTTTTGAAAGTGTGAATTGTTTAAGCACAGAAAGGTATAAGCTAATACGTACTATCAGACAAGTAAAATTTTCTTTGGACAAGTACATTATGGCTAATTACTTGTCCCTGGACGAGTAGAAAATTTTACCATTTCCACACCCCTGGAATAAAAAAGATTATTTCCAAATGTTGCCATAAATATTCATTTAAGGGATAACTGTATTCAATTTTTTTTCATTGGGGGAGGTATATCGTTGGATATATATAGTCTTAGGGTGATGAACGAGCGGAGCGGTAAAACATGATTTCTGATCGTATATCCGCCACTATACCCCCCCAAACGAAAATTTTGAATGTGGTTATCCCTATATTCTAATGCATTTCTGCAGTTTTGCATCATATATGCAAAATGAACATATTTTCTATTAAATGTATATTAATGGTAATATCCCAAGTGGATTGAGAAAATATTTAAATGTGCAAAGTTAGACTAGAGGTCCAGCTATCAGAACATTCAACTCTGTGTCTCATTGAGCACGCAAAAATAACGCTATTGGCCAAGATAGAAATGTATTCTTACCTGGAGCCTACTATAAAATATACCAGACACAGTACATACACCTATTAAAATTTCAACCCATTTTTAATCGTTAAATCCCCATTAAACTCATAACTGGCACAGGCTGATGCCATGGAGAGACACTTGCCTGGCTGATGAACAATAAACAAAAAATCTGGTCTGACAGAACAATCAATGTTAATGGAATGCTATAAATATAATCTGATAATTCCATTGATCTATTGCAAATTCAATTGAAAAATTGAAAACATCTCAATATTCTAGACAAAATATAAATTTTGAAATGACACACGCAGCATGTTAAAAGAATCCACACGTGTACAGTGTTTTAAACCACCTTTAACAACTTTAGCATGAAATATCTTGTGATATGCAAGGTCTACACTGATGTAGGTGGTATAAAATAGTTATGTTTGTCCACCTGTAAGATAATCCACGTACAGGGGGACAACCCATGGTATAACTATTACATAGTGCCATTTTGAATTAAACAACAATGTAACTGATCATGGGAGGTTAATAACATCATTAAAAACAATAATACATTAATAAGTGTATTTAATACGCAAATTATTTTGGTAACATTATGCAATGATCTCCATAGCAATTTGACTAAATCCGGAAATTTTCTTGTCAAAAAGAACTTTATAGTGTCCTATGACAAATAGAATTTAACATTCATGCTCAAATATTACTGAAATAATTGAAACCTGTTAGAAAAAATTAATAGGTGCTCAGCATACTCACTCGTTGCCTAGCATCATACCATTTTGTTCCAAATCTTCTAATAAATTCAATAAGTATGAGCATTCAGGTCACAATCTCTATGTATAAACAGAGGGTCTTACATGAGTACTGAGCATGAGTGCTGTATTAGTGAATTTATTAAACAAGTTGGAGAAATAGAGATAAAATGTGAGGTTTGCTTTTTCGCAGCAAATTTAATAAATTCAATAATACAGGAGCAAGATTCTATTTATCATATGACAACAAAATTATTTTGAAATCATTTTTTTGCTGTGAGAAACATTAAGATATTGTCATTATGTACGCAACATTGTTATCTGGTTATGGACGTCAATACACTACATAATGTTACTAAATATAAGTAAACCACTAATTGTTTATCAATTTTAATGCATGGCATTATATGACTCCCAGACTTGGCATCATATGATAAAACACATTTATCTGAACTAGATAAGTTTGAAACTGACCAGCTACCAAAAATTAGAAATCACCAATTACAAGTGTAACAGATAGATTCAAAATTTACCAATATCCTTAGTCGAAATATTTACAAATTTGAAATTGACAAAACACTTACCCACTACCATTAAGGTAAAATCAAATCCTCTCTTGACTGATTTCCTATAAACTTGATTTGGTAAATTTGCGAAACCAACATATCCATCAAGTTCTTTCGTACTGTCCCCATATTTTCTGTCTCTTTCTTTTTCTTTATCTAAGTCCATATTTTTAATTGGCTCCCTTACTGGTTCTCTGTTCCTGTCGGGTCTGTCAGCAAACCTTGCATTGGGATCAAACTTAGGGGGTTCAGCAGCTCCCTTGAAGAAAGCCTCCCGCTTGGCAGAGCTCAACTGAAAGTAAAGAAAAGAAGGATATTTAAAGCTTGTTTAGTTACTGGCAAAGCTCCATGTGTAAAGTACTATAAAATGAGCCATCCAATTTTTCATACATTTGAGCCGTGGCATGGGATTTCCAACAATGTGGTATGTGCGACCAGCAAAGCCTCAGATCAGCCTGCGCATATGCGCAGTCTGATCAGAGCCTTTGCAAGTAACTTGAACATTCTATGAGTGTTAAGCTACTGACTGAACATAATTGGAGTTATTTTACGTCATAACACTTCCGGTCTCATGTGAGATGCACGCACGAATAGAGCCGAGAACTTCAGTACGCTTGTAGATAGCAAAGCGACAAGACGTGGTTTTGTCGTGCTGTCAATAGCCGAGAGCGTACCTGTCTACTTTCGGTTTTGATATCGAAAGTGGAAATTAATTTGCTGTTTATGAATTATACAGCTATAATTTAATTTTGTTTTATATTAAACAGAATTACATTTTAAACGCAGAATTACAACGTGGTTGGGAAAAATAAAATAAAAATAAAATAAAATTTGTAATTTACAAATTTATTTCTCTGCGCATGTCACTTATTTATGATATAAGCGGCTGAAATACCATAAGCGGCTTGCACGAGCTAAATAAAAGATGGCGTCGGCGATTCTCGAAAGCGAAAAGAATTTACCAAGGCCTTCTGTGGCTAGCATTATGCCTAAAGATAATGAAAAACAGGCGCCTACTAAGGCAACATCTAAGGACAAGCAACCGCCGTCGGCGGTGGTGCAGAATTCTTTGGTCGGGGCTGCAGTGCAAAATCCTAAGCCTAAAGAATCCCGTTCAACAATTTCAGCTCCGAGGGTTTCGGCCAAAGAGACGGCTACGGCCATAAAATCTTACAATTCAGAGGTTTTAGGTATTCTGAAAGAACTCAGTAGTAACCATACCATATTCAGCGACAAGCTGGAAAAGCTATCTTCTAGAGTTGACTCTATTTACAATGGTTCAAATGAGTGTGATTATGGTGATAATCAGAGTGAGAACTCTTACATGTCCAATGAACATTATGATCAGGACTATGAGAACTATGCATATGGTGGTGATATAATTCAGGAAGATACTGCTGACCCTCAGTTTTTGGAGGAAGATAGTGAGGAGAGTCCCCCCAAAAAACAAAAAACTGATGGTTCCATTTTTAAGAATATTTCTGAAAAATTTAACCCGAAAGAGGTTACTGACCATGACATAGACTCGGACCTTAAAGATTTCATAAACGTCACATTTAGAGAGGGAATTTCTGATGACCAGCAAACTGACCTTGTCAAAAACATTCATAGGCCGGGTAATGCGTTTGCGATGGTTAAAACAAAGGTCAACCAGTGTATTTGGCGTTTGCTGAAACCACAAACTCAGACGGATGACGTTAAAATGCAAACCATTCAAAATGACATGATAAAAGCTTCCATTAATGTGGCCAAGTTACTCAATGAAGCAGGGCAGTCTTTGAATGCAGACATGTTAAATTTGGGAACTGGGGCCTTGGCTCTTTTGGGACAGGCCAATAAACTGATAAATAATAAACGGAAAGAATCCCACAAGAAAGATCTAGATGTTCGTTATCATAATTTATGTTCTGCCAATTTCCCATTTTCTGAATGGTTGTATGGGGATGACGTTAATAAAAACGTGAAAGACATTCAAGACATGAATAAACTCAGCAGGAATGTTGGTTCAAATCAGCGTGGTGGCTATGGTCATGGCCGAGGTAGACGTGGTTATCCTAGGTACTCTACACGGGGTAGAGGCCGCCCTTTCCGTGGAAACTACAAACCTACTGATAGTACATATACTAGCTCGGGGTCAAAAAACTCCAAGACGGGGTTCAAGAAGCTAAACTAGGTAAGGTAGGTTTACCTTTTCAGGCAGGTAGACTGGCACATTTTGTCGAAAATTGGAAAAATATTACTTCTGACCCTAATATTCTTGACATTGTTCTACATTGTCACATTGAATTTGAAGAAAATACCAATCCAGTAAACAGCTCTGTACCTCATAGTTATTTGAATCAAAATGAACAAAAATTAATTGAAAGTGAAATATGTAAACTTTTACAAATGGGGGTGCTCAAAGAAGTTGAGCATCATCCAGATGAATTTCTTTCACCGATTTTTCTTGTTCCAAAGAAAGATGGAGAGTACAGAATGATTTTAAATTTGAAAACTCTAAATGAAAGTATTACTTATCATCATTTTAAGATGGACACATTTGAGATAGCTCTTAAACTTATTAAACCAAACTGTTACATGGCCAGTGTGGATTTGAGACACGCCTACTACAGTATCAATGTGGCCGAAAGCCAACAAGTGAAATTACGCTTTGTTTTTTCTGACAAAATATACCAGTATACCTGCCTCCCTAATGGAATTTCTTGTGCCCCAAGATTATTTACAAAGCTTCTAAAACCTGTTTTTTCCACTCTTAGACAGCTTGGACACTCAAATTCAGGGTTTATAGAGGATTCTTTGTTAGTGGCAGAAACATTCCCTGAATGTCAGGAAAACGTATCAGATACAGTTGGACTCATGACTGAGTTAGGTTTCATTGTTCATCCAAACAAATCAGTTTTGGTACCCACACAAGATATTAGTTTTCTGGGTAATGATATTCATTCAAGAGACATGACTGTCACATTGCCACAAGAAAAAGTGAAATTGATTGTCCAAGAATGTTCTAAGTTGAGGGAAAAACATGTCGTAACTATTCGTGTAGTTGCCAGAATTCTAGGACTGATGGTCTCAACTTTCACAGCAGTGGAATATGGTCCATTGCATTATAGAAATATTGAAAGAGAGAAAATTGAAGCATTAAAGTCATCCAGAGGTGATTTTGATGGTTTAATGCTCATATCAGGGACCATAAAGTCTGATTTGCAATGGTGGATTGATAACCTAGCCTATAAGAAAAGATACATTGATCACGGTAACCCTGACTACCTAATAATAACGGACGCATCCTTGTTAGGATGGGGTGCTGTGTTTGAGAATGAAAGAATAGGTGGTAGATGGTCAGAAACTGAAGCTGAAAGTCATATAAATGTTCTGGAAATGACAGCTGTATTTTTGGCCTTAAAAGCATTTTGCAATAATTACCGTGACAAGCATGTTCGAGTAAAGAGTGATAATACCTGTACAGTGTCTTACCTAAATGCTATGGGTGGTGTCAAATCACAAAGCTGCAATAAGTTGTCTGTTCAAATCTGGTCCTGGTGCATTGAGAGGAATCTTTGGTTAAGTGCTGCATATTTGCCGGGAGCAGATAACATGGCCGATTATGGTTCAAGGAACTTTAAAAATGAGAATGTTGAGTGGATGCTCGACAAAGATATTTTCAAGAAAATCACTCAGCACTGGTCAATGCCAGAGGTTGATATGTTTGCCAGCAGATTGAACAAACAACTTGAGCATTTTGTGTCTTGGAAACCACATCCAGATGCTCTGTATGTGAATGCATTTTCAGTAGACTGGTCAAGCATATATTTCTATGGTTTTCCACCTTTTTCTATTATTTCCAGGTGTCTTCAGAAGGTACTGAGAGACAGCGCAGAGTGCATCCTGGTAGTTCCACTGTGGACAACTCAACCCTGGTACACAGAATTGATGACATTATTGATAGATTATCCCTTAGTACTACCGAGATACGACAACCTACTGACAATGGGGAGTTCAGACAGGAAACATCCACTGATACACAAATTACAACTGATGGCCTGTCGGCTATCAGGGGATCGTTTAAAGACAGAAACATTTCAGTCAAAGCAACCAATATTCTGCTCGCGTCTTGGCGCAAAGGAACACAAAAACAGTATATCACATACATTAAAAAGTGGTTTACATTCTGTCGTGAGAAACAGATTGATTCAGTTCAAGCAAATATAAGTTCCATATTAGAATATTTGACAGAGTTATATGAGAGTGGCTGTGGATATAGTGTTATTAACACAGCTCGTTGTGCCTTATCTGCTATAGGGATAGTAAAGGAAGGTTTTGCTGTAGGAGCTCACCCTTTAATTGTACGTTTTATGAAAGGAGTATTTAACTTAAAACCTACAAAATCTAGATATTGTGAAACATGGGATGTATCAACTGTGCTTTTGTATTTACAAAAACTGTCTCCAGTATCAAAATTATCCCTTAAGTTGCTTTCTCTTAAGTTGGCTATGCTCATAGCTTTAACCCTAGCCAGTAGGACACAAAGTATCCATTTACTAGATATAAGAAATATGAAGAAGGGATATGATGTATATACGTTATTTTATAGAGACCTTTTGAAACAGTCAAGGCCAGGGAAAGGTAACCCTCTCGCGGAATTGAAAGCTTACCCCTGTGACAGAAGATTATGTGTTATATTTGCACTCAAAGAGTATTTAAAACGAACACAAGAAATAAGGGGAAGTAAAACCAGTTTATTTTTGAGTTACATTAAGCCTCATGGTAAAATTACCAAGGATACCATTAGTAGATGGTTGCGTACAGTGATGTATAATTCTGGTATTGATTGTGACAAATTTAAAGTTCATAGTATACGTAGTGCATCCACATCTAAGGCAAAATTAAATTTTGTGCCAGTTGACAAAATAATTAGTGTAGCCGGATGGTCTAACACGAAAACGTTTGCTACATATTATAATAAGCCTATCAAAACTGATACTGGTGCTTATACTGAGGCCGTGCTGAAGATATAAACTATGAACATGATGGTTAAAAATGCAAGTTGCATTTTTGAGACAGTTGTGACTATCAAAATATACTCAAATTGATATTCATTATTACTATCACATGATATTATTATCAACCATATTATTTTGGTTGTTTGTGGGCATATTAAAATGCGTTTTTGGTATTCACTTGTTTTATTGAAGTTTTCCAAAAATTGCTTTAAAGTCTCACATGAGACCGGAAGTGTTATGACGTAAAATAATCCCCCCAACTAAACGAGACTTACCTTGGTTAAGTTGATGTTTGGTTGGGATTATTTGTAGTCATATTAACACTGGAGGGATCAGGTGCCCACCCTTTTTTCCCTCCCAAAGATTTAAAGATGAAATCTGATCCTAGACACTTTCCAGTCATTGTTATAATGGTATTGGATTTTTGTCTAACTTCCCAAGCTTTAAAAACTGAAGTTCTCGGCTCTATTAGTGCGTGCATCTCACCTGATCCCTCCAGTGTTAATATGACTACAAATAATCCCAACCAAACATCAACTTAACCAAGGTAAGTCTCGTTTAGTTGGGGGGATTTCTAAGCTTAAAAGGAGGCTGCACAGGCTCGTCTGAGTCTACACTTGTCAAAATGCCACATTGTTGTAAATCACATGTCACGGCTCATATGAGGGGAGTTGTCAAGCAACTTGTTGACCTGACCACACACAATGGACAAACAGGGATTTTTTTCATTTTTGGGAGGTGTCCTTGGGACGTTTTGATTCGGAAAATTACTATTATGGACCAAAAAAGTAACAAATGTATCGATATTTTTCTTTTAGAAAAATATCTATACATTTGTTACTTTTAGTCCAATTTTCATGAAATTACTTACACCAAAAGTATAAAGGGTTTTCTTCATTGGTATTTTTTTCAAGTCAATTGGAAACAAAATAGCCATGATTCGACTGGTTCATATAAAGGCCAAAGTTAGGCCAGAGACACAAAATAAATCCCAGACGCCAAGACAACGGACAATGGCTGATCACAGTAAAGCCCACATGAACACAAATTGCTCGGGAGAGCTCAAGATGACCACTAAAACAAAATCGTTGAGCCTACAGAATCAACACTGAAATCATCCGTTTAGTAATTTGAACATCCATTCTACAGGGACTTATTTCAGCATCAAAATTTTACCTTAAAATTTTAATAAGATTCCACCAATGAGTAATAACCGAAAAACAGCTATCATTAATGAGCCATATTATGATAAGATCTGTCTTGTGTCATATCCGCCCTCCAGAGAGCTATTTAAGACAAATCATGAGTCAGGAATGATATTTTGCAGCATATAGCATCGGCGAGTAGCCAAGGTTCAAACAAGACTGCCAATCTGATAATGTGTTAACTTTGCATCAGAGAACATTTACAATGCATCAGATAATGTATTTACAATGCATCAGATGTATCTACAATGTATCATATATGTATTTACAATGCATCATATATGTATTTACAATGTATCAGATAATGTATTTACAGTGAATCAGATATTGTGTCCACAATGCATCAGATGTGTTTACAATGCATCAAATAATGTGTTTACAATACATCAAATAATGTGTTTTCAATGCATCAGATAATATGTCTACAATTTGGGTCAGATGTGTCTACAATGCATCAGATTGAGTTTACAATGCATCAGATGTGTCTACGATGTATTAGATGTGTTTACAATGCATTAGATCATGTTTACAATGCATCAGATAATGTGTCTACACTGCATCAGATATATAATGAGCCTACAATGCACCCGCTAATGTATTTACAATGCACCCGATAATGTATTTACAATGCATCAGATGTGTCTACAATGCATCAGATAATGAGCCTACAATGCACACGATAATGTGTTTACAATGCATCAGATAATGTGTTTACAATGCATCAAATTATATGTCTACAATCAGCGCCCTAGATAAGCTTTTGGGTCAATGGATATTTACGCAACCTGGTTATCCTCAATTGCATACTTGCAAAAACAATTGCGTATTTTTTATATTTTTTAAGCCACATTTTGGGCAGTGATTACATACGTTTTCTTATTGAATGAAGCCATCACGGATTTTATTGTACGTGAAGCAATTCTCATTGCCTTGTTGACATTAGTTGCTCGCATCCATTTTGCAAAGTTTTTCCGCTAAAATACTTGACTGGCGGCGATATTATATTCATAAAATTGAAATTAGACAGTGCGCTCAGTGCGCTCGCTAGTAAAAAATCAATACCCGACTGGCATTTGTATATTACACAAATGGAAACGAAATGGGCCAAATGGTACGCAATGACATCGCATGTAATTGCATACCCATCGACGGAATTGCTTTTCGGTTACGCACACATTTTATTTTAATTGCTTTTATGATTTACGCAAATACGCTGCTTATCTAGGCTGCTGTACAATGCACCAGATGTCACGTGTCTACAATGCATCAGATAACATTTCTACAATGCATCAAATTGTGTTTACAATGCATCAGATGTGTCTATAATGCATCAGATAGTGTTTCTACAATGCATCAGATTGTATTAACAATGCATCAGATAATGTGTCTACAATGCATCAGATAATGAGCGTATACAATTAATGCACCCGATAATGTGTTTAAAATGCATCAGATAATGTGTTTACAATGCATCAAATTATATGTCTACAATGCACCAGATAATGTTTCTACAATGCATCAGATTGTGTTTACAATGCATTAGATGTGTCTTTGATGTATAAAATGTGTTTACAATGCATCAGATTATGTTTACAATGCATCAGATAATGTGTCTACAATGCATCAGATATATAATGAGCCTACAATGCACCCGATAATGTATTTACAATGCACCCGATAATGTATTTACAATGCATCAGATAATGTGTCTACAATGCACCGGATAATGAGCCTACAATGCACCCAATAATGTATTTACAATGCATCAGATAATGTGTTTACAATGCATCAGATAATGTGTTTACAATGCATCAGATAATGTGTTTACAATGCATCAGATAATATGTCTACAATGCACCAGACAGATGTGTCTACAATGCATCAGATAATGTTTCTACAACGCATTAGAGTATGTGTTTACAATGCATCAGATGTGATTACAATGCATTAGAAAATATGTTTACAGTGCATCAGAGAATGTGTTTACAATGCATCAGAGAATGTGCTTACAATGCATCAGATTAGCCTACTATGCATCAAATAATGTGTCTACAAAGCATCAGATAATGGGTCAACAATGCATCAGATAATTTAATGTGTCTACATTGCATCAGATAATGTGTTTACAATGCATAAGATAATGTGTTTACAATGCATCAGATAATGTCTTAACAACACATCAGATCCTGTGTTTACAATGCATCAGATAATTCGGGTGTCAAACATTTGGATCCAGAATGAGTTGGGCCTGATCGGTATTCGAACTATCAGCAGATGACACTGATAATAGAGAGATATAGAGAGTTAATAACATGCTATAACTACATCTATTTCGCCTTATTCCAATGAAGTTCCACCACATATATGATGAAAATAAGTTCTCTAAACACATGCAATAACATCCACTTACTCCTTTTTTTACAGGAAATGAGCACATGTATTACAAGTCAAACTTAAAACTCCCAGAGCTTCAAACATAAGATTCCCTGTTTCTAAACACATCTGAACCATGTCAAAAGAAAGCATGTCTAGTTCCAATATGATGCACGTGCATGCTCTGATCAGAGTATCCTGGGTTGGCTAAAACAATGTCTAAATATAGACTTAAGCAAAAACGGAAATGTACACACTTCGACCAGACTGGGTTAATGCCCAGTCTGGTCAAAGGGTGAACATTTCTCATTTGTCAGAAAGATGTTTCCTTTTGTACATGGTTCTTTATATTTCCTTTTTTTCAAAAAGTGAGTAACCAACCTGCTAATCTATTTTCCAGTGGCAAATGAAATCTATTTTCCAGTGGCAAATGAGGCAATTTGCTCTTGAGGAACTGGGAGTTACAATAGCTGTAGTGGGGTAGAAAATGAGAAGATAATTGCCTGAAAAGTGATACCAAAAAGAAAGGAGGTTTCTGGCAGGAGGGTGATATATGGGATGTTACATGTGATAATGTTTAACTCTTTGCATACTGGGAAATTTTTCAGGTTTTTTTCATCTGCTGATATTTTTTCAAAATTCATTTTTTAAAAAAGAAAATATTTCAGGAATACCATCAGTGTCAGTGACACTGATGGTATTCCTGAAATAGCTTTTTGAGACAAACAGTCAAGATCCAGATCATCCCAATGTTTTTTTTGGAATTGATTTGGGCCAAAACTGTTTGCAAAGGCTATCAGCAGAGCCTCGACTTGAGAAATAGGGGTCACTGATGCGAGCCTCGCCAGAGGCAATGCCTTGAGTAAGACACTGAGTGACTGTCTCCCAGGAATGCCCAACATTTGTTAACTGGGATGTAAATACAAAGCATCAACTCAACCAAAACAAATCAATCTAGAGATAGACAAGGGGCCATAACTTCATCGGAAATAACCAAACCGGAATCCATTTAATTGAGTTAACCAGTATAAAGTCTCCATGCATCCATGCACATACTTTAGCTTGTAACTCTTGAATCAGGGGAAAGGGGATCATGTCTGCCGCTGAGAATGACCATAGACTTGAAAATATACGGTGCAGTAAATATTCAAAAATTTCGAACACTTTTCGGTGTCGGATCTTAAATAAAATGTTGGTATACAGGCTAATCAGATATGGTAAGCAAAAGCAGTGTGGTCTGGATCTGCCCTGTTTAAATTGTCTAGGCCTTTCTTGATAGGACACTAGTGAGTGAGCTAGTTTGTGTTAAACCTCCCACCAACAGCCAAGATCATGTGGAGTGGGGGCCACAGCTTAGAATATCATCCGACAGACTTGAGGAGCTGGGAATTGAACTGAGGACCCCTGGCTACAAGGCGAGTGGTTTATCACTACACCACGAACGCTCCATCAATCCTGCAGGAAACTACAGTGTTTGAAACGTTTACCATACCTTATATTTCTTTCTGTTAATCCAGGGCCATTAACCTCTGTTCCCTATCAATAGCACTTTGACAACTGTGGCAATTTACTAAAATGATTATATGGTAACAATATACCACATCAATGATGTACCTTTATTTTCTTATATCTATTAAAACACAGTTAAGTCTCTACAAAAAACATTTTGCTGAAACACTATCTTAATCTACAAAGTATTATTTAGAAAAATGTTCGAATGAATCATACTTAGTATAGATAGTAAACAATCCAATACTTAAAAAAATTAAACTGCATCACGAGTTCAAACTGTTCTTGATGTGAACATAAGGTATATATACTTTTAATTATTCTATGCTTTTCCTACATCACGGCCTCCAATCTCGGCCTCCTTCTCCAAAAAGAGCAGAACGTAAAGGGAGGCGAAGGCCCTTCCGGGAAGCAGGCAGTGGGCATAAACAATGGAACACGGTACGTTGTGTTGACACATTTTCAATCATAAGTAAATTTTCAGCGCAAAACTCGAAAATCTAAGAATGCTATGCTTCGGGCAATTGTTCAATTTATCCGTAGAGCATGCTGTTTGCACATTTGAACTTAGTTTGTAAGCGTGAGAGCTTTTCTCCCGTTGCACAGTTGTCCAAGAAACGGTGGTTCCCGCATTGTTTTGCCTTCTAACCAAACAAATAGAAGCGTTTGGACCCTTATTCATACTACCGAGGCCCCTCCACACCCATGTTGTCCCAAATGCAATTTTTCGAGATATTTCAATGATAATTGAGTGATTTAGAGCCAAATTTCTTTAGGAGCAGGAGGCGAAGGGCAGGAGAAGGAGGCTGGGAGAGGAGGAGCAGGCAGCGATGATATCAAAGTTTGCATTGATTTTGCTTATTTTTAATAATATACTTATCCAATCTATATCAAACTTGCATGTGTGATACGAATGATTAAACGCTATTGTTAACTGAATTATTCTGATCACAAACATTGCTATATATACCTCTCTTATAATATATATACCTCTAGCAAGCTCATGACGTTCTGGGTTAAACAAACAACACAATGGGAGAATAAGCGTAATCATTCGTATGATACATGCAAGTTTGATATAGATTGGATAAGTATACATGTGTATTATTAAAAATAAGCAAAATCAATGCAAATTTAGATATCATCGCTGCCTGCTCCTCCTCTCCCAGCCTCCTTCTCCTGCCCTTCGCCTCCTGCTCCTAAAGAAATTTGGCTCTAAATCACTCAATTATCATTGAAATATCTCGAAAAATTGCATATGGGACAACATGGGTGTGGAGGGGCCTCGGTAGTATGAATAAGGGTCCAAACGCTACTATTTGTTTGGTTAGAAGGCAAAACCATGCGGGAACCACCGTTTCTTGGACAACTGTGCAACGGGAGAAAAGCTCTCACGCTTACAAACTAAGTTCAAATGTGCAAACAGCATGCTCTACGGATAGCTTGAACAATTGCCCGAAGCATAGCATTCTTAGATTTTCGAGTTTCGCGCTGAAAATTTACTTATGATTGAAAATGTGTCAACACAACTTACCGTGTTACATTGTTTATGCCCACTGCCTGCTTCCCGGAAGGGCCTTCGCCTCCCTTTACGTTCTGCTCTTTTTGGAGAAGGAGGCAGAGATTGGAGGCCGTGTACATACTCCTCTCACATAATGCCACTTCAAACTACTATAAAACTGTTTTTAAAGTTTAACTATTTACCTGCTGATCAATGTCTAAACTGCTAATGACCTTTGAGAACAGTTTGGACCCAGATCTAGATTCGAATTGTTTGACACTGATGGTAGCTACCACTGTGACACTGTTTGAATCAAGATCCGGCCCAACAAAAGATCAGGTTTGATCTAGGTTCACTCTGATGGTATTTCTGAAGGAATTGTTTTTGAAAAAGTTAAATTTGAAGAGAAAAATCAAATGATGAAAAAGCATGCAAAAGTTGCCAGCATGTCAATATTTCCTCATGACTGCCCTATAAAATAAGGAATGGAATTTCCTTTAATTAAGAGTAGGTTCCTCTTACAATTATGCATACAGGAAGTAACTGAAGTTGTCTTCCCTATAACATGCACAAAACAGAACTGTAACAGATAAGAAACTGCACAAACTGACTAACAAAACTACAGATGTTTGGCATTAAACCTAATGCTCAATGTAGGAGTATTTCACAAATGTTCTTTGATTTTTTAAGTACATGTAATTTATTTATAGTAACTCCACACTTACATAAAGATCATACTGCTTCTTCAGAGTAGTAAGCTTCACTATTATAAAGTCTTGCATGTACATCATGCACTGCAGTAAATTAAATTTTATTATAACATCGTCTACACTCTTACAAATAGATTGGAGCAAGATCTGAGCCCCGACATAACAACGTCAGACCTGATTGGGATCCACACTGTTTGACCATCTAAAGTACGGTAGCAAAGGTTTTTTCTAAAGGTTGGTTATGAAAAAAATTTCTACAGATAATAAAATTGAAAAAATTACCCAGCATAAAAAGAGTGAGCATGCCTTTTTATTCAGACTTCCTGGAGGAGCAGGACGTTTTTAGAACCAGAGCTGTTAAATATGCTACATACAAAAAAGAGCTTTTACCTTGCGCTTAATTCTTTGTAACTAAGATGCAGATCTATACAATGAAATTGTTGCATGCTTAAAGTACCCTAAGCATTACAAACTAGCCTTCCCATGATTAATGAAGGCATATAGCTCAAGTTGGCTCATCTGTTTGAATGTAAAAGGTTTCTTTTAACTGCAACTGCAATTTAAATAATGTATTTTTAAACTGGCACACAAATGAACATAAAACGTTTTACAAAATTGCTGTTGTTCAGCTTCTGTTTTTTTCCCCCCCCCCGTTACTTGAAGGCTAAAAAAGTCAAATGAGCCTGTGATTATATGTGTCTGATAGCTAGCCTGATAGTTCAAAAACTGCAAATTCTTTAGTTCAAATTTGTGTGAACTTGAAACTCTGTGCATGAACTTGTAGTCTACAATTTAAGGACACATTCAGGACTTTATCTTGAAGAATTTGTTTGAATTGATGCTTTATGGCCAAGTCAACAATTTTTTCAGTCATGTAGGGATATTTCAAGGTTGAACCAGTGCTAAGCAGAGGATAATGTGTCTTAAATTATGTGAATATGCTGTGAAGAATTGACGTATAGGAGCCAAAACATTTACCTCAGAAAGTCCCCGAAGATTGACTGCTTGCAACTTGAACTTTTCCATCAATGCAATTATCCCTAGCCCTCTCACTCAAGTCTCTATCCAGGGTTAATCTATTCTAGAACTTAATTACCGTATGCTTTCCAGTGGGGTAGCCAGAACGCCGAAAAAGTTATGCACATCAAAGGGAGACTACTGGATCAAGCAGTGTTTTTGTTTGATTTGATTCTTCACATCCACTCAACAATCTTTCAGTTATGCCGGACCGGTCTTCCTGGGTTGAACCAGTACTAAGCTAGGATAAATGTGTCTTGCTCAAGGACCACAATGCAGTGACGCCGGTGAGGCTCGAACCCGCAGCCCTTCGGTCTCAAGTCAAGCACTCTACCACTGAGCCACTGCGCTCCCTGGATCAAGCAGTGATTCTCTTCAATTGTGTCCCTTATCGAAATGGGAACTTCTCATAAAGGAAAGAATTTGCTCCCAGAGGGAGCAAATTCTTTCCTTTAAGAGCAGTTCCTTATACTATGGGAAATCACTTTTACCACATTAGGTGACCTCCCTTGAATGTTACTATTTTTATTACGCAAATGCGTAACTGCGTAATGGGAGCTACGCCAATGCTTTCATAATTATTCCAACATTATAACTTCTCTTTATATATGCCAATGGCTAAAAGTGAAAACCCAGACCAGACCACTACTTCTGGAGTGGTCTGGTCTGGGTTACACTAATTGCTGAAGCATATTTGTCTGAATAATACATCAAAAGTAATCCTGATCTTCACAGTGTTTCCCAAAATATAGGAGTGAAACGGCACTTCTCCGTGTCACCAACTTTTATAGTAATTTCAAAGAATACCAAGTCTTTCATTTCTATTGTAAAATATGAAATATGTCTGAAATCACCAAAGGCTATAAAACCATAAATATTTTTATGCTATCCAATCAGTCTGACATAAAAACTTGCCTTATAGCCAGCGAAAAAATGTCAATGTATCATATCGACAGGACCAGAGCACGAGCAATTCACAATTCACAGAATAGCTGTTTTGAACTATTTCCCCTACAATAAATCATAAGGTCCTTGAAAGTGTGTTGAACTTCTAGAACTGTTCTAGAACTGCATAATAGTATACTTGAACTATGGTTCTAGAACCCATATCATTCTTGAACACCTGCAAAATCAGTTCTTGAATGATCAAACTGGTTTGCAATCGAGTTACAGAACTGTTGACCAATATTCAAATGATTCTTACAGCTGCCACAAAAGTTATTTAACAGTCTAGAACTACCACAGTTCTTGAACTTGAACTGATTTGCGAGTTCTAGAACTGTTGTTCAATACAACATAAATGTTTTTTCAACATCTGAGGATAAAAAGACCTTTTTATTAATTGAAAATATGAGAGGGATATTGAGGTTAGGAAATAATGAGAAAGAGGGGCTTATGGATGGGCTGCCAAGACAATCCGATAAATCGGATCAGGATCCACACTCATCATAAGTTAAGTATGTTTTAATTTGAATGCAGGTTCATTAAATGGGATTAATTGTGGAGGAGTAAATCATAGTACATAAAAATATATTCTGCATGACAAGAGTTGATCAAAATTCTTGCGTAAATGTACATATTATCAGCATCTGTAAGGAACCTTTTCTCAAGGTTATAATTATCTCAACTATTATTACTTGAATATGAATTATGCTCGTTGTGCCATAAAATTCAGCTAGTACTTCAGATCAAACCATTACCCTACAAACTCTAAACTTAGGGACGTCAGGCAAAAATACGATTATTGTTTATATTCTTTTGTGGAACAGAAACCCCTAAACAAGTTTGTGGCAAACAGTGAAGACCAAGATAAAATGCCGCATAATGCGGCATTTCATCAGGGCCTGCACTGTTTACCAAAGCAAAATTCAAACTTGAAGTAGCTTAAGCTTGTGGATTTTCTTCACGTACAGGCGGACAACCCATGGTAAAACTAGTACATGGAATTTTGGAGATGCTTTTATTTTGTTTCTTTGGAGCTGTAATGAGGGTCTGGATGGGGGGGTCTGGTAATCACTATTCATTAAAAATTTAGCCCATTATTCATCTCATTAAAATTTTGGGCTATTCATTAAAATAAGACCAATTATTCATTATAGGTAAGAAAGGTGGCAAAGAAATCTGACTATTCACTATTCATTATTTTTTTCTTCAATTCATTAAAAAAATAGGATTATTCATTATTTTTAGGATCTCATTATTCACTATTCATTATTTTTTTGGCTCATTATTCACTATTCATTATAAAAAAGGGCCATTATTCACTATTCATTATACCCCATCTAGACCCTCTGTAATGCCATTTTTGGCAAATAACTTAGCCACCCTGCATAAGCATATGCAACCAAACAGTGATGAATCTTTCAATTCTGCCCAGTCTTATAACCATCACTGGTCAAGAAGAAGGTAGTAAGATGTTTTCCAAATTACATGTACTATTAATAATTGCATTTCACTTATTCATGCAGATTTAAAAATCAAAGCATCAGTGGATAATCCACTTAGAAATCTAAGGTGAATTATGTTACAGTATTCTCCCTTGATCAGCTACCAGTCTCAAGAGTAAAACTGTTATTTGCACCCGAATTCTTTGGCTGTGTCCTCGAAACATGATATACTATCAATTTGTATCATATACAGAAAATACTCTTAATTATCTTGTGTGAAATAATCAATCATCTTGAAGAAATTTCTGAGTTCTAGACTACCTATTTTATCATCTGGGAGGGAAATGATTTCCTTATTGCAGTAATATATACCCATGACCCGAAATCTCACATTGATTATGTTAATTGAGGGGGGGGGGGGGGGGGGGGGGGGGGGGGGTAAGGGGGGGCAAAATATAACAAATAAATTAGCTTACCAAAACTTGTTTTTAAATCACTTCAGGAAATTGAAAATTAAGCGATACAGCGTGTTCATGAGATATGTCACTACTTATTGTATATGTGTAGTCACTTTTTAAAAGTACATGCACAGCTAAGTAGTGGAGCTATTGATGCTTGAATTTAGCCTTAAAATTCCTTTAAATGTGCAAAATCATTAGAGACTCTAGGGAGACTCAGGTCTGAGCCTTGGTTGCAACCCTTTGTAGACATAGGTACTTTTGCAAACAATGAAGACCCAGATGAAATGCTGCAAAATGTGGCATTTCATTAGCATCTGCACTGTTTGCTGAAATTCAAAATTGAGCCATGGCATGAGATTTCCAACAATGTGGCATTTTGACAAGTGTAGACTCGGACGAGCCTCTGCAGCCTCTTAGAAACTCCAAATGGTGTTCAGTTAGTAGCTTACCACTCATAGAATACTCCAGCGACTAGCAAAGGCTCTGATCAGACTGCGCGTATGTGCAGGCTGATCTGAGGCTTTGCTCGTCGCACATACCACATTGTTGGAAATCTCATGCACTGGCTCAATTATTATTTAGAATTATAGCCTGTATACTAACTATACTGTGACCATACAAAATATACAAGACCATCCTGACTTAATTGTACCAAACTTTATGGAAATTTACATTATTCTACAAAGGGTCACATGAACAAGTTCCAATAATATATAAATAATTCTCCTACACTAAAAATGGCTCACTTTTCAAATGTATATGTTGTACAAATATCAGTAGAATGAATTTTTCAATTATGTGACACTATCAAAACCTTAGTAAGTAACAGAAGAATGCCACCCCTGTCCATCATCAATGACATACCAGGTGGACAACCTGATGACCAATTAGACAGCTAACCTACTCTTACCTCAAACAAACTAATTGGCCAACTAACAAGAGAAAAGGGGGTTTATGTTACTGAAAGACATATCTACCTGTTCAATATGTTTTTTTCTTCTTTGAGTCTAGTGGTCTGCAGAATTCCATTATGTCCATGAGGCTGCATTAATTTTAGTCATAGCCAGCTATTAGAAAGTTAAATGAACACCTGTATATATACCTAACCCCTTGACACATACAGGGAAATTAATTGAATCCTGATAATTCAAAGTGTCACATGCTTAAGACAAGGCTAACTTAAGAATTGTTTTTCTACGAAAAAACATATGTCGCCCCCCTTTTAGGCGTCAAAAGGATCAAAATGTCAGTAAATGCAATTACTAATCAAAAGGAAATAACTCCAATAATAAACAAAGCAGAGTTATGGTTCTTGTGTATGACACATCGTCTTATTGTGCTTTACAAATGTATGTAGTTTCATTCAAATAGCTAAACTGTTTTCAACTTACAGTACGACATGAAATAGCATTGCAAATGACCAAAGGGAAATAACTCCAAAAATATGCAAAGCAGAGCTATATGGTTCTTGTGTATGACACATCATCTTATTGGGTTTTAAAACTGTATGAAATTTCATAACAATAGCTGTAATAGTTTTCAACTTACAGAGCAGACATGAAATCGCATTGCAAATCATCAAAGGAAAATAACTCCAAAAATATGCAAAGCAGAGTTATGGTTCTTGCACATGACACATTGTCTTATTTTGCATTACAACTGTATGAAGTTTAATCAAAATATCTTTATCAGTTATCAAGTTATAGAGCTGACACGATTTTGTGACAGACAGAAGGACTGACAGATGCGAGAGGAAAAACAATGTCTACCCACCCTGAAGGGGGGAGCCATCCAGTTTACTATTTCAATATAAGTTAACTAGATGGATTTTTCAGAAGAAAACATAAGCCCTCACCCACTTCGTACTCAATCTAATAATGCCCTTGACAATTAGGTCAAGGTCACCAAAATCTTATCATTTATTAAGGTACTATATCTGAGTACTATACCTGTACTGTATACAGGTCAGTCTGTTCAAAATCTGGCCATTGGTTAAAACTGCAGGCTTTTTCATTGAGTTATTTGACCCTGAAAATAAGATCATGGTTAATAAGGCCTCCCAACGAAGATAGAGTGCAGACAAGGCTTTTTCATACAGATATTTGACTCTGCTATGGCGACCTTGAAAATTAGGTCAAGGTCTCAAAATCTAAAATTTCCTCGGAATGATGTATATCTGTGCCAGTTTGGTCAAAATCTGGCAATTGTTTGTTTGTTTGTTTTTGTTGCTTTACGTCCCATGTCAACAGCTATGGTCATTGCGGGACGGTCAGTTCACTTAACCACACTTTTTCCTGGGCAGGCTTGAGCAAGCGGTTAACCAGTTATTTGTGCACATACTTTCGCTTGTAACTGACAACAACCCTTCTTGAATAAATCAGCGGAAGGAGGAGAATGACCGTAGAAATTATTTCATGATCAATCTCCACGAAAGTATGGTACCGGGCCGGGATCGAACTCGCGACCCCTGGATCTGCAGTCAGACACGCATCTGTAGCCAGACACATTACCGACTGCGCTACGCGGCCCGGTCAAAATCTGGCAAAGGTCAGTTCCAGAAGATAGAGTGCAGATTATGTAACTAGGTGTTCCTGGTGACCTTGAAAATTAGCTTAAGGTCATGAAAATCTAATAATTCCTTTAGCTGTCCCAAGTATGTATCTGTGCAGGTTTGGTCAAAATCCATCTAACAGATCACAAGTTTAAGAGTGCAGACATAACATGTGCGGATCCATAGAGGGGGACAGAGAGTCTGGACCCCCCCCCCCCCCCTGAAAAATAACAAAAATATAGGGTTTCTTAGCAATACTGGTCCGGATCCCCTTAAAATCACAAAGCTACAAAGCCAGCATTCAATGTACAGCATTCAATTCATTTAAATGGTGTTTCTCTGGCGGGCCAATGATGGCCCGATTTTAGTTGTACTTGGATCCACTCATAATTAACTAAAAAAAAGTTGGACCCCCACTGTTATCACATGGGCTGGCCCATTCACTGTTTACCTTCACTTCTTCTCCATAATCCAACACTGTATACTGAGTATCCATCGTGAATTGCCTCTTCAACAACTGCACCAGATATTAATATTCAGCACACATACGGGCCTCGACGTAAGAAAATCTGTCTTTGGTGGTTTGCATAAAGGTAACCTTAATCTAGCCTGCTAAGCTACAGAGACTAGCTAGAATACTGTAATTTTTCATGTAGTTAGTTAAGTTATCATGCATCCTTTACAGAAAATGAACAACAAAGGCGGAGATCAGACTGCATGTACGCAGTCTGATCTGTGCCTTTGTTGTTCACATATAACAAAATCCGGTTTTCTCATGATAATTTAGCCAATATGATACACTTTAATTATGCATAAATCCAAACAAAAAATATTTATTAATCTGTAAATAATCAATATGATCAATTCTATAAACTCTTCAAGGATTAATTGTTCCAGGTATAGATATTTGATTAGATTATCTTATCATATCATCTAAAATAGCTTATCATATGGGCCCAAAACGAAAAAAAAAAAGGGTCTTCGAGGTTTATTGCGACTGTATCTGCTCAACTAGTGAGACTAGCAAGAAACTTCAAATTTTGAAAGAAAAATCTTGAGCTATCATACATGTACTAATTTGTATACAGCTGCTCAGACTGTGTGCAACAGCTGACATAACTCTTTCCTTGCTATATAGCAGCGGCTTTTGTCATCTACTGAAAACCTTTGCAAACAGTTTGGACCCAGATCAGGAACAACAAAAATGTCATCCAAACTGTTTGACAATCAGACTCTGATACTAGTTTTCCTGAAAGAATTTTTTGAAAAAGTTAATTTTGAAAAACTTTAGCAGATAACAACAAAAGCCAGCATGCAAAGACCTAATACAGTGTACTGCCAATGCAATATCAAGTAGCAGCATTTATCACATAGGCTGGCCCCATAATTGAAGAAAAATAATCTGATATCCAACAAGCACTGAACAAACTGAACTGCATAAAAAATCAATCCGAGAGAAAAGTATCAATATAATATTATGTCCCTGGACATTTTTAAGACATAAGGTAAAATATTGTGGCCAAAGGCATAAGAAACTGTCAAATAATCAGAAAAGAGACAGGCTGACCATATAGACAGTGGTATTGTAAATTTGAGACAACTGTCATTATGAAAGCAAAACTAGCTAGCTAGTTGTTTAACTGAGGCTGCATGCTGAGAAATTTTTCATAAAAGGGTAAATCCACTAAGCCTTGATGCTTAACATCCCAGAGAACAATTTGTAGGCATGCTCATAACAAGAATGCTATGAACCGTACGACAGCCCATGAAGTTCGCGCTGCCGCACTTGCGACAGACTTGCAACTCTAAAAGCACATCTGGCGACCGCCCTGCGCGTAAACGCAAGACAATCTTGTGAGCATCGTAGGGCTGCCTTACGTTTAGTGAAAATCTACTTGAGGAATGCAATTTTGTAGGCGATCTGACGCATGACACGACGCCTGCGGAAAATCATGCGGCCAAACGATCGTACGATTGATGTGAAACAGTCTTTACCATCAATACCAATACTTAGAATTATGAGCTTATGGTTCTAGATTCTGGTCAGAGACAAAATGCATTCTGAATGTATAGGTAGTACACTAGATGCATATTCTATATCAGGCCTCTACAAAAGGGTGCGTAATTATAAAATTTTTCTTATTTCTCAACCAAAATGTTATTATTATGTTGTGGGTACTCAAAAGAACCGTCCCAACGAGACGGTTCTCTTGAGCACCCAAAACAAATGTTAAAACCTATCAATAAGAAAATAATTGCAAATTTATGCTATTTCTTTTTCTGATGATCTGGACCTATGTCTGTAATACAGACAATATTATGTCTTGAGCCCTGCAGCCAATCATAACATTGCTTCATTAATTATCAGGTTAACTATATACCTTTGATTTAATTATAGGTCATCAATACAGATTTTATCAGACAGATCATCTCCCTTTGATTTAATAACAGGTCTAGTGAACTTTTTATCTCCCTTTGAATCTATTAAAGACTGATCTAAGCTTGAGGATCTAAGAATGGTCAGTCAATGTGGTCCCCATGTATATATCCACTTCTGAAGTATCATATACTTAACCATCACCTTTGATGGAAAGGCCACATCGGCAACCGAAAAATGTTGTGGTCATTTACGCACTTAATAATTGTGCCAAATAAATATGTGACCTCCTTCCACCAAGAGGGCCAAGATAGCCCTTTAAAGTTAAAGGGCTCACATGAGGTTTAATTGTTTATATATTAAGAAAGTGGTGCGGCTGGTCCAGTCCATGTAATGTACAAGAATGTTAGAAGCAGATTGAGAGTGAAAGAAGTTGATTGAGTTACAGTGAGGAGTTCGGTGTAGGAATATAGGTACTGTTTGTCTCTGTTCTTTTAAAGTTCGCTTCTCTTTGTAGTTCTCAAGGTTGTTCTGCACAGCCTGTCCATAAGAGATGATGTAACTATGCAGTTGACCCAGGCCTTTTGTTAAGAGTGCATAACAGAAAAAATAAATTCTTATTTATCAACTAAAACATATGTTGTGTGTACTCAAAAGAACCGTCTCAATGAGACGGTTCTTTTGAGCACCCCAAACATATGCTTAAAATTATGGGTAAGAAATTATTTACAATTTTACGCTGAAATTTTATGATTATCTAGACCTACATGTATGTGACCTGATGATTAGTGCCGTAAGTTCTTGGGGGAACTGCTGTTGAAGGTCTGGAATCAAAATGCAACCTTGATGCATCCTTTAATTGTGAGCTGTGTCTGTTTTCTCAAAGAAATACATGTAAGTTTGTTTGATTTGATTCTTTACGTCCCATCAACAATCTTTCAGTTAAACAGGGACAGGTCTTCCTGGGTTGAACCAGTACTAAGCTACGATAAATGTGACATGCTCAAGGACCACAACGCAGGGACGCCGGTGAGGCTTGAACTCGCGGTCCCTGACCGTCTCGAGTCAATCACTCTACCACTGAGCCACTGCGCTCCCTTAAATACATGAAAGAAAACTAGAAATTGTGTTTTTGAAACACTGTGACCCACCCATATCATTGTCCATGACATTTTCTATAAAAAAAAGGCAAAAATTGATTAAAGATTTCGGAATTCCATCAAAAGTTTCAAGACTGTAGTCTGTAGCTCTTATAGTTTATATGATATCCTGCTTACAAACTATGCATGAATCAAGGGCAACAACTCTGTAATATATTGATGCAAAGTTACATGTATAATTGTATGTCACACTAATTAAAATATTCTATATACACTTAGAATATTTTAGTTAACCAAACTTCTTGACAAGTGGACGAAAAATGCCAGTCTAAAAAGGGGCCGGGATAACTCATTTTTAAGGAATCCAACCAAAAACTTAATCAGGTATACTAATCCACATCCCAAATCAGTAAACCACATAGCAAGACTCTAGCTCAAATACTTTTTGAGATACCTTGCTAACAAGATCGCTATCTTATTTTGATCAAAGGGGGCATAACTCAAAGAATGGGAAATAAATCAGACATGGAAAAAAATGTCAGCTATTTTTTCATGAAGTATATGGACACATACACAGCTCCAAAGATATCAAGTGGAGGTATCAAAAATGTGACGGACGCAAGAATGGACAGACAGATGGACAAACTGAAAGCTATACCCGTAATGCCCCCCTAAACTTTTTCAGAGTGGGGGCATATAACTTAGCAAACTAGATACCCCTCTTATAGAGCTGTACAAATATTTTATATACTTACAGTATAGTATAGCTTCCTTTTGTCCTAAACAACAACCTATCTATGTAATTTTTATAAATATCCTATAATTGTGAATAGATTATGTAAAGAAATATCTATAATCTATATTAGTTTGTTTGTTTTGCTTGATTATCTACATTCTCCTCACAGTGTGACAGCTAGATCATAATTTCACACTTAAGGTATGCCTCACAAAACAGCTATGACTGAGCAAGTATTGGTATATTTTGGTACAAAATAGCATAAAAAGTTCATATCATTCTTACTTTGTAAGATCATTCATAAAGAACCAGTCAAGCAAACTAATAAAGTTTACCTACTTATTTAAACTATTTACATACAATTTATAAGCAGAAACAAACTGTATAACAGTAAGTGAAGAAAAGGCATATAATACCATGCCTACCTGGAGACAATGAGATATACACCCAAAACAATATCCCCCGGCCCCTATGGAGTCTACAGTTAAACCTGTGTAAACAGGTCACTCAAAAATAGACAAAACAAAGATCTTTATGACAAATGGTAGCTATAGCTTAATGAAGGTCGAAAGTATTGCAGAATCATTCTGCAATACTTTTGACCTGTGGTCTAAAAAAACATTTTTTGGTCTTTTTGAGACTTGCCATTTTACACAGGTTTTACTTACTTATAATCCAATGTGAATAAATTCTCTGTGCATTCTCTAAACTTTCAGATCTGACATTCGCAAGCTTCATTGTACCACTCAGCAAACAGGAGGCAGATCTCTGATACTGAGGTGCTGATTTAGAAGAAACCTTCCTGAATTAACCGTTTCTGTCATTTTTATATTCGACCCATAGAACAAGAGAGAACCACTGTATTTTCCCATACCTCATTAATATTCATCAGTTAATTGCAATTTTGATTGGTTCAGAGCAGGTCATGGGGAGGATGACATTCTGTAAGGTGCCCCTGTAAGGCTACCCTCCCCTGGTAATGTTACCCCGCATAAAAGTGCAGGTGTACTAGTAGTCACATGGTGTTGTTTACTAACAAAAGATGGCGGATGCAACAGAAGGACGTTGCATGAGCCCTTCAGAGGAGGACCTACAAGAGCTTTTAGGGGGAAAAAAATGACCATGACATGTGATTTCCAACAATGTGGCATTTTGACAAGTGTAGACTCAGACGAGCCTGTGCAGCCTCCTTTTAAGCTTAGAGACTCCAATTAATGATGTTCGGTCAGCTAAGCTTAACACTCATAGAAAATTCAAGCGAATAGTAAAGGTTCTGATCAGACTGTGCGTATGCCCAGGCTGATATGAGCAGTTGCTGGCCGCAAGTACCACATTGTTGGAAATCTCATGTTGCGGCTCAAATATACTAGGAGACTTTTTAAAAGAGAGCGGAAAATCCAAGAACTTCAAACAGTCGAAAAGGCCTGAGGATCTCAACGATTCCTAGGGCTGAGATCATTCTATGCAGACAGGGAATTTAAGGCAAATGGGCAAAAGTGATAACAAGGTCATGTTGCAATACTCGAGTCCCTAAACCTACAATACTCTACAATACTCACCCATGGTATAGATGACCATGGTATGTGCATGAGCAACCTTCCTGTTCATTTGATCTTTCAAAAGAAAAAAACGTTTCAACCTTTTTAATCTCACCCAGGGTAAGGGCAAAATATTTGCTTGCATGTTATCGTATGTTTCATTCCCTTTAAATTGATATGCAACACAACCATTTTCAGTTGACCCCACCCCATGGTTGAGAGTGCAAGTAAGTAAGGACAAAATTGTTGGTTGCATGTTGTTGTACATGTCATTCCCTTTAATTTGATAAGCAACATACATGACCAAATAGTCACCATTTTCAGAAAAAAAAAACTGTTTTGACCTTTTGACCCCACCCCAGGGGTTGTGGGTGTGAGTAAGGTCAATTTTTTTCCTTATATTATGTTGTCCTACATTTCATTCCCTTTAATTTGATATGTAATAATTATAACCATATTCTGAAAAAGTAGATTTTTCACCAAAGTTTGAGGCAAAGTTGTGACCTTGGTCTTGGGTGGGAGTTAGTGGCTAACTGTTGCGCGTGACACACCATCATGCTATGGGTAAGAAACATGTAAAGTTGTAATGAATTTGACCTACACTTGTAGAAGAAATGGCCTGGACATGAAATTCTGAGCGACTACAGTTTCTGATCATTCTTGAGTAAAAGTTGTGACCTTCACCTTGGGGTAGGTGGCTAAATGTTGTGCATGATACACCTTCATGCTACAGGTAACCATCACATGAAGCTATAATGAGGTAGGCCTACCCTTATAGGAGATAATGCCTCGACATGAAGTCCAGGATTACAGCATGACTGACAGGACATTGAGTCAAGGTTGTGACCTTGACCTAGGTAGTTGTTAGCTTCAAAGTGTTGTGTGCAACACACCTTCATGATATCCGCACGTTATAATGAATTTGGCCTACCCTTGTAGGAGATATGACCCGGACACAAAATCCAGGATAAGAGCGTGACTGACAGTTGTGACCTTGACCTTGGGAGATGGTGGCTATATATAGGTGTTTTCATGCCATACAGATAATAATCATGTGGTTATAATGAATTCCGTCGCTATGACGACAGACAGCCAGACAAATGGACTAATAATATAATAAAACAGTTGTTGCCCTTGAGTGAGGGTGACACGACAATTTGTTCACCCTCGACAGGTAATACTGCCAGAGGGTCCCTTGGGCAATATAACCTGCCTCTGGTAAACAAATCGTCATGTCACCCTCACTCAAGGGAAACAATTGTATATTATCGGTGTTAATTATCTGGATTAACTAATTATGTATCACCCTCCATCCAATTCTACCATCTGTTATTAGTGACAGAACCTATCTACCTGGACAGCTCCTCCTACCCCACCCTTTCCTCCTCGCTGCAACCTCAGAGTATAGTGGTTCTCTTATAGTGTGATGACAATGAGGTTCTTTGCTAAATTCCATATTGGAACTAATAAGCACACAGTGCCAAGGCTTTTTTCAATTTCTTGTACCCTCTTTTGACTAAAGTGTAGATCGACCCACACTATTTTTCATATATATACACCATGAATTCATGTTTCTAAAAAAATATTGCACCTAAAAAAGAGCTTGGTGTGTCTTTATTAGGTCAAATAGGGTATGTGAAAAAAAAGATTATTAATGATCATGCAACATAAGATGTAATAATGGATCAAATTTCAACTTACAGCCATTTTATTTATATCCTTATTATCCTGAACTGGAGAATTCAGCAGTGATGCCGGTTTAACGACCGTACTGGAAGACATATTGACATTGTTTATAACTGGAGTCGGAGATTCTTCCCGGTCCCCATTGGTACTCAAACTTGACAAAGAGGAACCAGCCGAACGTGTGGTCTCCGTCAAAGGACTTGAGCGATTTTGGTCAACTTTAGGTTTTTCTGAATCCTCTTTTCGAAAACTTGATTTAAGAAGGCGTGTCCTTTCAGCAACAGATGGTGGTTTTTCCGGCAGGGGTGGTGCGGGCCCCCTGCTGCCAACAGTGGTTGGCGTTGTAGCTGCATTAGAGTTTGTGGTAGCCGCCATCTTTTAAAAGCTGAACACACTGGCCTGATTCACAGTTCACACAGCTTTCAGATTACACATCTGACATGCTAAATCTAAAACACTGGATCATACAACATTTTGATATACTCTATTGATGCAGACAGACTGTGAAATTTCATGCAAATTGTAGACAATTTGCATGAAATTTCACATCCTGTTTTCAAAGAACGCTGAGGAAACATGTCATTTTTATATCCTTCCTCTGCCCTACTTCAAAATATTACAGTAGAAATAATTTCCTTCTAACCAAAGAATGTGAATTAGTGTGTATATATATTACTCTGCTATAAATCTAAAACAGCTTCTCAGCTGCAGACAAATAAAAAAAGATTACAGAGCTTTAGACAAACAGTGTAGACATCCACAGACACAAACACTTGCCTATCCTTAGATATGAGGCAAAATTACTCATGAAAAAAAAATCATGATTACTAATAAAATTACCAGGCTCCAGTCATCATATTCTGAGGAACTTTCAGGTTCTGATCTTTATTCAAATACGGACTTCTCTGGAATCCTGAAATTCTTATCAGAACTTTTTTGCATGCTGGGAAGGTCAGTACACTTTAGTAGGAGGCATTAACTATTAGCATGCAGAATTTGAAGACATAACGGTATACATCATGTATAGGGTGTGCCCTTTATGCATTTTGTTGTTTGTAACCTTTGTAACCTTGCACGCCATGATGGATCAAACAAGGTGGTCAATGAGAGCACTGACCACAAGTCTTCTGATAATCCACTGACCACAATTCTTCTGATAATCCACTGACCACAAGTCCCTACCACATGAGGAAAGAGAATATGTCATAGGTATCAAGCCAGTGAAGAAACACATTGGGGAAAATGAGGCGGTCTGAAGGTTATCAAGGTTGAGTTTGAGTGGGACCCTGAACACCAATCCTGTCCAGATTAAGGCCCACCTATCCCAATCACTATATTGACATGGTGAAGAAAGCCATCTCAAAGATGAAGTCAGGCAAAGCTGCAGCTCATGCATCAGAGATGATCATGGCATCAGTGATACAGGTGCCTCCATCATCTGTGATCTTGCTACTGCAATTATTCCTGATGGCAAGATCCAAGCTGACTGGGAGTCAGGAGGCAAAGGTGGTACTCTGGATATAAAGGCAACTATCAAGCCAAACTGGCCAAGAAGATCCTAGAGAGGATCGTCAATGGTCTCATAAGACAGGGGTGGCTATCGAGTATTGATGACTAACAGTTTAGCTTTGTCCCAGGAAGATCGAGGCACTACTGATGCAAGCGTTGTTGTCCGAGAAATGCAGGAGAAATACCTAGCAGTGAACAAGCAGCTTTATATTATTGCCTTCATGGATCCCTAGAGAAAGCATTTGACTGTGTCCCTCACGGACCCTTAGAAGGTTATCTGGTGGGCCCTGAAATATAGCAAGAAGTGAGCAAAGCTCACATACCCCTGGCGGTAGCCATCAGAGATTTTAACTCTTTCAGAGAAAAGACAAAATTGTCAAAGATTTCATAATCCTAACTGAGAAAACTTTGATGAAAAATGTCCATATGTGTTATATAAGAGTGATAGAAGGAAAAATTGAAAATAGAAGGCAAAATGAGGGTTAGCACTTTAATTTTCATTTACACAATACACTTTGCCTACCCGAGAGAGTACACAAAATTTTATAATCCTACATAAAGTAGTTGCTGAGAAAACTCTGACAAAAAACGTCCATATGTGTTATATATAGGAGTGACAGAAGGAAAAATTGAAAAAGAAGGCTAAATGAGCTTTAGCATCTTTATTTTCATTTACACAATACACTAATCCTACCTGAAGGTGTACACAAAATTTGAAAACACTGGCTCTAATAGGAACCTAGAAATCTGTGACGGAAATTTTCATTGGAGAGAAAGAAAAATGAATAAATAAAGGGACTGATAAGCAATATAAGGCTGTTCTTTTGTTACACAATACAACTAATCACTATCAAGCTTTATACCAAATTTAAGAATCCTAACTTAAGTAGTTGCTGAGAAAACTTTGACAGAAAAAAATGTCCATATGTATTACATAAGAGTGAAATAGGAAAGAAATGAAAAATTGAAAAAAAGAAGGAAAAATGAGGATTAGCATCTTAATTCCCATTTAAACAGTACACTTTGCCTTCCTGAAGGTGTACACAAAATTTGAAAACACTGGCTCCAATAGGAGCTGAGAAATCTGTGACAGAAATTTCCATTGGAGAGAAAGAAAAATGAACAAATAAAGGGACTGATAAGCAATATGTGGCTGTTTGTTTGTTACACAATACAACTCATCACTCTCAAGCTTTGTACCAAATTTCAGAATCCTAACCCAAGTAGTTGCTGAGAAATCTTTGACAGAAAAAAATGTCCATATGTATTACATAAGAGTGAAAGAAGGAAAAATGAAAAATTGAAAAAAGAAGGCAAAATGAGGATTAGCATCTTAATTCCCATTTACACAGTACACTTTGCCTTCCTGAAGGTGTACACAAAATTTGAAAACACTGGCTCCAATAGGAGCTGAGAAATCTGTGACAGAAATTTCCATTGGAGAGAAAGAAAAAATGAACAAATAAAGGGACTGATAAGCAGTATGTGGCTGTTTTTTTGTTACACAATACAACTCATCACTATCAAGCTTTGTACCAAATTTCAGAATCCTAAGTCAAGTAGTTGCTTAGAAATCTTTGACAGAAAAAAAAGTTTACAGACAGACAGACAAACCAACAGACAGACAAACCAACAAACATAATTACAGAAAAGGCAAAAACTATATACCCCCTATATACTTCGTACCAAGGGTATAAAGAGCTAGGTGTTGAGGAATGGATTGTGTGGTTAGTTCAGGGATTGCACGCAGCTCCGCAAAGCCGTGTTCGTATGCGCCTGTGGGTTACAGCCAAGAGTTTGAGGTGAAGGTAGTTGTCCACCAGGGCTTCCTACTCAGTCCCTTGCTCTTCATCATCATGCTCAGGAGGGCTTGTCATGTGAGTTTCGTTCTGAGTTCCCTGGGTCAGCTATGGAGGAATGTGTCAGGATCGAGAGGCACTTGATACATGTATAGCCATGGAGGAGAAATGCAGGAAAGACAAAGGTCGTGGTCTGCGGTACATGCGCTGGCTGTCATACAGGAGAAGTAATGACCGACACCATATCCAGAGTATAGGTGTGCATGGAAAGGTTGGCAAAAAGGCGGTCAATACACATATTTGACTGGGCCAGTCGGTTAAATCCAGTTTTAACCGATCATTACTGGTCGATTGGTGCAGGGGAACTGCCCACCCTATTAATGGCAGACCGCAGAGTGATGTTCAGGTCTGACCAGATAGGCCGAGGATGGTTGCTTCCTTCTGCTACATGGGTGACATGCTTTCCTCTGGCGGAGGAAACTGCCTTAAAGAAGTTCAGGGAGCTACAACCAGTCTCAATTCCCACTACTTCTCTAACAAGGCCCACAGCCATGTGTACAGCTCATGCGTGTGGAGCACCCTGCTCCACGCCAGTTAACCAAGGGGAACCTTCAGCATTTGCAGTGTAATGACAGGGCCATGATAGACAGATTTGCAGTATCAAGCCAGAAGATGTGGCCACAGTAAGGTGAAAAGAGCTTCTGGCAAAGACCTTGACCTCAATTGGAGAGAGAGAATCTGGCTTTATTGCTGGTTTTTGGACATGTGGAGCATTCTAGTGGTGCATTCAGAACAGCATGAGATGTACATTGTACAGGTTGCCAGGCCCAAGATGACGTGAAAGTAATTGACAGTGAACAAGTGCCGTGAGTGGAAGCTCACAGCAGTCGACCCCCAAGAAATGAACAGCGTGAGATCTGCTACCTGGAATGGCCCACTGATGTGGATGATGCTCCTGCTGATGCAGGGAGAGAAAAATTTCAATTATAAGTGGCTGAACAGGGTTCCAACTCACAACCAGTCCGTAAAAGTAAGGTTTCACTTTGACAAATGCTACCGACTGTGTTTAACAGATACAGTAAAACCAATCTTAAGCGGCCAATAAAATATAGACAAAATAAAGATCTTAATGACAAGCTTAATGAAGGTAGAAAGTATTGCAGAATGCTCCCCACGGAGCATTCTGCAAGACTTGTTAAACAGATTTTTGGTCTTTTTGAGAGTGGCTGTTTTACACAGGTTTTACTGTATTTCTCTGTACTACACTCCTCAATCTTTCAGGATTAAGTACATATTTAAAGGCAGAGAGGAAAATCGTTCAGTACTCATTCTGCACAAAAAAGATGTTTTATAGTTACGCAGATAATTTGTTGATGAAGTCTAGTCTAATTCCTGACACTATCACATATGTGATCCACACAATAATGAACGCCTTATCACCATTGAATTTTAAAAAAAATGATCATTAAAATTAGCTATCCTTGTCTAGAATGACTAAAACAACACCATAATGTACAATGCATGAAACGAAACACAGGAAACAACTCTCACGGCTAACTTGAAACACAATTCACAATAAAAACACAGGCTTCTTTATTTGCCAAAAATCCTTGACTATGGGAAATCCATATAAATAAACAAAGAAAGATCTCCAGAATCAGCAAAAATTGGCTGAGCTCAGACTACACACCCTACTTCATTGACTACACACAGACTGACTGCTTTGTTTATCTTGGGATTATCTCAATGCATGCTGGGTAATTTTTCAGGGCTTTTATTTGTCGTCTGCTGATTTTTTTTTCAAATATAACGTTTCAAAAAATTCTTTTAGTATCACCATGATCAGTGTCAAAAAGTTTGGATCCGGATCAGGCCCGACATTTTGTCGGGCCTGATCTAGGTCCAAACTGTTTGCAAAAGTTTATCAGCAGACGACACTAGTAGGTTAAGAGTTAAAGCTGTTATCTGCCCTTAATTAACTCATAAACCGCTGCTGATGAAAATCAAAAACATACCATCTTTTTAATTACTGGTGATTCTGAAATATTTCTATAAAAATTGGACTTATTATTTCGTGTGAATCTTTGACTCGTGGATAATATTAAGCCAATTTTATAGATATAAAGGTTGATTGAATATGTCTGCTAAATATTCTTGCTTTCAGCGGTTAAAGGCCATGCCAGCTGTATCTTATTTTAGTGACTCAGACACTTTAACCCTTAAAGTACCAATCACAACTGCAGCAGACGACAACTCTTGCGATTTCTGTTTTAAGATTTTGGGGCAGATAAGGCTTGATGATAAATGTTAATCTTCCACCAGCAGAGGATTCACATAAAATATCAGGCCTGATTTTTGCTTCTTTATATAAAAGCAACTAAATTCAAAAAATGGTGTTGGTGACTGTTAATTGTGTGTGTCTTAAAACAAGTATAAGCTTTCTCAAAAAGCATGGTCTACTCTGATACAGTATTCATGGGATGGCCACTTAGAAATTTCAACAGAAACTTTACTGGGTTTGAATCTCCCCTCCACCATGTAAATGGGTTCAGTACTTGTCTTGCCAGAGTTTTTCAATCATAATGACAGAGTAGTCAGTACAATATAATTGTTCACGACAATTTAAACGTTTTCTTCTCCCCTACTTTAAAATAATACACGTGGAAGGCGATGATGGCAAAAGCACAGATTTCATGACCCTAACTCGTAGAACCCAAATATAACGTTATCAATCGCCAAAATATATATTCTTCCTTCAAAAACACTGTTTTTGGCGATCTAACCACAGTTTTGTTTAAAACATTAGGTTTAGAAGTGAGACACCGGAAACTTTCAGATAGAGACAAAATAAACTTTGGCGGGATGGGAGGTGGGAGCAAAATCAGCTTAAATCAAGCTGATTTTTCTGATTAGTATACCGCCCAATACAATTTTACAAGCAGGTAGTAATTTTGGACCATCAGGCTAGCTCTGGCGTAGCTCAGGTGATTTGATCACCTGGCCAGTGTTCCAAGGACTGTGAGCTCCAGCAGCAAAATCTGTCTGTCTAGCTGCCTGTTTGTATGTCTGTCTATATGTCTGTCTGTCACAAACCAACACTGCCCTTTGTTTAAAACCTGACTTGTTCAGTCAAAATGCCCCAGGTAGTTAAAGAGTCTGCCTATCTAAGGCCAAATTTTTTTATTAGTTGATTCACGACCCCCCTACTGTAATTTTCTGGAAAGTAGAGAAAAAATAAAGTTTAATTTCTAAAATTATTTTTTATTTTATCCGCCGACTCTAAATATTATTTGTTTCGTTGAAAAAAAATAATATATTTTTGAGGTTCTGTCTGTGTATTTTTGAGAGTGACACTGTTAAAAGAGATTGTCCTGTCCAGATTTTTAAGAAAATGATGAAATTTTTAAAGAAATAAATGCAGACTGTTGGTTTATCTTACTAGTTTTACTGTTTTTTTTTCTGGAGATATTAAAAAAAAAAATCCCCCCCCCACTAAATCTGAAAAAAAAAAATCCGGTAAATCAACTAAGAAATTTTTTTTGGCCTTATTGAGGTTCATCTGGACAGTGAACACTGAGGTTCAAGGAGATGTGGTTAGAAACATAACTGCTGAACAAGGGACGGACATTATGGCGCAAGCCATCCAATGATACAAAAACTCACCTTGAGAATTATGAGCACAGGTGAGCTAATTAACAAGCAACAACTAACCTGGTCTCTGGCATCTTCTCCAGCGAAGGTTTCGTCCTATCTACCTTTCGACAAACCCTTCGCCTCACGACCCTCAAAATTTATTATTAGCGCAAGCTAATCGACCAATGAAAACGCCAGGAAGGATTTTTTCGATAATCCCTTCCTGCGCTAAGTCTCCATAAGTCCAGATAAGCAAAGATTTTGGTCATAAAATTATTTATTTTTCTTCTATAATTAAGTTCAAAATTATGTTATGGGTGCTCAAAATAACCATCTTAATGTGAAAGTTCTTTTGAGCACATTAAACGTACAAGTAAGTTGTTAAATAAGAAAACTGAATGTAAATTAATCACGCCGTCTTATTTGGAGGCCTGGTGTTTATCGATTTTTTGCACCGCTTTGTGATTGATCATATTAATTGTTGCTATTTTCGGCTTATGAAGTATTCAATCGGAGAAAATCAAAGCTTAGATTAGGCAATCACAACCCTTGGTAGGACAAGATGGGTCTCTGGCTGCCTTCTAAAATGCAGAGCTGTAATCTATAAACATTGGAAGCAACTTGTTTAATCCATATTGATAAACAACATGCTTGAAATGCAAAGACAAAATGCTTGTCAAACATCCAAAAGATAGTATTCTCATGAGAAAAGGAGAAAACCTACACCAGACAGGCATCACCATTGTGATAATGCACTTGTGATAATGCCATACAGAGAGTATTAACCTTTTCGAAAAATTGTTCAGGAAATACCAACCAGAGTGTCAAAAATGTTGAATCTGAGATCAGGCCTGACAAAATTTTGTTTTGTTTGATTTTTGTTTGGTTGATTTGATTCTTTACATCCCATCAAGAATCTTTCAGTTAAACAGGGACGGGTCTTCCTGGGTTGAACCAGTACCATAGCTCCAGATAAGGCTGCGTATTGCATATTTACGCAATTTCGTTGACCTGAAAACACAATTAAATTCATTTCTTTGCGTACAAAAACGCAATAAAAATCCTTGATACTCAATTCCGAACTTTTTCGTAGTGTATGACGCTATTGTATTCTGTTTGCGATTGTCGTTTTTGGCATCAAAAGCGGTTGTTGGGTACAAATTTATACACTGCGTGGCGCCGAATCTAGTTAATTAAATTGTAAACCAGCCTTGGAACATTCTTATAGCTGTTTAGCTATACCCAATATTTACACAATTACGACATTCGTCTCGCTTTACAATAACAATGGCGTAACGTGGGCGAAAAAGCCTTAGAGCAATTGAATATCATATCATAACTAACTCTAATACCACGTTGGTGGTTTGAAGAATCAAAGATGAATTGATAGATACGTTGGATTTTCGAAATAAGCTGGAAATAGCAATCTCAGCAAGTGTGCTTTCTGAAAGTGAAACCGAAAGTAAACAAAAAAGTCAGGAGTTTCATTTCTTATTTGCTTTCAGATAGATACCCAATACAAAAACTTGAAATACCCAATTTAAAATTTGAAATACCCAATTAAGCCAAAAAGAGGTGGGTAAATACCCAATTGCCTCCAATCCTTATCTGGAGCTATGAGTTCTAAGCTAAGATAAATGTGTCTTGCTCAAGGACCACAACACAGTGACGCCAATGAAGCTCGAACCCGCGGACCCTCGGTCTCGAGTCAAGCACTCTACCACTGAGCTCCCTTTTTGTTTGATTTGATTCTTTGCGTCCCAGTCAACAATTTTCAGTTATGTCGGGGTTGTACCAGTACTTGGGTTGAACCAGTACTATTCAGCAGGTATTAATGTGTCTTGCTCAAAGATTATTTGTTAGACAACAATACTAGTAGGCAAGATATACAACAGGACATGATTTTTCATGCTCAGTTGAGTTGAGTATGAAAAAGTTGTATTCAGATTTCTGGCTTTCACGTGTTCATGCATTGTTAGACTGGCTCCAGTCTTTAAAACAATTTTTCATCAATGTGTCATATCATATACTTGTAGCCAGTCTAACTCTGATGGCTCTGCTTACAACAGAGCCATCAGAGTTAGACTGGCTACAAGTATATGATATGACACATTGATGAAAAATTATTTTAAGGACTGGAGCCAGTTAAATGTATTGTGTATGATGGAAATATTTGAGATTGTAAACATTCTCTTGATGAGATAAGACAGCTGCTGTGCTTCAAGCATTTTACTGTTGTCTGTCAATCATTTACTTATGAGCACACATTGATTATGTCAAGAATATGTATGCAGAGCCCAATAATTCAAGTTTTCAGCTCCATCCTGCATGGTACCTGCATCACACTGGTAAATGTATATGTTAATTTGGTGGTATTTACGCGTAATGCCAGTACTTCATAGACCGGAAGTGTTAGATATTGGTGTTAAAACTATAAAGAAAAACATGCCGTTTGCCAAAGGGACTATAGAATTAGATCATTTTTAAGTATCCAGTATACGTGCATGGCGATTTATGTAAGCATTTAGGAATAGATTCGAGTAACAATCTGGATGATCGGTACTCGAATCTATTCCTAAATGCTTACATAAATTGCCATGTGCATGCCAAATACTTAAAAATGATCTAATTCTATTGTCCTTTAGGCATATGGCATGTTTTTTCTATATAGTATTAACACCAATATCTACCACTTCCTGTCTATGAAGTACCGGTAATACGCGTAAATACCACCAAATCGACGTATACATTTACCAGTGTGTGCATTGTCAATTTTTATATATTTCAGGTTTCACAAGATTGACCTGTTACATAAAAATTATGGACCTCGCTGTGAAAAAACCTGTCTTCCGGATTTCCAGCCAGGTCATATCAAAACAAGCCTGCTCAGCTGAAGAGATTAGCTAGAAAATTAAAAATTTCACTCGTAGCATGTTTAACTATAGAACACACAGTCAATGGCGCACCACTGCAAATCCCCATGCTCTTGAAGCAATTTAATGATATTTGACCTTTTGACCCCACCCCAAGGTTGCCAGGTTGACCATAGGGTGAATTTTTTTCTTATATCCTGTTGTACTCACCATCCCCTTCAATTTGATATGCCACATGACCATGTTCGGAAAATTAAAATTTTGACCCTGGGGCATGACCCTGACGACAGAATGAAAATAACGTTCGATATGTTTCATATCTTTTATTTCTGAGAACACACACATAGTTTGGTATAAAAATCTTTGAAATTGACTTTGTAACTGAACTTTAATGATGTTTCACCTTTTGACCCCATCCCAGGGCCCAGGGCTAAAAAAATGTGCTTTTGCACGACAATACATGTCAGTAACTTGCACACCATTTGGTTGGATTTCGTCCAATGGTTTAGGTAGAGATATCATAACGGACAGCTGGACGGACAGAATCCCATTCACAATTATTTAAAATAAGTGTGGGGATAAATATGATACTTTCCGATCTCATATAAATGCTTCTAATTTTTAAAACTCAGCTATCAGGTGTCAGGCTAATTAATTTTTCAATGTTTCCCATACAAGGCCTTAAAGAAAACCAGCCAAACCCAGTCATATTAGCTATTTGGTACAAGATTGGTCCCATCTACCATTCCAGCCAGAATGGTTGGGATCGTAATTACTGTGAATTTAAATTTCCCAGAGCCTCGCTCCCTTTGGATGGACTGTACGATTTAAGATGTTTTTGTTGACGGTCGGTCGCTTACTGAAGGAATAGCCAGTGTTGACTCAGACATTGACTATTTTGTACCCTTCATGCTAAGGAGCTGATCATAACTGGGACCATGCAGCACACACACATATATGGCATTGCCAGCTCCTTGTTTTGAAGGTGTTTTCAGGGATCAAGCTAGAGGGCGACTAGGGCGAAACAGTCGCCCTTCGGGCCGAAATTTCGCCCTAAATGGGACCCAGGGAGAAGTGGGAGTCTCCCTAAAAATAAAAAAATTTTTTTTTAGAGAGACTCATTTTCATTCTGTCACCACACAAATGCAAGCTGTGGTGACATTATCAGACAATCTACTACCACTCCATTGTGTTTCTCCGTCCATTAAATGGCAATAGTATGTGTAATGGCTAATTTGCTTCTAAATCGATAGAAAATGCCGTAATTTTGCGCTATAACTTCTCCCTATCAACTGTCACTTCTTCTCCCTAATTTTCCTGCAGGGAGAAGTCACTTCTCCCTAAAATTCTTGGCCAGCTTGGTCCCTGGTTTTTAGGTATATTATAACTACCTTTTCCTGTAATATTATAAGAATCTATCATGAGTGTGAGGGTAGCATAGAGAAATCCGTCCTGAGGATCGTCGTTTGGCATCACAAGGCTTGTCGAGTGATGACAAACGGTGATCCAGAGGGACACATTTTTCTATCCTACCCTCACACAAATAATGGATTCTTTTTCTTGCTCACCACTGTTTTTATTTATTTTTTCTATTTTACAATAAGCTTCTAGAAGTCCCTGAATACGCTAAGATGCAATTTCACATGATGACATTACTTGATTTTTTTTATTTGATTCTTTACGTCCCATCAACAATCTTTCAGTTATGTAAGGGCAGGTCTTCCTGGGTTGAACCAGTAATGACCTGGGTTGAACCAGTACTGAGCTGGAATCAATGTGTCTTGCTCAAGGACACAACACAGTGAAGCCGGTAATGGCTCGAGCCCGTGGCCCTTCGGTCTTGAGTCAAGCACTCCACCGCTGAGCCACTGTGCTCCGACGACCTTACTTGATGTCTTAGGTAAGATAGCATGGGTAAGATATGATTTTCTATCACAGGGTAAAATCTCAGATATCCTTATCCGGTGTGCAAGAACAACTGTGATGTACCTATTTCTAGACATATTATTATGCATAATAAATCATAGATAGCCAAAGGGATGCAATACAGTTTTGACACTACTTCTCTACATTTCTCATTATCTCCCTTACCCTGTACACATAACAAAGGTAAAAGGCGTACTATCTTCACTTGATCTAAACTACTCTTGTACTTACCGAAGCATGGCTGTGAGAGGCTGTGACAGGCATATGAAAGAAAAGAAAACAATTGCAAGATAGTTACTAATACTTATGACAATATTAAATCACAGGCTTAGGGGTGAATAGTTATACCATGGTTTGTCCTCCTGTACGTGGAGATAATCCACAAGCTTTAGCGAGTGGATTATCTCCATGTACATGTAGACAGCCATGGTAAAACTAGTTTATACCACCTACATCAGTGAAGACCTGGCACATTGCTAGGTTTTTCGTGCTAAAGTTGGTATTATTAAAGGGTTTTCTCAAAGTCAGATTTTCATGATTTCATTTTTTTTACAAATTTGCAAGTGGACTTTCAGATCACTATATATGCACGAAATGGGATCGAGTCTCCATGAAATTCATACAGGCTAATACTCAATTTACCTAGACAATTGCAAAATCAAAGGTAATTTTCTCACAGTGTGGCTCTCCATGTTCATGCATACATGTATCTGCTAATGCAAATTGCATGTACTTTTGAGCTATGTGATGTGAAAATGGCATATGGAGAATGTCCAGAGAATAAACCTTCATTGACGTGATATGCCCATCTATAGGTATATTTTAAAAGGGTGAACTTTGTACGTACATGTACCATACAGTATACTTTTTCAAAATTCCTTTGGGGAACACTATCAGTGTCAAATGGCTTAGATCCAGATCAGGACAACACATTCTGTTGGTCCTGATCTTGGTCCAAACTGTTTCTTTTGTTTTGATTCTTAACATCAACAATTTTTCAGTCATGTCGGCTTAAACAGGGTCTATCAATCGAAATCTATAGGGTAAACATATTCATTTGAAGAGTTTGAGAAGTATTTTTATTGTCACATTTTGTTGTTTCATTTTACTTTGAGATCTCATGGAAGATTAGCTGTATATCTTGATAAGTTGCATCGTCACCTATCCATTAACACTTATTTTCTAGCTGGTAGAGAAACTCAGAGAATATAGTCAAAAATGGGACCACTTACAAGTAACCCTTTGTATTCAAGAAACACCACGTTGGCAAACAGTGAAGACTCAGATGAAATTCAGAATAATGTGTCATATCATCAGGGTCTACACTGTTTGATATGAAGATTATAACCTGATGACCCTTGAATAAAAACAATGGACCATCCTGACTTAATTGTATCATACATTATGGGAAGGCATGAAACTGAGCTCTGAAAATAAAAGTTTGCTTAACGCCGTATCAATGACTTCCATGTTGATGTGACGTGCAATGCACGCCGTGTAACTAGTTGGAAATTTATACAAAGATCAAATGATTATAGCCTACCTTGCTATCTCATGAAGCTGAATAAACAAAAAAAACAGCCATTAAATAATGAAATGAAAACCGTTACTTTCAAGAAGCAATCAAAATGACCACGCTATATACCACGATTAATTTGTGCATATCCTGTTGAGAAGACAAATACTTACCGTTGTCCTACTAAGACTACTGTAAAATCTTTTGAGGTCACAGTGCCGCCATAACAATATGCCTATTGCTCCTTATGTTGGTAAGGCCTAAATGAAATATATGTGTGGTTCCTGTTGCATACCAACAAAATTTAGGGTAGGTAGGTAGGGAAATTGTTAAATTTTGTTATAACATTTAACAAAGAAAATAGTGACAAAATCTGAAAAATTGCCCATTTTAAGTATTTTTTCTCCAAAGACCATTTTAATGTTTAGGGTAGGGTTAGAAAAAATAGGGTAGGTAGGCAACAGGAACCACACATATATTTCATTTAAGCCTAATAGTTATACTATGGTTTGTCTGACGGTACGTGGACATAATCCACAAGCTTTAGCGAGTGGATGTGGACAAACATGGTATAACTATTTTATACCACCTACATCAGTGTAGACATTGCACATCACAAGATATTTTGTGCTGAAGTTGGTAAGTGTGGTATAAATTTATGTGACCTGAGAGTAATAAATTGATAGAAAATTAATTAGCTCATGTTCAATTAATGCCTAATAGCAAATTCATTACCTATACACTACCAATTCATGAATTCTATACTGAGGGAAAAAAGTTTAGCAACCAGTTATTATATGTTTTCCCATATAGGCGATCTTTTTAGCATTAGATCTTTTTTATTAACAGGTGCGCAAACATTTTAGTCATTTGGTACAAATGGCATCATTGATTGATCACACACATAACATAGGAACATACAAAAAGGCTCAAGCCAAAAGTCGAACTTCTATACCCACTAGATTGCTATGCTGCACAGTGCAAGCATGTATAAAGAATGAGTTTATGCGATAATCTAAGTGCCAAAATCTTGTGAACTGGTTCAAATATGATGATGATGATGATGGTGTTGAGGGTTGTTTTACTGTGAATTTCATCTGTATACATATATGTTCACCCTCGTCATACTGACTTAATTAATATGACACATCCTGCCCAGCTTTATAGCTAGATCCATAGCAGGATTCCATGTATTAGTTATACTAGTTGCATGGAAAACAGTGTGGATCCAGCTGATTCGGATCCACACTGTTTTTGAAATAGAATATCTCTTGAGTTAAGCAGCACAAAGGTAAAATGCATCTCTGACTTTGATAAATATTTTTTAAAACATTCAACTTCCTGTATTCTGCCCAGGAGCATGATAAGCTTAAAATCATAGGAAGTAAAATGTCTTAAAATTACGAACATTTATTTCTTATATTTCTGAACAAATTATTGTTCCTAACAATATGATATATCCTAGAGGTAGAGACAGTATCTATTGTAATTGCAACCATAGTGCATTATGTTATCCAATTAAGATATGACTGACACATATTGAGGCACCAGAATTTGATGCTGCGATTTTTATTATTAGTTTGGCGATAATTTTAATACAGTAAATTTCGAACACTTTTTTTTCTTTCTGTCCTCAAATAAATATTGGTTTTCTGAGGGCTAGAATTCACAGAATGCTTATAAGCTACACATGTAACAGGGACAGAGTTCATACATTCAAGTTTGTGTCAATTCAAGGACTTCATAAATAAATAAAGATTCTCATTCTGTTTTCAAGGACTACAACTTCATGAAAATTTTTAATTTACACTATCAAATTCTACTTCGGAACCAAATAAAGTGATCATCATCTATGTCTCCATTAACAGAAAATAGTAAATTTCAAGGACTTTTCAAGGCCTTATAAGTGATATTCGAGTACTTTTCAAGGCAGATTTAGTTTTCAAGGTGTTTTCAAGAAAGCACTCTATATTTAAGTACTTTTCAAGCCTGTGCAAACCCTGAGGGAAGACCCTGATCTGGGTCTGCACTATTTGTGTTTGAAATATTAGAACATATACTATATACCTCAAATTTTAATACAAGAGCGTTCATTTAAATTTGTTAAAAAATATTCCTTTGAGCAATTTGCTCTACAAAACAATTCACAAAAAGTTACTGTCGTGCCATCCAAGAGTGACAGTGACGTAATACTTTGTTTACAATTGCTAATTAAAAGGCTAACGTGTACACTTCACTTGAGATACCAAAGTCAATAGATCACTTATGTATTACTCCTATCCTGAGGATAGGAGTAATGCACATGTGATCTATCGATTATAAGTCCCTAATAACTTTCTAAACAATACATGAAGTCACTGTCTATCTTGGCTGGCAGGACAGTAAAAATAATTGTCTAAATTAGTAATTATCCTGTCTGGTACTGTTTTTCTGATATGATTAATTATGTAAGCATTACAAATGAGCGCATATTCACTAAATGTCTGTTATTGTTGACGTCTGCTGATTATCCTTTGCTGACAGTTTGGACCCGCAGATCCCTTGAAGACCGACAAAACATTGCTCCAGATATTGGATCAAAACTGTGTGACTCTCTTATGAGTTCCTGAAAGAATTTTTTTGTTTGAAGAAGTAGACAAGAAAAGCATGAAATATTACACAGCATGCAAAGAGATTAGATTCTGTATGTCTAAGTAAAAAAAAAAAACTAAAAAAATCAGTCATCTTGGGACAGGTCTTCCTGGGTTGAGCCAGTACTAACCAGAGGATAAAGTGTCTTGCTCAACCTTATGTTGAGGATTACTAGTTGTTACATGTACCATCTCGATGGGACAAGAAATTCAGTGAATATTACCCAGAGCACTGTTTTCATTAACTCTAAATTTAGGATTATTTAATTTTTTACTCCAACTTTTTTATTCTCGGCCCAGGCTGCAACTTTTTCAAAAGTCAGAAAAGTATGGTAAAAACTCTGAAAGTTTCTGGTAGACCGAATTTTTACTCCTATTTTCAAAATACTAGAACTCACAATGACATGGACATTGTAATCATTTCATAGATTGAGTATATGTAATATGGTAAATGTTCTAAAATTTCGAATACTAGTTGGCAGCCAAAAAGCCTAGACAAACAGTGCTGACCCAGACCTGACTGCTTCTAAGAAGCAGTCTCATCAGTCTTCCATGTTTGCTATTCTGACAAGCATTTTGTGAATTCCAGTCCAAATAACAAACATTTTAATTGAGATCTGAAAGAGATTTTAGAAAAAATTATTGAAGCGCACATGTTTACCTGAAGTCAACAGTTTTTCAGTAATGTCAGGACATTTTCCTGGCTTATAACCAGTACTAACTTCACTCAGCGTATTTTTTTTTCTCAAGGACACAACACAATGACTTAAGTGGGGCTTTCATGTAGACCAGCGTACCCTTGCACTATGCATTGAGCTCACTGAAAGTTCTTTGTGAAGTATATGTTGAAAGAAACATGCTCTCATTTATAGAGGCCGTTAATATTATAGAGTTAAACAGTTTGGAATAATTATTCTGGCAGAAATCATGCTCCATTCATTGTTTTATTGGTTTCTGATAGAGCACAGAGGGGAAGCAAGTGTGCAGTGCCAAGTTAAAAGGGCTCCTATAGAGCTTCCTTACCATTTCTGAAATTGTACGAGCTGCACCGCATGACAAAGTATACAGATTAAATTAACTTGGAAATTTTCCAAGTCTGATCATAGTCTTTCCCGTGCTGTGCACTCAAATAGCAGTCAAGGCCCCATAAACAGTTTCAGAGTTCTCACTAACTCCAAATTTGGATTATTTTACTCCAACTTTTTGATTCTGACTCCAACTTTTTCAAAAGTACCAATAGAAAAGTATGGTAAAACTCCATTTTTTTCTGGCAAATAGCATTTTTACTCCTATTTTCAAAATCCTAGTGAGAACTCTTGAGTTTGGACCAAGATCTGAGACCTGACAAAATGCAAGAACTTTTCGTCAGCAGTTCCATGCTACATTTGTATAACCCCTACACTGCGGGCAGCCAGCTGGTAAAACCATTGCAGTTCTCCCCCCCCCCCCCCTTGCCTACCCCCGGCTCTGTCGGGGGGGGGGGGGGGGGGGGGGGGGGGGGGGGGGGGGGTAGTGGTTACAAACAACTGGTGCATAATCCAAATTGATAATGTATTATGTAAATGTTGACAAAAAAGTTCTCATATTGGCTTATCAAAGAACTCCACATGTTTTTGTTAATTTGTTTGTCTCCCTCTTTCTGTTTTTTACATCTTCAATAGCCAAGGGTAATAAGCCCACTTCGTTCCATGCACACAACAGAAGGCACTAAGTCCTCTTGGTTCCATAAGCATTCATGCCTATGGAATGAAGTGGTTCTAAAATTTCGAGCACTTTTCTCTTCTCTTCTCAAATAAAATGTTTGTTTTCAAAGCTTGAATTCACAAAATGCTTGTCTGAATAGCAAACAGGGAAGACCCTGATTAGACTGCTTCTCCAGAAGCAGTCTGGTCTGGGTCTGCTCTGTTTGTCTAGACCTTTTTGTAGCCAACTAATGTTTGAAATTTTAGAACATTTTGGTACATGTAGTATCATCTGGGAACAAATTGGACTTAGGCCATCCTTAAAAAAAATGTGTTTGCTGTCATCAGACTCTTTTTCAGGTGGGAACTATGGTAAGTAGGAATTTAATTTTTTTACTGATTTGTTAAAAAGACATTAAAAATAAAGAAAAAAAATAATTAAGAGATTTTAAAAAAAATCTATACGACCATAAATCTTTTTGGGGTAGGTGGCATTTTCAGTGAGTCAGTCGCATTACAGCTAACAAACAATTTTTTTAAAGATGGCTTTAGTACCATTGGCTTGAGAAGATGCTTTTTCAGGACTCAGTGGTTGAGTTTTAACTTGGCACTGCTCAAGTACTTGAATGCAACACCTTCTCTTTCCAGAAGCTTCTTAACCTTCTCGCTAACAGATGTCTCTGTTGTTTGTGATTCCTCTAAGCTGTTTACATTATCTTAAAAAGAGAGAGCATATATTGAACTATAGATTAACAACTGAGTAGACATTTCTTATACTGCATGCCTCTAGTCCAAAAATAATTTTCTTATTTCTCAACCAAAACTTATGTTGTGGGTACTTAATGTTTTAAAAGAACTGATTCGATGAGACAGTTCTTTTGAGCTTGAAGCAATTCTTTCGAGTTTTGAGCACTCAAAACACATGTTAAAACTGATGGGTAAGAAAATATTCACAATTGTATGCTGAATTTTTTTGCCGAACTGGACCTACACCTATGACTGTGAGCATGACCATTGTGTATTACAGTAATCTGACATTTAAACACTGGTACTGCTATTTACTTTTTCAGAAACTGCTATGACACACTCTCTCAGTTCAACTTGATTTAAGAATGGAATTTGTTTGCTATTAGCAAATTATTCAAACTTATAGGTAGTAATTACGCCACAAGGTAGGGATAACAACGAAAACTACTTTAATGTGACTTTTATTAGGCATCCGTCGGAGTCTCCATCCGAACGTAAACAACACAAAACCAAGAAGGATAACTCGATCGCAACCCCTAGGGTATATATGCAACTGCGAGTAAGGGGTATTTATGCCCCAGAGCTCTCGGAAACGCAGAATTACGCGTATTGGTACGCACGTTTTTTCCCTGGGACGCATGATTTTCGCTAGGCGGGAGTCCCGCGTACGCATGTTTTTTTAGTCGGCACGCGCTAAAATTCCAGTAGCTGATAGATAAATACACACCGAGAGATCAAAAGCCCTTTGATATTATCGATCGCGACACGTTTTTTCGAGCCGCGGGAGACGAGATTATTGTCCTGTCTCTGTTGACCAATCGTATGGCTCGGACTGCAGTGTAGCAATTCTGACAGGTGATTGACAGGATTACCGATGCGGGACAGTGTGAATATTACGAGATGATTATTAAAGTAATTAAGCAAGGATTATCGGATAATTGTTTGAAACAGATGCACTACCGATTTACCGTTAATTAAAGGGAGAAAAACTATTGTAAACAACATCGAACTACCGAATTCCGAATTCGACTGATTAGGGATGAAAGAGAAAACGTATTTAATTGCATTCGTTTGCGATTTGAGCAACATAAACATGGAGAAAAAAGCAATAAGTTTACGGATTTGCATTTCTTCATTCGTACATTGCTACGGCAACCAAAAGAGTCTGAGAATTGTTGAAGAAGAAAAAAACGGTACAGCGGTAAGCCGTATACGGTAACGTCCGACTGACAAAAGTTCCAAATGAAGCTACACTACAAGCCGTGCGATGATATGTATTATCGGTTCAAGCCGAGCGAACACAAACAAATCTTTTTCAGCACGTAAAATCGTTTATTCTAAATCATGGAAGCCATGTTAAATGGCTAAGTAATGTCAGTCTATTCATTGCAATCGCCGTAGACACTAGCGAGATGCGTTTTTTTTAGAAGAAAAGAGACTTCCATCTGCAAAAGATTATACAAAACAGAGGACTGCTGTCTGTCTGTCTGTCTGTCTGTCGGTCTGCCTGCCTGCCTGCCTGCCTGCCTGCCTGTCTGTCTGTCTGTCTGTCTGTCTGTCTTGTTAGTGAATAAAACAAGTACCAACAGTTTAATCTTTTATTTTGATAAGGCCAAACAAAAAAAATGTGTGTTCAGGTTACATAAAAAATATACCAAAATAGTTTGTTTTGTTGAGTAGGAACAATCCATTAATGCTTTAAGGGTTGAATTCAGTTGATCTAAAAACTATTCAAAATGTATCACTTCCGGCTAAAATGGAAAAGATATACGGTATGCACAAAGAGGTGGGACTCCAACTTTTGTTGGAGTGGGACTCCCACTTTTTCCAGTGGGACTCCTACTTTTTGCCAGATGGGAGTCCTGAACTCCTGTTTTCAAAATCCTAGTGAGAGCTCTGTGCCCCATAACGTAAACCAATAAAACATACTGGCGTTAAGTAATACATGACTGTATGCAAAAGAAAAAAACTTGATGTTTGATTGGGCTGACAAAGAGGCGTAATGTACCAGAATTAGCATCTATACACATTGTGCAACATCATATTTCAGATTTATGCTCCTGCATGGGTCCATCAATTAAAAATGAAATCAGCGTAGATCTAGGTTAGACACCAGTTTCCTTCATCCTGGTCTGCTGCCTTCAGAAATGAAAAGGCTGAATGGCTGATTGCTAATACACAAAATGCACTAAAATTTGATGACATATTTCTAGAAATATCTGTTTTATATAGAAAAAAGAGTTTAATTTGCACTCAAAATATTATGTTTCTGAGAAACCAGCTGGTCAGAGTCTAGACTGTTTTCAAAACAGAATATTCTGTGTTTAGCATGATGATAACGTTTTTGATTTCATGCTTTATGTCCCAGTCAACAATTTTTCAGCTATGATCTGGGTTTAACCAGTACTAAGCAAGGATTGATGTGTCTTGCTCAAGGACACAATGCAGTGAGGCAGGAAAGGCTCAACCCCCCAACCATTCGGTCTCGAGTCAAGTACTCTTCCACTGAGCCCCCTAGAATGCTAAGATTAACAAACCCACTGGCCTGCACAAATACAACTACAGTGCTTGGCTGCTTGACATGAGAAACAATGGAATCCCCAGAGGATGTCTGAGGAACAGTCTTCAGATATTTCCAATACTGACAAAGGAGCAACCATCTAAAAATGATTATTTATGGAATGAATCTTACTTCTAATCAATAATCCTCATTGTGTATCATTGGTCCAATTGCTTTAAAAGGAAACCTAAAACACTTGTGATATTGGGGGTGGAGGGTCCTGACCACTGCCCCCTCACCTTGATCCGTGCATGTCATAGTGATAGGCTTTGATCTGACATAATTTCCCCCTTTTAAGTTTTAGACAATTTGGTTTCACATATTTTAGGGGTAGCAACACATCTTTTAGTTACTGCTGTCATGCAGTTTTCATGCCCATTTGGGTATTTTAGTTGTAAACCAGTGTATTCATACTTTTGTCATAAGTTGTAGGGGAGGGGGGATAATCTCCACATAATTATTGGAGTTTTAACTCACAAACCCATCATAGCAGTTCACAGAATTTAAAAATCAGATGATCACCATTAACTGAATTTAACTGTCTTATTGTCCCTACTTTGATTGGCAGAGTTCCACACAACAACAGCACAGTTGGAGAATGTTGTATTATGTACTTTATCTTATGTACTTTTACTTTTAGCCTCTGACTAACTCTGCTATCAAAACCTCACTGCGCATGCTCTGCCATACACACTCTCCCTCTCTCTTACATGCTACAACAGCAGTTATGAAATAAACTCAGAAACGTACGCACGTTGTTTAAAGTGTTGTCTAGCGCCACATTTTGTGACTAGCTTTTTATTGCTACGATCTGTACAATAATAGCTTATAATACTAACAGCAAATAGAACATGGTGTCAAGAAGTGGTTAGATTTAACTTCTGCCTATTGTGCTAATTGAAATTCTTGAAAAAAATGTCGGATAAAAAACAGGACAATCCGCGAATGGACTGGGAGTCCAAGGACTTAAATGCATCTTTTAGGAGATTTAGGGATCACGCAGAATTCATGTTTAAAGGCCCTTTGTCTGGCAAAACAGAGGAAGTCAGGTGTAACTACCTAATGTTATGGGTAGGGGACAAGGGCAGACACATTTATAGCACGTGGAAACTTGATGCCGGCGACGAAAAAAAGCTTAAAACATACTATGACAAGTTTGGGGAATATTGTAAACCTAAGAGCAACAAAATTTACAATAGATACTTGTTCGGATCTAGGGTTCAGGAAGAAAATGAGACTTTTGAACAGTTTGTGACAGAGCTGAAGACGCTTATGAAGGACTGCGAGTATTTAGCAGAAATTCAGGACGAACTGATCAGAGACCACATAGTTTTTGGCGTGTGGTCGAGCAAAATAAGAGAAAAGATGATTTTAGAAGGTTCTGACCTTACGTTAGATAAGTGCATGGACATTGCACACACATACGAGCTGAGTGTTCCGCAATCCCAGGCGATTGGCAATCAAACAACACCAGGTGCCGCCGTGGATTCGCTATCTTACCAGAATCGGGGACGTGGACGTGGTAAACGACGAAACACGCGACAATCGAGGGACCAATACACTCGACAATCGAGGGACCAGTTCACGCGACAATCGAGGGACCAAAACATGCGACGATCGTGGGACCAAAACATGCGACAATCGAGGGACCAAATGCAAAACTGTCAGTACTGTGGTAACAAATTACACAAACACAAGACAGAATGTCCAGCATACGGGAAGCAGTGCCACAAATGTTCAAAGTACAATCATTTTGCCAAATTTTGCAAATCAGTGAAATCAGTTCATGAAGTGACAAGTGAGCAAACGGATTATGACAGTGATTGTTATGATGATGATACTTTGGATTCATTTTTCGTTCATACGGTAGGCCTAAATTCTTCTTCTCATTCTGATCAAGTATTTGTCAAAGTCTCAGTTGGCATCTCGAATAATAGCTCGGAAATTGATTGCAAGATAGACACAGGTTCGCAAATCAACTGTCTCCCCATTTCCATTTATAAATCACTAAAACTTGATTTTCCCCTGAAACCGTCCAATGCAACCTTAACTGCATATTCTGGCGACCGATTATCGGTGCGTGGGAAAGTTGCACTTGATTGTATGTACAAAAGCAAGTCAGTGAACACTGATTTTTACGTAGTAGAAAGCTCTGCGCCGCCGTTACTGAGCCTTAAAACGTCGCTTGACCTTGGTCTAATTAAGCTGACCCATTCTATTGATCATTCCAGTGGCGAACTGGACAAAACTGCAGTTCTTTCGACGTACAAAGACCTATTTGAAGGCATAGGCTTGCTGCCTGGAACATGCTCTTTACATCTAAAAGAAGACGCTGTTCCTGTCGTCTGTCCTCCGCGAAAAGTACCTTTTGGTTTACAAGATAAATTAAAAGCCGAATTGGAATCGATGGAAGCAAAGCAAGTAATTTGCAAAGTGACCGAACCTACTAGTTGGGTCAATTCGCTGGTCTGTGTAGAAAAACCTAATGGCCAGCTGAGGGTCTGCTTAGACCCAAAAGCACTGAATGACAATATCAGAAGGCCGTATTATCCGATGCGTACAATTGATGACATCACGTCACAGTTACACGGGGCGAAATACTTTAGTGTTTTAGATGCGACCAAAGGCTACTGGTCAATTCAATTAGATAAGCCGTCGTCACTACTGACCACATTCAATACGCCTTTTGGACGTTACCGCTATCTTAGATTAGCAATGGGAATTCGCAGTGCACAGGACATCTTTCAACGCAAGATTGATGAGATTTTTGAGCACATGCAAGGCGTCACATCCATATGCGACGATATCCTAGTTTTTGGAAACACGCGTGCGCAGCATGACCGAAATTTAACTAGGGTTCTGGAGAAATCCCGGGAAAACGGATTACGTTTCAACCGAGAAAAATGTCAGATAGGTTTGACCCAGATAATGTACTTTGGTCACGTGATCTGTTCTGACGGTTTGAAAGCAGATCCAGCGAAAGTCAGCGCCATCTTGAACATGCCAAGACCAACAAATCGCGCCGAACTAGAAACCTTGCTTGGCATGATTACTTACCTGACAAAGTTTCAAAGAAACTTGTCTGAGATCACAAGCCCTATGCGAGCGTTGCTGCATAAAGACGTCGAATTTAGTTGGCAAAGTGAGCAAGCTGATGCATTTCACAAGGTGAAAACGGCACTAACGCAAACCCCTGTGCTTAGCTATTATGATCGGAGCAAACCTGTGCGCCTACAGGTTGACTCATCATCTAAGGGTTTAGGAGCCTGCTGCATGCAGGATGGCAAGCCTATAGCGTATGCGTCAAAAACGCTGACGCCAACCGAAGTAGGGTATGCGCAAATTGAGAAAGAGACGCTAGCTATTCTGTTTGGTTGCACCCGCTTTAAAAATTACGTTTACAGACGCCGTACCGTTGTAGAATCAGACTGCAAGCCTATTGAGTCTATTATGAAAAAGCCCCTTTGCAGTGCCCCGCCAAGGTTACAGAGGCTTTTGTTGCAGCTTCAGCAATATGACATAGAGGTGACTCATGTACGTGGGAAAAATATTCCTTTAGGAGACGCCCTGAGTAGGAATTATGTCAGTGAGACATTCCCAGATCTGATAGAAGGCCTCGACGCGCATGTGCACACGGTAATTCGGTCATTACCGATCAGTGACATGAAAATAAAACAGTTACAGGACGCAACACGTGGCGATGAGCAAATGCAGGAATTGATCAGAGTTATCAATTCTGGGTGGCCTGACACGAGACAAAACTGTCCGAAGTCAGTCATGGACTATTATAATCATAGGGACGAGTTGTCCTGCGCCAATGACATCGTTTTTAAAGGTCAAAAGTTAGTAATACCAGCCTCGATGCGCGAGGAAATGATAAAAGCTGTGCATATTGGACATTTAGGTGTCGAAAAATCCGTCGGTCGCGCTCGTGACATAATGTTTTGGCCGCTTATGTCAAAGCAGATAACGGACTACGTGCTTGGTTGTACAATTTGTCTCAAGTACAGAGATTCAAACCCAAATGAGCCACTGCATTCGCATGACGTACCTGACAGACCCTGGCAAAACGTATCATCAGATGTATTTACATGGAAAAACCAGGATTACATGGTACTGGTTGATTCATACAGCAGGTATTTTGAAATTGATCACTTGCCGAACACAAAAAGCATAACCATCATTCGGAAACTTAAGGTGCATTTTAGCAGGCTAGGGATACCTGAGAAACTAAAGACTGATGGAGCCTCCTATTACACTTCCGAGCCCTTCCAACAATTTCTCAAGGGGTGGAACATAAACCATGAAGTCTCTTCTCCCACTCATGCCAGCAGTAATGGACTGAGCGAGGTTTTTGTCAAACTTGCGAAACGCATTTTGCAGAAAGCAAAAGACGATAATAGAGACCCATATTTGCCACTATTGCAATACCGCAATACCCCATTAAAATCATGTGGTTTGAGCCCAGCACAACTTCTCTTCTCGCGTCGTCTTCGCACGTTGCTGCCGTCGACAAACGAGCAACTCGCACCTGAAGTCGTCGATTCAAACTTTGCAAGGAGAAAAATGATGGAATCGCAAAATAAGTCGAAACAGCACTATAACGTGTCAAGCCGTAAACTTCCACCTCTCAAAGCAGGTGAGTCGGTGCACGTTCAAAGAGAAAAGAATTGGGAACCAGCAAAAGTTATTTCTCAGTTCAATGACCGTTCGTTTAACATTCAGACTCATGATGGGGCAATATACCGTAGAAATCGTAAGTATTTGAACAAAACACCTGCACAGACTTTGTCCCAACCCGAATCCGTTCAAAAAGTACCACAAGCGGAACCGCGTCAGACTAGGTCACAAGCTGCACTCTCCGCCGCTCCCAAAAGCCAGCCAGAACCTATATCCCATCCAGAACCTGAAAATGTTGCAATCAAAATGCCGGCCAATATTCAGGATGCCAAATCTCAGCTGCCGCCACCAACATGTACTCTAAAAACTAGATCAGGACGGGAAATTAGGCCAAACAAAAAGTACACTGGAGATAATTGGGTGAAGTAAATAATAAACTGCCTGCTGTGAAATATGAAACGTGGAATTTTCTACTATGATAAACATTCTCTAGTAAATTGAACAGCTGATGTTTAATTCATAAATATTCTCGTAGTAAATTTCATTCATAAATACTCAGACATTAGCCTCGAGCATTACAGGCTACAGAGACTTACCATGCTTACGAATTTTGATAATATATGCAATTGATTTTTGCTTTTTTAAAACAAAGGGGATGTTGTATTATGTACTTTATCTTATGTACTTTTACTTTTAGCCTCTGACTAACTCTGCTATCAAAACCTCACTGCGCATGCTCTGCCATACACACTCTCCCTCTCTCTTACATGCTACAACAGCAGTTATGAAATAAACTCAGAAACGTACGCACGTTGTTTAAAGTGTTGTCTAGCGCCACATTTTGTGACTAGCTTTTTATTGCTACGATCTGTACAATAATAGCTTATAATACTAACAGCAAATAGAACAGAGAATACACTGGCTCTAAATATAGTCCAATAGGCAGTAATAATCCCGACTGTGCTACATTGACCAGCTAAAAGGCATCAGTCTGGGTATCCATTTGAAGGTGTGTGCCTGCTCAGGCTGCTGGTGTGAGCCTCTGGATCTGTCATATTCAGAGAAGCATCCCTTTCTTTCTCTATATACTGTCAGACCCTCTTTCGAGTAATCTCGGCAGGTGTACTTTGCCTTCTTTGAGGGGGGGGGGGGGGGGGGGGGGGGGGTAAAATCAGACATAAAGTGAGCCTAATGAGTATAATGTAACTGGGTTCCAGTAGTTTTTGAAAGATTGGCCTAGTGGTAAGATTACAGACAGGAAAACCATGACAATGCCATACAGTCTAGAAACAAAATATTCACTTGATATCATTAGATTTTGCTTTCCGTTTAGGTTTATTGAAAGTCCTGACCTTGTCAACCCGGAAATGAAACAACGAAAGAAATATTTCATACACCATTTTACAGCAATTCGGGGAACTTCTTTTTATCTAGTGCGGTAGAATCGGTATTATTCTGTTGTATGCGCACATATGGCTACAATATATATTGATAAACCACCAAAAACAGTAGTAATTTTCTCACCCATGTCTTTCTGGTTTTCTATCCAAAATATTATTCACCGCCACTCAAATGCGCATGCGCTCGAGATTGTCAAGGGACGAAACTCTTACAAAAACATCTGAAGTACCCATTGTTGTTATTTCCCGTGTGTGGCTTTTGGTCCCCACGCTAGAGAACCACTGTACTCGAACAGCGCAGTCATCGCGTGGTGGTTGCAGTCGACGAGCGCACAAAATAATGCACCTAGCTGTTAAAAAGGGTAATATTTTGTTCAATGTTTTACTTCTGAAAATATTCATAGCAAATTTATTATCATATAAATCCAGCTGTGTATCTGCTTAACAAAATTTTTGTGGGTTGGGTGATAGTCGCTACAGCGCCAGAGTTAAGCCAAAAATGTGTTTTTTTTCCTGAAAAAGAGGATGAAAGAAATTTTTGCTTATGCTCTGGAATTATGCTTACTTTCGATAAAATAAAAATACCGGTCCTCTAATATGCACAAAGTTTGAAATCTAAGGACAGAGCATTTTGAAAGTTGTTCAAGCTTTTCATACTGTACGCATAGTTCTGTATATCGGATGTTCTGGCCAAGAAGTCAAGTGTCTAAATAAAATTAATATATTGCAGTCAATGACCCGACCACTGGGCCAGAACACCCAATAGACAGAACTATGCATACAGTATGAAAAGCTTGAATAACTTTCAAAATGCTCCAGCCTCAGATTTTGATTTTTTTTCACATTTAAAAACAGTTATTTCACATTTTAGCTAAAGTAAGCATAAATTCTAGAACATGAGCAAGATTTTCTTTCATCCTCTTTTTCAGGAAACAAAAAACATTTTTGGCATAGCACTGGCGCTGTAGCGACTATCACCAAACCCACAAAAAAATGAAAGCAGATAACCAGCTGGATTTATATGTGACAATAATTCGCAATGAACATTTCAGAAGTAAAATATTGACCAAAATATTACCCTTTTTAACAGCTAGGTACACTATTATGTGCACTCGTTGACTGCAACCACAACACGATGAATGCGTTATTCGAGTACAGTGGTTCTCAAATATGTTCTTAGAAGGGTATCCTTTGGAAGCAAAGACTGCACCAAAGAACTGAAACTGGAGTGTGCATATATCATGGGCCAGACTAGCTAGTTTCTGCCATTTAGGCTTCATCAGTGACCCTCTAATAGTTTCAAAGTTCCACAATGAAACCCATGATCCCAAAGGAAAATAAAATAAAATCTACACTATAGTGAAGGGCAGGGAGACGTTCTACCGCCGCAACACAGTCCCAGTCACCAGCTGTAGTGAAGTCAAATATGTTCTCAAAAGGGTATCCTTTGGAAGCAAAGTCTGCACCAAAGAACTGAAACTGGAGTGTGCATATATCCTGGGCCAGACTCAAGCGTGATTGAATAATATGTAACCTTTTAATCTTTCAGCGCTTATTTCACATGTTTTTCATATATAAATGTTGTTTCCATAGTTGGTTCAAAAGCTCATTTAATAAAGACTGCATAAAGAGCTTATGTTATATTGTTATTATGTCTTGCGGACTCAAAATTAAGCTTACCTTATCTTATCTTCAGTACCTTCAATGAGTACGGAGCTATATCCAGGCACCGTATGTATGAGCTGTTGATTTGTCGGCCTACCCCTTCAAGCCACAAGACAGTAAGGGTAGTTACAGGCAATGTGCCTGGTTATAAAATTGTCATTAACTGGGTATGATGTACCAATAAATCCCCAGTCTTTCAGAAAAGATGAAAAATCAGATGCTGCTAAATGTAGACTGGTGTTGCTCGATCGCATGCATCTGTTGCAAACCCCTAGAGCACAATCTTGTACGCAACATTAACAAGCATTTTGCCTTTGAGCATACTTGCTGACTATCAGCATGATTTCTGGACTCGGGGATCAGTTGGTTCAGTTTGTGCAGGATATTATTAAGATATTAACAACCTGGATGGTGGACACAAACAGACAGATTTAATAATCATCATGGATTTTGCAAACGCCAAAGTTGCAAGGTCACGCTTAGGGATGTCTGTTACTACACAAAGTGGTTCTGGACGACCGTATGTTGGTTTTGGACGACAATATGTTACAGGTTCCTAATGAAATAAAGTGTTCTGTAGTGAATGTATAATGTGTTTGGGAGCCCTGACGCATACTGAACCGCATGTATCTTATTTTGTTGTTATATATTTGTTCAGAATACTTATTAAAACTTAATTATAATCCTGGAGCAAGGCGAATTTATCCAGTTTATGCTTATCTGATACAATTATTGTTCTTGAAATTGTATTTTACTACTACATATGCTCGCATATGCTTATTTTGTGCATTCACTCTCGTTTTCTTTGTTATTTTTTTTCTATATCTCTCAACTCATTCGTTTTGCTAGAGCATCTAGCTATGTTGCTGACTTCAACACTCGCAATAAATTGTTAACTCAGAAACTTCTTAAACAAGGCTATCGGTATCATAAACTTCGCAAAACATTTTCAAAATTTTATAGATGATACTATGATTTGATTTCTAAATTCCAAGTTGGACTTAAATCTCTCTTGCGCCAAGGACTTTCGGAACCTGATTTCTATGGTGACTTGGTGTATAAATTAAAGAAGATTGTTGGCTCTAATGATTTTTCAGCGCAGTTCATTAAAATAATTTCCCATTATAAAGAGATTGGCTATAACATTAATGTATTGCAACAGGCTGCATGCTTGGTAATCAACCCAATCACGGTTGGCAACTTTGCTTTCCTCTTTAATTGCACGCCGGTGGGTCGGACTTCAGACTCTATGATGGTTCCGACTTAAAGACTTATCTATTGATGAGATGGTAGGGGCCTGATGCTTTGCCTGTTTGTTGGGCCCACCGGGGTTTACCTGTTGGATTTCTTTTGCTCCGGTATTCAGTTTAATATACTGTTGAGTCCTTATCCTTGCTTTATCTCCTTGTTATATCTTGATTTATATGTTTAGGAGATGATGCATTGATAAGTTAGGGGTCTTACATGCAAACCAAATATCTATGTGTCTTGATCCACATCTGAATTAAGGGTGAGGTTGGCGCCGTTAAACCGATTTAAGCCCTCCAGTATAATATTTTACTGACCGTTCCAAGGCGGTACTTCTTTTGTGGATCTTTTATGTTTTTGTTCTGTCTTGTGTTTGCTATGTCTTTGTGTGCGTCTGTTTATATGTGCTTTGTGGTCACCTGCTGGGAAAGGGCTGACCTCTTGGCTCTCGTTTGTGGTGTCAACTGTGAGTTTGTCACTTTTCCTTTGGTATCCTGGGTCAGGTGTGGTACTTGATTGTATCGATTCTTGATCTTTGCACCCTTACTTACTTTGATATGATGAGGCATTGCATTGTCAATCACATACTTAGGCAAAATATGTGCTTCTTTTGTGGATCTTTTATGTTATTTCTGTCTTGTTTTTGTTCTGCTTTCATGCACGTCTGTTTGTTGATGCCTTTTGGTCACCTGCTGGGAAAGGGCTGACCTCTTGGCTCTCGTTTGTGATGTCTAATTGTGATGTTGTCACTTTCCCATTGGTACTCTGGGTCAGGTGTGGTGCTTGATTGTATCAATTCCTGATCTTTGCCCTTTTTCTTACTTTTCTCTTATAAATCAGCTTACTTTAGACAAACAAGTTTTTAAAAGCAAACTGCAGTTACCTCACTCATTTTCAAATGTTACAGGTGTGTATCGACTGCAAGTAGTTTGTTACAGGTTAAAGTCAACAGCGTTACAGGTAGAGACTACAGTCTAATGGACTCTCTGGATTTCTGTTATACTAAATATCTTCTATTTTGGGTGAAGGTGAAATGCCCTTTAATATTTTCGCTGATGAGGGGCCTGCTGAAGAATTCTTTGAACGTACTGAGAATGTGAAAAGTGATTTGATCATTTGGGAAACCCTAACTATACTGATCCAAAGGACCTCTGACAGTGGTAATTAATTCACAGTGCATCACTGCCTATGTGTTTGGGAAAAATCAAATTTGGTCAAATGTTTCATCCTCATATATAGGCTCGCTGTTAGTCTTTATTTCAATGGATATACGACATTTTAGCTAAAATGGTCAATTTTTGTATTAAATATATAGGAATATATTTTTGAGCACCATTCCTCCCCAGCCAAATAAATATGTTTTCGTGTGCATTCTTTTGAAACTCTTTACTTCAAATATAATGTTATAATTAGTACAAGTAAGTTTCCTTTACATAACTCCTTAGTCATGAAATATACCAGCTTTTAGCATATTTGTTTTAAATTTCGAAAATTGTACTTTTAACGTTACTAAATTCTGTTGTTAGATGATTTTGTACATATATACTGATAAGCTACATGGCCCCTGAATATGTGTTCTTTATGCATGGATAAATGGTTATGGTACATTGCTGCATAAAATTACGCCGGGTAAATATATTGTCATCAAGGAGGAATAGACTTTATTTGAACAACAACAACAACAACAACAACAACAACAACAGCAGCAATAACAACAACAACAACAACAACAACAATAAAATAAAAGTTAAAATATTTACGAGTTTAACCTTAAAAGACTTCCAAATGAGATTTTATTTGAGATTGATGTTATAATACCCGTACGAATGAATAAAAAATGATTACTAAATGTTTTGGTGTAGTCTAATTATGAATTCCCAACCCCTTTGATATCATCTCCTGTATTGTCACAGGGATCTGTTTATTTCATTATAACCTAAATAAATTCTCGTTCATAACACCAAACTTCTTATTTAAAAGGATACCAGTGATACTTTATAAATAGGGAAGTTTTTGGTCAGGATTGACAAAATGCTATTGAACAACAAGTGTGAAATGAATAGAAATGAATGAGTCGCACGAAAATCTGATTTTGTTGCATATGAATGTCTTATGCTGATAGCATTTTTCTAAACATTTTCGCCACTGACAAAATGCAGGCCTGATCTTGGTCCAAACAATCATCTACAGTTACTGAAATACCTGATTAATCCATGTCACTACAGTCGGATCTACATATATTCCACTTTCTTCAGAAAGAGGTGTAAGTTGCTCTTAATCCATGATATCTTTTTGAGTGATTGTTCATCTGTCGGTGATATGTCACTGAATAGTTTCTTATGCAGACCTTTTGTGGAGGAGCTTACATTTACCATTTTATGGATAAGACTACTGATTGAACCAGAATCGGTTGAGATTAACAGAATCAAGAGCTATATTATCAAGAGTACACTTAATGTTGCGGCCCTGTATTTTGAAGACCCGGACCTTGTATTAACCAGCGTTGAAAATGTTTCAGATTTACGTTTCGGTGTCAAAGCTAAAGAAAATGAAGACAAAGTTCCTACGTTGTACTGGTTACCTAAACCCCATTAAAGACACTAAAAAGCAAGATTTATTGCTAATTTTAGTTCTTGTACGACTCTAGAACTTTCTAAATTGTTAACGATGTCGAGACGACGACGACGACCGTACTTGGCGCAAATCACGACGTTGCACATAAGGCGCCAACGTCGACGTTACGTTATGGCAGCGGGAAACGGTTGAGCAGACGTCACATCCGTTATTACTTGTATATATTGTAGAATAAACATTGAGTAGAAACACAACGCGAGTCAATCCTCATTTCACATATTACATACCTAAATTTTGGTGCCGTGACCGAAACGATAATGGAACTACTAAAGTTAAAGAAGAGAAGAAGTGCCCAGAAATCCGTCATCACAAGGCAGATCACGAAACTTGGAGAAACAGAAGACATGGACCATTTCCAGACAATTATGAAATCGCTGCAGACCAAGTATGCTGCCCTGGTAGACTTAAATGAAAATATTCTTGCACTGACGGACGAAGATGACTACGAGACCGAGATGGTGGATACTGAAGACTTTATGCTGGATCTGAAATTGAAGTTACAAGATTTTCAAAAGAAGATGTCTGCCGACGCCAACATACCGCCTTCGCTGCTTCATCCTGAAGAACCCCCGCTAGGACAGCAGCCACCCAGAGATCACAGCAACAGTGCGTCAGACGATAGTTCCGCCACCTCCAGAGACCGCACATATGTGAGTAACTCTTCTGTAAATACTAGCCAGTCCAGTCAATTCCATAAACTTCCGAAATTATCGCTTCCTATCTTCACTGGCAACATTCTAGAGTGGCAAACCTTCTGGGATTCTTTTGTATCAAGCGTACATCATAACGACTCCCTATCAGATATTCAGAGGTTTAGTTACCTGAGGTCGTTGCTGCAAGTTGATGCTGCTAGAGTGATTGAAGGCTTTCCGTTGACGCATACAAACTACATACAGACCGTGAGCGTTTTGGGCAAGAACATCAAATCGTGAACGCCTATATGCAAGGTTTACTAGAGTTACCCCGCCCAATGTCTACCATTGTAAGTCTAAGAACATTTCAGGAAAAGATGGAATCTTATATTAGAGGACTGCAGTCGCTGGGTCAAGGTCAGGACTCATTTGGTAATCTACTGGTGCCTGTAATATTAGAGAAGCTACCCGCAGACGTTAAGCGTAACATGACCCGTGACCATGGCAACAATAAATGGCAATTACAAGATCTAAGACAGGCATTGAAAAGGGAAATTGGTATTCTTGAGTCAGGGCTGCCAACACTGACTCCAGAGATACACCCCGCTACAGCTTCTTTCTTCACAGGTACAGGTTCGAATCCCAAGAGGGCTCGAAGAGATCCAACGACGAGTGACCGACGGCCTACAGAACGTTCTCCAAGATGTACGACACAAGAACGCAAGAAAATTATTATACAGAAACAATTATGCTTTAATTGTCTAGGTAACCACCAGGTAGCCACGTGTAGGTCCAGACGGCGTTGTCGCAGCTGTAACCGTAAACACCATACCAGTATATGTGACCAACAAGAAGTTGTGCCAGCATCGCGTAACAACCTGGATCCAAAAGCTCCGAAATTTGTACCAGCTCCTGCGCCTGGAGGATCCAAACCCAGTTCCAGAGATGCCACACTTCAGGTTTTTCATTCTATGACGCAGTCTAGACCTGAAGTTTTGCTGAAGACCGCCGTTGCCAAGGTTACATCCGGAATCTACACTTTTGATGCTAACATCTTGTTTGATGAAAGGGCACAGAGGTCGTTCGTCACAAGAGATCTTGCTAACAAACTCCAACTTCAGACGTCAGGCACAGAAGAAGTCCAGTTAGCTGCCTTTGGTTCCTCTTCCAAGGTCAGCCACATAGACACCGCAACTATATATCTACTGAGAAATAGCAGAGAGGAGATAGCCATAGATGTGCTGATAGTACCTACCATCGCAGTCCCATTAAGAAACCGCAAACGTAACCTTACTTCACTAACCTATCTACACGGGCTCAAACTAGCACATCCGCTGACTGGAGAAGACATTTTCAGCATATCTCTTCTGATTGGAGCAGACAAGTACTGGGACATCGTGGGCAACATAGTCATTCGAGGAGACGGACCGACGGCAGTGCAGTCAAAGATAGGCTATCTTCTTTCCGGACCCCTTCCAACACCTACAACTGAAACGGCTACAGACTGCATCATGAATATAATCACATCTCCGCCAGATATGTACGACCTAGAACGCTTCTGGAAGTTAGAGACCCTCGGTATACAGTCTGAGAAAGATGACGAATCTTCTTCTGAATACCTTACGACATACCAGAGAAACTGTATTGTGTTCAAAGATGGGCGTTATTCAGCGCAGTTACCATGGAAACGTGACAACTCGGAATTACCCGACAATTACAATATTACACTGAAACGAACAGAGAGCACCTTACGGCGCCTTCGACAGGAACCTGCATTGTTACAATTGTATGGCGAGATCATTGCTGATCAGGAGAGAAGGGAGTTCATTGAGAAAGTCACAGACAACACTCCGGACCCAGATCGACGAGTTCACTATATTCCGCACCATGGCGTGAGAAAGGATTCAGCCACCACTCCTATCCGTATAGTGTACGACTGCAGCTGTCGCCAGAACAGAGATTCTCCTAGTCTTAACGATTGTTTGGAGTCCACACCACCACAGCTTAACGACCTGACGAGTATCCTGACGAGATTTCGCCTACATAGATTTGCTGTATGCACAGACATAGCGAAAGCGTTTCTGCACGTGCAGCTTGATGAAAGAGATCGTGACGTCACCCGCTTCTTATGGTTGAGCGACATGAACGACCCAGACAGCAAACTCACGACATACAGGTTCAAGTCCGTACTTTTTGGAGCTACATGTTCGCCATTCATCTTGCATGCCACACTGACCAAGCACCTAGAGGACAACAGCCACGTATGGGTTAGCGACCTACTGAAGAAAGACATATATGTGGACAACATAATTTCCAGTTTCACAGACGAGAAAACAGTGTGCAACTACTTCCGTGATACACGTGATCTGATGTCTTCTGCTGGTTTTAACCTGCGTTCTTGGAGCTCCAATAGCTGTCGTCTGAGTAGCCTTGCCAAAGCTGAAGATGTACTTGATTCTGACAAGATCACAAAGATACTAGGCATGAGATGGGATGCTGCTACAGATACGATATACTTAGCACAGAAGACCATTCCTACTTTCGCATCGATGACCAAACGCACGATTCTTCAGGAAACAGCCAAGATATATGACCCACTAGGTTTCTTCAGTCCAATCACGATTCGGCCAAGATCCTACTTCAAGATATTTGGAAGCAGAAATTTGATTGGGATATTCCACTTTCAGAAGATTTTCAGACCCAGTGGTGTAGCATTGCAGAAGACCTTAACAGTGCCACATCTACCACATTTCCGAGATTCTACTTTGGGAATGCAGCCGATACGACGACCACTTCCGGTACAGCCAGTGATACAAACAGATCACCAGAGGACCATTCAATCCATGTTTTTTGCGACGCTAGTCCACAGGCATATGGTGCTGTAGCCTACATTACAAAAGGGAAACAGTCTGCTCTACTCATGTCAAAAGCCCGTGTGGCACCCCTGAAACAGTTAACTATACCGAAGCTCGAACTCATGGCTGCAGTGATCGGAGCACGTCTGATGACACACCTTTTACAGTCAGTTCCAACAAAAACATTCTATCTGTGGTCTGACAGTCAAATTGTTCTTCATTGGTTGACAACAAACCGGAAGTTGAAAACGTTTGAGCGAAATCGAGTGACTGAGATTCAAGAATTAACAGAATCACGGAAATGGAACTACTGCTCTACTGACCAGAACCCTGCTGACCTATTGACACGTGGTATTGCAGCGCACGAGTACTTGAAATCTAAGTTATGGAAGAACGGACCCGATTGGTTAACGGATGAGCGCAACTTCCCCAGTTTGCAACTGACGACAGAGAATGCTATATTACTTCGTCCTATGAGGGCCAAAACATGTTACCGGCCATTTTTGTCAAAATTAAGGTTTTTGCATATTTTGCTTTGTTTTCATCCCATCTACAATATATATAAATTTCAAGGTTATATCTTAATTAGTTTTTATCATATCAATTAAAACCCAAAACAATTATCTTTAATGATCCCTAAATGTATGTACCAGAAGCAAGTATTAAAAGATGCGCTCATTTGGCAATCTATAATTCAGATAAAAACATATAAACATTTGAGTCAAAACAAATCAATAAGAGATAAGTTGTTTTGGCACTATTCAAACTGATCATTTTTTTCATCAAGTTTTATGCCAAAACATCGTATATCTTGATATCCTTGTATCGCTCTTATAGTAAAAATGATTTTAGTGAGTCATTATTATGCCCAAACCACATATCTTTCTTTAATCTATTCTGGCATAGGTAACAATTAACTTTATTCTTAAAAATGCGAGGCCAAAAGTTTGTTGCTGAAGGTAACAGTTTCTGTTTTGTGTATACAACATTTAAATCATACATAAAGCTGTCTTAAAAGCGTGGCCAAGAGAAGTATTCAAATGTCAATGACAAAGATACAAGACGGTGTTTGCCAGTCACACTGAAAGAAAAAAATTACATTAGTCACCCTTAAAGAATATTTTACGTCAATGATCCAAAGAGCCAACCAGAAAATCGAGAAAGAAGCAGAGTAAGCCTCGTGTCCTTTCTAGTTTTTAAACCTTCTTGATAGGAAAGAGAGAGAACTGATTGCTTTACTTTGTTTGTCCTCCTGGTGTTTTGCAATTGTTATGTGCTGTGGGTTGGTCTGCACTCTGCAGTGTGTGATTGTGGTATTCCCTGACTTGCATTTTAAGGCAAATAAATTAACAAACACCTGAAATGTTTTTAGACTAATTGTTATTCTGCAACGGTTAGCCCGAGTAAGTAAATACATACAATCTAAGAGAAACCACTTTTTGGGACTGGGGTGTTTTGTATTACCTTGTTGAACTACAAAACAGTTATGTATGCTTTAAGAAGATGATATGGAGGAATATGATGATTTTACCATTATCAAGAGTTGCTGCCAAAAGAAATCTGATGTGTTAAATCAGAATGGTTATGAGCCTAATAAAGCAGGTGGTCTTCTACCTTTAACTCTTTTAAATTGGAGTCAGTGGCCTATGTTTACCTACACGCGCAAGCAAAGCCAAACAGCTACAGAAATTTTACTAACCCTTGGGCCGTTTTGCAATACATTCCCACAACCAATAGCTTTCACATCATTATCTGGCTCTGAAGAGCAATGTGAGGCATGTAAAAATGCACTACTCAGAGCAAATATAGGGAATAGAAACCTATCTGCAAACTAAGAATGGTGAGCAAGCTTTTGTTGACACTAAATATCGTGGTGATTTGGAAACTTGGACAGCAAAAAAACCTGAAATTATCATCTAATACCAAGTATTCATGATGGAATATTTACATTTTCAAAGCAAGCCTTTAATGAATTTTAAATTTTTACAGCCGTCATAGTCTCATGAAAGACATAAATTTGATTGGCAGCTGACAAGCTCATTTGCTCATGCAAAATTCTTCAAAACATCAATTTCATTCGCAAGAAGTGACATTGTTGTTGTGATTGACATTGAGCCACACCTGATTCGCATGTGCAAAACAAGCCTATTATTTGCTCCATTGGCTGGCTGTGTTCACACTGGCTGTTCCACTTTTCCGTTTTACACTCCAACAAAACCGTTAATATGATTACATATTAAAATAAAGCTGTTTTGTTTCTTAAATTATAAATAATTCCTATACTTTAGATATCTATAATAAAATGTAAATATAAGTAATAAATTCTTTTTTTTAAATATTTATTGAATCATGAATACTTCGGGTCTCTTGCAAAGTTAACGTGAAGCTCAAAGCAAATTAATTTCTTAAAAAATCACTGAAAGAGACATAGACACTTGATCCTGAGTTCATAGAACAGTGATTAAGTTTTATTCAAGGCATAGAGAAAACAGAAATGAGTGTTAAACCAAGAGAAAGCTCAGCATCTCCCCCTGACATTCACGAAGAAGACGTGAGTAGCCTAAATTGTAAGGTAGCAGAATATTTCCCAGCTGGAAAGTTTATGTTACACCTGACAAAGAGAAAACTGATAGAAAGCAAAAAGCAAAACCAGAAAATTCAAAATGGTTGTGATTGAGTAGAAATAAATATGAAAGAACTATCAGAAAAATTATGCCACAACACAAATTAGGTTAAAAATGTTTCAAAATTTTCAAGGAAGAATAACAAAAAATTCCCTCCTTTTGGACACTTTTGTCATCAGAACTTGAAAATTATTTTGTATGTTCTAATGTAACAGAAAGTAAAACAAGTTTGTTCCCTGAAAATGTAAATGAAAGAGCACGGCTGAAGACAAGGGTGGTGCAAATTTCATTGATGTCCTCATTGATGTGGAACTTGATAGTATTGATCCCTGATCTTTGCATTCTTCCTTACTTTAAAAAGTTGCAGCACAAGAGAAAGAAAATTCCTCTACAAACATGTTCTGGTCATGTTTAAACCACATTTTGCCTTGTAAACACCTTGCATATCACAAGGTTTGATGCTATACATAAGGAAACAATGTTGCTATAACCTGTCTTTCTATAACTTGAGTAAATAGTCTGGCAATGCTAAGGTGATGATGTCATTCACCTGTACTGTCTTGTACCACAGTCATTGTCACTAGAATAGAGCATGTTGTTTTGTACTCAGTAACTTATGTGAGACAAAGTAGAATACATATTATTGTCACCAGTCTAATTTCAGCTGTTTAAGCAATAGACGGTATCACTGTCATCAACCATACGTTCTTTGGAAGTGGCCATATCCACACGAAATATGATTCCATGCATTTAGCAATCGAGCTCGCCTAACAGAAGACACCAATATACATGCAAATGTATGTATAAACTCAATGGGATAATACCACGAGATTGTGAAATCTATATAATTCTATTGTTCCTCTAAAGCATGGAGGTATCTTTGACTTGAGTCAAACAAAAACACGGAAGGTAAAAAAGTGTCATAAAAACAGTAGATGGCAAGAAGGTAAATTGGACAAAGCCAGGGAGTTTGATCAGTATTTGTCATAATCAGAGACCGAGGGCAATATGAGTAAGAGACAAAGAACACTTACAGTCCAGCAAGAATACTATTTAATTACAGCAATCAGCCCTTTCTTCCTATGCAAGTTGATTACAAAACTAGCAGATAAAAACACTTAGTGCTGCATTACAAAGCAAGGACCTACCCAGAGCAACAATAGACAGTGTATCCGAAACAACTAAGCCACTGCCTTAGAAAGAACAACAGCCACTCCCAGGCATTAAGGGGAGGGGAGGGCGGTCTTTAATTTATTTACATATTTTGCTTGCCATACATGTATTAAGACTTAATTTGCAGTTGTTAAACACAAAAATGGGGGCTTCCTATCTTATTTAGGCTTCATTTTGATAAATAATTCCAAGTCACTCAAATAAAAAGTAAAAAGCAGGAAGTACAGGTATGATTAGCAGTCAATGAGGTAATTAGCCAAGCTACCCATATCAACTGTGGATAAGAATGATCTAGTTGACCTCTGTAAATCTGTAATAATACCAACTGAGTCCATGACTACTATATTAAGACACTTTCTGCAAAACAAATTAGAGCTGAAATGCACAAAAATCTTCGACGCACTATGCCAACAACAACGTACAGGAACGTTCTTCAACGAAGTGAAAACAACCTTAAACCGTTGATCAACATTGAGCTAACAATCTTCAACGCACACCAGCGTGTGTCAACGAATGTCAAAATATCTCCACACACAGAGCGAACGCTGAATCAATTCTTTATAGTATAAACACAGCTTAATTAACAATAAAAATGACAATGCTTCAAGCATCAAAACTATTTTTCTTGACCTTAGACAAAAAAAATAATTCTGGAGGATAACATGTTTTTAAAAATCAAGTATTTATAATAGACAGTTGTTTTCTTGTATAAAAACAGAGGACAGAATATAGCAAATTACTTATTTTATATTTCTGATAGCAGTTTTTTTATTAGGTATTAAGTGACTAAGAGTCTGCATCACTGACAGGAAACCTGACAAAATGATTTCAGCATTTGTATGTAAGGTGACATGATTTGTAAGATATGGACCGCCAATAGCCTTTTTGTATTTATTTTAGTATGTCTGAATGATTGCCATCATGATGACATCATAGAACATTCGTTACAAACTAAAGTCTGTCATCCACATGGACAATAAGTCTACTTTCAAGAATAAATGTTGTATTGACTTAGACATAACGCTATAAACGACATATTGAAGTATGTCATATACATTTAATTTTATTTGGTTGCATTTGGTCATATATTGGCATTTCTTAGTATCCAACACAGTACATTTATATACTGTGATTTGACTGAAAAAACTGCCAATCTACTACCAATATTCTTATGCCAAGATATTCTATTTTGCAATGCACTGTTTTGGTCTAGATGAAAAAATGAAAGTGCATCATAATGAATATGTACCAGAACAATTTAACTTGAGGTGGCTTGTTTTGGCTCTTCAGTGACTTTTCTTGCAAGGAATCTTGAAAAAGCCAAAACAATGTAGCTTAATGTGCATCATTATGGCACTGGTAGATGTCATAAAATGGTGTAGATGCTTTAGTGCAAAACCCACTTAATGCTTTTAGCCTCATTTGGCACACTTTTAGCATGAAAATATTATAAAATTGAAAATGCCAAAAAGAAGGGTAATTAATTATCAGCAATTAAGAAGTATCTGACGATGGTATAAGTTATTGGAGTTGTGACATTGATTTGCAATCATTGTGGCCATATTCTATTTCTGGGACCATTCATAGAAACTACACTGAGCATTTGCTGTAAGCGACCAAATATTTCAAATGGGTTTTTCTCAGAAGTTTGAAAAACACAGGTAATGGGTTTTGGCCCTTATAGGACGACTTGCTACTACAGACGGACAACAAGATGAAGTCCAGACACAAACCGAACCCGGAATTCACAATGTCACAAGGACAAACGTACAACCCTGGTGAAACAGTTGCAACTGTTCTTGGACCAAGAAGGCTTCATTCGTTGTGGTGGGAGGATCCATAATGCACCTCTCACAGAGCTTACCAGATTCCCATATCTACTTCCAGCAAAGCATCCATTAACACGCATGATAGTCTTAGACGCGCACGCGACTCAACTTCACGCTGGCACGAGTGCACTTGTCAGTCATATACGCCAGAGATATTGGATACCGTCGATACGCCAGTACATTCAAGGTCTGCTTAAGAAGTGTGTCACATGTCGTAAAGTTATGGGAAAGCCGCACAGAGCTCCAGATCCGCCACCACTACCAAAGATCAGAGTTCAAGATGCAACACCCTTCACAGTTACTGGTGTGGATTTTACAGGAGCATTGCACATCAGAGGCAAATCCGGAATTGAGAACGCCTACATATGCCTCTTTACATGTGCGTCAACGCGAGCAGTTCATCTCGAAGTTGTTCCTGATCTATCAACCGAGACCTTCATTCAAGCATTCAGACGATTTGCCAGCCGGAAGTCATTACCGCGTACCATGATCTCGGACAATGCAATGACATTCAGTGCAGCAGCCAATACCATACAGAGTCTGATTGGATCAACAACTGTACAAGACATGTTACATCGTCATGGTACTGAATGGAGATTCATACCTAAACGGGCACCCTGGTTCGGCGGATGGTGGGAGAGACTGATTGGGATTACCAAATCCACCATCAAGAAGGTACTTGGTCGAGCATTAGTCAGCTATGAGACTCTGCATACCATCGTTACAGAGATTGAGGGCGTTATGAACGATCGACCACTTACTTACGTGACGTCAGATGCAAGTGATCAGGAACCACTTACACCAGCGCACCTACTTTATGGTCGACGTATCACTTCCCTTCCACACCAAGAAGATGTTCCAGTACCGCACGTAACTACACAAACTGACGTAACTAAACGAGCACGAGCACAGGGACACCTAATCAGTCAGTTCCGGGAACGATGGCGTCACGAATACCTTACGTCATTACGTCAGTTCCACCAGACGTCGGGCGACAACAACCAGACTATACGAGTTGGTGACGTTGTTCAGATCTACGACGAGTCACCAAGGACCCAGTGGAAGCTTGGAACTATCGTGGAGCTGCTTACAGGAAACGACGGTCTCACACGAGCAGCGACGTTACGGACGAGCAGCGGTCTCATCACATCAAGGCCCATAGTGAAGCTCTACCCATTAGAAGTTCTACTGACGTTTGCTTCGTGGCCGGGAGGATGTCGAGACGACGACGACGACCGTACTTGGCGCAAATCACGACGTTGCACATAAGGCGCCAACGTCGACGTTACGTTATGACAGCGGGAAACGGTTGAGCAGACGTCACATCCGTTATTACTTGTATATATTGTAGAATAAACATTGAGTAGAAACACAACGCGAATCAATCCTCATTTCACATATAACATACCTAAAAACCTCGCGTCTTACAGCTGTTAAAACATGTTATCAAGTACTGTGAAAAGGTATATGAGAGATCCGGTAAAAACCTATTTTGGTCTATTAAAAATTCAGGTGAAATTTTAGATAAACTTACAGCTAGAGATTTCAATGCGACCAGTTTGCCTACTTATGATTTTTCTACTCTTTACACTACTTTACCTCATAGTTTAATTAAAGATAAACTAATTGATCTTATTGAAAGAACCTTCCAGAGAGAATGCTCTCGTTACCTTGCATGTAATGACAGAAATGCATTTTTACTTCAGAAAAACCTAAAAAATATCATGCATTGTCATGTCAAAATGTTTGTGATGCGCTGACCTTTTTGTTGGACAATATTTTCACTCGATTTGGCACCAAGCTGTATAGACAATATTTGGGATTCCTATGGCACTAATTGTGCTCCCCTGGTTGCAGATTTATTCCTCATTTGTTATGAGAGGGACTTTATGATGTCTCTTTCAATATGGTAAGTCAAATATACCCTTCAGAGCTCCAACTTAATAAAGCCAATACCTCGGATACCGAAGCTGCATTTTTAGACTTGCATTTGTCTATTTCTAATGATATTGTTTCTACAAAAGTTTATGATAAACGTGACGACTTTGATTTTGAAATTATCTATTTCCCATTTTTAGATGGTGTTGTTCCTTGATCTACATCCTATGGAGTCTTTATCTCTCAACTCATTCGTTTTGCTAGAGCATCTAGCTATATTACTGACTTCAACACTTGCAATAAATTGTTAACTCAGAAACTTCTTAAACAAGGCTATTAGTATCATAAACTTCGCAAAACCTTTTCTAAATTTTATAGATGATACTATGATTTGATATCTAAGTTCCAAGTTGGACTTAAATCTCTCTTGCGTCAAGGACTTTCAGATCCTGAATTCTATGGCGACTTGGTGTATAAATTGAAGAAAATTGTTGGCTCTAATAATTTTTCAGCGCAGTTCATTAAAATAATTTCCTTTTATAAAAAGATAAGCTACAACATTAATGTATTACAACAAACTGCATGCTTGGTGGTCAACCCAATCACGGTTGAAAACTTTGCTTTCCTCTTTAATTGTACGCCGGACCTCAGACTCTATGACGGTTTCGACTTAAAGACTTATCTATTGATGAGATGGTAGGGGCTTGATGCTTTGGCTGTTTGTCGAGCCCACCTGGGTTTACCTGTTCGATTTCTTTTCAGTTGTATTTACTGTTGAGTCCTTATCTTTGCTTTATCTCCTTTATTATATCTTGATTTATATGTTCTAGGAGATGATGCATTGAGGTTAGGGGTCTTTCATGCAAACCAAACATCTATATGTCTTGATCCACATGTGAACTAAGGGTGAGGCTGGTGCACCGTTAAACTGGTTTAAGCCCTCCAGTAAAATATTTTACTGACCGTTCCAAGGCGGTACTTCTTTTGTGGATCTTTTATGTTTTTTCTGTCTTCTTTTTGTTCTGCTTTCATGCACGTCTGTTTGTTGATGCCTTTTGGTCACCTGCTGGGAAAGGGCTGACCTCTTGGCTCTCGTTTGTGGTGTCTAATTGTGAGTTTATCACTTTCCTGTTGGTATCCTGGGTCAGGTGTTGTACTTGATTGTATCTTTTCTTGATCTTTGCACCTTTTAGATTGGTTCCCCTGCGTTGATAAAGCTCTACTTCCGTTACGCATATAACGACTGGTAACGTCTATTTATTTACAAGTAGAGAATCCTACTCATGCGACTGCGCATGCTCCAGAAAAGATTTTTCAACACAAATTTCAGATTTTTTTCAGTTGCTATAATTCAATAATTAAGTAAAAGAAAAAAAGATATAAACTCCAAGAACAAAATAAACTTAATTATACGGCTTGTTTAAAAAATGCGCTTTATGTCAAGGGTATTTTCCATTACAACGCCAATCATGACGTCAGTGTGTATGCTATACGTAGGCGCAATGGCGGCTAGTAGTTACCTGTCTTAATATGCTGACAAGCTATTAAAGGGAGAGAACCAGACTATGCACCTTTACTTACTTTCAGAGCTTATTTACGAGGGTCTAGATGGGGTATAATGATTAGTGAATAATGGCCCTTTTTTTATAATGAATAGTGAATAATGAGCCAAAAAAATAATGAATAGTGAATAATGAGAGCCTAAAAAATAATGAATAATCCTATTTTTTTACTGAATTGAAGAAAAAATTAATGAATAGTGAATAATCAGATTTCTTTGCCACCTTTCTTACTTTTAATGAATAACTGGTCTTATTTTAATGAATAACCCAAAATTTTAATGAGATGAATAATGGGCTAAATTTTTAATGAATAGTGAATACCAGACACCCCCATCCAGACCCTCATTTACATCTGCTCAAGGCAGAAAATTGTTGTCTCTAAACTGTTACAGAAAATATGACATCGTCTTTTACCTGTTACACAGTCGTCTCTGACCAGTAACATTTGAAAGTTTGAAATCTGAGGTTTTCAGTTTTCTTTAAACAAGAACATGTTAAAATTGACTGAAAAATCATGTGGATTATATTGTTAGACGATTTATGCTAATTCTATGGCGGAAATGCAAGTAATTGATCACAAGTTATATATTTCTGAAATTTCTAATCCGGACCTTAGTTTTTACAATTGAAATACAAATTTCTATGACGCTCAATCTAACAAACACTTAAATAATAGTAATGATCCAAAACAAGCAATTAATACAATATTATCATTTTCTGCGACGTATTTGTATGTTACCCCTTTCCACTGTCGTTCAAAACCCGAAATCTGTCGTATAAAACCTGTAACTTGTCGTCCAGCACAAGAACACAGTCGTCATAAACCAGTAACGGATTGTCGTCCAAGAACGAGTTGTCGTCCAGAACCACATTGTGTAGTAACAGACATCCCTTAGCGTGAAGGTTCCACACAGGAGGCTATTACACCAATTACCAACTATAAGTGGATCAACTCGTGGCTCTTTTTGAGCATTCAACAAGTAGTTTTAGATGGCCAAGCCTCAGATCAAAGGTCCGATTTTGTTCCTCATTATGCCCCCCTCCCCTCCAACCTGGAGGGTGGGTGGATATATTGTTTTTGGTGCGGATCCCGTCGGCGTTGGTCTTGGCGTCAGCGTCCGTTTTTTCATTTCCGTGCATTATCTTCTGAAGCAGTTGAGGGATTTCGACTAAACTTGCATAGATACATTGTTGGGAGGAGGGGAAGAGTTGGTTAGATTTTGGTGACCTTGACATTATTTTCAATGTCACCCTCCTATAAAGACAGTATGAATCATCATTTTCCACAGACTATCTTCCAAATCGATGGTTCAATTTTAACCAAACTTGCATAGATCAGCCAAAACGAGTTAAGTTCACAAATTTGGTCATTTTTGTGTCCCATCCCCATTTTAGCATGTAAAAGTGTATTTTCTAACGCTTTAATGTTTATAAGTTTAGTTTAGGGTTATGTCTTGACAATCAAGGTAAAGAAAAACAATGAAAATTGTCAATAGTCTATCCTTACGACGTTTATCAACAGCAAGTGCCCCCAAAATTGCCAAAAAATGCTTTCCCATCGTTATAGTATGTAATTTTAAGAATGTATTATGCTCAAATGGTTGTTTTTATAGGCAGTTTTCAACTTTATTTTATTGACACACATATATACCTTTCATTTAATGTCCCTCGTTTGATTAGAAAGTGAAGAACATTTTTTTTTGTTGTATTGATGATTAATGTCCCATAATCTAATGTGAATTACGTTACCAATTTAACCATCTCACAATTTACACACCATGCATCATATGCTCATATCAAACATCTCTATGTCAAGAGGGAGGATTCATATGTGCATGGACAAAAGAAACGAATTTGGGGAAACAATTGTTTATTTTTCGCAGATGAAAAGATATCTGAGGTTGTCTAAAAATCTGCAGTTTTGTGAATTACGTTACCCTATGTGTATTATTTGTATAAGAATAGGTACAAATATTGCAATTGAAGCCAATGTAAGAACTATAACCTAACTATATAACAAACCATACAATAACTTTACAAGAAGTTGTTTGCATAGAAAAAACATAAGTGGAAACATTAATTTGTGAAGTACGTTACTGTGAATTACGTTACTAGAATTTTACTAAAATCCAAATACCTCTCTAAATGCATACACTAGCTGAAAAACTGTTTGTTTTTAATCAAAGCAAATCTGTCCCAGTTAATAAAGATCAATTTAAATCATATTGCAGTTGTCATTTTATTTTAATAAGGCTTTACCTATATGCTCTGGGTACATCAACTCCCCTATTCATGTAACTTACTAAGATACTCAATATATCAACACACCATATGCAAAGTAATCTGTTTGGAAAGCAAAATTGAATAGTGTAAATCTCTAAGGGATTGTTTGTATGGTTTTTGAAATGAGCTGGATTAAACATAGGTAACGTAATTCACAAGTAGGTAACGTAATTCACATTCTACAAAAAAACAGATTAGTCCAATCAAAGGGCCAAAGGCAACAAATTGGTGGTGATTATAAGTTTCTGACTTGTTGTTCAATTGCTATTTTCTCTTTTTTCAAACCATTTTTATCTCGTTGCTGCTACCACTGGAGGTTTATTGGTGAGTTTATGTGTATACTTTGAAATTGGGACTCTCGCTTTTGCATTCTGGTCCATTCCAGTTGATCACAGTGACCTCAAATGTTCTCATGACTTACTATGTTGATAACTTCTATGGTTTATATGATAGATAAAATAGTTAACTTGAATTTATAACTTTTTATCTCCAATTGAAGTGAGAAAATTAGCTGTGTGAATTACGTTACCATGAACATTTAGCCATTTTTCTGAGAAGGGCGTATCTTTGTGAATGATGCAGACTTTGCTATTTGTAATATATGTACATGAAAAGGCATTTATTGAAGTTAGATTATTTATTCTGCATTGTCTTACTTTGTAGTGAGCCACAACAAGTTTTCAAATATATGGAATATTTAAAATCATTATTCTAGAATCATATTTTAAAGTGTTATCCCAACAAGATTAATGAAACTAGATGCAGCAGCTTACTTCCAATGTGCAAAGGATGATGTAAAAAGTGTTAAGCAACAAACTAGAACCTGATATTTTGCAGAAAAAATATATGTTTCTACGCAGGAAATAAGACCTGAGTGTAAGGTATGTGAATTACGTTACCGACCTATTGGCACACTGTTCTTTAAACAAGAATACAATTTATTATTTCCAATACCAAAGAAGAATGTAATTTTTAATATTCATCATCTACTGTTTCAAAACCAATTTTTTTTTTCTGGTCAACTCTTCAAATTTGATTGATACAATTAAAACAATGATTGTACTCATAGAATTACAGCTGAATTCCACTGTCGATTCATAATACACCTAATTAGACCATGTTGAGAAGCAAAAACATGATATAAATTCCATATAATATGCTTTTTTGATCAACACGATGTCCAAGTAGAAGTGCATGCTATTATAGCTCTTAAATATTTCAGTCTCGTAAGAAATTTGGTATGTACAAGTATACTTTATTACAGTAACGTAGTTCACATGAAAATTCAGTGGTGCTCTTTGTGAGGCTGAATGAATTGAAATTTTTGGGTGAGCACTTTTTTTAGACATCATTATCTTATTGACCTATACCATTAAGTAAAAAATAAAAGAAAAATGAAAATCTAAGCCCAAAAAAATGTGGGACAAAAATTGGCTGTTATTGGTGATCTTAACTCGTTTTGGCTGAGATATATTGTTAGGAGAGGGTTAAGAGTTTATTAGATTTTGATGACCCTGACCTTATTTTCAAGGTCACACCAGCACTTTGAATTGTCAAATTTTGACCAAAAGGGTTTCTGTATGAATTGAACAATGTATTCTAGCTAAACTTAATGTATTGTATCATTATGGCAAAATGTAGAGTTGATATGATTTTGGTGACCTTGACCTAGTTTTCAAGGTCACATCATTGTAAGGTCATCATCATTAAAAACTGTAAATTCAGCCCTTTTCTGAGCTCTGTCTTCTGAACCAGTGGGTTTTTTCTGCACCAAATTGCATAGATGCATTGTTTGGAGGCAGAAAGACTTAATTAGATTTGAGTGTTCCATTTCATGTTATCTGAGAAAGTGATACCTAAATATGGAATTTCTTTAACATGTTTAAGTATATGTCCATTCATGGTGTAAAAATTTGGGGACTTTCGTCTAACACTGAGATGGTAGCACTTTTTCACGTTGAATATCTTCCCAGATATTTAAATTATTAAGATCGTGCTGTAATTTGACGTGGTCTCTTAAGTTTCTGATAGGTTGGTAAAGCAAACAGTCATCAGCAAATAATCTTATTTGTGATTAAACACATTCTGGCATGTCATTTATATGGCACAGAAACAATAATGGTCCCAATACAGTTAGCTTGGTTCGATTTTGTTCATCAACACATTATGTAGTATTTTGATGTGATCCGTTATATTATCATACTGCTGTTGGGCAAGCCTGACTTCATCAAGGTAATGTGAAATGACTGGGTAAATCAGTGACATATATTACATGTGGTCAGTGACGTGTATCTACATATAACATGGTCAGTTGTCATTGGCTACCAACATGTATCTAGCAAGAATAATATCTGGCTACCATTTAATGTTGGTAGTCGTTGGGAAAAGTCTGAAAAATCTAACGTTTTTTTCTTAATGAATAGTATCTGTGTGACGTAATATACGTCACTGCTGAGATATAGTGATCTGAGCTAGGAATACGGTGAAGTCATTCTTCTGGATGCCTTAGGTAGGCTATGATCTATAATTGTTCCACTTTCTGGGCATCTCTTCACATTTGTAAAAACGTTACGGCCACCAATCCAGCTCCTTCTTAAAATGCTAGTATTAGATAATAAAACAAGAGAACACGACGTTGCTTACACGAATCGAGTCCCGCTTACGCATAATAGGAAATCTTTCATAAATTTTATTCATTGTATTTTAGGATAAAGGAGCTGGATTGGTGACCTCTGTATATTCACATAGATAAATGTATGGAATCATCTATCACTACTTTAATACTCTGATTCTCTCTTTCTCCTCCTATTTCTCTTGCTCTTTCAATTTTTTTCTGATTTAACAGGGTCCTAACCATGATTTTTTTCTGTGATGAAGCCGCACTTATAGCAACTTCCCAGATAAGAATGATATGTTGGGCCCATGTGGACGGTCACATTCACTTCTTTGGCTCAACGTCGGCAATCCACATCGGCCCAACGCAACTTTGCTCGTGTGATCAACGTGGGACCAACATGATGGCTCCACATCGGGCCAATATAAAATATCAGAGTACCCCCCTGGGATTCCATCTAGCCTCCCATGTCTGCAGTCCGTCAAAGTCCCTCTGAAATAGTAAGTGAGTATGATCAGGAAATACCACAATCACAAACTGCAGACAACCCCGTGGCACCGCGTGGAAGAGCCGCTCAACCATCACAAGACACCAGGAAGACAAATTAAGCAAAGCAATCAGCTCTCTCTTCCCCATCAAGATGATTGCAATACTAGAATGGACATAAAGTAACATACAACAAAACATAGAACAATTACAGACTCCCACAATGGGAGTAACAATAAACAAAAAGTCAACAACAACAGAACCACCGCCTTAGAGCGGACAGCAGCCTAAGCCACCGGGGGGCTTTATTGCATTTTACTGGTACCAAATCTTCGCCCTAGATTCTGCTGTTGTTGAAGTACAAGAAATGTTCAGCTCGCATGGAGGCCATCTAACTAATGCAATGTATCATCATGGAAAACACTCTAATCAAATTAACACTCCATGATGAAACAAAGAAAAGGGCTCATGACTCACAGATAGTCAGAGCTAAAGAAAACCTCAAGTTGAGCCACGGTGAAGTTTGTCACTGTCGCCTTTGTTTTCTAGGGTCAGGTAAATGGCAGTGTCATTAGCAAAGAGACGCACCTATGAGACAATGTCATCGGGAAGGTCGTTGATGTAGACCAGGAATAGGATCGGACCCAGCACAGAGCCCTGGGGGACTCCAGATGTGACTGGGTTAGAGTCCGATTCCTTTTCCTCAACAACGACCTTCTGCCGACGGTTACCAAGGAAGGCTTGTATCCAGAGCAAGGTTGCGCTTCTGATACCATAGGAATGCATTGTTGCATTACCAATAACTCAAAGTGCTTCATACCAATACCAGCTAAAACAGAAACTTCGAAAATTCTTTTTTTTTTTGTTAGAACAATTTATGATTGCAATAAACTGGGTGATAATACAGACAGTGTAAACAGTTTCAGAAACAGACTATCACCCTCTCATTTTGACTAGATTCGCACTCACATTTACTACCATATGTTGCTGCATTTTGTGATTCCCTTTAATTTGATATGCAACCTGACCATGTTCTGAAAAGGTTGAATTTTGACCTTTTGACCCCATCCCAGGTAGGGTAGGGGCATTGTCTCCGCCGGGAAGCATCTTTCAAATACTAGCCTAACTCTTTAGTATCGCGCCTGTGCAAGAGAATGAGGGGAGGGGATCTGCAAAATATTTGTTACCCGACTGCCATGCCAATAGCATTGTTGGGTAATTTTTACTTCCGGGTCAAATTTTGTTGCCAGGGCCGCTTCAATGTCAAAATTTGTGTGCGGAAAATTTTGCAAATCATTGGAATTTGAGATATAATAATGGAAACTTTGAAACATTAGCATTTAATAAATAAATTTAATCTTTTTTACATGCAGAAACAAACATACAGTTTACACGAGCGTGTAAAAACTGTAAAAGGCTCGCACCTGCTCTCCGGATATTTTTTTCACAAAGCAGTAAATAAAGTTTTTTTTTACGTACGGACACAATACTATCCGAATTACAATACTGCCCAATTACGGAGATAACCTCAGCATCATAAATATTGTAGTGAGAAATTTCTAACAGCGAAGAATTCCATTATACTGGGATAATCAGTTTTCGCCAACGTAAGCAGATATGGCTCTGAGGATAGCACAACAAAATACAACCTGACCAGAACATGATTTTATCATATAATTTCAACCTTTTATAATAATGTGTGATATCTTAGACCGTCAAAATATGTTATTTAATTTGCAAAAACCTTGATTTGTTTGTGCACCCGTTTTTCTGCCATTTTGAAAATAGTAATCTAAATTCGACAACTCTTGTTGTCCTGAAAAAGAGGCCTCAAAAAGGGTTGGATAGACAAAAAATCAATAGATGTTATGAGACAAACCATTTTTTCATTCAATGAATATAAATTATTGTGAATCTTCTATCAATTAATTTATTGTAATCAAAAATATGTCAGTCATGTTTTTTTTTCTATATTCAATCCAATTTCAGATTGATTTGAACCCCTAGGTTCATTGGGGTGCTACCAATCAGACAGTAAATGAAAAAGTTGACATAAAAACTTTTATGTACTTAAGGGATACATCAAGCCATTGCAGGCAGCGATTGATATAATTTAACAAAAAATCATTTTTAGATATATGGTCTGTACAGCTGCTTATAAGCCATACCATTGTTTCTGAGTCTTAACATTAATAAGAACCCCCTTATGATAAAATCAATGATTTTCCCCACTTGGGACCCCAATACATCACTGAGTTTTCTTACCTCCATCGTGAGGCTGTCAACGCAAATGGAGATGAAGGAAGCGATGTGTTCAACATAGCTCCAGATAAGGCTGCGTATTGCGTATTTACGCAATTTCGTGGACCTGAAAACGCAATTAAATTAATTTCTGTGCGTACAAAAACGCAATAAAAATCCTTGATACTCAATTCCGAATTTTTTTGTAGCGTATGACGCTATTGTATTCTGTTTGCGATTGTCGTTTTTCGCATCACAAGCTGTTGTTGGGTACAAATTTATACACGGCGTCGCGCTGAATCTAGTTTATTAAATTGTAAACCAGTCCAGGAACATTCTTATCGCTGTTTAGCTATACCCAATATTTACACGATTACGACATTGGTCTCGCTTTACAATAACAATGAGCAATTGAATGATATCATATCGTAACTAACTCTAATACCGCGTTGGTGGTTCGAAGAATGAAAGATGACTTGATAGATACGTTGGATTTTCGAAGTAAGTTTGAAATAGCGATCTCAGATATACTAATATGTGCTTTCCGAAAGTGAAACCGAAAGTAAAGAAAAAATCATGAGAAACAAGGTCCGGTTTCATTGCTTATTTGCTTTCAGATGGATACCCAATACAAAAACTTTAAATACCCAATTTAAAATTTGAAATACCCAATTAAGTCAAAAAGAGGTGGGTAAATACCCAATTGCATCCAATCCTTATCTGGAGCTATGGTTCAATGAATAAAACATATCAGGATCATAATTTAAAGATTGGGGTTAAAAAGAATTCGTGAAAATGGCTGGAAAACATTGATGCAGATATGTGACCATTATTTTACCACTCAGATATGCATTTTCTTACTGCTAAAACAACTTAACAGACAGCTTTTCTTTTACCCTTTGAAATCCCCTTTTCAGAATGAGCCTGTGATGTCACACAAGTGAAAAAACGGTAGGAATGTTCAATTGGAGAAATTACATTCTTGGCGAAATTAGCTTACTCCACTATATGATTAAAGATGGAAGCTTTACTTAACATCGCTTATTCCGAACAGACAACATTAGCTCTGTATAGCTATTATTGCAACATAACACTGTCTTTAACAGATACATACCTGCCTTTAAATCTATATCTTAATTCCTTACACAACATCTTTTTATTCTAGTATCAGCAATTAAGGGAGCTACTATAGTGACCATTTTTGGCGCACCTCTGGTTTACCGGGTGCAGTTTATGAGGTAAGACTAAATCTTAACGTTTTGCTTGTTAAATAATTGGGGCTGCACCCCCACACCCCTGCTTCCTTTTCGTGTAAGGGTTATTTAAATCATTTGTAGGCCACATTGTTACGATCTTTTCGGATTTCAATATGGTAGAAACCATAAATAACAAATAGAATAAAGTGCGCCCGGTAAACCAGAGACTACCCCCATTTTTACACCTTTGGTATGGTGCAGCACATCTCTCTGTCTCTAATACTTTGTCTTCTATCAATGCCAGGGAGTGCTAATTTTAGGGAAAAAATCTTTTGGTTCTGTTGTTAAAGCCCTACTTGCTTATTTTGGAGTAAATTTGATATTCTGTTTCTTCTGTCTCCGTGGAACATTTGCAATTTTGCTATGTCACCCAAATTATGCCCTATCCCTGACACATACAATCTCAGGCCACTATCAACCCACCAGCAAAACCCCATTGTGCATGCTTCTTCTTCTTCTTCCGGATATCCGGATATTCGCTTGATTTGCCATATCATTCAGAGACAACATGCTTCACTCAACAACACAGTTTGTGGTCTCTGATAGCTAACATTTTGAAAACGGAGCGGTCAAGACTGATCTTTCTAATAACAGTGATTTTGTTACCTGCACATCCTGAATCTTTTGCACATATAATTTTGTCTCTGGGATGCAAAGTTTTAATTTCATCGAGTCCCTGGATGCAATACTATTGCAGACTTGTCATTAAAAATAGTGTTCTGGGCTCATAAGTTTGCAGTTGCACTCATTGATATGGGAAACAGCGAGTCCCAGGGCAGATAAGCCCAAAATTGTAAATGAATCACTGTTAAATAGTATTACATTCCACACATGTATTAAAACACTGGATTTTGATGAATAAAGCAGGGCCTCACTTTGCTAAAATAAATACACGATTTTTTAAAACATCAAATTTTGAAATGACTTGAGCAATATTCTGAATCGAATAAACAAACAAACAACACTTCTGACCAAGACTGTTGGGCTACTACTGACTCAGTGATTCATTTACAATTTTGGGCTTATGGGTCCTGGGACTCGCTGTTTCCAATATCAATGAGTCCCCACTGCAAACTAATGAGTCCAAAACAATTTTTTTAATGACAAGTCTGCCATACTATTGCATCCCGGGACTCCCTGGGACTCGCTGAAACAAAAATTTATGCGCAAAAGATGCAGGAGGATGTGCAGGTAACAAAATCACTGCTGACTATATCCACACTGGTCAATGTAAACGCACCGGTGGTTGCTACAACGAGCTGGTGGTTGCATTTTTCAGCACAGGTGGTGGCGTAAAAGTTAAAAAATCTATACCTGTTGATTTTATGATTTATTTATAAACTTGCATTTATTTTATTTGTGATGACACCTGGCGCACAGACCACCGGCAACATTGCAGTTTATGGCTCTGCCAAGCAATTGGTGATTTAATTCATGGTTTTTGGACTGCAAATCCAACAAAGTTCTGGAGTTTTGCCGTGACAGGTGCTTTTTTTCTAGTGTAACTGCCTAAATTGAGGGAAGTCTGCATGTCTAAGCGCAGCTGTTGTCATATTCCCATGAAATAACATCCAAAAAACGATTACTGCTTTATTTTTTTTTTCTTTGTAAACTAGCAAATGTTTTATTGAGGAATTTTATTACATTGCACTGGGAGCATTTTTTAAAGCATTGATACAACGCACTGATGGTTGCACAGAAGTCCTGTGGTTGCTGGTGCAGACTCACCACATCGTTCGCTGTTCACATAATCGTTACAAAAATCGCCATTTCAACCAGCACATGAGATTTCGATACTGTGAAGAAGGCTCAGGTGAGCCTGTGCAAACGTGAAGACTCCCAAGAGCCTTTGCTGCCAGCACAAGAGATCTTGATATTTTTACATTGTCCAGTGACTTTGTCTGCACAAATGTGCAGACTCACTAGAGTATTTGCTGCTGGCGTGAATAGCACACAAATCGCCATTTAAGGCAGCACAAGAGATTTTGTACAGTGGCGAAGGCTAAGGTTAGCCTGTGCAAATGTGCAGACTCGCCAGATCCTTCGCTGCTCGCACAAAATGGCATTCAATCGCCATTTGAGTCATCACATGAGAATTTTGAACTGTGACAAAGGCTCAGACTAGACCAAGCAAATGTGCAGACTCGCCAAAGCCATCGCTGTTCGCATGAATGACACCAAAAAATAGTAAGTAAGTACATGAGGGTCTAGATGGGGTATAATGATAAGTGAATAATGGCCCTTTTTTTATAATGAATAGTGAATAATGAGCCAAAAAAATAATGAATAGTGAATATTGAGATCCTAAAAAATAATGAATAATCCTATTTTTTTAATGAATTGAAGAAAACATTAATGAATAGTGAATAATCAGATTTCTTTGCCACCTTTCTTACCTATAATGAATAATTGGTCTTATTTTAATGAATAGCCCAAAATTTTAATGAGATGAATAATGGGCTAAATTTTTAATGAATAGTGAATACCAGACCCCCCCATCCAGACCCTCGTACATGTATCACATTCACAAACTGCAGACAAACCCATGGCACTGAGAGGAATGGCCACACAGCAATCATGAGACACCAGGAAGACAAACTAAGCAAAGCTGCCAGCTCTCTCTCTTCCCCATCAAGATGATCGCAAAACAAGAATGGACATAAAGTAACAAAATATAGACAATAACAGAATCCTGTAATGGGAGTAACAATCAACAACGAATCAACAACAACAGAATCATCGTCTTAGAACAGACAGCAGCCTATATCTCTGGGGTGCTAAAATTGAATTTTACTGGTACCAAATCTTCGCCCTAGATTCTGCTGTTGTTGAAGCACAAAAATTTTAAGCTCGCATGGAGGCTTCTTAACTATTGTAATGTATCATAAGGAACAAACAATCTCATTAAATTAAAAGTTTTGGGGCCAATCTGAAAAATAGGCTGAAACACTCTCAAAGTGCGAACAGAGCTAGCTCTGGGGCGTCTCTGGTGAGGCTACACATTTGTAGAGTCACACTTGAGCCTTCATCAGTGTACAAAACCACAAACTCTATGCCTATTGACTGTGTGATTTCTTTATAAGCTTGTATTTATTTTACTTTTGGTGACCCAATGCGCACAAACCGTCAGTAACATTGCAGTTTATGACTCTGCCATGTAATTGGCATTTTAATTCATGGTTTGACTGACAAATCCGACACAGTTGTGGAGTTTGACAGTGACAGGTGCTTTTTTCTATTGTGACTGCCTAACTTCAGGAAAATTCTGGCTGTCTAAGCACAGCTGCAGCTATGTGATCATAGTCCCATGAAATAACATCCAAAAACGATTACTACTCTCTATTTTTTACTATGCAGAGAAGGCTCTGGCGAGTCTGTACATTTGCACAGGCTCACCTGAGTCTTCGTCCTGGTACTGAAATATCATGTGCTGGCTCAAATAACAATTTATGTACCGTTTATAAGAACAGTGAATGCTGTGGTGAGGCTGCACAAGCAACCATGGCACATCTAGGCAACCATCAGTGCGTTGTATCAATGCGTCAAAAAATGCTCACAGTGCGTTGTAAAAAAATTCCTCAATAAAACGTTAGCTAGTTTACCAAAAAAAAAAAGATACAAAGTGGTAATCGTTTTTTGGATGTTATTACATGTAAATATGATAGCAGCTATGCTAAGACATGCATATTCCTCTCAATTTAGGCAGTTATACTAGAAAAAAGCACTTGTCACGGCAAAACTCCAGAACTTTGTTGGATTTGCAGTCCAAACCATGAATTAAATCACCAATTGCTTGGCAGATCCATAAACTGCAATGTTACCGGTGGTCTGTGCGCCAGGTGTCATCACAAATAAAATAAATGCAAGTTTATAAATAAATCATAAAGTCAACAGGTATAGATTTTTTTACCTTTTACGCCACCACCTGTGCTGAAAAATGCACACACCGGCTCCTTGTAGCAACCACCGGTGCGTTTACATTGACCAGTGTGATATCATAGATCCAGAAAGCAATTTTAAGCGTAAAAATGGGATTGTTTTCTTATCCATTCATTCTACATGTGTTTTGGATGCACAAAAGAACCATCTCAGCAAGCGAGACGGTTCTTTTGAGTACCTGCAACATATGTTTTGATTTAGAAATTAGAAAAAATATATTTTGAGTACATACTCTTATCTGGAGGCTATGTGTAATGACAAAATGCCAATGCTACAATGTACTCACATCTTTGCAATTCGTATATTAGCTTCGAAAGGTATAATTTATTTTAAAATCATGTGTATGTAATTTATTTTTGCAGCATCAATGTGTGTGTCTAGTCATTGATTTGTAAACAACACTGCTGTGAAGTGTGAACATGAAACAAGTTCAGCTGGATTTTGACTCTGGATGAAGTTTATAATTATTATTTTACATTTAAACAGCATTGTTTTCTCAGCATGCCAGTATTATCAGAAAAGAAAATTGACAATACTGAAAAATTATATTTGACATTTCCACAAGCTAGTCCAAAGAAAAATTCAAAAAAGAAGAAAAAAGGACCAAAACTTAAATTTAGAAAGCAGTTTGTTTCTTTTTCTTCCATAATCGAGCTTGAAAAGGAGGTAGAGGACAATCTAAAGAAGAGCCTGATTGAATTCAATATGAAAAATGCTAGCAATAGAACTTCGTCAAAACCAAGGCAATCTCAGAGTGAAAAATTTTCAGGACCAAGACTTCCAAGTCTCTCTAAGACATCTTCATCTTCCTGTGCTAGCTCATCAATGGTAAATTCAAACACACCAAGGGCTATGTCAGCGTATCGAGTGCCGTTATCTTTGCCACTTGGTTTGCAACCTGGGCCATTTGAAAGAAGGAAAAAATTGCCACTTCTATCTGCCATAAAACCGGAAAATGAAAGATCAGAAAGAGAAAGGTTTATACGTTCAAATTTCAATTATAATCCACTGTTCATCTACAGATTTCCTGCCGAACCAGAATTACTTGAGCGTCTAGGGACTCCTTCTGATAAATATCTCAAGCATGTAAGACTTTCTTTTTATTCCTTCCTTACCTCATTGAATACTGGGTAATTTTTTCTTGCTGTTTTCTTGTCTGTCTGATGATTTTCAAAAATCCTTTTTCTGCCATTATACTGACAATTGTTGTCTGCTCTCTCATTTGCTGATGCACTCCAGGTGCCTGTTTTGCAAACAATATGGACCCAGATCAGACTGCTCCCTTAGGAGCAGTCTGATCAGGGTTCATAGTGTTTGCTACCAAGGTAAAGTCCCAGGGGGGGGGGGGGGGGTACTCTTCATATGTAGGCTCGGGGCCCAGCATTTACCCTTCACCCCAAAAAAATATCAGGAATTTCAAGCACCCCCAAAAAATATTTTAAATTTTAGCAACCCAAAAAAATATCCCTATTCTGTACAATGACCTTAAGAAAAGACCCTAAAATGCATAAAAATAACCCCTAAATATAGTCCAATAATGTGATGACCCCCAAAAATTATCCACAAACTCTTCAGACCCAATAAATATTCATTTTTCTTAAAAAACCCAAAAAATATTGAAATGCAAAATTTTGAACCCCAAAAAATGACCTGAGCCTACGTATGTATGAAAATATCAGAGTACCCCCTGGGGCGTAGCTCCCATTACGCAGGTTATGCACGTGTGTAATAAAAATAGTAACTTTCAAGGGAGGTTACATAATGTGGTAGAAGTAATTTTCCATACCAAAAGGAACTGCTCTTAAAGGAAAGAATTTGCTCCATGTGGGAGCAAATTCTTCCCTTTTAGAGAAGTTCCAATTATGAAAATGGATGCAATAAAGAGAACCACTGCTTGCTCCAGTAGTCTCCCTTTGATGTGGGTAAACTTTTCAACGCTCTGGCTACGCCATTGTCAACAGATGACAAAAATGACCACTGGCAGGTAAAGAGTTTAATTTGAAAAAATGTGTCAAGAAATCTGAGAACAATTCTTTTTGTGTAATTGTTTGTAATTGGGTCCATTCAAACTTCAGTCTGTACAAAATTGGACTATATGTAAAGTTTTTAAAAAGACTTTGCTTAAATTGCAACGAGTGCATTGTTTATAGAACATTGATGGTTTTATTACATGATTACAGAAAAAAACTATACTTTTCCAAGAATCTAGAGGGGGTCCAACAATTTCCAGGGGGGGGGGGGGGGGGGGGGGGGGGGGGTGGGGTCCAAGTTTTTCTATAGAAATCCATATGAGCCAGTGCATGAGATTTCCAACAATGTGGTATGTGAGACCAGCAAAGACTCGGATCAGCCTGCGCATATGCGCAGTCTGATCAGGGCCTTGGCTTGTCGCTTAAATATTTTATGACTGTTAAGCTACTGACTGAACATCATTTGGAGTATCTATGCCTAAAAGGAGGCTGCCCAGGCTCGTCAGAGTCTACACATAGCGTGTAGACTGAGAGGATGGGGTTACAGAAAAATACAAATATGGATTGATATTTCATTATGTCTGCCAACAGACAATTCACAGCGCAGTGGCTCAGTGGTAGAGTGCTTGACTTGAGACCGAGAGGCCACGGGTTCCAGCCTCACCGGTGTCACTGAGTTGTGGTCCTTGAGCAAGACATATTTATCCTAGCTTAGTACTGGTTCAACCCAGGAAGACCCGTCCCTGTTTAACTGAAAGATTGTTGATGGGAGGTAAAGAATCAAATCAAACAAACAAACAAAACAATTCACACAAGTTATCAAAATTAAGCCTTTTTTGTACCTCAAATCAGAGAAGAAAGTTTCAAAACTTGCTGTCTGTTGCATTTAATAGGTCTTATCCGGTAAATGTTCTCAGCAGCAGCTAACAGATGTGCTAGGTACAAATATTGCCAATCATTCCCTGCACCTAGTGTGTGTAAAGATAGGGGATACATCTTGAAGTGTGTACTCTGCTAGCAATATATTCTAATTAATATGAAAATGAACTAATTTCACCGTTTGACCTTTAAAAGGGTTGCAGAAGTATTAAAAAATAGTGACATTACATTTTCCGACAAAAAAAAACAGATTTTTTATATATGCTAACAAGAAGAGAGGTAGAGCCTGATAGACTTCCTAATGATACGTGGATAGGGTGGAAATATTGAAAGAAAAAAATGACGACAAAAGATATGGACTCATTATCTAATCCAAACACCGGTCAAAAATTAAAATTCATTCAGTAGAAAATTCTTAATCCTGAAATCTCTAGTTCTCATTCCTGAAATTCAAATATTGAATCTGGACAAGGCTTTAGCCAAATAAACTGGTATAGATAGTATTAGTTTAAGCAACTTCAATAGTTTCACTGCCAGATTTATCGGCCGTGATTCTGAAATCAGGATTATTTATAAACGTTGATCACCCCTGATTCCACCTTGACTGAGGTCAAGCCGCAACCATTTTTATAAAGGACCCCACTTCTGAGGGGGCCAGGTAGAGCTCAGGCTTTTACCATGGTAAGTATAATGTGGACCTTTCCCGTGTTGGTTGCAACTCTGTTCTCTAAGCAATATGCAACCTGGTTGACATTAGTTAACCAATTGATTAAAATCAGATTGTCCACCTATGATTCAACTCCTAAAATTGGAGCAAAATATGCCTTAATTGGCTATGAGCCTATATCTGCAGTTTCTGCATGCAGGCGGGGCTATTACAATAAAATTAAAATAAAAATGAATAAATTAAAATTAATATAGAGCCTGACCACATCGGGACAACTGCACCATTTCATAGAAAATGGTGAAATCTTTCACAGAGATCCTATAGTGTTCTCAAAATAGTCTTGCGGATAGTAATTTCTTCCGTTTCAAAAGTTCAGTATTAAGTTGAACTGAGTTGAAGTTTGCAATTTCCCAAAAGGTCGTTTGGCTGTAGACCTGGATTTGCAGAGCTGCTTTAAAAAGAAGCAAGTGCAAGGGTATTGTCAACTTCTCAGGACCAGTTTCTGAATTAAATGTTTAGACAGAGGTATAAATACATATAGATCTATAAATAAAAATAAATAAATAAAATATATAAGATGGTGACAACTGTCCTGTGATGAATTTATATACATATATATATAAAAAAAAAAAAAAAAAATGACCGTCACAGATGACAATAAATACATGTAAATCAGTTGCATCATTTCTCATTGTTGTCAGATATTACATCCCGACATGACATATATATTGTCTAATGGTTTGTAAATATTAAAAAAAAAAAAAAAAAGTGAGTATGAATACTTTACATTAAAAGTTAATTTCTAAACTTCTAAAATTTACACTCCCTGGCATAATGATCGGCACCGATCGAGCCAGTAGAAAAGAAATTTTCTGTTATACCCTGACCCCTCCATTACAGGTGAATTGTAAAATATCTTTATCTGAGACAATGCTTTATATTACATTCATCAGTCTGAGAAGAATTGATTTGGTGGATTAACAATATCAGTCTTTGGTATGGCATAATTTTGATGATTACTGTTTTGGATTTAGTCATTTCCATGGTGCTCAGATGTTTTTTAAAAAAAAGAGGGGGCAGTATGTGGTCTTCAGTCAACCCATGGTCGGCGGACACACAGGAAGCCAGGTTGCACATTTGTGTGCTGGATATGTTAGCTGCGGGCTTGGCATGCAAACTTTCATCATTATTTGAGCTATATTTGTATTCACTTTTAGTCTGGCAATCACTTTAGTTCAGCTTTAGGTCTTCAGTTTCTTCTTTGCTGACAGCAAGGGACTGTTTCTTTAGACCTGGTTCAACTAACCAAGAATCCTGCATGCCTCTAGTATCAGACTTTATATTGGCTTAATTTTCATGCTAACGGAATTCTGGATGTGGAGATGGATCAGGAATCTCATGTTCTGTTGGATTTCAGCAATTGTAAGCTGAATCTGTCTTTTCCTAGCACTTGTGAAAGTCTGGGGTCCCTTACAGATAGATTAGTTTGCCATGCAGCAGACACAATCTTTTGATATGGAGATTATGTCAGCTGGTAACTAGATCCACTGGCAATGGTATCTCCGCAGTTGGGGATCGCTGATTGCAGGGTGTCTTACTATAAGGTAAAAGACAATGGTCCGATACCACTGGTGATCTGTATACCAGCTTGGCAATTTCTGTCATGTATGCACTTCTACTACTAATGTCAATAGAACAACTTATTTTGATCCCACCTTACAGCTGACTTGTTAAAGTCTCCAGAAAAGGGAATATCACCCACTAATAATAATAATAATTTAAAAAAAAAATAATTATGATAATAATATAAAAAAAATAAAATAAATAAATAAATAAATAGATATAAATAAAAATGCCCAGCAGCTTGGAAGGTTTTTTCAGGCAATCTATGTTTCGCTGCTAGTCTATTGACAGAAGGATAAAGTTGTGCTCAAAGCATTCAGATAATGATAATGATTGACTATGACAATGATTTATTTGCAATGAACACATGAAGATTTTATCAAATGGTTGTGGAAAACGTGACATGTAAATAAGTTGATTAGATACTTGCATGCATCAATCAAGACTAGCATATTATAGACCACTTACAAGATACAACAGTGCCTTAGGAATCAGAGAATTTAGCTCTTTTATCCTTTGGGGTTATGATTCTATGAGGCCATGATCCATTTTAAGCCCTGTGGTCTTTTTAGCTGATTATTACACTAACCTGTTTTCATAACATCATCAGTATAAAGGTGTCATAAAATTCCATATTTCATGCTAGGCCTTCACATCCTAAATATTAATATCTTTGAGATGTGGATGTGTTTTTTTTTTGTGGCTTTTATTAAAAGTTCCTTGGGTCGAAATGAGTATATTCATATCATGATATACATATCATGTAAATTCAATACTTGGAAACTTGCCATGCATGATAGGCTTTTTACACTAAATCTAAAGTACTCACACTGGATATATCAGGCAAATGGTATTAATGAGTGAATCTTAGACAATTAAATGTTCAGTGTCTCTGTTTTAACTACATATATATATATATATATATAAATAATAATAAAAAAAAAATGTTATTTCACCTCACACAATAGTTTTTCAAAGTCTTTTCTTGCACTTTTGTTAAGTGGTTATTGCTTAGTTAAGCTTGTGGTTGGGTGAACTGACCGTCTCGGCATGTCCATAGCTGCTGACTGAGATGTAAGGAATGATATCATACAGACTAACAAGAAGCTTTAGGTTGCTGCTGGTACTGACTCCAGTTTTCTGTACAGTCATCAACATTTACATCATCATCTATAGCAGCATTTATAGCTTTGTCAGGTTAAGACATATTAAGTCTCCATGTTCAAACATTATATTACCGAGGGTTTTTAAAAAAGGAAGTTCTTTCCAGACAGCAGTGTTGTCTTGGTTAACTTTAAACAAACACTTTTATAACTTACTATATCTAATCGGTTTACGATATGAAATTGGAAATTTCATCAGTGTGCGTAGCACACGCTCATGAAATTAAAATTTCATGAGTGAACCGATTAGATATAGTAAGTTCCACACCCTCCCTCCCTATTTCACAGATATTATATAAATCTGCCTAACTGCATCTTTGTCTGTGTTGTCACACCTTCCTTTTTTACTGTTTTACAGGAAGGGGAGGTTAGGGCAGTTACATGGCACTTGTAACATGCGATGTTATTGTACTACAGTTATACACAGTTCAATGGTTGTTATAGATAGGGCTGTGTCAATATTTGATTTGAAGGCTTTCTTGTTTATGGTTTGACTTTTTAGTCAGATCTATGACTTTCTACTTGAATTTTGTATTACAAGTATCCTTTTGATATATTTATTAAAATATAAACTGGATATATTATTTTTGCCTTGTTTTTCTATTATTTCTCTTTCACAATGGTTTGTTCAGAGATATATACAGGTGACCAGTAATTATGGTATGTTGCTTGTATCTTACTTTGTTCTCTGACATCCTGAAAGAGAAGTGTTGAAAACGAGGCTTTTAAAGTGGCTGGTTTAATTATTATACGGAGAGAGTAAACACTTTTATAACTTACTATATCTAATCGGTTCACTCATGAAATTTTAATTTCATGAGCGTGTGCTACGCACACTGATGAAATTTCCAATTTTACACCCATCCCCATCCCACAATATATTCGTTTTTGAAATCTACAAGTATTAAGAACACGTGGAATAAAAACTCTTGATTGTAACAAAGACAGATGTTATTCTGGGTCTGCAACGTTTGTCCTTAACTACTTTTGCCGTCTGCTTCACAAACTGTAAGTCCGATAAGCTGTCGGGCATGATCTGAATCCAAACTGTGTTATGCTCTGATAATGTTTTGAAAATAAGTAAAGTATCACTATTCAATTAAAGCATGCAAAAATTGTGTTTCTATAAAGGCTGTCCAAAAGGGAGGAGGGTATAAATGAAACCGTGACCGTTTTGACACACTTTTTAGAAGAAAACTTTCTTTGGCTAAAACCTGAGAGATGTTCTTTTCTTTGCATGCTGGGTAATTGTTCATGTTTTCCCTGTCGTCTGCTGATTTTTTTCAAAAAATGTGTACGACACAAACAGTTCGGGTCCAGATCAGGACCGACATTCTGTCGATCCTGATCTGGGTCCAAACTGTTCGCAAAGGTTATGAGCAGACGACAAGTCTCCATGAGATTGAATGTAGATTATGATAACTATTATATATTCACTACATCTACTGTCAAAATTGCAACAACCACAGGAACATCTTTTCAGATTGCAATTTTAATAAGTTACATGATGTTAAACATGTTTACTACCCGAACATAAGTAGAAAGAGAATAAATTTGAGAGTTTTCCTCTCGATTATGTATTATTTCCTATGCAAATACACAAAGAAATGCTGTCTGCTAGCATCGGAATGTACCTAGTGGAACTCAGTGGTAACCTGATACTGCTGTAGTTTTCTTCTACTGGGAGAAGGCCTATTGAGATTGGCACTTAAGAAATTAACCCCTTAACCCGCCACTATTTCTTTGTACTGAAAATGTTGTCTGCTTTTTATGTCTGCTGCATTGCATATATTCAAGGCCACTTCAGACTAGATTTTTTCATTGAATTAAGCAAACAATTGATATGTACCCTGACCAGACTGCTCCCTTTGTCAGTCTGATCTAGGTCCATATTGTGTGCAATATGTATTATAGCAGAACATAACTGTTTAAGCAGACAAGAAGAGCAGACGACAAAAGAAGTGACTAGCGGACTAAGGGTTAAGTCTTTCTTAATGCTGTTGTCTGCTGATAACCTAAAGGCAAACAGTTTTGGACCCAGAATAGGAACCGACATTCTTGGTCCAAATCATTAAACACTCAGTCCTAATCTGGGTCCAAAACCTTTTACACTCTGATAGTCAGTCCTAATCTGGGTCCAAACAATTTAACACTGATATTACTATGTGAAAAAGATGATTTTGAAAAATGTCAGCAGACTAAAACAAAAGCATGAAAAATTACCCAGCATGCAAATAGTTAATTATCTTGGACCATACAACCATATTGGGTTGTTTATAGATCTTTTGAAGATAAAAGATCTATAGAAATCCAAGTTAGACCAGATAATTATAATTGTAATTTATAAAATTATTGTCAAAAAATTTGTATGAACATATACCATATTTTCTCCAATAACCCTTTTTATGATTATTGCTGTAACAGGACTTTTGTTAACCCATAATGCGCCAATCGCAACAAAAGTCGTCTGCTTTTCTTGTCTGCTGAAATGTTTAAGAAGCCTTTTTTGCAAACAGTGTGGACTCAGATCAGACTGCTCCGATATAGGAGCAGTCTGTTCTGGGTCCACACTGTTTGCTTATATTCTTAATTCGTCAGTAATGTTAGGCAATTATTTGCAGCAGACGACTTCAGCAGACGACATTTTCAGATGCATTTTTATTCTTGGCGCTTTAAGGGTTAAGAGTGCTTAACAGAAAAATAGTTTTCTTATTTCTCAACCAAAACATATGTTGTGGCAAGTCTGGGTGTATGCACATTTGTTGCTAGTGTGCTGGCTCAAATTTTTGCTGTTTAAGTGAGTAGTCTCAGTGAGATGGTTCTTTTGGAACACCCAAAACATATGCTAAAAATTATAAGTAAGAAAATATTAAAAAAAATTTCTCTGAAAATTTTTGTTTATCTAAACCTGTGCTGTAAACACAAACAATGCAAAATCGTCATGGACTGGATGAAAGATTCCATCTTGATATATGTTGCTTAAATGCTTATCTGAGAGTATGGACCGATGTTCCAGGGGACAAAAATTCCACTCGTCTTCTCGTATTTACGAGTGAAATCTAGAAAGGATGAGCAATTCTTCCCAAAGCACTCCTCCTACAAGACAGTTGCTTTGGAAAGAATTACTCGAGGAAATCATATTACATATTTTAAAGGACAAGTGCATGTATATGCAGGACGAGTGCAGATTGTAAGTCACTCGTCCTGCAGGACAAGTGCAATTTTTAAATATTTTTGCCCCCTGTGTTCACATTGTAGATAGTGTAATAATTGTTTAATTAAATTTTTCAATCTTCAGGCCATCTTGATCATGGAAAATGCCATACAGAAATATGGGAGCTATGAGGTGTTCGAGGAAGAGACGGGAGGAAAGATCTTGCAGCGACCCAACATTATGTCAATGATCCAGAGATACTTGAAAAGGGAAGACATGGAGAATGAGATCCTGATCAATCTGTCGGAGGAGCTGTTGTCCAGAGGCTCGATGACTAGAGTCAAAGGGAAACCCATGCTTAACGTTAGGATTATAAATTTGAGAGAACTTTGGGTTGAAGGTTTGCTGAGGCATGAAATAGGTAACCCATTCTCATACCTCAAGATAAGCACAACTTATTTGGGCCAGCACTTTAGATTTTGTTACTTTTCTTTTGCATTATGTGCATATAAGGCCGACAATAAACGCCCATGCCAGCATATCCAGTGGGGATAGAGGTCTAAATTTTGGTCTGGGTCTTCATCTACATCCATATTTTGTGCATGCCAGTAGGGAAGGCTCTGGCAAATCTGGGTGTATTAATGCACATTCATTGCTAGTACCAAAATCTCATGTTCTGGCTCAAATTTTGCTGATAGCTTTCTAATTTTCTCAATATTTCATAGACTTATTATAATTACCCCTTTCCTTCATGAATATTCATGCTAGGCTCCACCCACTATGAATAATTATATAAATAAACTTTCATATTGGTACAAATTAGAAAAAAGAAATTGCTTGTCAGGTTCTAAAGTTTAGGATCATATTTCCATAAGCAAACAGAGTAGACCGTGATCAGGAAGCTCTTACAAGAGCTGTCTGATCTGGGTCTTCTCTGTTTGCAAAAGTGTTAAAAGGCGTCTCTATGAGGTAATGGGTTAATTAGCTTACTAATTTTCTCAATATTTTCATAGACTATTAATTACTATGCACCAAATTTATTATATTTATAGCAATCAAACATTTTTCAATGCAATAATCTCTTGTCCTGCTGAATCAACTGGATACATCTTCTTTAGAAAACAGTGTAGATCCTAATCAGCTGGCGTCTGGTGAAGCTGCCCAATGATCAGGCTCTGCACAATGTTTCATGCAGCCTTAGAATGTACTCGGCTAAAACACAGTATTGGTGCTGATGAGTGTCTCACAAGACAAAAAATGAAACACTTGATACGATAACATATTATCATTTTCTACATTACTTTTTACACATCTTATCTAAAACTAGTCTTTGTTTTTGAAAATATTCCTTCATATAATTTTTTTATACTTTTACTTCTGCCTGTTAATAGGCTACGGACACTACACCTAAGATATAACATGCAAGATAAGGGCAAAAATATAAATATTTGCAATTCTTTTTCTCTGAAACAACAATGGAGAAACTGGTTAGCATTATGAGAGGCCAAACAAAGAAGATAAATGCTTAAAGATGCAAAATATAAACATATCATTACAACAACCATTGGCTGAATTTGTCATAAATTGCTCTCTATCAGATTGCATCTCTTCACTTTTACCAGAAGTATATCTCAATTCTTAAAATCATTTTCTGAATACAGTAAACCATACTTAAAGACATCAAAGTAGTTACAGTGGTCCAAAAGGCCAACAACCAAAAAATATTCTTTGTCAAAATGCACTTAAATCTGGCCCAATGTTCCATGTAGTGTCTGTAACTTTTTCTGATGCTATTTTCTCATAGATTCCAATTGTCATGACAATGAAACTTTGTCTATCTGATATTTATGTTGTATGACATAAAATATTAAAAGGAAGTTATTCCGAGATTGAAAATCTTCAAGATTTTGCTTCATGTTTACGTATTTCATATTTTACGTTGAAATATTTTGTTTATCCTATTAGTGCAAAAGCCTCATTTAACCCTTTGTATTCGAGAAACCCTAAACCTGAATACCTTTGCAAACAGTGAATACCCAGATGAAATGCAGCATTTCATCAGGGTCTATGCACTGTTTGTAAAGGTAAAACATATCATTAAAAAAAATAATACAATACTTTTTTTTTAGTCATAGCCTGACACCCCTAGATTAGTATGATGGACTATCACAAGTTTATAACATCAAACCAGAAGTATACAGAGGGTTAAACCACAGGAGCTTGAAGTTCTGTCTTTATCTCACCTCTATCATTGTCTATAGCCTCAAAACCAAAAGCTCACAATTACATTATGATATTTTCACTTTTAGGGTTTGGAAGTGATATAAGGATTGAACTTCAAGCTCCTGTGGTTAAACCAGTAAGGCTAAAAATCTAAAGTTTGGTCTGAGGCTTAATCTATATCCATACTTTGTGTATGGCAGTTGCTCGCAATTATGCTATAAGTACCAAAATCTCGTTAACTGGTGCATCAATGAGACATTTTGAATGAGAACCCACAACATATGTTTTGCTGAGAAATGAGAAAACTAGCAATGAGGATAAGTACCCCTCTTATTTAATACCTTGCATGCTGGGTAATTTTTCATGCTTTTGTTGTTGTCTGCTGTCTTTTTTTCAAAATGAACTTTTTCAAAAATTTCTTTCATGAAAACTATCAGAGTGTCAAACGGTTTGGATCCAGATCAGATCAGATCAGGACTGATCTGGGTCCACAATATTTCCAAAGGTTATCAGCAGATGCCAAAAGTCACCACTAGCAAGGAAATCTAAACCTTAAAGCGCCAATCACGCCTGCAACAGAAGACAAATTTTGTGACATCTTTCCCAATTTAGGCAAAAATAAGGTATGATATTACATGAGAATCGTCTGCCAGCAGACGATTCTCATGAAATATCATGCCTTAATTGTAATTTTGAAGAAGCGGCAAAATTTGCAATTGTCGTCTGCTGCAAATTATAGGTGGCGCTTTAAGGGTAAGAGCTAAGTGCATTATCATATGTTGACTAATTCCAGGGACCCATTACTTGAGAAGTATGAACAACAGGTACCACGACTGGTACAACTGGAAAGTAAGAAAGGAGATGAATTTGGGACCAGCCAATCCTACAGAGGAAGGACTGGCTTCCCTACATAGTGTTTTGTTGAGAAAAGACCCTAATTTGTGGAGAGCAGCATTGCTGTATTACACTGCCTACCAAGCAGCATTTTTATCTTTGAAAGAACTGTTTCGTGATCTCGGAAGGTTTGTGAGAGACCCCTGCACACGCTGGGATTATTGTATACGAGCCAAAAGGGGACAAATTGACACATCTTTACCAGGTATTCTATCAATATTTTCGCTTCAATTTCAAAATGAGATTTATTTATACTCATTATAATAATGTGATAGGAGTGCAGTTGCTCAGTGGTAAAGTGCTTGACTTAAGATCGAGGGGTTGCATGCTCTAGCCGCACGGGAGGTACTATGTTAATTTGTGTCCTTGAGCAAGACATTTTATCCTTTGCTTAGTGCTGGTTCTACAGGGGAAGACCCATCCCAATATGACGGAAATAATATTGAGTGGAAGATTATGAATCTAATGTGAGCAACAAAGGCTCAGCAAGTCACTGCGAAAATTTTGACCTCTTAGCCTCAACTATATAGCTGTGCAGTGTGTATGCCTATTTACAGAATGATTTAATGAATAATGCAATAAGTGCAATGAATCCATATTAAAAAATGAATTTGCACTGCTGGATTGGCTAAAATTGATATAGCACTCAAACTTTACGTCAAAATATCTCTGTACAGTAAAACCTGTTTTAAGCGGCCACTTGAAAATAGACAAATGGAAAATGGTAGCTTAATGAAGGTCGACCTGCATTAAGTGATTATTGGTATTGGAAACCAATTTTTGGTGTTCTTTTTGAGTGCCACTTAAGTCAGATTTTACTGTTTTATAAGGAGCATCTGAACTTTTTAGGTGAATACATTAGACTGTTTTGAATATTTTGGATAAGTATGGTAAACGCTTATGAATAAGTGAGTAGCATGGTGGAGCACTCAGACATTGAAACAGCTAAATGCAACTTCAGATCAAAGTCTTCACCATTTACTATTCTGACAAGCAATTCATATATCAAAGACCTTAAGCCTTTAGATAAGAGTGCATAATTAAGAATTTATTTTCTTATTTATCAAAGAGAACAATTGTGGGTACTCAAAAACTTTCTTATTGATTCTTTTGAACACCCAAAAACAAATGTTGAAATTGTCAGAGTCAAGAGAAGAAAATATTCACAATTTTACGCCCAAATGTTTTGTTTATCTAGATCTGATAACAAAACGTCAGTAAAAAAAAGTTATAGAGAAAAGTGTTTAAACATTGAGAACACCTACGGTATTCCAGTTTTACATAATTGACAGTTAAAATTATTTTGAGATGTTATGTGTAATTTGCTTAATTTATTTTGCATTGCGTATACTATATATACATGTTACCTTACAGGTATAATAGCACAATATTATGAACAAAATAAGAATACAAAATGGGATTTAGAAAAAATTAGTCTTTCAACTCATTGTATCTATATATACCAGTAAGCCAGTACAAGAGATTTTGGTACTAATATTGCATCAGCAAGCGGTGAAGGCTCAGGTGAGCCTGTGCATATGCACAGACTCACCAGATCCTTTGCTGCTTGCATACACAAAGCATGGATGTAGATGAAGCCTCAGACAAACAATTAAACCTCTAGCCCCACTGGATACGTCAGAATGGGTAATTATTAGTATGGAAGGGTATCGGGCTCATAATTCAAATACGCATTATGCCTTATACCCGATTCCATTTACGTGTTATGGATGTTTATTATGCTTTACCACAAAGTGTTTATCAGTTGTATGCAGTTTACATTCTACAAAATGATCGTGGTAATAATTCCATTTGGGTGTTTTGTACCCCCAATTCCCTGTCATAATTCCATTCCAGTAATGTGTATTTCTTATTTGCTATAACAGACAGTGCGTTTCAGCAATATGCATTCTGCATTCTACAAAATGTCTTTACGCTTGATACCATTTAGTCATTATGTTATGTGCTTTATGGGTTTTCTCAATCCGCGAAATAAGCTCTTTCAAAGTTTCTTATCTCTCTAAATAGCTGTTATTGCGCGTTTCAATTGACAACAAAGTCTTATTTCGGCTTTTCATGTTGTCGCAAATCGATTTATGACTGAACACAATACGCTGTACATGTATGAGACGCCTATGCTGCTATAAATAATGACAAGAATACTTCTGGGCAGGTATAGATCTTTTGTGCAGCTATCCGCTAGTCCCTGAACAGCCAGTAGCGGTTCTTGATCCGTTGTCTTAGCCTCTTAGGTAGATTAGTATTCCTCGTCAGTCAGGGGTGGGTCCAGGATTTCTGGAAAGGGAGTTCATGTGTATAAAAATGTGGAGCTGGAACCTTTGAAAATTATAGTTTTCGTCAAGACATAGGTTGTAACAATGAGGCCCTCCCGGGAGTTTTGGGGAACAGGGGAAAAAGGACATTAATTTAAGGGGAACAAAGGCCAATTTTGAGGGGAACAAAGACAATATTGGGGAACAGGGAACATAAGAAAGCAAGTTTTCGATTTTTGGGGAGCAGGGGAACAAGCCAATTTATTTCAGGGAACAAAGGAACAGGTACCCCCCCCCCCTCCGGGAGGGCCTCAACAGTTAAGACAAGGCCGTCGGCGGCGGTATGGCCATGGCCGGACCACTTTTTTTGGCCAAAAAAGGTTTTAGCCGGACCACTTATTTAGGCCGAATATGCCTTTTTGTCTGGGTCATTTTTTTCATTTTTCTATTGACTTTTTTACCTTGATTTATATTAACTCGGACATGTATATGTCTAGATAAGCAAAATTTTCCAGCGTAATATTGTGAATATTTTCTTATCCATCAGTTTTAACATTTGTTTTCGGTGCTCAAAAGAATCGTTCTCATCGAGACGGTTCTTTTGAGTATCCACAACTGGGTCCACAACATATGTTTTAGTAAAGATTTAAACATATGTTTTGGGTGCTCAAAAGAACCGTCTCATTGAGACAGTTCTTTGAGTACCCACACCATATATTAATAGGAAACTTATTCTTAATTACGCTCTCTTTTCTAGAGGCCTGGGAATGTATGATCATGTATGTATCGAACTGAAAAAATCAAAACACCCCCCCCCCCCCCCAAAAAAAAAAAAACAAAACAAAAAAAACAACAACAACAACAACAACTAAAACAACAACAGATATCTGTATCAGAATTACTAGCAAACTGTCAAGTTTGATGCCTCCGCCTGATGAGACCCACCGAGGGGTCAAAACAGTTGTTAATACATTGCTGGTGGGGGGTCAAAAAGCTGTCGTAAGCATCTGAAATGCAGCTAATGCTTGTAAAATAAGCTTGGTATGACAAGAAAGAAATGCCTCAAAATGCATTAGAATCGCTTCTACAGACATCTTGAATTAAAAAAATTTCTTGGGGCTCCCTCCACACCCCCTGGCAAGAGGGGTCATCCACCTTTCGTACCCCCCCCCCCCCCCACCACCACCCCAATCATGCCTTCGACACTCAGAAAAACGGCTACGACGTTCCATGGCCGTACCACTTTTCAAAAGCCGAAGACGGCCCTGTAAGAAGTAATATCACACTATTTGGTAGATCTAACCTCAATACTAACAAAAGTTTTTTCTCCTTCCACGGGTAATCAGGATAACTCTTGACGGGCAGAATTTATCTGTACACCGGGTTATCTTCCGAAAGTATAGACATGCCCAGACAATCGTCTCGCGTGTTTGTTTGTTTTTTTCGTAAAATGAGGGACAAAAAGTAGAGAAGAATTCTACTGCAGAATTATTTATTAGTTTCATTATTTTAATATTGCGTTTAGCAATTTTTGGTGAAGCTAGTAATTTAGTTGCGTAGTCGAAATAGACTTAAGCGTATTGCTGTTTGGCAAAAACAGGTTTACCGGAAAACGCAAGTTCAGAATATGGAAAGCCATTCTGTAGAAAGCGAATTCCGAATTACAGAAATGCTGTCACTGTTATATTTTTATAGAAATAACCAAATGGAATTATCGCCTCGACCCTTTTCATAGAACGTAAAATGCATATTACGGAGAGGCACTTTGTGTTAAAGCATAATTAGGGATGAGGGATACAGAACACCCAAATGGAATTATCACCACGATCATTTTGTAGAGCGTAAAATGCATACAACTGACAGACACTTTGTGATAAAGCATAATACAATCCATAACCCGTAAATGGAGTCAGGCATAAGGCATAATGCGTATTTGAATTATGAGCCCGATACCCTTCCATATATTAGAGGCTGGGCATTTGCATCAAGTATTAAAATCTTGTGTTATTTCAATCAGTAGGAAAAAATAGTATGAATCCAGGCTATATCTCTTGAAATTTATGTATTTGTATTCAGATCTCAATTTTCAACAAGAACAAACACATCTCTAATAATTAATTATTGTCATGTTTGCCCTATTAAGCACATGATTGCAGAACTTTTTAAAAATTATACTTTACTCATTTAAATCAAGAATGCAACAAATCTGACCAGTGGGTACAGAGAATATGTAATGGCTCCAGATTGATGGACAAATTGAGGGAACAACTCTAACTCACGGACAACACGAAAATCATATCAGAAATGATTAAATTTCACCAGTGTAGCATATTGCATTTACAACTAAAACTCGTGTGCGCTTAAAAGAGCATGTAATATGAGGCCTACAGAATTAGGTACCATAACTCAGTTTGCCTATCTACATTAACCCTTAAAGCGCCAAGAAAAAAGTGCATCTTAAAATGTTGTCCGCTGGAGTTGTCTGCTGCAAATAATTGCCTGACATTACTGACAAATTAAGTATAGAAGCAAACAGCGTGGACCAAGAACAGACTGCTCCTGTAAGAGCAGTCTGATCTGGGTCCACCCTGTTTGCCATAGAGGCTTCTTAAACATTTCAGCAGACGAGAAAAGCAGACTACTTTTGTTGCGGTTGGCGCATTAAGGGTTAAATGTAATGTTTTTCTGCTACATGCATTTTTATTTTCTTCCCTTTGTTCCAGGAGCTTTCTGTAAGGATCAGGTTTACCTTGATGGTGCTCTACAACTTCTTAAACATCGGAAGAGTATAGACTTTCACTTATTAATAAGACTAGGAAAGATAGCCTGGCAGGATATTGAGAAACTTGCACCAATGGCTGATCTTGAGAATACTAGAATTCCTTTCTTCATGAAAGATCTACAGTTTTACCATGAATGTCTTGATAAGATTGTGGAGGCAAATGCTCTAACAGATGATGTACTTGAAGATGTATAGTATTTCCTTTAGGATTATGAAGTCATCATTAGGATTATGAAGTCGGCCATCAGCATTATAATGAGGACCTTGATAAAAATATGGAAGATGAATAGCATTTCCTTTTGGATTATAAAGTCACCATTAGGATTATGAAGTCAGGCCATTAGCATTATAATGAGGACTTTCATAAAATAAGGAAGAAGAATAGCATTTCCTTTAGGATTATGAAGTCACCATTAGGATTATGAAGTCAGGCCATCAGCATTATAATAAGGACCTTGATAAGATGCAAATGCTCTAACAGATGATCTACTTGAAGATGTATAGCATTTCCTTTTGCAGTACCCCAGTAGACATATAAAAGCAGGCCACTATCAGCCCAACAGCATAATGCCATTCAAATGGTGTTTTGCTGGTGGGCCAATGGTGGCCTGAGACTGTATTCTGGCTTGGATGAAGTCAGATGATCAGTATTACCACTAGGTTCTAATGATAAAAATGCGGAAGCAAATGAACCGCGGCATGTGATTTCCAACAATGTGGCATTTTAACAAGTGTAGGCTCAGACAAGCCTGTACAGCCTCCTTTTAAGCTTAGAAACTCTAAATGATGTTCAGTCAGTAGCTTAACACTCATAGAATATTCAAGCGACTAGCAAAGGCTCTGATCAGACTGCGCATATGCACAGGCTGATCTGAGGCTTTGCTGGTCGCACATACCACATTGTTGGAAATCTAAAGTCACGGCTAAAATGCACTAACAGATGATCATAGCATTTCCTTTAGGAGTATGAAGTTAGACCATGAGGATCTTGAAAAGATTGTGGAAGCCAATTCCTAACAGATGATGCACTAGTAAATGTATAGCATTTCTTTAAGGTGTATGAAGTAAGACCATCTGTATTATCATTAGGATCTTGGTATAAATTAGGAAGCATTTTAATGCTTCAGCAGGTGATGTACTGGAAGATGTATAGCATTTCCTTTAGGATTATGAAGTCAGGCCCCTAGGTTATAAAACTGTTTTCGTGCACAACTCAACTGAGCATAATATTTCAAGTGCTCATAAAAACTGAAATGCTGAAAAAGTTAGGTATTTTTTGCTGTTAAGCTCTCATTTGATGTATTTATCATGCTAATAAATGTTTAAATGCCAACAATCATTGGCATTTTAACATTTATGAGCAGGATTATTTTCATGCTCAAGCTGAGTTGAGCATGGAAACAGTTTTATAACCTCGGAGCCTGACCTGCATGAGCAGTATTGTCATGAGGATCTTGATAAAAACTTGGAAGTGATTCACTAACAGACGAGGTATTTAACCCTTGTTATGATGAAATAAGCATGTATATACAGAGTGGAAAACAGTGTTGATCTGGATAAGATGGAAATTCCTATCCTTATCTGTTAGAAGAGTCCATTTCCAAAATGTGGGGTGACAGGTAGAGTTTTTCATTTTGATTACATTTCGAATTGAAATTCCTGTAAGCAGTTAGTGGAGATCCTGTTTAGATGCCACTTTCAGCAGGATTTGATCTGGGTCTGCACAATTTGGCTACATCTCTTAAAATAGGATGCTAGGCTTTTTTGGGTTTAAGACCTTGAACTTAGACCAGCAGTTTTTTTATCATGAATATCTTCTAGAGATTGCAGAAGAAAAATCCATTAACAGATAAAAAAAAATTGAAGATATAGCATTTGGGACTTAAATTAGTAGTATTAATATCATCATGAATATTAAATTTGAATATGAATTTGGAAGCAAAAGATTGCACAATCATGCCGCTATTTTGCGAACTTGAAAATCTATTTATAGTATTTAAGATTTAAAGCTAATACCAGCAGTATTATCATGAATGAGTAAGAATGTTGAAGTGAAATGCACCAACTCACTGGTGAACAACTTGAACATCCATAGCATTTAAGATTGTAGACCAGTAGTATTATTATAAATGTCTAGTCGTGTACAGTTAACTTGTTGAAGGACACTTGCACTAACAGGTGGAGGTGTTGAAGATGTATAGCATTTCTTTTAAGAATGTGAAGTTAGATAAGCAGTATCACCCTCAATGTCTTGGTGAGATTGTTGAAGTAAAATGCACCTACACCTTAACAACTTGAAGATATATGGGCCTCATCATGAGAAAACCTGTCTTCGGGGTTTCCAACAAAGTGAGATTCAAACCAGCCTGCTTAGCTACTGAGACTAGCTAGAAAGTTGAAATTCGTTTGTAGCAAGTTTGGATATGATTCTTTCCAAAAAGCAAAAAACAAAGGTGCTGATCAGACTGCGCAGATGTGCCCAGTCTGCACCTTTGTTTTTCGCACCCCCCCCCCCCCCCCACAAAAAAAATGTGTTTTTTTCGCTTTGAGGCTCATATATAAATGGCATTTTTTAAATAATTTCCTTTGAATATGGAATGTGAGAATTGCAGGGAAAGCTACTAATTTGGCTATGCTACTTTACTAGTGCCAGGCCTTCAGATAAGAGTGTGTATTTGGAAATTATTTTTCTTATTTCTTTACGAAAACATATGTTATGGGTACTCAAAAGAACCTCTCAAGGAGGCGGTTCTTTTGAGCATCCATAACACATGTTTAAACTGATGGGTAAGAAAAATTATCATTTTATGCTAAAAAATATTGCTAATCTTGACCTATGTATAATGCTATGAAATCATAACGTTGAAATCTAAAATTTTGAACACTTTGATAAAATGGGGGAAAGGCTAAAATCCGGATATATACTCTTTGCTGTTCTGACATTTCATTTTGGAAATAAGGAATATATGCCAAAAGTTTCATTGTCAGATATGAGGCAGCCAGTGGCGTACCTGAAGTGTTTTATAGAATATGCACTGTAGATGGGGGTCTGGGGTATCTCTCACAGTAACGGTTAAGGGGGCAATTTAAGCCCTTTTAGAGCATTTCACAGGGCTAAAGTTAGCTCTGAAGACACGCAATTAATACTATTAGTTGCGTGTTTCTTCCGAAAATCAAATTAAGTAGCTAAATACCCTATGTACTTGCGGTGCCAAGTTTTACGCACATGCGTTTTTAGTACATGTAGGTATGCCCATGGCAGCGAAAACTATATATTGGGTTGCGAGTGTGCCAGTAGTCATTTTTGTTGTTGTTTTAGTTTTGTTTATTGTTTTTATGGATATATGCATTGGCTGTGCCAAAAATTGTAATTTGAGTTTGAACATCACCCTCAAAAATATTTCAGTCACATTATGGTGTTATATACAAGTATTCTGGTTGTAAAGCTGGGACGACTAATGCTATTGTATTGTGCTCTCTCACCAGGGCATCTTGTCCCAGACACATTTTGGCCTCGTTGCGACAAAACCGGTTATCGGGGTTTGCGAACAACAAAGGTGCAGACCAGCCTGCGCATTCGCGCAGACTGATCAGCGCCCTTTTTATTTGCTTAATGGAAAGTATATAATCTAAACTTGCTTCAAGCGAAATTTCATCATTCTAGCTAGTCTCTGAAGCTGAGGAGAATGGTTTCAGTCACGCTTTGACGGAAACCTCAATGACAGGATTTGTCGCAATGAGGCCCATTTGTAAGATATGTACAGTTATCAGAGGGGTCAATATCTTTAGCCTTAGATAAAGCAATTTTTTAATAAAATTTTTTCATACTTTTCCTCAAAAACATTTTGGTAAGCCCACCAGATAGGTGGTACTTACCATAATTATGTGTAAAGTCGTATTTATAATGTGCATGTGCAGCTATCCATTCAGTTGGGCTCAAAGTGTTATTTTTTATGCATGCCCCATGGTATAGAAGATTAGAGCGCACTGTATTGATTTTGGTCTGTGTGTGAGTGTAAGCAAATTGCAAACAGAGACTGCTCTTTAACCCATTTCAGCAGAATGTAATTTCCCACTCTTATCAATTGAGCCAGTCCATTTATGTTTAAAGGGTTGTTGGGTGATACTTTTCATTTTTATTCAAATTTTAATAGAACATTCTGTATTAAGTAAATGGTAGACCCTGATCAGATGATGCATTCTGTGGAATCTGTTCTTGGTCTGCACGGTTTGCCTATGCACCACTCCTGTCTGTGAGAATATTCAGAGTGGGTTTAGTAGTGATTTGGGCTACCCCTCTTTACTAGGGCTATGGGCTTAGAGCTCATGGTAATTGTTCTGTCCTGCTGGGGAGTGAATCTGGGAAGCTGATAATCTCCCTCTAAACTACAAGAGACTGTTGTGCCAAAATAATTAGCTTAAATGAACAGTATTTGATTTTTTCACTTTATTTAGAACTTTTATTCTCTTCAGTCTGCTTGTGCTTTTTTGTTATATGCTTTTTATCATAAATTACAGTAAAACCTGTGTGAAACGGCCCCTCATAAATAGACAAAACAAAGTTCTTAATGACAAATGGTAGCTTAATGAAGATCAAAAGCGTTGCAGAATCCTCTTGGAGCATTCTGTAATACTTTTGACCTGCATCAAGCATAATTGGTCTTAAAAACAATTTTTGGTCTTTTTGAGAATGGCCGTTTTACTGTATCAGTAATATTGTTTTTCCTTTGACATATTGTTTAGCCATTTACATGGCGAAGTGTAATATTTAGAAATCAAATCAATATGGTGTGTTTCCCATGGTTATATGCTATTTATAAGCAAGATTTTATTTTGTTTGTTTTTTAAGAAAGATAATAACTGAAAATCAATACAGCTTGCAGTCCCTTTATAACATGTACACTTAGTCAAAATACAGACTTGGGATATTTAACTGTTGACAGTCATTTTGTCTGACCAGGCTCCCTTAAATTCTCTTAAATTACCATGGAGTTTTACAAAGGAATTATAGGAAAATAACCATTTTAATTTTACTAAAGGAATTATAGGAAAATTGTCCATTTTAATTTTACAAAGGAATTATAGGAAAATGACCATGAAATGGTCAATGTCCATTTTAATTTTACAAAGGACCTATTGGAAAATGACCATAAAATGGTCGTTTTCCTATAATTGCTTTGTAAAATTGCCCCTTTATAACACAGTTCACTTATAACACAGTCCATTATTATGGAACCCAAACATAGTGTTATAAAGGAACTGCACTGTATTAGGATATTTTAATACTTTGACAATATGCCATTTACCAAATTGTTAGCAAAGCAAGCACCATATTTGGCCAAATAAGCAAACATGCTCTTATATACGCATACTAAATGGGCCTTGACACGAGAAAACCTGTCTTCGGAGGTCTCCAAACAACAAAGGCGCAGACCAGCCTGCGCATTCGCACAGTCTGATCAGCTCCTTTGTTATTCGCTCTTTGGGAAGTACCATATCTAAGCTTGCTACAAGCAAAATTTCATTTTTCTAGCTAGTCTCTGTAGCTGAGGAGACTAGTTTGAGTCTCACTTTGTTGGAAACCCCGGAGTTTTTCTCGTGTCACGGCCCAAATCTTTTGTTAACACTATAAAGACATCTGATTTCCAGACAATCCGTGACTAAATTTCACAACAAATATAGATTCATTGTGTGGATGAAAAAGCGTGAATTTTGATCATATGGCTACATCAGAGGCTAGCTGATCTGGATCTACACTGTTATAAAAAGAGAGTATAGAATTTGAAAAAGATATGCGCATGTTGAGCTTTTTGGGTCAAATACAGTCGCTGCTTTATTTTTATCATTTGACAGTTATTACTATTAATTTTCATTATTTTGTAAGACATTATAAGATTTTACTTTGTGATCCATATAAATTGTATTGTGACATGCTTTACACATGAAAATCAAAATTGACTTGACAAATTGTATTAACAGACCAATGCCTTTTTTGTGAGGCTTTGACCCTTGTCCAGCTGAACTCAGATATATCCCCTTAAGAAAACTGTTTGGAGCCAGATCAGCTTACTTCTAATGAAGCCAACTGATCAGGATTCACACAGTTTTCCAAGCAGTCTCATGATTGTAATAAATGGAATCATGCTTCTGAACTGGCTGCAGGAAACAGAATAGCATGTGCCATAACAACTGGTATGGGGTTAACCCGTAATACACTAATGGACTCTTCCTCCTTTGATACATTAAACTTGGGATGGTCTATTGTATATATGGAGGGATCTAGAATGTGCTGTAGCCATTCTTCCTACATTCTAAAAACCTAACTAGTCTCAGTAGCTGAGCAGGTTGGATGGAGTCGTACCTTTTTGACAGGTTTTCTAGTGACGAGTTCTAGGAGTCTTTGTAGCTGGTTACCTTGTTGTTTTGTTGATCAAATAAACTTTGAATAATGTCTTCTGTACGTGTTTATGCCATGGCTGACAAATCCTATTAGTCAGGGAACCAAAGTCGCCTATCGTGCAAAAACACACATTTTTTGCACCCGAAAGGTGTACGGCTGGAATTTTGTATACTGATAGTCTAAATAGTGCTTGATATGAAACCACTGTATAGCAATGCGACGAGAATTGCATTTCGTGAAAAAATGCATTTTTGTATGACTCATAGGTCATGTTAAGCAATCTTTCATAGCATAGAAATTGTGATGTTTCCCCTATCAATAAGTTAAAGAGTGTGCTTTTGGCCTTCAAAAGAACCATCTCATCTAATAGGTCCATTTAAGTACCCAAAACATATGTTTTGGTTGAGAAATAACAAAACTAATTTTCCATTACGTACTCTTATCTGGAGGATGGGTATGAGAAGCCGTTTGACTGTTCGATAATACAATAATACGCTATCAAATGCATTTTAAAAGTATGGGCAGTCATTTGTGCACCAAAATAGTCTTCTTAGTGACATTTTTGTCTTTACAAATACTATGCTGTTACATTTCTGCATCTCAGACGGGGACAGACAGGTTTTTCATGGTGATATGATAATAGTTATACAAGTTTTTTTTTCATATTTATTTTACCACTGTTAAATGAAACTATTGTTTTCAGTAGATAAAAATACCCTTGGTCCCTACAATGACCCTCTGTTTCAAAGCTGCTGTAAATATGGAAGATCAACATCCTTTAAACCATGATAAATTTCATTTATGTGTTAAACTGCTCTTAAGTTGTCCTGGTATTTACATTTGTAACTACGCAAGAGCTTGCATGGGATAAATTACTTAGTATCAAATTATCGTGGTTTCATATTTTTACTTTTCAGCTACCTTTTCTAGTTTGTCATAGAAAATAAAATAAAATGTCTTAAATTATGTCCTTAACGTCTGTCTAACTGTATGCAGTGTCTAAACACATTCAATGTAAAAAATATTTATTTTGTAAAAAATATGCAATTCAAACCAATTCAGCGAGAGGATAAAATTAAATAAGTAAGCACACAATTTTTTAGAGATATGCTTCCAAGCGATATATAAATAATTATCAAATACATTTTTGGGCAATAAATGTAGTTTTAATGAGATTTGAAGAAAAGAAATCTATAAATTTAATTTCAAAATGGGGGTTCCCTATACTACATGCTTTAAAATCAATAAGCAGTATTCTTAGATGACCACCACAGTGCTTCTGAGATCTACGCCGATCTTGTATTATTATATTAACTCAATAATTTTCAATCCTGAACTTTTTTGACAAAAATATATAACATTTTGATAAATAATATTTTGACATATTCTTGCTGGGCTTCCGTAGAAAGTTGACTGCTCTGGCGTAATGCAAGTCGATCAAGTCTGCTATACAGTGGTTTTAGATAAACCATAGAATTACCTTTGCAACCATACAAAATCCAGCTGTATACCTTTCGGTGCAAGGGTTAGCATTTTTTCTACCTTGGTTCCCCGACTATATCATAGCCACCCTCCCTCTAAAGCACTGATGCACATGTTAAATTTGGTGAGATTTCCATCGCTTGCAGGCCTCAAGATAGGAGTGTGTAATCAAAAACTCATTTCCTTATTTCTCAACCAAAACATAGGTTGTGGGTACTCAAAAGAACCGTCTCTATGAGACGGTTCTTTTAAGCAACCAAAACACATGTTTTAACTGATGGATGAGAAAATGATCTTTATTTTATGCTAAAAAAATTCATTTATCTGGACCTATGTCACCTTGATGTCAATATGAGAATACCATTACAATATAAAACATTTAACCCTCTTGCATCCAGAATGGAGAAAACTGGCTATCTGGCTATTTTAGCATTTTGACATTGTGGGAAAGAAATTCATTTTTTTGTGCACTTTTTTCCAAAAGAAGAAACTAGCATTCACTTGAAATATAAATTCTGCTGAAACAAGTGAAGTAACAGCCATAATAAAAACAGTTTCAGAGATGTTTAAAGATTCCTATTTTAGCATATACAAGAGGCGTTCGAAAAATAATGCAAGTTAAATTGTTTCTCTAGTTGTGCATATCGTCAGGGTGTTTCACTTCACACATTTATTTTGCAGAGGCAGAAGAGATCAATTTGAGGTCTAGTGCATGTTATCAGGATGCTTAACTTAACTTTTTTTTATTGTCTTGATTTTTTTTTAAAATATCAAAGTTTGTCAGCGAAACACCTGATACTGGATAACTGATTTCCACCAAACTTTACTGGTGTAATCCATGGCATGTCCTTATGTGTATATCATCAGACTACTTCAATGATTTATTTTGTGGATTTGCAGCCTTTTATGTGCTGATTTTTTTTCAATATTAAAATTTGTCTGCACAACTCCTCCGATATTCTTTGGTCCATTTCTACCAAACATGACAGGAGTTATCAGTGCCAGGACAAGTTGTGAGCATTATCAGCAAGTTCCAATTTAATGGTTTGGAGTAGATTTGCAATTCTTGATACAGTAAAATCTGTCTTAAGCGGCCACTCAAAAGAAGACCAAAAATGGTTTTCAAGACCGATTTTCGCTTAATGCAGGCATTAAAGTACGACCTGTCTTTATTACCTTTGTTTTGTCTATTTTTGAGTGGCCGCTTAAGACAGGTTTAACTGTACCAGCATATTACAGCTCTTTGGGTAAAATTTACTTAAAGAAACACAGATCAGAGATCAAGTTAAACATGAAATGAAAAAAGTTTTAATATGTCGGGCTGAAGTCATCTCTGGACATCAGACCCGTGTTATCAAACAGATCTTCCAGCAGTGTCATCATCATCATCGGGTTTTGATTAAGGTACAGAAGCATCTTCCACATCAGTGTGTCCCTCTCCAGGTAACTGGCTAGCTGCACACAGACAGATCTTACTTTTGGTAAGACTGCCATTTGTATATTTGTAGCAATATTTTATGGCAGGATGCCCTTCATTTCACCAACACAGAACCTTTCTACAGTCAAGACCTCCGCCTATATACAATTGATGCATTCTTTTGAGGTTGACATCAGGATTTGTCAACCCGAGAACAGTGAACATCACTTTCGAGGGTTGACTAATCCTGATTTTAACCGAAAAAGAATGCACCAATTGTTTTGTTATATGACACCGTCCCTCTTTTCCTAGTTTTATTTAAAGTATTTTCATATTTATTAATTTACTCAAGTCAGATGTTCCTAGCGCACTTTTTGGAAGATCATTTAAACAATATACTTCCCAAATTTCTGCAACTCTTATGAGATAAGCAAAATAATTGCATTCTTAACCCATATATGATTATCGTTATTTTGTAAGACATAGGCAAATAGTGCAGACTCAGATCAGACGCCACAGAATGCGGCGTCTGATCAGGGTCTCCACTGTTTGCTTGCATAATTTTCTATTAAAACTTGAATAAAAATGAAAAATACCTAACATCCCTTAAAACTGAAATGGACTGTTCCAATTGATAACGGTGGAAATTCCATTCGGCATAAATGGGTTAAATGCTGTTCTCATAAAATGAACAAATTCAGAATTCAAAACATTTTACCTGTGAAATATACATAAGAAATCAGTCAGTGTTGCAATATCTATTTTTAGCTCTATCAAGAGTGACAAAAGTAATGTCACCTGGGCTAGATTTAGTTCAATCTATTTTTAGCTCTCTGTCAGCACTGAAAACAATGTTATCCTGTCCTGAGCTCATCACTGTTTGACACCAAGATCTGTCACTATACAATTGATGCATTCTTTTGAGGTTAACATCAGGATTTGTCAACCCGAGAACAGTGATGTTCACCGAGGCGAAGCCGAGGTGAACATCACTTTCGAGGGTTGACTAATCCTGATGTTAACCGAAAAAGAATGCACCAATTGTTTTGTTATATGACACTGTCTCTCTTTTCCTAGTTTTATATATTGTAATTTCATATTTATAAATTTACTCAAGTGAGATGTTCCTCGTGCGCTTTCACTAGGAAGAGTATTTCAACAATCTACTTCCCAAATTTCTGCAACTCTTATGAGATAAGCAAAATAATTGCTTTTTTAACCCATATATGCCTAGCGTCCTTTATGTGGGACATAGGCAAATAGCGCAGACCCAGATCAGACGCGACAGAATGCGGCGTCTGATCTGTGTCTCCACTGTTTGCTTGAATAGTTTTCTATTAAAACTTGAATAAAAATGAAAAATACCACCTAACATCCCTTAAAACAGAAATGGACTGTTCCAATTGATAACGATGGGAAATTCCATTCGGCATAAAAGGGTTAAATGCTGTTCTCATAAAATGAACAAACATTTTACCTGTAAAATTTACATAAACCAGTCAGTGTTTAAATGTCAATTTTTAGCTCTCTGTCGGCTCTGACAAAAGCCATGTCACCTGGGCTAGATTTAGTTCAATCTATTTTTAGCTCTGTCAAGACCAGGGTTCCCACACTTTTTTCAATTTCAAATTCAAGGACTTTTCCAGGTTAAACAGGTGATTTTCAAGGTCTCATCAATGCAAAATTCCAGGACTTTTCCAAGTTAAACTGATGTTTTTCATGGCACGAAAGCCTAAACTTATCAGGATAATGCATCTACATATAGCTACAACATGTAAATTGCTTTGAAGTGCTCTTTACATTTCCGCATATTTTTTGCCTATTTTTAAATCCTCTTCAGTCTTCACCCATGTCTGGAACTATGGACGTAAACATGTACCAGAGTAGTCTGCTCTTCAAACAGTTTGGACTCAGATCAGGCAGGATAAAATGTTGGGCCTCATCTGGATCCAAATTGTTTGACACTGGTTGCACATGTCATAAAAATGTGAGGCATATAATCATACTTTAATCTCCTTCTTCTCTCCAAAGCCCTTGCTAGCCAACCTACTCGTCCTGGCACCCCTTTGCACCTTTTCCACAAAGAGGAGTAATAGAACGTTTTCAAGAGGGGACAGGTTTTTATTATGTCCAACACATGCAGGGCTTATTTTCACCATTTCGGGACGGTGACCCATACCCCTGGGCATTTTTAGTCAATTGTGGTCTTAACTTTATTGACAAATCTTGAAATACGTCAATATATTTATCTGTACATGCATTTAGCTGTACTTTTAACTTACAATCACCACTGGGCATGCCATGTATTATATGAGACTGTACAATTTTGAATATTCCCAAGGTTCCCTCTCATATTATTTGAGGGTGTACACATTTTTAGAGGGTACATGGAGCCACTAAAAATTCTACAGCTACACATTTTGGAAGTGCAGAGTAGGCCTAGATTTCAAACTGCTAAAAATAACTATGCAAACCCACCCTAAACAGATTTGAGTAACGCTACTCTTTAACAGAATTCGCTTGAAAATGACTAGCTTGAAAATGAGTTAACACACTGAAAAAAAAAATTGGGCAGGGGTTCCCCTACACATAATGATTTTTTGTTCACCCCCAGCCCTTTCCCCGGCCAACATAAAGTGGGGATAAGATAGAAAAAATGAAGGAGTGGGGTGGGGTACTTGGGACTTCAGAAACTTACACCAAAGTACCAACTCTTTCAGGTCTGATAGAAGAGGGACAGTTAAGATAGTCAAAATAATATCTTACCTCTTTAATTTTCCATATCATTTGAGTCCAATTCTTACACACAAGTGTAGCTTTTTTTTATCAACAGATCCTTCGACAGATGTAAACTTTGAATGCTGACTTGTTATTCAGCAAAAATGGGTATTTTGAAGCTGTCAACATTCAGATCATGCACTCTGTAAGTCGCTCAGGTAGTTTATAGCAGACGACGAAATCATAAGATTTTGACCAAGCCTCGATCTTTCATTCTTTTTATCAATTTGTTACAGAAAGAATTGGGATTAAATATATAATATTCGGTGAGAACATTAGATAATTTCATGATATGTAATATACAAACCTTCAATGTGGACAAAATAATCTAAAACATGTTGGAAGAAATGCTCAAGAGAACGGTTAAGTTTTGTTTTGATGTGTAGTCTATTCCACTTAGAGTTACTTCCCTTGTCTATCGTATGATATTGGCCGGTACCAGTAAATACTCCCCAGTACTTATCTCGTCGTTCATTTGCCTTATCACAAATGCCGTAGTTGAGCTACTATTGAGCCGTTTTCGCGCGAAAAAAAAATGGTAGACTAAGTTCAACATCCAAGCATAGCTATGGCGTTGTGGATGGGCGAGACTGCAAATTTTCCCGGACAATTCACGGCTCAAATCCCCAAATGTACTAATTCCCGGACTTTTCATGGCCGTGAACGACCAGTATCTAATTCCCGGACTTTTCCCGTTTTCCCTGTTGTGTGGGAACCCTGCAAGACTGACAACACTTGTTAACCTGTCTTTAGCTCATCACTGTTTGACATCATGATCTGTCACAACCAGTGTAAACAAATTTCAGCCAATCAGAGGAGGTCTTTTATAGGAGTCATAAAACAATTCTTATTGTTATATGACTTCTATAAAAGACCTCCTCTGACTGGCTGAAATTAGCTTAAAATGGTTGTGACAGAGCTTGATGTCAAACAGTGATGAGCTCAGGACAGGATAACATTGTTTGTCAGTGCTGACAGATTGAACTAAATCTAGCCCAGGTGACATTACTTTTGTCACTCTTGATAGAGAGCTAAAAATAGATATTGCAACACTGACTGATTTCTTATGTATATTTCACAGGTTAAATGTGTTGAATTCAGAATTTGTTCATTTTATGAGAACAGCATTTAACCCATTTATGCCGAATGGAATTTCCACCGTTATCATTTAGAACAGTCCATTTCTGTTTTAAGGGATGTTAGGTGGTATTTTTCATTTTTATTCAAGTTTTAATAGAAAATTATGCAAGCAAACAGTGGAGACACTGATCAGACGCTGCATTCTGTCGCGTCTGATCTGGGTCTGCGCTATTTGCCTATGTCCCACATAAAGGACGCTAGGCATATATGGGTTAAAAAAGCAATTATTTTGCTTATCTCATAAGAGTTGCAGAAATTTGGGAAGTAGATTGTTGAAATACTCTTCCTAGTGAAAGCGCACGAGGAACATCTCACTTGAGTAAATTTATAAATATGAAATTACAATATATAAAACTAGGTAAAGAGAGACAGTGTCATATAACAAAACAATTGGTGCATTCTTTTTCGGTTAACATCAGGATTAGTCAACCCTCGAAAGTGATGTTCACCTCGGCTTCGCCTCGGTGAACATCACTGTTCTCGGGTTGACAAATCCTGATGTTAACCTCAAAAGAATGCATCAATTGTATAATGTTAACCCTTAAAGTGTCAATCATGACTGCAGCAAATAAAAATCACACAAAAATAAGACCAGTCATTTTTTAAATGAGGTTTCAAAGCTATTCAGTGGTACTAGATATTCTGTTTTCTATCGTTGCACTAGAAATATCAACTAATTTGGGCTGTGAGATGAGAAAACCTATCTTCAGGTAAGGCTCAATCCGGCCGCCTCAGCTACAGAGACTAGCTAGAATATTATGATTTGGCATATAGTAACTTCAACTATCATACTCTCCAGAGAGAAAATAACAAAGGTGTTGATCAGACTGTGTAGATATGCAGGCTGGTATGCACCTTTGTTGTTCACTTGCATCACGATGAGGCCCATTTGTGTAAGATGACTGGTCAGACACACTGACTGTAGATGTAAATCTCAGCCCAAGCATTTGCAGATTGTGTATGTTTTAAGTATCCTATTCATATACATGTAATTTGATGGTAATGAATTAAAAGACAAGCAGGTTACAATGAAATGTATGTCTCAAGATAATTTAATGACAAAGATTAAATATATACAGTACCAGATGTTAAACTAGAGCAAACTCTTGCGAAAAATGGTACCTATCACATATGCATGGGTGAAAGGTTAAAATTTTCACAATCCTGAACTTTTGCAATTCAAATCTTCAAACCAGCATTTTGCCTATAAAAAAGAAAGATTTTTCTATTTTAACTGTCAACTGTCTTCAGATTAACTGAAAATAAATCTTAAAAGCTATTATAATCTACTTAAATCAGGATTTTGAGGCTGACTTTCCACAGAAAGTCAGCCTCAAAATCCTGAATTCAGGAATAATTCTGAAAACTTTCATCCATGCATATGTATAATGTTCGGCTTTGGTTCTTTCTTTCCCCACTTATGGCAACATTTGTCCCCTAGGCATGCAGATAGCATTTGTAAACAGCTTAGACCCAGATCAGACTCGACAGAAGATCTGGCCTGATCTGGGTCCAAATTGTTTGTAACTGATGGTATCTTTTTGAAAAGATAATTTAAAAAAAAATCTGGCGATGACAATAAAATATGCTAAATTACCCATCATGCAGAGAGTTAAACATGCATTAGGAGCTAATCATCATAAGGCTTAGTATTGAGTTGTTTTTTATACAAAGTTCTTTGAATGTGGGCCGCAACGCGAGAAAACCTGTCTTTGGGGGTTTGCATACAACACAGGCGCAGACCAGCCTGCGAATCAGCGCAGTCTGATCAGCGCCTTTGTTATTCGCGTTTTGGAAAGTACCATATCAAAGCTTGCTACAAATGAAATTTCAATTTTATATTTAGTCCCTGTAGCTGAGCAGGCTGGTTGGAATCTCACTTTTTAGGAAATCCCGAAGACAGGTTTTGTTGCAACGAGGCCAATATGTGAGCAGTGAAGGCAGTTAGCCTTCACTGATCTCTTATGAGATAAATACCAAAATATCATGCTGGCTCATTTAATGAAGTTTTGTTAAAATAATATAGATCTAAATGAGACAAAAAGAAATTTTGCTGAAGCTATCTCATGGGTCATTCTAATGTACATGCTTTTGTAACGCAACGTCTGATTGGATAACGTCAAAAATTTGCAATAGTATATCACAGTGGAAATAGTTTGACCTCAGTAATTACGTCATATTTCATTTGATGATGTACACCTTTGTGCCGCTTGCAACGCTCCAATTTGAGACAAGACTGTAGAAGCCCATTAGAATGGGGATAACAATATTCAAAATTTTAATTTGGGGAGGAATATCGTCAGATATGCGTTTGGAAATCACGTTTTATGGCTCCCCTTGCGCATTGTCGTAAAGCTAAATTTTCGACAGTATATATGACGATATACCTCCCAAAATGAAAATTTTGAATACAGTTATCCGCTAATTGTATATATCTGGGCCATCATCTAGTTACAACACATAATAACTTAAATATCACATATAACGTATTGATGTAAAATGCCAAACTGCAGAACAGAATATTACCGATGCATTCAGAGATAGACAAGCTCAGATCAGAAACTATGACATAAAATTTTTATTTGACGTAAAAACAAAAAATAAGTTAAATCGAATCATAACAATTTAAGTCTGAAAACATAAAGACAACAATGAATGCAGATGTTTAAGACCCTTTTTTTTTGCTTAAACTGCTTTAAAAACTTTTTTTACTCTTTTCTCCTTTTTTTCTTAAGGAATGTTGTTTATGAAATAAACATGAAACTGTACAATTATGTGTACTTCTTACATGAATACTATACACTAATATATGAAAGGTACTCATTATAGGGTTTCAATCAGTGATCTTGTTTTTATTTTCTGAGAAAATGTCATTTCAGATTAAATCTAAATCATTTACACAAAATGTATCTCGAAGAACTATGAGAAGTCCAAAATGTGCAGTTATGCTGAATTGTGTTAGACACTAATCGAAGATGACAGATATTCCCTTCCAGTATAATGTATAATACAAACACTCTAAATTTTCGCGAATTTTATACATTCAACAAACTTTTTAGTTTTCTACCAATTTAACCCTAATGCACTCAGAATGACAAAAACTCAATTGAGTTTTTGTCATTCTGAGTACAATTGGGTTAAATGCCTCTAACCCAATTATCAGGACAATGAGATTACAGTAAAACCTGTATTAAACGGCCACTCAAAAATAGACAAAACAAAGATCTTAATGACAAATGGTAGCTTAATGAAGGTCGAAAGTTTTGCAGAATGCTCCCCTCGGAGCATTCATCAATACTTTTGACCTGCATTAAGCGATTATCGGTCTTGAAAATCAATTTTCTGTCTTTTTGAGGGTGGCCGTTTAACACAGGTTTTATTGTAAACTGATCTGACAATTAAAACCTTTAGCACAGAGGAACCAAAACTCATTGGAGATTTAAATCCTCAGTTTTTTTAAGAAATTGTAAAATGTTTGTTGTCAAGTCTTTTATTTGTTCTGAAGGTCTTTCTCTTCTCTAATACCATGAATATATTTCTAACTGTCTTGAGAGGCCTGGACTGTGATCAACATATATTCCTTGTCTGAAAAAGAGAAATAAGAACATGTGATCATAAATGGTATATACCTTTTCTACCTTCTTTTGAAGAATTGTTTGGACAAGCCCTATTTTACTTAATGCATGTGTGAAGTCATTCTTTAAAACTGCATGCACTGCTATGGGACTACATACATGTATGAGCCAGATCATGAGAGATGTCCATTTCATACATGTAGTATAGCAATAAATACTTAGACGAGCCTGCACAAATGTGAAGTCTCGCCAGAGCTGGTCATACAATGTAGGGGCTTAGATTCATGTAGAGCCATTTGGAAAGTAATCTATGCTCAGAATACAAAAAATGTAAGTTAACAGTCTATATTCAACAAACTTATATAGAGTAAACCTGAATATTAACAGCATATACTAGTATATGTGCACACTGTCTCCAAAGTGCGCAGTCAATATATATTAATATATGGACCTCGCCGCGAGGAAACCTGTCTTCGAGGGTTTGCAAAAAACAAATTTGCACATCTGCGAAACCTGATCAGCGCCTTTGTTATTTCCCTTATTTGAAAGTATCATATCTAGACTTGCTACGAACAAAATTTCAAATTTCTAGCTGTTCTCTGTAGCTGAGCAGGCTGGTTTGAATACTGCTTTGCCGGAAACCCTGAAGACAGGTTTTCTCACGCCCAACCCATATGTAGGCATGCAGCACTGGAGATAAGGATGCATACTGTGTACATTGGTCGTCACACATCATTATTTAAAACCAGAGTGTACCATGACCACAGGTTTAGATGAAGAAAAAGTTTTGAGTTTAAAATTGTAAATATTCTCTTACCTATCAGTTTTAACATATGTTTTGGGTGCTGACAACATATGTTTTGGTTGAGAAATAAGAAAACTAATATTTTGGTACACACTCAAAACTAAAGGCCTGATGTACGCATTAAAATTAACAATATGCATACAGTTTTCAATCTTATATGTATCCAAATAAAATATCTTTGCAAATAATTTTATACACAGAGCAAAAAAGGCAGTATTTTTGTGCACTTTAAAGCAAACATGAGTGATTGTAAGTGTTTTCCAAGTGCAGACATGAACAAATGTCTGAAAGCATCCAGCCCTAGGAATGTGTTGTGCATAAGTGACAGATTTGTAAAAGCATATAAAATAGCAAAAGCATATAAAATAGAATACTGATAAGATCATCCTTAAAAAAAATTGTTTGCTGTCACCTGACTGAGGCTGACTCATCATTTACAGGTGGGTAGGTAGGTGTTTTTCACTGATCTTTTTAAAAAAACATACAAAGTAAAGAACAAATGTCTTAAATTAGAAACAAAAAAAATTATTCGAAAAAGCCATAATTTTTTGGGGGTAGGTGTAATTTTGCTGATGTGCCAGCCTGGCTCATACACTTATAAACTGCTCTCCAGAAGTGATATTGGCAATGCCTCCGGGTTCATTTGCTCCCACAGACTCATAATATAAAAAAATCTTCACTGAAACTATGAGGTTAACAGCTCAGGTGAGCGGTATATGCTCATTGAGTCTCTTGTTATTTTGTACTATCATTCAACATGACAATTAATAATTATGTCGGTCAGTGTAAATGAGACTTATCACATATGTGCAAAAGCCTCCTTTAACACTTTACTCCATATGCTATTTTTAGAACTGACATCATTTTCTAAAAGCCTCCTTTAACCCTTTACTCCATATGCTATTTTTAGAACTGACATCATTTTCTATTTTTAGATAACAATAAAAATAAAGAAATATTTGTGTAAAGCTTTGAATACTTTTGAAAATTTTATGGAAAAAGGAGCATTTGCTCCAAGAGCAAATGCTCCATTTTCCATAATATTTTCAAATATGATGTATTTCAAAGGCGTCAAAAGGCGTTATTATGGAGTAAAGGGTAAAACGCCCAGCAGGGCAAGAGGTCTAAATTTATTTCAAATTGGCCCACATATTTAAGCATTTCTGAATCTTCTAGTTGCCATGATGCCTCACATAAGATTTCACCTCAATCTGACTTATGGTTAAAGAACATATGTCCAAAATGTGAAAAGCTAAAGGCAGACAAACTGAGATAGACAGATGATCGACAACAGGTCATACCATAAGTTGACCTTTGCCCTAGGTGAGCTTAAAAGTTAGATCAACAACATAAAAAGAGACACATTAAAGAAAATGCTTACAGTAACACAGTAATGAAAAGGGGCACAAATTATTTTTTATACTGAATACCAATGTTCTTGCATAGAATTTGTTGCTCAAAGCTGTTTGAAACCGTTGTCAAATGAACAAAAATCCATGTTCAATTCATGAGATTCACATGCTGTTGGAACATGGCTTTTCACTCTACAAAAATTGTTTGCATTGCGTTACATGAGAAAGTGTTGCGGCCTTGACTAATCATTTTGTTGCGCGTCTATGAGGTTGTGTCGATGTAATGATGTTCGAAAGCTTGACGCTAATCCATATTTTTTATTGACATCCAGCGTAAAAAATGGATATTTTAATGTTTTAGGGAAGTTTTCAATATGTTTTTGGTTGGAATCAGGTAAAATATGCATCTTGAATAACGAGCACATTGCATTAACACTTGCCGGGCCCCTTGAACGATGTTTGAACACTGGGCCTAACAGCCTCGTGTTCAAAGAGTTTCCTCGTGACCCTGTAAATCTTAATGCATGAAAAAACATGTGTGATTCCTATAATCATGCTACTTTGGCAAACTGTAAAGACCAAGATGGGATGCCGCAAAATGCAATATTACATCAGGGTCTACAATATTTGCTAAGACATGAAGTGTTTGACAGAGACAGAAATACAATACTGTATGGAAAGATAACCTGTGATCCCTCAATGTATACAATTGGTCTATAAAAGGGTTAAAGCCAAACAATACATTGATTAACCCCCACAAAAGCAAAACAATGCAATACAATGGTTAAATCCCACAAAGCTGAACCCATTATTATCAAAGCAATGTTTAAAGCTCAGCTTAAGCCAAAATAGTCATAGGTTTTAAAACTATTAGTGTTTTACAGACTTAAAGTCAGCTTTTAATGCAGTTTCGAGACAATTTTGTAATGTTAGTTTATTTTCATTCTTTATGTCCTTGTCAACATTATTTCAGTCATGTCAGGATGTTTCCTGGGTTGATCCAGTGCTAAGCAGAGATTAAAGTGTCTTGCTCAAGGACACAGCACAGTGCCTCTGGCAAAGCTCGAATGTGTGACATCTAGACCTCATGTCAAGCACTCTACCACTGAGCCACTGCTCTCCTCTTTAACCCTTTTAAAGCGCCACCTATAATGTGCAGCAGAGGACAGTTTCAAATTTTGCTGCTTTTTCAAAAATAACAAATAAGGCATGATATTTCATGAGAATCGTCTTCATGATAATCTTCTGCTGGAAGACGATTCTCATGAAATATCACACCTTATTTTTGTCGAAAACAGGGAAAGATGTCGCAAAATTTGTCGTCTGCTGCAGTCGTGATTGGTGCTTTAAGGGTTAAACACACCACACCATCAACTGACTAATTTCCTCTTAACTCTTTGCATGCTGGCTATTTTTTCATGCTTAGTATGTCTTCTGCTGAAATTTTAAAAAATTAACTTTTTCAAAAAATTCTTTAAAGAACACTATCAGTGTCACTGAATGGTTTGGACCCAGATCTGGACTGACATTCTGTCGGTCCTGATCTCGGTCAAAACTGCTTGCAAAGGTTATCAGCAGACAATAAAAGTCGCCGCAAGCAAAAAAAAGAGTGAAGCCCAATGCACAATGTACACATAAAAGTCAAATATATGGCTGTCAATCACAAACGTAGACCAGTTGGTATCAATTTTATAAGAAATAAGTTTGACTAGAAATGAGCATTGTCAGAAATACTGTGCCCCAACCATATGCTTGTCCATAACAGTTGTGCTCTTTATTTTACCCTTTGAGGAAAAGGGTACTTTGGCAAACAGTGAAGACACGTGTCTGCAAGCAGCCAATCATTGCGCTTTATTTTGAGTTTGAGACTGTACACAAGTTTAATAACCTCATGGCCTGGTCCCAAGCTTGGAAGACAGGTTTTCTCACATGAAGGCCCACATAATTCTTGGGGTCCATAATGCCAGACTTGAGCCTAATGAGAACCATGTGTCCTCTTGTCATGCTCAGTCAATTAAACTGCTGAACTTAATCACAATTTGCAGCCCTTTCATTGAATACATGTAATTACATTAACTGGCACATATTCACTGCTGCATGGTGAAACAGTGTAATGATTCTGATCAGTTGGCTTTATCAGAAGCCAGCTTATTTGGATCAACTATGTTTTCCAGAAAGGATAAATCCATGCTAAGCTGGACATGGATAAAATACAGACAAATTTTACATACATTCTAGGAAAATGACAAAATGACCATTTTTCATACTACATTTGGAGTGAATTTTGACCCTTTGCAGACTGGAAACCCCTCAATGGGTACTTTGACAATCAGCAAAGACCCAGATGAAATGCCTCATAATGCGGCATTTGGCCAGGGTCTGCACTATTTGCTACGACAAAATCTATCTAAAGAAAAGAAATACAATATTAACCTGTGACCCCTCAATATGTACAATGGATCATCTTGACTTTATTGCATGTAGCTTTAAGGAAAGTTCCTGTGGTCTGAAAAGGGTTAATGAATCATAATGAGTAAGGTTTTAAAATGGCTGTCATATAAAGTACATTGAAAATCACCCTACCCTTTCTTACTTGCAATACACAGCCCCACACTGGGTACTTTATTATTAGAACAATGGAAACCCCTTTTTAGAATAAGACAATAAGCTGAAGCATGTTAGGTACCAAATATACACAACTAAAAATACCATAGTTTCACATAGTGTAAAAGATGAAAGAGAAATAGGTCTATGGTGCACTAGGATTCTGGACCACAATCAAAAGATAATCACAGTCTGTTAAAAGAAAGCAAGAATAATACAGCTAGCTTATAATATACTTCGATGCTGACCCTTTTAAAAAACATACAGTATTCATCACCCTCCCTTTCACACCGGGTAGGCGGCAATCAAAAATGCTATCAATAATCGACGGACATGGATCAAAAAGCGATATAAACAGTGTTGCTTTTGATTGCCATTTGTCGCCAGTGTGGCAACAAATTGCAATCGAAAACTCTGTTTCTAACGATTTCTAATCTACGTTCATTGATATTATTGGCGTTTTTGATTGCGGCCTACCCGGTATGCCTTTGTTACATCTAATTTACAACCTTCTGAACCCAACCCCTCTTTGGTGCTCATTAGAATAATGGAAACATCCTATAGGCAAAAGAAAATAAGCGAAAGCATGTAAATTACCATTTAACATATGAGGTCACTTCTGGAAGTGATATTATCATGCTAAAATCTATGATACATTTAAGTGCTTTACATATTTAGCAACATTATGTAATTATGGCCATAACACTGTCGTCTATATATGGCAAAATCTTTGTGTTTCAAAGCAGTTTTAGTTTGACTGTCATATGATAAATAGAATCTAAAATTCATGTTCCTGTATTACTGAACACGTTAAGCATTTGATCGCTTTTATAAATTCAATAATACACAACGCATGTAAGGGCCTGTCTATATAAAAAACTTAATATACCATAGTTTGACATAATGTACAAGATGAATGAGGTATATTAATCACATGGATTCTGGATCACCATCAAAAGATATTCATTGTCTGTTAAAATAAAACGAGAAAAAACATATTCAAACCTATTAAGTGTAATCTATGCATAACTTTTTTTTCTTCAAAAATTGTTACCCTCTTTTGAAAATTGTTTTGATTCTGATCAGTTAGCTCCAGCTGATCAAGACAAAGGGAATTGATATCAATTACAAAATAAACACCACTGAATTGAAGGAAATTCATAGGAGCCATGGCACAGTAAAACCTGTGTAAAATGGCAACTCTCAAAAAGACCCAAAAATTTTTTCAAGACTATTTATCGCTTAATGCAGGTCAAAAGTATGGCAGAATGCTCCAAGGGGAGCATTCTGCAATACTTTCGACCTGCATTAAGCTACCATATTTCATTTAGATATTTGTTTTGTCTATTTTTGAGTGGTTTTACACAGGTTTTACTGTATCAGTTAATGAACCTCCACAAAATATGAAAGTCATCCCTTAAATATGAACATATCTCGTCAAATTCATTTATACTTACGATATTTCTGACAAAAGTATTCAATATTTTATCATATTAAGTTTTGTTTGGTTGTACAATGGAACAGCCAACATGAACTCAGACAGCCAATAAAGCAAACATGAGGCTAGCATTTGCACATGAAAAACATGTGTAAGATTGCTGTCAATCACAGCCTCATTGTTACCTTTTGCAGTGTATTGCACTTTCAAGAGAGCTTAGTCAGCTGTCAATTATATTTCTGTGGTTCTTTAGAGTTGCCCACAACATCTGCTTTGGTTGAGTAATTAGAAAAATAATTTTTAATTTTGCACTCTTATCTGGAGGCATGTGATGATTTGCTAGCAGATGATTCATATAAAACAACAAAACCAAACTCTACTCTGGACCTGCATCGTCGGTGCACATCTTCAATGTATGAACAATCATTATAAAAAGTTTGAATACAAAGGGATGAAATCTGTTTGAGTTTCAGATTACACATGTATAACACAATGTAAGCACTCCAAAAGCGGAGTAGAAGTTCAACACTCCCAAAAATATTTTCAAATGTGCACAAAATAGGAGGTGCACATCTTCAATGTGTGAACAATCATAATGTAGAGTTTGGATATAAAGGAATGAAAACTGCTGGAGTTACAGATTACACAAACCAGACACTCCCTTAGCATTTAGGTTGGAAAAATAGCCCTAAAAAAATAAGAAAATATTTATAAAATGTGCACAAAATGGGAGGTGCACATGTTCAATGTATGAACAATCATTACGCAAAGTTTTAATATAAAGTCAGAGTTACATATTACACAAACTAGGCAGCATTTTGAATGGAAAAATTGTCTAAGTTCAAGACCCCCCCAAAAATAGAAAATATTGATGAAATGTGCGCAAAATAGGAGGTGCAAAATAGGTGGTGCACATATTCGATTTGTGAACAATCATTATGCAAAGTTTGAATATAAATGGAAGAAAACTGTTGGAAATACAGATAAAAAAAACTAGACACCCTCTAAGCATTGTGGATTGAAAAATTTCTAAATTCAATACCCCTCAAAAAAAAAAGAAAATATTTATCAAAATGGAAAGTGAACATCTTTGTGTGAACAATCATTATGCAAAGTTTGAATATAAAGGAATGAAAATTGTTGGGAGCGACAGATAACACAAACTAGACACCATCTAAGCATTTTGGATTGAAAAATGTCTAAGTTCAACACCACTCAAATATGAGAAAATATTTATGACTTGTGGACAAAATAGGAGGTGAACAATAATTATGCAAAGAATGAAAACTTTTGGAGTTACAGGTTACACAAACTAGGCACCCCAAAAGTGTTGCGGACGGACGGACGGAGTATATCCATTACTAGACCTGCTTTCGCCAAAGCGATGCAGGTAAAAAGTCATTATGATCAGGAAATACAACAATCATACACTGCAGACCAACCCACAGCACTGTGAGGAAGAGCCACAGAACACTAACAGTCACGGGACATCAGGAAGACAATTAACCCTCAAAGCGCCAAGAAAAATATGCATCTAAAAATTTCTTCTGCTGAAGTCGTCTGCTGCAAAGAATTGCCTTACATTACCGACAAAATAAGTATAGAAGCAAACAGCTTGGACCCAGAACAGTACACACTGGGTACACACTGTTTGTCATAGAGGCTTCTTAAACATTTCAGCAGACGAGAAAAGCAGACGACTTTTGTTGCGATTGGGGCATTAAGGGTTAAAGCAACTAGCTTGCTCTCCCTCATCTTGTTCAGCTAGCATGGAGGCTCCCTAACTAATGCAATGCACCATCACAGAGAAACAATCTAATCAAATTAATACATTATGATGAAACAAAGAAAGGAACCCATGACTTACAGATAGTCAGAGCTAAAGAAAACCTAAAGTTCAGCTGCATTTGGTTTCTTAAAAAGTAATAAAGTATGAAAATGTGTTTTACTGCTAATTTTCATTGGCATTTAAGAATTAAGACTTTTACAATAACAATACTTTTTTTTGTCGTAGGTCAGCGAACAAATTAAATGTGAACAATCTCTGATTGCCCTGATAACAATGAAAAATAGTACTATAGTAATTATGGTAAATATTCTAAAATTTCTATCTGTTCTGAAATAAAATGTTGGCTATCAGGGCTGGTATCCTCTAAATGCTCAACAGATTAGCAAACAAGGAAGACCCTAATCAGAAGCAGTCTGATCTGGGTCTGCACTGTCTGATCTGGGTCTGTACTGTCTGTCTAGACCTTTAAGGTACACAGCTGTGTTTGAAATTTTACAATGTTTTCTTCAGATCTGGGTTTATACTGTCTGTGTAGACCTTTAAGGCACACAGCTAGTGTTACAGGGATCCCACAAAAATTCGAAAACACAATTCCATGATTTTTCCATGATTTTCCATGATCAACAATGTAATTTCCATGACCATTTAATGCATGGCTTCCAACCTCCCCATTTAGCGACATAAATGCAAATTGCAGCAACTGTAATGTATTTAAATATGCATGCTTCTACACCATTGATGCATTTTGAAATAATTCAAAACTTGAAGCCACCACCCACCAGTAGCCAGAAACCTAGCTGTCAGACACACATTGTCAGAAACTACCAGTAGCCAGAAAACTAGTTGTCAGACACAATGTGTGTCTGACAGCTAGTTTTCTGGCTACAGGTGGTTTCATAAAATTATTTCACAAAATTCCATGATTTTTCCATGATTATTCAGGTTTTTTCAAATTCCATGATTTTTCCATGTATGGAACTTTAATTGGTGATTTTTCAGATTTTCTATGATTTCCAGAGCTTGTGGGAACCCTGTGTTAGAAATTTCAGAACAATTACTGTCTATTTACATGTAATCTTTATTACCTGGAGCTACCATAATTTCATGTTTCTTGGATCTGATTCTCAAGAAGGTGAGATCATTTGTTGGATCAATATCTCTAATGGTGCTTCTGGCTTTTGCAGAAAGCTGGTGTAGAAGCCCAGCATATTGAACTGTTGTGGAGTTGTCCATAGTTGTCCTGATAGGAATACCTAAAAAGTAAAAAAAAAACACCTCAAATGCATTGTTCAAACACAACATTTGAGCAAGTGCATGAGATTTCCAACAATGTGGTATGTGCGACCAGCAAAGCCTCAGATCAGCCTGCGCATACCCGCAGTCTGATCAGAGCCTTTACTAGTTGCTTGAATATTCTAAGAGTGTTAAGCTACTGACTAAACATGATTTGGAGTTTCTAAGCTTAAAAGGAGGCTGCATAGGCTCATCTGAGACTACACTTGTCAAAATGCCACATTGTTGGAAATCACATGCCACGGCTCATTTGCTTTCATTTTGATTTAGCATCTGCGTACTTATCCTAATTAACCCAAGCGTAACACTGCATTCATCAAAAGAAGTGAAACGGAATGCTTTACCCCGGGTAAATGAGAATGCTGCATACAGTGAAGACTCAGGGTTTCTGCACAATCACTCACAATCAAGGTCAGCCTAGGATCATTATTTTGAACAAACTTGGTAGGCCCTACATCTCCAAAGCTACAAACCAAGCCCCAAGGACATCGGCCTTCTGGTTCTGGAGAAGAAGATTTTTAAAGGGTTTTTACCATATATGGGTTTAGTGGCCATCTTGGTCATGTGACCAGGACCATTTGAACAAACTTTGGTTCCCCCATCCTAAGGAGTCTCCATATGAAATCTGAGTTCAATTGGCCCAGTGGTTTTAGAGGCAGTGATTTTATTTGGGATTTGGGGAAGCTACCTTCTCCTGCACATTTGGGAAAATATATCATAAACTAGAGGACCTGAAGGTCCTGAGGCGCTCACCTGACCTCTTTAATAATGTTAAAATAGGTCAAGGTCAACTACAGCTTATAATAAAACATATTTTGTTTTACCATATATGGGGTTGCAGCCATTTGGTGACATGTGGCAGTCCAAATGAGTGGCAGTGGATAAAAGGTCACAGGTCAGCTTGACATTTGGTACTTATATAAAGCCATTGTCTCATAAGGTTAAACATTTCTCGAAAGTATTATGATTTCGGCTTAAGCAGTTATAGAAAAATTAACATTTCAAGATTTTTCCCATATAAATGCATTAGGAATCAAATTTGACCTTGCCATAAAGTAGGTCAAGCTAGATTCATCATTTGTGCAAACATGGTAGAGACCACATAACAAATGCTACATACCAAGTCCCAAGGTCATTGGCCTTATGTTTTAGAGGATAAGATATTCAAAGTGTTTTTGCCATATATGGGTGTGATGGCCTTGACCTTTGATACTTATTTATAGCCATTGTCTCATTAGGTTTAACATATCAAGTGAGAATAATGACTTTGGCTTCAACAGTATTCAAAAAATCAACTTTTCAAAAAATTTCACATTTAAATGCAATAGGAAGCAAATTTGACCTTGACCTTTAGTAAGTCTGGGTCAATTTAAGATCATCATTTGAACAAACTTAGTAGGCCCCACATCCCCAATGCTACATACCAAGTCCCAAGGTCATCGGCCTTCTGGTTCTGGAGAAGAAGATTTTTAAAGGGTTTTTACCATATATGGGTGTGGCAGCCATCTTGGTCATGTGACAAAAATATTTTGCATACATTTTGACTAACTAATCATAAGGAGTCTTCTCATGAAATTTGAGTTCAATTGGGCCAATGGTTTGTGAGAAAACTGTGTTTTAATATATTGGTGGGGACTCCAATATGAGAGACCTAAGCTGAAAGGTCAAAGGTCAACCTTGACTTTTGGAACTTATTTATAGCCAGTGTCTCATTAGGTTAAACATATCAAGTAAGATGACTAAGGCTTCCACAGCTTAAAAAAAATCAACTTTTCAGAAATTTTCCCATTTAAGTGCATTAGGAAGCAAATTTGACCCTGATGTTAAGTAGGTCAAGGTCAACCTAGGATCATCATTTGAACAAACTTAGTAGGCTCCACATCCCCAATGCTATACCTCAAGTCCCAAGGTCATCGGCCTTCTGGTTCCAGGGAAAAAGATTTTTAAAGGGTTTTTACCATATATGGGCATGGCAGCCATCTTGGTCATGTGACCAAAATATTTTTTATGCATTTTAGCTATCTTATCATAAGGAGCCTTCACATGAAATTTGAGTTCAATTGGGCCAATGGTTTGTGAGAAAACTATGTTTTAACATATTGATGGCACTCCAATATGAGCCACCTAAGCTGAAAGGTCAAAGGTCAACCTTGACCTTTGGAACTTATTTATAGCCATTGTCTCATTAGGTTAAACATATCAAGAGAGAATAATGACTAAGGGTTCAACAGTTTTCAAAAAAATCAACTTTTCAGAAATTTTCTCATTTAAATGCATTAGGAAGCAAATTTGACCTTGACGCTAAGTAGGTCAAGGTCAACCTAGGTTCATTATTTGAACAAACTTGGTAGGCCCCACAACCCAAATGCTACATACCAAGTCCCAAGGTCATCGGCCTTCTGGTTCTGGAGAAGATTTTTAAAGGGTTTTTACCATATATGGGCGTGGCGGCCATCTTGGTCATGTGACCAGGACCATTTGAACAAACTTTCGTTCCCGCGTCTTAAGGAGTCTCCATATGAAATTTGAATTTGATTGGCCCCGTGGTTTCAGAGGAGAAGATGTTTGAAATTGTGGACGGACGGACGGATGACGGACGGACGCCGGAGTGACTGGTATACTATTAGCTCACCCATGAGCCTTCGGCTCAGGTGAGCTAAAAATGGGAAAATAAGTACTAAAATACATGAAATGGGAAAATAAAGACCATTTTTGGATTGGGAATGACTCCCATATAAGGCGTTAAAAATGGGCATATAAAATCACTGAGAGGAGAAGATGTTTGAAAATGATGATAGACAACGGACAACGGACGCCATAGTCATTGGTATACTAAAAACACCAGTCATGAGTGCTTGAAATTCAGGTCCTGAAGTTTTAAAACTTTTTCATGCAAACTTACATGAGCATGAAATTTGATCTGGGCATAAACTTTAAAATGCTAACAATTGTTGGCATTTTAATATTTATAACCATTAACCAGTACAAATGATACTTTAGTCTACTGCTCTAAGCAAGAAAATTACACCATATGCTTGCATTTTGTTATTTGATGATTATGAAGATGACGGTTTTTATGCTCAAAAGCTGTTTTAACCAGTACTTCGTCCACAAACTTTTGCTTGTGACTGACAACAGCCCTTCTTCAATCAGAGAAAGGAGGTGCATTCCATTGGTTTGAAATGGGTTTTATCAGTCACCCCTAATATAAACTGAATTGTTTCAACATAACCTAATAAACGTTTCCTATCTCACGACATGTTACCTTTATCAGGTCATGATGACATTGCACTTTTGAATGACGTTGCTAATGACGCTGAATCAACACAAAAATTGAAAATTACATCATAATCGCTAGTTTGAAGAGTGAAACAATGGGTAAACTGATAAATAGAATACCAGGTTCACATATTTTGATATCAAGTTTGGCTCGGCTCGGCTTTGAGAACGCATGTTGAATCGCCCGGCAAGCCTCGCGATGTCAACAAGCGTTCTCAAAGCCTTGCCTGGTAAACTTGATATCAAAAGACACTTACCTAGTATTCTCTACAAACTGGTCATTGTTTTGGACTTACCTTCACTGTTTACTATGATAATACCCACAACACCCTTGTGGGATTGAATTCTCTTCAGTGTTTCTTCAACGTCAGACTGAAACAACCAACAAAGATCCAAGTTTAACATGCGCGGATCCAGGAATTTTCGTCAGGGGGGGGTCCAGGTCAATCTGACAAAAAAAACTGATGTTTTTGGGGTTTTTTTAGTCCTCAGCTTATGAGTTTTTTTTTAGTCCTCAGCTTATTTTACATAAGTCAAATGGTTAATTTCAAAGAAAACTATCATTTTTCAAGGTTCCAGCGGGGGTCCAACTTTTTCCAGGGGGGTGGGGGTCCAATTGCTTATTCCCTATTTAAACCCATATGATTTTCCAGGGGGGTCCGGACCCTCTATCCCCCTCTGGATTGGCACTTGTTAAAGGGGCCAGAAACATTGAAAGCAAAATTGGATATAAAAATTAATTTAAGCCCAGTTGTACCGATGTATTTTCAATCAGAGTGGAAAACAGTGTGGATCCTGATCAAGTGGCTTCATCATTAGCCAGCAGTTCTGATGCAGAACTGCTGGCAAACTGCTGGCAAATGATGAAGCCACAGTGTTTATTTGTTTTGTTTTTTAAATAATCATGTTTTTTAAAAAAAAAATCAGAGTTCAGCACTACAAGGGTTATAAGTTTCATACTATATTTAGCACAAATCATGGTCCTATAAGTGCACATTGCATACTTTATTGGTATACAAACTTCTTATTTCAAGACAATTCAGTAGTTTAATTTCATCATTAATAAGAATTCATCATGTGGCAACAAAACAAACAAACAATCATCATGTGGGAGTAAAACAGCTGATCTGGATCTACACTTTTTTCAAAAGAGGATATAGAATTTATCAGGCCTCCAGATAAGATCTAGATAAGAGTGTGCACTGGAAAATTATTTTTCTTATTTCTCAACTCAACTAAAGCATATGTTGTGGTACTCAAAAGAACTGTTTCAATGAGACGGTTCTTTTGAGCACCCAAAACACATGCTTAAATTGATAGGTAATGAAATAAATGCAATTTTAGGTGTACAACCTATCCTTATTAGGACCTATGATTTATTCAGAAAAAGTTATGCATGCATTCATCAGGATGAATATTGTACTCTGCCTTATCTGGAGCCCTTGAACAAATTAAGATTTTAAATACAGGGATTCCAAGAAAATGTATATCCTGAGCTAACAATCTGGAGCCATGAACCTCATGCTCACCTGTTACCTTGAATTTAAATGATTGAAATTTTGGCCTTGTGGTGAGAAAACTGGATATCAATGCATGCAAACTTAAAAGAGCCAACCAGCTTATGTATCAGCACAGTCCGGTCAGTGCGTTTAATCAGGGATCAAATTCAGCACTTGCTAACTTTCCCAAAAAGTAAGTTGAAATTACCTTCACTTGCTATTTTTAGTGAGTGAATACAAGTCGTTCTCGCATCAACTAATTTCCAAACTATGCATAAACAGCTTGATAAACAGTGTAGATCAAGATCAGCCAGCAATTCTGAAACAGTGCAGATCCTGATCAGCCAGCAGAAGCTGGCTGATCTGGATCTACACTGTTTGCAAGGTAGCCAAAATGTGATAACAGAAAGATGATATTTTAAATACATTTTTGCCTCACATCTTGTTTTTGTTTGTTTTGTTTGTTTGTTTTGTTGTTTTACGTCCCAAGTCAACAGCTATGGTCATTGCGGGACGGTCAGTTCACATAACCACACTTTTTTCCTGAGCAAGCTTGAACAAGCAGTTAACCAGTACTTCGTGCACATACTTTCGCTTGTAACTGACAACAACCCTTCTTGAATGATTCAGCGGAAGGGAGGAGAATGACTGTAGAAATTATTTCATGATCAATCTCCACGAAAGTATGGGACCAAGCCAGGATCAAACTCACGACCACTGGATCTGCAGTCAGACTCGCATCTGTTGCCAGACACGTTACCGACTGCGCTACGCGGCCCAAACACATATGCATATATGCTATAATTGAACTTGTTCGAGTGAATAAGCAAGTTGAACATCAACTTTAGCATGTAAGAAAAATGATCACTTGCTATTTTTAGCAAGCAGTTAAAATTCTAAAATTTGATCCCTGTTATTATTCACTATCTCTGGAAAATAAAGTAGCTAAAGAAAAGTAAAGTGCACAGTTCCAATTTTGTAGCTGAGCACACTAGTTTTAACCCTCCCCAAAGACATGTTTCCTCACTATGAGAATCAATTCAGGAAGATGAGCTGGTATATTCCCTGCCTTCACTTCATGAACAGCTTCTATCCAATGAATACTCTTGATCCATCTTCATGTAAGGCCCAGAATGTAAGGCCAAAAGAAAAAATAATGTCTTGTTTCAAATATTTTTAGAGTCCGAAGACGGGCAAACTTTTTTTTGATAAAAACTTTTTGGTATGAAAAGTCTAAAATCCCTAAAGAAAGTCTATAAAATAGGCTTTAATATCCCATATCAGTGATTTTATTTTGCCTATTTTGCCAGCCGAATACAGGCTGCTTCCCAATCCAAAAAAGGCCTGTATTTTCCCAATTTTGGAGATTTTTTTCCCAATCTGAGGATTTTATTGAGATTTATTCCCAAATTCAAAAGGCACGGGCTGTATTCCAAAAAAAAAGACAATAAAATCACTGCATATTAGGTTTCAAAGAAGACTGAGTAAGCCCCAAAATATAAGGGGACGGTAGGGTAACTGGAAACAAGAGATTTTTTGTGGCCTAAGAACTTTTTTCAGGAAGCAGACTTGGTCTTTTATAGATAATTGTTCAGAAACAAAATGTCAGAAAATAACCAATGTCCTTGTTGTGCCATAATGTTGTCATGCCAAAGGATGAATCACATTTACAAAAATTCCAATTATAAGAATATATCTACAAATTCATATGATTGTGAATCAATGCTGACATTAGTATGCTGTCTGTCAACTCTTTGCCTACTATTGTCATCTTCTGAACAGTGCTGATAACCATTGCAAACCTGTAGTTCGGATCCAGATCAGGATCAACAGAATGTCGGTCCTGATCTGGATCCAAACTGTTTGACACGCTGATGATATTCCTGAAAGATTTTTTTCAAAAAAGGTGGTTTTTCAAAAAAAAAAAATCCCCGTAGACAAAGAGTTAATAACCTTGCAAGTTCTATATGTACAGTTGTACCAGTTCATGAGATTTTGGTACTAAGTATTATCCCACATAATGGTTAAGTCATTCTAGTGTGGCTAGACAGGGTTCATACAGGCAAGTATGAGTAAAATTCAAGGACTTTTCAAGGACTTCTAAAGACTATCCTACAGTTTTCTAGGATTAAAAATTTAGGAAAAATCCTGATTTAAGTGTTAAAATTCTTCTTCAGAAATGCTAGACTGAGATCATGGATACAGTAGTACTGGAAAATTAGTATACAATTGTTGTGCCTATATTTGGTGCAGCATATGCTGCACCATATAAAGGCACAACAATTTTATACTGATTTAGGGCTCTATCAACAGTGCTAAGTCCTACAGAAAATGGTAGAATTCAAGGACTTTTCAAGGTTTTTGAGTGATTTTCCAGTACTTTTCAAGGCAGAATCAATTTTCAAGGACTTTTCAAGAAAGCCCTCTACATGTAAATTCAAGTACTTTTCAAGCCTGTGCGAACCCTGCTAGAAGTATTAGTTTTGGTTGGAGCCTTCAGATTCTCTTCTTCCATATACTTTGTATATGCCAGGTCAGCTATATTATACTGAACAAAAGTGAAAATGCTACACTACAATTATCTATATTTTATGAGGAAGTATTGGACAAAAAGTTTTTACTAAAGCTTAATAATGTTGCCCAGACATCCAGCAAACGATTCGTCGAAACTCCACCAATTTATCTCGTTTGATGTATGAGTTATGCTCCTTTAAGTGTTTAAAGCTTTATTCACAGAAATTTGCTATTGCGCATGCGCAAATTAAAATTGTTATGCTTATCAAAATTGGTCTTAATTGTGTAGCATAAAGACACAAGAAAACTGCTTAATCACTTGAAACAAGCTCAGAAATCAATTTCGAATTTAGCGAATTTGTAAAATATTGAAAATTATCTCCCTTTGACAAAAACAAATAGGGAATATGAAATGTTTGGTAATCTTTGATTTATCACGATTTTCGATAATTTTCTTTAGCCAAATCAGGTAGACCTCTCAGCACATTGTCCCTACCATTTCTCGACTAGTAATGTCCTCATACTAAGATGCAACAACACATTGATTTTCCTATGGAGATTTCAGTGTTAAATTTTTAAACTTGGCAATTTGAGTGAAAATCTGCTTTTTTAAGATTGCTTTTCTAAACGATCAAAACACACTTGAGATAAGTCCTTCACATTTCTGGTTGTCACATGTCTAGACTACCATTTTGTGCAGCCAGATCTCGTAGGTAGTGGATTTTTGAAGGCCTAAATTTTGTTTGATTTCCGTTCAAATTGGCAACCTGAAAAAATGGACTCCTGTCACATTTAAATGTCTTTCATGTGTTTCCTCGTGACAACATCCGTAAAACTTTAACTGTTATGCATTACCCAGTATTTGAACATTAAGATACACTTCCATTGCATTCTTGGTTTGCATAATTTTGTATATAGATGGCAAACAATTCAGGTGTAGCGTTTTCACTTTTGTTCAGTATATATAAATACGGCTCAGGTGAAAATGTGTGAATGCAGGTTGGTCTGAGCTTTTTTTGCTTGCATTAGCAAAATGTACCAAAATCTTATGTTACATGTACATTTATACATGTATCTATTCTAAAAACATACATGCTTAAACATAACCATACAATATATCCATATTTATGTATATGTATCAGGCCAAATAAAAAATAAGTGTGTTTTGGGTAATGGGTCTGAAAATTTTAGGTATGGTATTCTTTTTTTTTCTTCTGGAAAAATATATAATTTTATGCATTTTGAAAGGCATTTCACCTTGCAAAATGCATAAAATTATATTTTTTTCAGAAAACCAAAAAAAAAATCTGGCTTTCATCAGTAAATTTAGGTAGGGTTACCCTAAATACAGGTAATTTTTTTTATTTGGCCTCCGTGTAAAAGCTAAATAAAGTTAAAGTCTACAAGCAGCTAGACTATTGTTGTACACAGGCCGTTAGATAAAAGTGGGTACAGCAAAACCTGTGTCAAACGGTCACTCTCAAAAAGACCAAAAAATGTTTTTCAAGACTAATTATTGTTCAATGCAGGTCAAATGTATTGCAGAATGCCCCAAGGGGAGCATTCTGCAATACTTTCAACCTTCATTAAGCTACCATTTGTCATTAAGATCATTTTTTGTCTATTTTAGGGTTGCTGTTTTACACAGGTTTACTGTACATGTAATAAGAATTTATTTTTCTTATTTCTGCATCAAAACATCTGTTGTGGGTACTAAAAAGAACCGCATAGATGAGACAGTTCTTTTGAGCACTGAAAACAAATGATTAAACTGATGGCGAAGAAAATATCCATACTAGTATTACACTCAAAATTGTGTTTATCTCGAGTCCTTGACCTATAGTACAATTGTATAGTATAACTCTATGGGCGGATCCAGAGGGTTGACAGTGAGTCCGGACCCCCCTCCTCGAAAAAAGTTGTTATATATATGATTCCTTACTGATACAGGTGTCTGTATGTCTCTCTGTACAATATTTGATGACAAAAAAAAACGTTGTCTGAGGATCCAAGACAGAATTTTCTGGATCCGCACATAGACTCTCCCTCATCGCATATCTCTACATACATTTCATTGATAATATATATATAAGCATGCAAATGTATTGAGGCTTTGCCCTTTTACCCAGAAATACAATAGCACTCGTTGGCTGACTGATTGAGTTCAGGGATCAAATTTAAGGTTTTAACCACTTGCTTACCCACAATACTGATCGAATAGCTAGTGAATTTTTCCCCACTTGCTTTATAATAAGATGTATCTGAGCCACCCACATTTTGGTTACATCAGGGATTTTACCAGCAATTTTGAGAAAAGAACCCTGGCCAAAATTGGGAAAAAATGATCAACTTAACATCAAAATTGGGAGAAATTAACCACATAGAACATAACAAGGGGAGCAAAATATATCCCCAAATTTTAGTTAATTTAGATTGTATTATGTCAAGCATACCACTTAAGCACAAGTGTTTAAATATCATTCTGATATGGGTCATTGTTCCTCATAAGAAGTAGTCGTCTCTAAAAAAAGTTATTTTCTTTTTTTACTTTTTGGGGGAAAAACAGACACTTTATTGAGAAAAAAGGTGGCTAAATTTCAATTGGGAATGGGGCCGAAATTGAGAAGGGCAGAAAATCCCCTGTACATGTACCTTGCACACATGTGCCCAAATCTGCAAGCTGGTTTACCATGCAGTTTTTGCTATGTTGCTTGATCTGGTTGACAGTGTTAGTGTGATTTGTATCCACTTGCTAAAAATAGCAAATAATGGTACAGGTAATTTTTAATTGCTTTTTGGAGAAACTACTTGCATTTAGCATATTAACAAGACTTAAAGTGCTAAATTTGATCCCTGGAGCTCGAGTTTGATTTCATAATAAAGATTGAATCCCCCATATAATTTCATAGGTGACATGCTAGATCTCTAATTTTGCTCCATTCCTACATTGACGTATTACTATGGCTGTGAAGGCTCTTGTGAGATTTGGGAGATGTGAGACTAGCATGTCTCAACCTTCACTCAGGTACATGCAGCATACCTGTTTATAGGATTGCTGTCAAAAGAAAAGCTATAAAACAACCAAACTCAACTGTGACCATTTGGCAGCAACAAAGCTCTGTCCCTAGAATGTCACCTAACATTATAGTCCCAGATAAGCGGAGCATCCATCTACATACATGTATGGGCCTCGAAATGAGAAAACCGGTCTTTGGGGGTTTGCAAACAACAAAAGCGCAGACCAGCATGTGCATCCATAAAGTCTGATCAGCGCCTTTAATATTCGCTTATTGGAAAGTATTATATCTAGACTTGCTACAAGTGAAATTTCAATTTTCTAGCTAGTTTCTGTAGCTGAGCAGGCTGGTTCGAATCTCACTTTTTCAGAAACCCCTTAGACAGGTTTTCTTGCGTCACAGCCCATATTTTAACCCAATATGGGTGTATGTGGCACTAATCAAATTATTCATCAGAATAAGCGTTTTTACAATAAATGTAGACGGAATTGAGTGCAGCCATTCCTCCAGACACATTGTGCTTCCACTTACCCTTCCTTGTTGATGTTGATGTTGTTCCTAAAATAATATGATAGTACTTTATAAGAATCTATCATGAGTGTAAGGGTGGGATAGAAAAATCTGTCCTGAGGATCACCATTTGACATGCCAAGTGATGACATTGATCATGAGGGACAGAATTTAACCCATCCTCACACATACATGTATAAAAATGAATTCTTTTTCTTGCTCACCATCAAATAACACATTTTCATATTCAAAATTAAGGCTCCCAGAAGTTCCTGAATACGCTGAGATGTGACATATGCTGAAGTCACACAATAACAGGGCTCTCACACCCCTTTTTGGGAATGGGGCCGGGGCCCATGGAATTGGGAAAATCAGCAGCGTTTTGAATAAAATTGTGAAATTGGACATCGTCCTTATGTATGATGTTTACATTGCTAGATTGATTCCAATAATTAAACTTACCTTAGTGTACTATGAGAAAAGGGAGAGGAAGAAGCAAGTGTTTTTATATTCTATGAAATAAAGATGGAGGACCCCCCCCCAAAAAAATTTTTTGTCAAATTGGTAATTTTTGTCTGGAATTGGGAAAAATCATACCTTTTGGCATTGGGAATGGGGCCGAATATCGGCCCCAAAATCGGGTGATCGAGAGCCCTGAATAATGATGTCACTTAACCTCAAAAAATGCAGCCGTTCAATTTTTATCTTTCCCACAAGTATGTGCGATAAAAAAGTTCTCATATGGGTAAAAACAGCGGAAACTTTGATCCGATGTGGAAGATAATAAATTATCAAAGATTTCTGAAAGATATGCTTACCTATCTTTCATATATGACATTATGGATTGCAGTAAAGGTTGGCTAACTGGACTGGGGAATTTTTACAACAGACAAGGACTTACCTGGAGACCCCGTCAAGCACGCCTTGGCGCAGCAATATCACCGCAGGGACAAAGAGCTCAGATGAACCCTAGACAGGAGTGTTTAGTTTGCAGATGTGTGATTCACATGTAGGGCTTAATGAGTACCATAACAGTGCGACAATGCTGGATTCACCGGTTTTGCACTTACAAGAAGAAGAAGAAGAAGAAGAACAAATTTAATATGATGTATGTAAATGTGGAGACACAGAAACTGTAACTTGCTAGAGTGCAACAAATACGGAACAGCCAGAGAAAAGATGAGAATAAGAATCTTGGAACCATGTGGCATCACACATTATGACATGCAAAACAGGATGCCGATTACAAAGAATGGAGAGCTCAAGAATTTTGTGGTCGAGACCAGGCGTTTCTCTTCACGAATTTCAAACTAATTAATTGTTTGAGCATACATCATCGTATACCGCGAGTCCATACAGAGTGCAACAAATATGGAACAGCCAGAGAAAAGATGAGAAAAAGAATCTTGGAACCATGTGGCATCACACATTATGACATGCAAAACAGGATGCCGATTACAAAGAATGGAGAGCTCAAGAATTTTGTGGTCGAGACCAGGCATTTCTCTTCACGAATTTCAAACTAATTAATTGTTTGAGCATACATCATCGTATACCGCGAGTCTATACAGTGTGAAAGTACCTGTTATAAAGTAGAATATACCCGTGGGAATATGTGGCCTGACTGACTAAATACCGAAACAGTGTTGGTTGGGGCCGATTTTGCTACGGGCTGAGTTGGTATGGGGCAGAGAAGTCCAGTTATCATTCAATTTCACAGATGTTAGCTCTACTCCAATAAGACCTGAAACTGAAGTCCAATTCATGAGATCAGCTCTAGCAGTGAATTGTTGTATAATAATTCTGTAGTTCTGCAGAAACGCCAGGTCTCAACCACAAAGCTCTCGAGCTCAGATAGTAAGAAGTCTCTCCATTTTTCGTAATAATCGTCTTTCTTCGCATCCAACAACATGTGTGTAGGGGCTGGGACAGGTCTAAACAGGCAACCTGTACAAACCTGCACCAACCACTCATGCTGTACTATAGCTTGTATGTACTACATTTTTCTTTCAGTGAATAATTCAATGCACATATCAAGAGTGAAATCACTGTTAAACAAGTCATGATTGTTAATCCCGAGTCCTGCAAATAAAAAAAATGTGATTTCGAGTTAATTTTTACAACGAAATTGTCCGTTGTTACTGCTAAATGCACGCCCACGAAGTGTCATTCTGAAAAATAAATACATCAGATATAATTTGATGTGTAAACATTCAATATTATATGCAGGTTTGTTACCATTTTGCGTTTGTTTATTGAGAACTTCTTCACCACTGCTCCACAAAAATTGTTGCTATGTTCCAACGCGTGCGTAGAAGCAACTTCCTGTCTGAATCACTGCTCCGGGAAACTTCGGAAAAATCGGTTGTGGCTAAAAGCTGTAACCGAACCGAATTCGGCCATACATACGGCAATAGCCGAATGGACACGGCCCGAATCTACGGAAAATGACGGTAGTGTACGGTTTTCCGATACCGGGATTTAATACCGTAACTGGTTCGGTATTGCAAATGTGATAAAATAATAATTTTATATATTCATTTATTTAGATTAAATATATTTTATTGCATAAAACAGCAATGGTATTGGACACAAGTTATAACAACATGTCCTCTCCCTACACCATGTAGCCTACATTGTAATGACGTCGCGCACGATATTCGCGTACAAAACATAACGTAAAAGTTATCATAACGTCGCGGTGCTAAGCAGTTTCGTATTGTTTCTGCTTTTTACATAAAATTGACACATACAAAAGTATTATATGACTGGTCGAACTAGTAGATAATAATAATTTTATATATTTTTAAAATACGTATTTAGTGGAATAGCCTATTAAGCATGTAGGCTAAATGCCGTCCGTACAAGTAAATATTGAACGGAAATATAATTTTGACTAGCACATGACATTTCGATACTTATAATAAAGGCAAATTGAAAAGGCACAGTCTCAAAGGCACAGACGAGACTGTGCATTCGTACTCTTGTCAGAAGAGTTCATGCTCGCATGCAATATTGAAAATCCACAAAATCTATATGCAAAACGACAACTTATTCTTATATGCATGTATCTTCTTTGACTTTTCCCTTTTTAACGTCATTTTTCCCATCGGCAACAAAATTTAAGAGTGGGGAATTCTATTTTTTCGGCTTATTTAATTCAAATATGGCATTTTAAGTAAGGAAACATAGTACATTGTGAATATAATTTTCTGGTGAGTTTCTTTGTTTATACTCAGTTTAAGCTTAAATGTCATAAGCAGGTGTATTCATTTTCTTTGGGTAACACATTTTAAGAGTTACAATTTCATATGGAAGATGGCAATGCAAATATTTTGCGAATAAATTTTTCAATAATAAAAGTACATGTTAAACCAACATACTTTCTGTAAATAAAACGTCATCTCGATTTCAAAATTACTTAGGCCTACTGAAGAGACCAGCCATGTAATTTTTGGCGTCTTTTGTCATGAGTTTTACATAACTTTTCTAACTGGAATGCCGTTCTTGAAAAATAAACAACAAACTGGATACGGCGTTTCCACTTTACAAGCAGACTGATTTTTGAAAACATTGACGTCGATTTAATTTGATTTGATTCTTTACGTCCCATCAACAATCTTTCAGTTAAACAGGGACAGGTCTTCCTGGGTTGAACCAGTACTAAGCTAGGATAAATGTATCTTGCTAAAGGACCACAACGCAGTGACGCCGGTGAGGCTCGAACCCGCGGCTACTCGGTCTCGAGTCAAGCACTTTACCACTGAGCCACTGCGCTCCCTATATTGACGTCGAAATGGCGTTGTAGTAAGCATTTGCATAACCCTGCCACTGCGTTTTTGTTACAGAGTTACGTGCTTTTTCGGCACAAAAATGTGTTTGTGAGCTCTGCTTTGATTGTTTTGGTAAATTTAAACGGAGTGGCTGCTGCCAGACGTCTGGCAGCCACAGCGAAAAATCGGATAAATCGCTGGTGACAGACGTCTGGCAGCAGCGAAAAGTCGAGTAAATCGCTGGTCTAGAAATCAAATGATCTGTGAATGGCACATGAATTACATGTAGCTGCCGACAGACGACACTGTGACGTTACCCATTTTCTAGAATTTCAATTGACAAAGAATAGTAGTACCGTGGCGTAAAATGCGATCATTTCCAAAAGAATGCGTTGGCCGAAGATCCACGCATGATCATGCCTTAGCAAGATCTGTGTGATTCATGTAAGCGAAGACAGTCGTTGAATGCATTTCTGTACACGTTCTTCTAGCTCAAACACCCCACCCCGTCCTGGCTTTGAGTATTAGATGTGCTGTCATGTACCTGACCTCTGTCGCTAGAGTCCGTTTCATTGTCCGGTACAGGCGCATGCGAGCACACATTATCTATTCGAAAGAAAGCCAAAGGAGGGTTTTTGTGTGTGTTTTTTAACTCAACGGTATGTGCTTTCTCATATTGATCTGTATCTATAGAATATTAGCATAAGAAAGAAAATATTGCCACAATATGGACGACTGGACCTACATGTATAGTAGGGATATAACCGGACCGTGTAAATCTGTAGTTCTTCCAATCCGTTCTGCATTTAATCAGTATCTTCTTTATTTTCCATTTGCTTAATGGTGATCGAGGGTCGCTAGTTCGAGACTCATCAGGGCACTGTGTTGATTCTTTTAGTAAGACACTTTTATACAATCTGCTTAGTACTGGATCAACCAAGGAAGACAGAAGAAAGACAGAAGTCGTGATAGAAGAATTGTTGAATGGAACGTAAAGCATCAACGCAAGCATACATGTAACATACTGATTGGCTTCGACTGCAAAACATAAGTTACATGTAATTTTCCAAAAATGTGGTTTGATATTATGATGTTGTTGTTGTTGTTGTTGTTGTTGTTGTTGTTCAGCCGCAGCGCCATTCTCATCTGATAAGATAACCTAAAATGTATTTTCATTCATCTAACAGTTATCCAGCTCGATTTATCATCATCATCATCATTATTATTATTATTATTATTATTATTATTATTATTATTATTATTATTATTATTATTATTTGTTAACATACAAGAATTGGCGTTCACAAAAGCATTCTTCTAGTATATGAACTAATCTCCATGGCCACTTATATTTTGACCGTCTGAGGACCAGTTCCACCCACCGATGGAAAATATATGATATCAAAATGACCTTTATTTGATCAATTTAGTCTCTGTTGCTTCAGATGATCAGCTTTTTTTATTCGCAAACATTCTCATTACATGTTCATAAATGGGAAAAAAATCCTAAAAATCTTAATTTTCCTGAGGACTTATTGGTTAACCCTTTTCAGACTAATGGAATTTTCCATAAAGCTACACACAATAAAGTCAGGATGGCCCATTGTATATTTCCTTTTATGAATTAAAAATATGTTTCTTTCTCCGAGGATCGATTTTGTATAAGCAAACAGTGCAGACCCTGATGAAGTTTCGCCTTATGTGGCATTTCATCTGTTTGCAATAGTATCCGTTTAGGGGTGTCTGGTCCACAGAGGACCACCTACTGGTCACGTTTTATGGCTTATCCACTTCAGTGATAACCGTAATAGAATTAATGTAAGACATATTTCGGAAACCGATGATTCCTACATGGAGATAATTTATTATGTACTATATTTACCCTTATTAGTCTGATAATTATATTCCTAAAAATTGAGCAAATTCGTTTGTAATAACGTGATGAGGTGTACTAAAGATAGGTAGGAATGAAAAACAGTGTAAATCCTATTGAAAGTACTCATTGACTGATCTGTGATCAAAATATCTGCCGAATATTTAGAATAAATATGGTATGGTTATTTTCAAAACCATAGAAAGTTATTCTAAATTAGGAAATTTCACCTTCAGCTGAGCATTTGAACTTGAAATAATTCATTTATGTAAGCATCATGAAAGTGTTTCATAATACTGGAAATTTTGAAATACATGTAGCTTTTATAAAGATTTATCTTGTAGTTAACATAAATCTCGACTAGTTTGGACCACGACCAGGCCCAACAGGACGTCGGACCTGATCTGTATTCAAGCTGTTTTGACACTCTGATTTGATTCCTGAAAGAATGAAAATGCGTGACTGACCTGCTGGATATCAGCACATTAATAAATACTAAAAAGCTGAACTGCTTTAAAGTGGCCAAGCATATAAAACTTTATTTAATGGTAATATTTGATTTGTAGTTATATCACTCCACATAAGAGTAATACTTAACAGTATATCTGGTGTAAAATATTACTTTGATGTCCGATTTCCAATAGGTCACGTATATAACAAAGTTAAAGAAAACAAATATTGCTTAATTCCTTAAACTATACATCATTGATGGTTTCTTTCATCTAAAAAAGAAAACTGCATTTGATAGGCATGAAGTAAATATTTTTCCTAAAGAAAGTGTATCAGTTGTAAAAAAGAGGCTATATGTATATGCGTGCATATTTTCATTTTAAAAATGGTATACATCTTAGCTTCAAAACAACACCAAATTGTTTGCTATTTATTCTCATTTATACTTTATAAAATTTACAAACTAACTAATTGATAAGTCTGATGCAACATCTCACCTACAAAACATTCCCTTGTAATGTCAAATTTCTAAAGTAACATATATAACTACAGAACTTTTTATCATTATTACATATTTGACTCCAATTGTTTTCAGTAGACAACTGAGCCTGTAAATCTATAACCGACATATGTGTTTGCATATTTTCTTTCTTTAAATGAAAAAAAAAAAAAACAGATTTAAAGCAACTAAAGCTTTATGTCGAACCAGTTCACACTTGATCATATTATACAAAAAAGTAAATAACAAATTTGACAATATCCAATGTACATGTATTAGGTTCATTTACGATATCTACGAATTACTGAAAGGCTGTAAGAATTGTGGATTGTTGTTGCTCCCACTGGTTGTGGGAGTTTGTGTTGGGCCATTGTTTTCAAATTTTGCTCTTGATGCCCTTTATAGTTCTGCAATCATCTTGCTGAGAAAGAGAGCTGGTCGCTTCGCTTTAATGTGGTGTGGCTAACTGTGTTCTGCGTCCCTGTATCATGAAGTCATGGGTCAATCTGCAGTCTGTGATTGTGAAATTTCCTGGTCATATTCATTTGTAGAAAGAAGACGTTAGTTTTTTTTATATGACCAGGATGAATGCATTATTTAATTTTTCACTTCTTGATTTGGACTTCTGCTTGGAATGACTTACATCTTTTAAGGTTATAAGTTGGCGAATGTGCCTAATATTGTAATAAGCATAGCTATCTTTATCAATAGCTGATTTTCAAAGAAAATAGTTGATGGCTTATATAATGGGTGATGGAGCTTACAAAGTTACTTCGTGTTTTTGTTTTTATCTGAATTAAGCAAGTTTACTCAGAATCATACGAAATTTTAACTAACTTTAAAAAAGTAATAAAACCAACTTTTTTCAAACCTTGGTCAGCTGGGAACCAAAATAGTAAAACGCTTAAAAACTGATAAAGGTAACAAACACATTCCAGTCTAAGGTATTGCCAAGAATAAATCGGCTCTTATCTCTGGCATTTCAGAAATTCGACATTGAAAAAGTGCAATGTGAGCTGAGTTTCAGTCGAAATAATGCAATGTGAAATGGTTTTGAGGGCTGTGTCCTTTAAGATCCATTTTCTCACTTGTTTCTCATCTGATTACAATAAAATTTCAATATAGATGCGCTTTACGCTGGTAGTCTCCGAATAAAAATAGCGTATTTCTTTTCATTTTATAAGTGGTGCGTAACTAAAGTGGCTCACTGTATGCTCATGTGTCAGTATTCGAAGCTGCTGTGTATGTCCGACGAGACCGTGCAAGAGATACCGGTTTGGTTCAGGACTGTGTTTTTACCCGGAGTAGTCTGAGTTTTGGTTCTGAGTTCGGAGAAAGGACCGGGACGAACCCTTGCTCTGCAGGTTCGGAGTTCGGAGAAAGAACATGGTCGAACCCTGGTTCGGAGTTTGGATTCGGAGCTCGGCGAAGGGACTGGGCCGAACCCTCGTGCGGCAGGTTTGGAGTTCGGAGAACCTGCCGAATTCGGAACCTGCCAAACCAGGGCTATACCCGGTCCTTTGTCTGAACTTCGAACCACCCAACCAGGGTTAACTCGGTCTAAATCAGATTTCCAAACTGAAACTCCGAACTCCGAACAAAAACACAATCCTGGACCATCTTGAGAGATAGGGTAAAGTCGGGTATATTCGGATAGACAGCGAAATTCGGACAGCCACCTTGTTTGTTTCATAGTTCAATTATTGGAATAAAAAATAAATCAACTTAGCAAACAGTGGAAATCCTGATGAGGCGGTCTCATCTGGATATCCACTGTTTGCAAATGTGTGTCCGAATTTGTGCCATGATGTCCGAATTTACTCGACTTTACCCTACTAGAGTTTGGATTTGCCAAGACATGTATTCTGTTTCGGTAATTTTACCAAATTTAAAGTTTATGAATGAGAAACTAAGTAAAACGAACGCTTGGAATTTTCCAGCAAACTAATGCCATTTAAACATACATTCTGTATTACAAGCTAGATGGAAGAACTCAGTAAATTATATTTGGATTTAACAGTTACAATTGTATTTGAACTTTTGAATATTTTGGACATTGAGTTTAGATGGCGTAAATTGAAGAAGAAAATTGGAACTTTATATCTGTCTCCAGTGTTGTCATTTATTTATTATATATTAGCCTGGATATACCGCTCAACACCACCGCTCACACCTCACCATTTGCTATTTTCCCCAGTACACAAAAGCGACGTAAAATTCACTTCATTAAATGAACAGCGAAGGCTCTGGCGAGTCTGCTCATTTGTACAGGCTTACCTTAGTCGTTTCAACAATACCTGCACCAGTTCGTTGTTGTAACCTCCGATGCTGTCACATTTACCAGTGTGATGGGGCACATCATGCTTAAGAATCGTAATCGAACCGGTATTGTATCGGAAGCCTTGCAATTTCCATGTCCGGCCCTTATCGCCTGAACTTATCGCGAATGTTTGGGCGAGCTTGTGCATCTGAGCATTCGCTGCTCGCTTGCACTTGTATGCTGGCTCATTTGCTTCCTTTGAGAAGTAACCAGCAGGTTCTATTTCTACATTACTAAACTCCGCCATACGAAAAGCGAGCCTCCCAAGGGAGTGGGGTACTTTTATTTTTTCTTCATACGTAGGTTTGTGTCCGGCATCTATTGTTTACTCCAAAAATATTTGGAAAATCAGGCATACCCCAAAAAATATTTCTTGAAATTAGATTTCATGCGCAGACTCGCCAGAGCCTTTGATAGACCAAACTCGGAAATGAAATCGCATACACTTTGGGCTCATTCACAAACAGCCGAGGCAAAAATGATTTCTTAGATAAGATTCAGTGTGCCATCGGAGATCAAATTTTGACATCTGAATCAAAGGTCTTAATTGCGGGCATAAATGCAGCCTTAAACCGTTGTTAACATCTAGGCCTACACACTGAGACAATAAGTGCGGTGCCTGTGAAACAAAGATCTATGCGAATAAATTTGTGAAACTATTGCATTGAATTGTAAAATATAATTCAATCCTTGCGATTGAGACATCTTTCAAATTAACTAATATTTAAATAAATCTCGGCCCAGTAAACAAAAAGGCCTATTTATCACTGACACATTTTGATTTGATACCGAACCGGTTACTGTACTAAATCCAGGTATCGGAAAACCGTACATTTCCGTCCTTTCCCGTAGATTCGGTCCGCGCCTATTCGGCTATTGCCGTATGTTTGGCCGAATTCGGTTCGGTTACAGCTTTTAGACACAACCGGAAAAATCCGGTAAAATACAACAGAATACCTACCTAACCCATTGTCATCGACCGGAAGCATTTTATCAAATACTGATCCTTAAGTATCGCACATGCGCAGACAATGCTACCTTACCCAGCCACACTCCCTGCCTACCTCGCCCACCCGCCAGTCCGTGATCAGTGATTTAGGTGGGTGGGAGGGCGGGCGGGTGGGCGGGTAGGCGGGTAGGTAGGTAGGTAGGTAGGTAGGTAGGTAGGTAGGTAGGTAGGTAGGTAGGTAGGTAGGTAGGTAGGTAGGTAGGTAGGTAGGTAGGTAGGTAGGTAGGTAGGTAGGCAGGCAGGCAGGCAGGCAGGCAGGCAGGCAGGCAGGCAGGTAGGCATGCGGGCAGGCAGGCAGGCTGTCATAAATCTTACATACATACCATGCGTTACGTGTTGTTTTGAATTATTGTTCTAGTCAACAATTCTGAGGATAACCGCCTAAATATACAGAATTGCTTCGCCCTGCATGGTCCAGGCCACAACAAAATGGACATTATGCTACACGCTCTGCATAGCCAATTACATTATAGAATTGTATTTTATTGTCACGCCCTGCATGTCACATCACATTACATCTTTTATTTAATTATAAAATTCGACAATTTTTCTACGTTCTGCATGTCCTAGGTCATTGTAAATTTGTTTTATTTATCACGCCCTGCATGACCCAGGATTATCAAATTGCATCGTATTTCACTATCTATCTATCTATCTATCTATCTATCTATCTATCTATCTATCTATCTATCTATCTATCTATCTATCTATCTATCTATCTATCTATCTATCTATCTATCTATCTATCTATCTATCTATCTATCTATCTATCTATCCATCCATCCATCCATCCATCCATCCATCCATCCATCCATCCATCCATCCATCCATCCATCCATCCATCCATCCATCCATCTATCTATCTATCTATCTATCTATCTATCTATCTATCTATCTATCTATCTATCTATCTATCTATCTATCTATCTATCTATCTATCTTTCTCTACTGCATCACCCCCTCTCGGAGATTACGTGCAGGTGTGCGTCAGTGCGGTGTAAGTAGAAGAAATGCTTTTCACATTTCACGCTCTGCACAGCCCAGCCATTATCTTATTGATTCATATTCCACATCCTGCATGGCCCAAGCCATTGTCAAATTAGACAATCGTGTTATGTTCTGCATGATCTGGGCTAGGGTAAAATTGGACAACATTTTTACACCCTGTATTGCACAATCTTTTATGAAGACAAAAAAAAACTACGTTCTGCATTACACGTGTCACGATTAAACTTTATAATCTCTATAAACTTTGCTAAGCTCTAAATTTCTCATGCTAAAATTAATTATGAAATTGGACACTAAGTCTACGGTTATCATGGAACTAGCCCAGACCATGATATAATGCTACCATGGTACATGATAAAACTTGACAATATTGCTACGCTTTGCGAGGCCTAAACCACTAAACCATGATAAAACTTGACAATAGTGCTACTATCTGCATGACCCAAGACATGATAAAACTCAACAATATTGCTACAGTCTGCATCGAATCTTGACAATATTGGAACGTTCTGCGTGACCAAGACCTAATGTTGTCAATGATGATGCGGCCTGCATGGCCATGATAAAACTTGACAATATTGTTACGGTTTTCATTTCTCAGGCCATGATAAAACTTGAACATTTTGATACATCCCGCTCATGTGTAACACTATGTCTGTACATAGGCGCCGTTCTCATTGCCAAGATAGACATCAAGTTTATTTCTTTTATTTCACAGAGCAAGGTTCTGTTAACTCTGCTTTTAGCCAGCCAGGATTTAATCATTGTAAACAAAAACACTTATAAAGTAATTGAGGGTCCATCTAAATCATGCTACGATATTTTTCTTAATTTACGAAACAATGGAGCTGTACGTGTTCTAGGTTCGTCTTTCTCAGTTAGCCATTACCAGATTTGTCCTACCTTGAAAAAACTTAGATCCAGGTCCGGTGGCTTCTTACAAGCCATCTGATGAGGACCTACGCTGTTTTTCACTGTTTTACATTGAAAATACATGATTGCAGCAGGATGCTGCAGGTAAACAAGATCAATTGGGGACGGATGTGGTACAAAAATATATTCAACACGACAGGGTTGGTGTTTCATGAGGGAACCAAACTTCAACAGAACAATTACAGAGTACTTGGGTGACCAACAAAAATGGACGATGTTTCCATAACAAGACAAATGTTCATGTGGGCAAATTATCTTTAGAATTAGCAAAAACAATTAAAGATTAATCACATTGCTTAGAATAGCTTCTTAGCGGGGATGTGGAATAAAGACACGAGGTACGCTATACAGAAAAATAAACATGATGGACCTGCACATAAAAATGACAGGGTTCAATATTATATTGGCCAAATGAAAAGGGGTGAGGTCTTCAATGGTCACTTTAGACCTAATGACAGGGGCAGAGGTTTGGACAGCAATACATGCTTGGATCAAGAGGAGGGGATTGGGAGTCCAGACCCCCTTGGAAAATCACAAAGTTTTGGTTTCCTTAGCAATACTGGTCCAGACCCCCTGGAAAATCACAAAGCTACTCCTGGAGCCAGCATTCAATCTTGGGCCATCATCACACAATTTAAATGGTGTTTCACTGGTGGGCCATAGTTGTATTCTGTTTTTGTTTATAGAATACTGGTACTTATGGATCCCTCGAGCAACAATTGGACCCTCTCTCCCCTTATCAACTTAAACAAAACACAGAAACGGTGTCATTGCTGGACCCCTTGACGAAACTTTCTGGCCCTGCGCATGTACTAACACTTTAACTAAATAAATGGTCGAAATATATTGAAGCTGAAATGTGACAAAATAAAAAGCAATAGTAAAAGAGCTACGTGCATAAAGGGACAAATTTGGCCTCCTCTGAAGCCAAAAAAAATGAAAGTTACTTTTCACTAATTTCTGCTGATTGTTTTTAGAAGAATAAGCCAAGCGTAAACATCTAGCATTTTATTTAACTTTTACCATTACTATGGTGAGAGAAAATGGCTGCCACAATATGCTTCAGAACTAAGTGTGAGGTTGGTACCGTTAAACATCATGAACATCATGAACATGTTTAAGCCCACTAATGATTTCTGCTAACCGTTCAAATCGGTGCTTCTTTTGTGGATCATGTGCGCACTCAGCTGGATGTTAAGCCTTTGTCCAGAATCTTTTCTTTACTTTAAAATTTTGTGCTAACAGTAAAAAATGAGGTAAGATTGAGCCATCACTTGTCATAAGTACCATTTTAATGCAATTTTGTTTTTGCAAAATGTCAAAATAAGCACTATGATAAGTGATTTGAGCACCCCAAACAAATGTTTTAATTGATAGATGAGAGAAAAAATATAATGAACATGTTTAAGCTCACTTATGATTTCTGCTAACCTGATCAATCGGTGCTTCTTTTGTGGATCAGTTTTGTTATTTATTCTTCATGTTTATCTTTATTATGCTGTCTTGTCTATTGCTTGCAGTCTTGAGGTCACCTGCTGGCAAAAGGCTACTGAACGTCTTGGCTCTCTTGTGTGTTGGGTTTTCTTGTATTTTTGTCACTTTCCCAAACGGTGTTCCGGAGCAGGTATGGTACTTGGTTGTATTGATTCTTGATCTTTTCCTCCCCACTTAAAACGATTGCCAGTTTGGACCTTTGGGACTTTTTAGGATTTTTAAGAATAAGCTATCAGCACAGCTGTTGTGTGCCCTGATTATTCTTATGATGTGTTAAATATCTGTTTGGTATTTGTTTGTTCTCTGTTTGAATGTTTCTGTCAAAAGTCTCAAGTATCCTATTTTTCACTATTTTGTGGCCATTTTTGGAACCATAACAATGGTGAAAGTTAAATAATGCCTCCCCCGTCAGGGTCGAGTGACATTTTGTTTTATCTTCATGTGTATGTCTGTCCGTCCGTCCGCCTGCATGTCTGTCTTGCTGTCCGTCACAAAATGTGTCCAATCTTATAAACGCAACTCCTCCTACATTTTTAGCTGGATCTTTTTGAAACTTTGCAGGTGTTTTTTTCAAGGTCTGAATATGTGTGCATGACTTTTGGATGTAATTCTCAGATGAATTTTTTTCACTTTTTTGCAGTTTGAACCTTGTCATTTTTGGCCTAACTGCTACAAAAGCATATAGACACTTAGTATCTTGTGAACCCAACTTCTCTGACAGTTTTAGCTGGATCTTTTTAAAACTTTGCAGGCTTTTATGCCATTGCCTGAAAAATTGCACGACGTTTGGCTGTAATCCTCAGATAAATTTCGTTACTTTTTTTTCGCAGTTTGAACTTAGTCATTTTTTGGCTTAACTTGTACCATAGCATACACTTAACAAAATTCCTAATTGGTCACTTTTTAAACTCATTATTTCTGACCAAGCGCATATAACATTGAAATGATTTTTTGTCTAAATACGTGAAGATCAATAGGCAAAAGTTAAGCAGTCTTTCAGAAAGTCGTCTTTCATTCCGCCTTAGTCATGTTAAAAAATTAAAAATATGCTTTTGTGAAGACAAATGGTTCTGAGTGAAGTGTTATATCAAATTGAAGTGCAGTTCGTAATAAACTGGTCCAGCCGACTTAAAAAAAAACACCAAACACTTGAAATTCTAACTGAAGTTTATTTTTTACGCATTTTTTTAAATATCACATTTTTCGAGATTTTGAAATTCATTAGTAGCTCGTGCTGAAATTGTTGTATGCATTTTATTTTATCCAAACAAGATAGCCCAAGCAGAATAGAGTTTTATTCGCCCATTTTGTGATAAAAGAAACATTTTACTGTTGCTGCGTGCTTCATGTTTAAATGTAAAACCTTCAAAGTCAGTTTGACGGTACTTTGCATTATTCTATTCAAATTCCAAATTAGAACAGTGACGTCTAGTCGAAATAAATAATCGCTGAAAATTTCAATGCCGTGTCGCAGATAATAAGGCATACAGAACAGTGCGACCTTCCTATGTAAACTACATGCATAAAGCTGAATTTCTATGACTTAGCTGCTGGTAGTGTTTGTCTTAAATTGCTATTTCATAACAGAAAAGACGAGTCTGATTGAAACAAATCATTTGAAGCGTGTTCGTCTTTGATCACAGCAGTCAGAAACAGCTCCGAACAAACAAAAGTACAAACGTATGACGTCTCTGTGGAATATTTCATAGTGTAGAAAAAAGGTGACTTTTTGACATGAGGGTATTTTTAACCTAGCATCATCTGTGCAAGAAGTACCAGTCATTTTAGATGAAATGACATGCAGAGCCTCGGCAAAGCCTTGGTTAATTCTTTGCATAACCGAATCTTACTTTTAAAACTAGCGTAAAATGTAAGGTGACCAATTCGAAAATTTGCTAAGTGTAGTGGGTATATTGAGATCGCAACTCCTACAATTTTAATTGGATCCGTTTGAAACTTTGTATGTGTTCTTGTCAAGGCCTGGAGACGTGCATGCCATTTGGCTGTAATCTTCAGATTATTTTTGTCACATTTTCAACAGTTTGAACCTTGTCAATCCTGGCTCACCTTCTACAGAAGCATATAGGCACTGCAGGGTATATTGTGCCTGCAACTCTTCCTACCTGTATCTTTTTGAAACTTTGCAGGTATTTTTGTTTAGGTCTAACTTGGATGTAACATGAATTTTCCATTTTAATGGAAATAATATATGATAATTAACTTTTTCCCAAATGATGGTTGTGCGATAGTTTACTGCATTAGCAGGATATCTTTGTTGTATATTAAATTGATTTTTTTCTTAAAAAATCACCATTACTTCAGTTTGAAATTGCATTTAATGACATTTCGATCTTTCTGACACCATTGAAGGGGGTGGAAGATATCTGTTTTTTTTGTAGAAAAAAACCCATTCTAGTTAATACCAGACTTTAACACTTGGAAGATTGTTCTGATAAAGCAATAGGAAAAAATGGTGAAACGCAAATTTTATTTTATTTTTTTCCCCTCAAATAGCCTACTAATGCACGTAGTGATTTAACATGGAATCCCAATAACTTTTTCACTCAAAGATTAAATGGAAATTTCATTTTAAAGAAAACAGTATCATGTATTTCTAACACTGATCGGCTATATAGCCAATTGTTAAACTCAATGATTTATTAGTTTATAAATCACTGTACGGACTAGCGTGACGTCATTTGGCCGCCCGTTTGATTTTCATGACATCGTCTCTCATGTACAACCATGTAATGTTGACAATACATGGCGTAACGTCGTTTTATAACAAAACTACGTTCAAAACGTACGTAAAAGTATGTGTTTCTCTCTAAACAAGAGTTACCGTAAATTAACGCTCTGTTTAATATGACAGAATTATTTTAGACTCTAAAGGACACGTTCAGATTTAAAATCTTTTTGTGTGTTAGAATCCATATAAATTCGTGCTGGCAGTGATTTGCTGGTTAATATATCACTGACTTCGCACTCGTGATTTATCCACTTTATCAACCTCCAGCCAGTGATATATTAAACAACACATAATCTAATTCTTAAACAATTAAAGGTTTTAGCAATGTTTGATTATGTAGGCGGATCTAGTTTGTCTGTGATTTTCAGGCGGATCTCGTTTATCTTATTTTTTTAAAGATGTTAAACTGAGTAGATTTTGATAAGAATGAGAAGGAAGTCATTTAGCGAAAGCAAATACATGTAATAACCTTCTAAAGTAATTTGTACATAGCAGAATGTATTTTTGTGTTTTTGTGAGTGGTAGATTGATGGTTGCTTACTATTATCTAGAATGTATTAACAGATGGCTTAAACCTTATTCTTGTTTAATCTGTGATGGTGATGTTGCGCGTTTATATTTTGAGTAAGTGTTCAGAGTATTATATCAGGTACAACTGTTATGTGTTCAATCAAGCTCAAATTGTAAACTATGACATCAAGTCTTTATTATTTTATATCAATATAAGTAAAATGAAATATCAAATTAGAGTTTTTTTTCGAGAAAAAATGTCAGTAGTGATCTTAAATCTCTTTCTGATAACATGTACGTGGGTCGTCAAATAAGTTCTGACAATGGTCTCATATCACAGAAACTGTTATTGAAATCAGAATTCTATTACCAATTGCATGTGACCATGGGTGTTGCCTACTCATGTTTGAAATATGGAGTTTTTATCATAACCTAATTCGATGCTATACAAATTTGTAAACAACACGGCACGAAAATCACGTTTTGAATAGCTAATTTTTACTGGGGTTGAGTTAGTTAAAGATGCAGTAGGTTTCTTTGGAAAGTTATATTAGTGGTTGTTGATGTTGTCTGAATACACAATTTACCCATAAAAGCAAATACCACAGTGACATTAATGTAATTGCTTTGAACGTTCTTGGTTGCTAGGCAAAACCAGACAATTATATTTTTGCCTCACTTTAAGCGTTAATTATAAAATAGTATATTTTGAACACTTAAATAAGCCATTACGATCAATTTGCATAATAATATGTTTATAGCCTTCTTAAAGCATTGAAAGTAACAACTGTCAATATATATATATATATATATATATATATATATATATATATATATATATATATATATATATATATATATATATATATATATATATATATATATATATATATATATATATATATATATATATATATATATATATATATATATAGAGAGAGAGAGAGAGAGAGAGAGAGAGAGAGAGAGTCAATTGAGCCAATAGATGCTGTAAATATTTTGCCTCCGGTATATATTTATATATATCAATATTCCAGAATACAGTGAAAGTCGTAATCAGCTAGAAGATAACTCAATATTACATGTTGTTTCTCTTCTAGGGACCATTTCTTCGATACCAAAGATAGACGGGGTTCAAAGGGAAAACAAAAGGAAGGATTTGTGTCAACCGAAAGAAATGCCATACTGAAAGGTTCTTTGGGTGTTCGCTGGGAGAAGGCCAGACTAAATGAAACAAAATTGCTTCCTTCCCAAAGAATGAGCCTTGGGAAATTGTAGAACAATCCAGATCAATCCGTTTAGGAGTCTGTCAGTTTAATTGATTTGTACAGAGTATCTGATTAATACTCTTTTATCATGCAACAGGATAAAACGTCACTTTGTTACGAAAAATGCATATGCATGTTGCAATACAGACATAAATCAACTGGACAGTCTACACCAACTTATTGCTCTTAACGCCAACGTTGCTACATAGAAATACTACTGTATGGAAAAAATGACGTGTGATTCCTATCTTTCACATATTCCAGTGTGATTCCTATCCTTTACCTTCACCTGTTGTTTACTGAACGGCAAAACTCAACTTTGATAACATCTATGTATTTTTTTTTAGTTTATTACTTATGGAGAAATAATTCAAAAATAACTAAAAGTAGGCCAATATTGCCCTGACAGCGTTTGCAAAACGTCATTTAAATGACGTTTCTTTGGCAGGCCATTAACGTTGCAACATCAAATGCTCGTTAGGCAGCTTTGGAATTCTCCAGTGGATCCGGACCCGCATTGCTAAAGAGTCCTTTAGTCTAATAATCATCAAAGAGGGGTCTGGAAACCCTGGCCCCTCCCTTTGTTCCGCCCTTCGAAATTTGGTTCCTTTAATATAGTACTTTAAACGTTATTGTGATGTGAAATATTCGCATCTAAAGTCTTAAAACATTCATACCGTAGCTCATTTGCTGAATCCGCCAAGGTGTTGTAGTACTCATCATACTTGTGACACAAAATATGTCCAAACAAGGAAGCACTTTACTCCAGTGCATGGAATAAGATTATGGGCCTGATTAAACAAACAAAATCAAGTCCCAAAGGCTTCCCGTGTGCTCATGAGGTTCAGTAATTGCCATGATACACCAAAAGTGTAAAAGCCATACATGATGGAAAATTGTTGCACTTTCACTGGTCAAAAGTAGACAGTAGAATTTTGTTTACGTTTACATTTTTTTCTCAGTGAAAGTCCCCTTGCACTGAATAGATTATACTAACAGTATGTCATTGTCAGAAGTTTGTGCTGGTATCATTTGGGCCTCGTCGCGAGAAAACCTGTCTTCGGAGGTTTGCGAACAACAAAGGCGCAGACCAGCCTGCGCATCCGCGCAGTCTGATCAGCGCCTTTGTTATTCGTTTTTTGTAAAGTATCATATCTAGACTTGCTACAGGTGAAATTTCAATTTTCTAGCTAGTCCCTGTAGCTGAGGAGACTGATTTGAAACTCGCTTTGTCGGAAACCCCGAAGACAGGTTTTCTCGCGACGAGGCCCATTTAATTTTGCTCTAAAACGTAGAGTTGTGGTTGTCTGTACTTTGATTCTCATCTTCTTCTTGCCATGGGTTGGTCTGTGATTGTGGCCATTTGTGATCATACTGACTTGCTTTTTATTATAGGTACAGGATAAGACCTCGTCAGAGGTTGTCCAAACAACAGCGCAATCTAAGTTTAGAGCAAAATTAAGAAAGATTATTGCAATTTATTATCTGTACATTGTAATCTCCATACCTGTACAGATTTCACTGATTATTGCATGGGGAATTTAGATATATAGTTGTCTGGTTGTACCTGATCCTGGCCATGGTTCCATCTACAGTTATTCTTGAAAACATCATACAATTTTAGAAAAAAATGTCACCAGTGTTTCTATCTTTGAAGCGACCAGATTTAAATGCTAGGTGTGTCAGTAGCCTTAATAGACAATATAAAAATAAACTTAAATAGTATTATCAATGATTTATACCAAGAACACCTTTTTTTCTAAGTAATGTGGCGTTGAAATAGGTATGCATAACTTTCATGACGGCAGGCATTGCCACAATATCTAAGGAGAAAAATAGCATGTTTCGAACATCATTCGAAGACTATTTAAATTATTTTTGGTTTTATTTTGAAATTGTATGATCTTTTCAAGGTTCATTGACTGTCCTGGAGGGTACTGGTTAGGTTTTCAAATTAACCATAATTAAATCACACGACAAAAGTATGGAGGAATGTTTATTTGGTTTTTAATTATGTAAATGTATGTTTATACAAAAACAATCATGAAAATAAACAATATAAAGCAGTCGGATAAAACATTAAAAATGAAAAATAATGTATTTTGGTATTCCTGTACCCGTAAAACATAAAAAAAACTTTCAAAAACAGTAACAATTATGTAGACTAGATTTCTGCATGGCACATCTGTACTGTGAACACTCTGTAAACTGTCAAATTGACCTTCAGGGTTTGTCCATGAAATAATTCAACTTACATCTGGTGGTCAACTTGATGATTAATACTCTAACAATCTTGAATTATGCCTAGGATCATGAGAACTCTGTACAGTTATCCATGTATTTCCCTCTGTAACTAATAACATGAACTGTTTAAGTTGACTACCAGAAATAAGTCAAATTGTTTTTCATTGACCACCCTTAGTTCGATTTGACAATTCACAGGGTGTACTGTTGTTTTATTTCGCACCACAGCGTCCCTGTAAAATACTACACACCTGAACACAGTTTGGTATCTTGAGTCTGACAGGAAACAACATGACATAAAAATGCTTTCACTTTATTCCTGCTTTGTGGCAACCTCTTATGTAACACTACGCCAAATGTAATAAACTGCTTGTTCCAAGGCAAAAGTGTGTTTATGTCTCATTTTCTTGATTGGGGTTGGGAGGCGGAAATTGAGAAGAAAGGTTTCTGAGCGTCAAAATGACTGATACCATATTCACTAGCCCTTATGACTGTTTCTGAGGGCATAACATTAGGCGTTATTTCATTTGGCGGTTAGCGAAAAGACAAATTTAATAACGCCAAATGTTATAAGCTCGGAATATTTCATGTGTCTTGAATTACAAAGCGGATATAATCTCAGTCTTGTTGGCCTTCAAATATCTTCATTCCTGCCTCCCAGACCCCAATCAAGAAATTGAGACATACACACACTTTCGACTTGGAACAATTAGTTAATTTTTTTTATTCGGTGTGCTTTGATGTTCTATGTCTCGAAAGACCTGAACTGTACCGGAACAGCTTCTCACATTTTGGGCACCGATGTCTCGCTGTTTGTGTATGCGTCGATAGATGATCTTGAAGGTCACTCTTTTTGTTAAATTTCTGGTCACACGAACCGCAAGTAAACTTTTTTCAAAGACCCATTTCCTTTTGAATGTGTCGGTTTAAATAAATTTGACTGGCAAATTTTTTACCACAGTTGACACATGAAAACGGTTTCTCTTCCTTATGTGATGCAGCATGCATTTCGGCATTTGCTCGGCTAAATGAAGCTTTTCCACATGTCTCACAAGTGTATTTTCCCACATTTTTGTGCCTGTTTTCATGTTGTCTTAAGTTGTCTCTGGACTTCAGTACCTTCCCACAAACGCCACAAATAAATGTCATCTGCGAAAGAAACAAATGAATATAATAAGCATATCTATGTCTATCACACCAGATGATGGCAATCGAAAACGCTCATAGAAATCGACGAACGTGGATTGAAAATCGATCGAATTGCAATTATCACCCTATTGGTGGCAAATGACAATCGAAAACACTATTTCTGATAATGTTTTATCTACGTTCGTCGATAGTATTAACGTTTTTGATTGCTACCTTCCCGGTGTGGTTATGTTTACATAAGAATGGGACGAAAACATTAATGGCAGTTGAATTGAAATGCAAACCTTTAATTAAACCATCAAATCTGCAGACACCTGGTGCTGAGACTTGAAAAAACGGTTCATGTCCAATCAAGGATAAATGTTTCTTGCTCAAGGACCAACAACGCAGTGACGCCGGTGAGGCTCGAACCCGCGACCCCTCGGTCTCGAGTCAAGCACTCTACCACTGAGCCTCTGCGATACCTATTGGTAGTTTAACATTTATTATTAGGATAAAAACAAAGTCTATGCGCGGATAGCTGGTACCACCCCCATCCCCGCCCGAAAAAAAAATCACAAAGCTATAGGGTTTATAAGCAAAACTGGGCAGGATGCCATGAAAATCACAAAGCTACCAAGCCAACAACAGCGAAACGGTATTTCAATGAATGGCGGTTCGCTGGCTTGTCGATGATAGCCCGCTTTTAGTGGTATTTAGGTCCTCTCCCCTCAAAAAGAAAAGTTGTCAGAGCTGTTGGATCCCCACTGACAAAACTTTCTGGATCTGATAGTTCTCAAACAATTCCAAATCCATATTTTTCAGCGTTGAAGTTTTATTGTTTGCTTTACGTCCCAGTCAAAACATTTTCAGTAATGTCTCGTATGGAAGGGATTTTGCGACAAAATTCTATGCATACATGTTAGACTTTTTAAGTCAGTAGTCTAGCTTTATTTTGATAATTGTGTCATTATATCATACCAATTTTTATTTACTAGTAGTTTCATTCAGAACATGTCATTTCTCGGTTTTCAAAAGGCATAACTAGATTGTGAAAAGACAATAGGCAGAACTAGGTTGTCATATTACGAATGTGAATATGCTTAAAATTTTGACGCCAGAGGGCGCACATATTGTATCGGAAATAAAAGTTTCTCCCGTGCAAGTAGCACTCGCTACAAACGGTGTTGTGGATGATTTTTCCTACCAAGAAATTCTCCCTATCAATAATCTATGAAATCTTTGACCCTTCCTGACTCACATCCTCAGGCATGTGCGGATCAAGAAGGGGTAAAGGAGGTCGGGATCCCCTGGAAAATCACAAATTATATGGGTTACTTTAGAAATTAACATAAGGAAAAAGTAAGACCCCCTCCACCTGGACCGGGCCACGTAGCGCAGTTGGTAAAGTGTCTGGCTACAGATGCGTGTCTGACTGCAGATCCAGGGGTCGCGAGTTCGATCCCGGCCCGGTCCCATACGTGGAGATTGATCATGAAATAATTTCTAAGGTCATTCTCCTCCCTTCAGCCGATTCATTCAAGAAGGGTTGTTGTCAGTTACAAGCGAAAGTATGTGCACAAATTACTGGTTAACCGCTTGTTCAAACCTGCCCAGGAAAAAGTGTGGTTAGGTGAACTGACCGTCCCGCAATGACCATAGCTGTTGACTTGGGACGTAAAGCAACAAAACCAACCAACCAACCTCCACCTGGAAAATTCTGGACCCCCTCTGGATCCTTTGAAAAGTATAGTTTTCTCTGTAATAAAACCATTGGACCCCCTCTGTTAATTGTAAAATAACTTCAGGACTATAAAAAAAAACACCTTGTCCATACTGTTTTCCGGCCGTCGGACCTGACCCCCCCCCCCCCCCCCCTGAATAAAATTCCTGATTCCGTGCATGGACTCCTGCCAAGCATGGACACATCAATATATGAGCTGCAACACGTGATTTCCAACAATGTGGCATTTTGACATGAATAGACTCAGATGAGCCTGACTGTGTAGCCTCCTTTTAAGCTTGGGCTTAGTGATGTTTGATCAGCAGCTTAACAGACATAGAATATTCAAGCGACTAGCATAGGTTCTGACCAGACTGTCCATATGCGCTTGCTGGTCTGAGCCTTGCTGATCGCACATACCACATTGTTGGAAATTTCATGGCACATCTGGATTTCATGTATTTACTGGGCCAGTTGTAGAACGAAATGATACCACATATTTATATATAGCCATACTTGTCTTGACTAACTTTACCTCCCTTATATTTTCAAACTGACATATAAATAATTATCTATTTTTACATGTTGTAATAAGAGCTGATGCATTCATAAAGGTTTTTTTTGTACAACTAAATTGATTGTTAATCTATATGAAAGAAAAGACATTTCAACGAAATGAGAAAAAAATGCGTCATATCAGTAAACTCATTTTATTTGAAAAATCATATCTACTTAAACAATATAGTAATTGCCATAATATTAAATGTAGCCGCCGAGGTATTGTGCACTTTTTTGGCATAGGAATAAGCAAATGGACCCCCATCCCCCTGGAAAAAATGAACCGGCCCATATAATTTTTCTTAGTTCTTTTAGAATAGACAAATTGGAACCCACCCCCTCTGTAAAATAGACATAATAAATAAAAGAAACGATACCAACAAATTAATGGGCGGCTCTTCCTCGCGGTGCCACGGGGTTGTCTGCAGTTTGTGATTGTGGTATTTCCTGATCATACTCACTTACTATTATGGAAACGAAAATTTTCTTAAAGATATACGGTGAGGCTGTGTCTTTGGTGCTCGTAAATGCGACACGTACAAAACGAATCCAAAATCTTATGTGCTGGCTCATTAGGCTCCAGAAACAGGTCAATTCTCGGTAGTTTGAGGGGGGTAGGGGGTAAGGGACAGGGGTCTGGACCCCCTGTAGAATCAGACAGTTATACGGTTCCTTAGCGATACTGGTCACCCCTGGATATCACAAAACTTCCAAGCCAGCACTCTTGATGTTCAGCCAACATTGGTCCACCAGCGAAACGCCATTTAAATTAAAACTTCCAAGCCAGCACTCTTGATGTTCAGCCAACATTGGTCCACCAGCGAAACGCCATTTAAATGGCGTTTTGCTGGCGATTTAAAAGGCGTTTCGTTGGAGGGCCAATTATGAACCTCTTGTAGTGACATTTGGCTCCTCTCTCTCCTCATCAGCTGTAATTTAGTTTGTCTAAAAGCCAAATATCTGAACTTCCATCGGCCTCCAACCTCTGAGAAGGCTCTATCGAGATTCCACATGTTCACTGACTCGTCTGAGCCTTCTTCGCTCGCTATTGTGCTAAGTTCCAAATTTCATGAAAAAGATGGTGTCGGGATGTAATTAAATGCTAAGTGCATTTTGTAACGAAGGTGTTCCCTTTTAATACATATTGAAAGATTTGGCTTTATTGTTTGAAGACAGATATGCGTTTATCAAACGTATGCCATACAAGCCGTCTTCTAAATATATTGTGGGTACCTCCTCCATGCACATCCAGAAAGGGGGTCAAACGGCTCCAACTCTGGCAATACTTTTCAGCTGATGATCCCAATACCATTTCAAATGGGCCATCATCGGCCTGTCAGCGAAACACCATTTAAATGGCGTTATGGCCTTTTGCTGGCGGGTTGAGCATGGTCTAACATTGAATGCTTTGTGATTCTCCAGAGGTTCCGGACCAGTATTGCTAATGAATCGTATAGCTGAGTAATTTTTCATGGGGCGGGGTAAGGACTTCCTGGCGCCCTCTCTGGATCCACACATGTCTTCAATGGGATTATGACTATAAAATATGTTTAATGGAGGAATACACATTGTTCTGTAGATTGAATACGTTTTGCGAACTATACTTTTGCTTGACACGCTTCTATGTCTGGGCCATATCACCTACAATGTTAGATGGAATTCATTACAATCTTATAGGATTATAACCTTAGCATGACAGTGTGTGGCGAACAACACCTAGCCAAACACTTACCTAAGCTGTACGCTAGAAAAACCTGTCGTCAGGTTGCGCACACAACAAAGGTGCGGACCAGCCTACGCATCCCACAGTCTGATCCACCCCTTTGATATTCTCTTATATACTTAGGAAAAAAGAAACACAACACACGCTTTGATTTATTACTAGCATACAATGTGATGTCAGTTTTTTGTGCAAATGATGTAAATTCATGGGAGTGGTATGTCACCGTCAAATTACGACAGTTCAGCATAATTATCAATTACGCATGCACGTTGCCTTAACGTCATTAACGTCAACTCTGAATTTTGCGTTAGATGCGTAAAATTTCTTTTCTGTTTGACTTTTTATTCAATATAAGGATGTTTCTTCAATAATTATGATTTAAGATCTTCAGACGTCAAAAAAAGTCAATTATGGCATCAAAATATGCTATCCTACATTTTAATGGCTTCCATAAAGTTTATGCGCTTTTCCAATGAGAGAATGATCAAGTGACAGAATTTTGGTTACAGCTAAAGCAATTTAAGTGTTTACTTTCAGCATGTAATCAAGTGTTTTCATTTGCATTATGACGTGCTTAGTTTGGCTAACGTCAATATAAACACCCTGCTAGCTGTGCCACGGGGTTGTCTGCAGTTTGTGATTGTGGAATTTCCTGATCAAACTCACTTACTATTTTTTAGCGATCTTAATTCTGACGTTCACGTCGCATGTTACGTTTTCATATGTTTCCACCGTGAAGCTTAAACTCTAGCGTTAAAATGTCGTTTTGTAATTTCATCACATGCTACAAATAATCAATTAGACAATTCCAAAAGAGATTTCATCAAACCGTCATTTAACCATGCAAAAATTTTATTTCCAACTGTTGCCTTTCTTTTTTCCTTAAGTATATGTTAGCTTGCCATAACCGAAATTTCAATCTGTAGAACGCAGGTTTTCTCGCGAGGATGCATGCACAAACCTGCCTGCTCAGCTACAGAGACTAGCTAGAAGATTGTAATTTTGTTTCTAGCATATTAGCGCCGTTGCTATTCCCTTATTTGAAAGTATCATATTGTAGCCTGCAACAAGCGAAATTCCAGTCAATACGCTAGTCTCTGTATCTGAGCAGACTGTTCTAAGCAAGTCTTAACCCAAAAGACAGCTTTTAGAGACGCAAAACATGTACACCACACGTTTTACTAGGCAAGCTTGACAAAGTAGTTAACCAGTACCAGTACTTCGTGCATATACTAAAAACCCTTCTTGACTCAGCGGAGGAGAGAAGAATTGCCAGGGAACTTATTTCATGATCAATCTCCCCAATAATATGGGGCTCGGCTGGGGTCAAATTTGCGACCCCTGGATGAAAAAGTTCAATCATTTAGGAAATGACTTCGATTTTTGGAAGGTTTATGGAATCATGAATACTTTGGGTCTTATCTCTTGCAAAGTAATATTGTGCTAAAGTTGGTACTAATCTTTTCTCAAAATTCTAACTTGTATTTCCACTAGGTTGCTTCCCTTTAAACTTAAGACGTTTTCGTCTTTGTAATGTTTTCATTGATAGTCATTTTTTTTAGGTTTAAATGAGTTTATATTTATGGCATTCTACATAGATGTTTTTGTAAGAAATTATATTGCATCCTATAACAAACGTTTTACAAAAGAACGAAAGTTGAAACGCTTGAATTTTTCGATATATTTATTTAAAAACAAGCAGATTTTATTTTCGGATTAACCATTAAGTCAAAACGTCTCCTGACACCGTTTTCCGATATTAATCGATGGGTTCTGAAAAAGGGATACTCTACATTGTCACCAGGAAGTCCGCTAGGACGAACTAACCTGTCGCCTTTGGCTCGGTGCGCACTGGGATTGGGCCGCCATTTTTATTAAAAATATATTATGCGATCACTGCTTTTACATCCAGAAAATATTAGCTAAAAGAGAAATGATAAACTGTGAAAAAAATTTGTTTGTGCTATTTTTAACAATAAATTCTGTCACTACAGCAGTGCGAGAATTGAACGGGACTAGCCAAATATCGCTAGTTACCCATGATGCAAAGGGCGAAATGCGAGAGATCTAGATGAGGTATCGTCAGGTCTCGCGAGAATGGGATACTCTATATAAATAAAAATGAAAGGCGCCCTCTGGCGTCAAAATATATAGCATAGAAAGAAGCGCGGTATTACCGACAATATTCAATGCTTGTTTTGTGTCATTTTATTATGTTGTTGATGCTATTTACAGTTTACTTTGTATTATTTTTTAATTTTTCAGCAACATCCGTTGATCCAAGCTGTTATCATTAGACAATTCACATGCTACAATGACATATTTTACGAAATTAAATTGCAAACTTAAAAAAACAAAAACTAAATTGGACACATAGAATTTCGGCGGGAAATCGCTTCCATAGTCTCGGACCTGGGTTAAGTTAAATATTGATTTTTCAGGATGCGAAAAATAACGTTTAAAACTAATTAAAATGAAAATAGTTTTAATTTTTCTATAGATCACAATGATGTCTTTGACCACAAATACCACATCGATCCAGGCAATTTATTTAGCATTTAATTTATCATGTTGAAATATCAGTACTTAACTTAAGTCTTGCTTAACTTTAAGAAGTCATTGTTATTCCGGGCCCTGGTCACTTACACACAGGTAAATGTATATATTGGAAATACGTTTTTTGTGGCTAGATGGTGGCTGAGCTTTAAAAATGGACGTATGTTGAAGATAAAATAATCATATCTCCGTTATTTCTCTGCATATCTTTTGACTCCTGGTGATTTGCGAACAACAAAGGCGCATACCAGACTGCGTATCAGCGCAGTCTGATCAGCGCCTTTGTTAATTCATGTAGCTCTTTGGAAAGAGCCATATCTAATCTTTCTACAGGTGCAATTTCAATTTTCTAGCTACCTTTTGTAGATGAGGAGACTACTTTGAATCTCATTTTGCCAGAAACCCTGAAGACAGGTTTTCTCGCGTCGTGGCCCAATAACAATTAAAAAACATCTAAAAATAAAAAAAAAAAACATATCTCATCAGGCTAGAATAACTAGTTTTTAACCCAGTTCGAGTTGGTATTTAAAGTCATCTTGGGTGGGTTCATGTTAGTCACATGCTAGCTAACAACACAACTGATTTAACTTATCTCAAATAAAGTAGACCCAGAACTAAGGGAGTGCAGTGGCTCAGTGGTAGAGTGCTTGACTCAAGACCGAGGGGCCGCGGGTTCGAACCTCATCGGCGTCACTGCGTTGTGTCCTTGAGCAAGAACATTAATCCTAGCTTAGTACTGGTTCAACCCAGAAAGACCCGTCCCTTTATAACTGAAAGATTGATGATGGGACGTAAAGAATCAAATCAAACAAACAAACAAACAAACAAACAAAAGACCCAGAACCTGAGAACTGTTGCTAGGAGCGAATGATCAGGACCTGCAACCGCACTTGCTGCTAAACGTTTTTCTTTGGGGACTGTAATTTCTATGTTTTGTTGTAGTTTCTGTGTCGATTATCTTGATAGTGTAACACTTTTGTGTATAGGTACTTTTTATTCATGTAATGGCATGTATGTGCCCAATTTCAGCAGTTATGAAATACCCAAGTGGACAGCTCATTAAACTGAAGATAACAAAGGTCAACCTATTAGAAATATCACAATTCTTTTCATCTCATTTTTAGTGCCTTCCGATAAACACTTATATAGCTAGCTGGAAGGTTGTTAATGAATGACTGTAAAGTTCAGTAAAAGGTTGTATATTCAACCTTGCTGCGCCATACAATATTTCAATACACTGCAGATTCAGAACAGTTGGCTTCTGGTGAAGCTGTCTGAACAGGTCTGCACTGTTTGTGTTTCGAATGGAAACGTTTGCCATAGTTTGGCGTCATTAGAATGACAATTGATAAAAACATAAATTAGTTCAGGTTCTTCGGCGTAGCAAGGGTTTAATTTGACAATGATATTTGTGAATTTCATTTCGACCAATCGAAATGGCTCTACTATCCTAACCTTTACCGATGACCAATGGAATATACGCTTCTACGAACAGAGAAATGCATGATGGGATTGGAGATACCTCAAAACCGGGGTGCACTCTTCCCCATCTCAGTTTTTTGGCTTGACACAAGAGAGTGAAATTGGGAAAGGTTTTGGACAGTCGGGTTTCTAAAAATTATTATTTAAATTAAATAAATAAATCACTCCACTTTGGACTTGTAAAATAAATTGTCGAAATTCAGGGTTGTTAATCATTGACTTTAAAAAAATACACAACGCCGAGGAACAGTATAGACATTGATCAGTAATCACACTTGTTGATTGGTACCGTGCTCACAGATATTGACAGTGGTACATGTGTTGATTTGGTGAACCGTGACTTCAGGATCGAACTTTGGAACCATACAGACGTCGCTGGAAGTTGCATTGGTAAGTCTTTTGATCTACTTATCTGGGCTTTCTTGTACATTAAATGAAATTAAGATATTGGACAGTCATATCAATTGTCATATAGGTTTAATCTGCTACTTGATAAATAGTACCTTAGCAAATTATTATTTCTTTTTTTTCTTCTGTTATTTACAAGGTGTTAAGAAATAGATTGGTGTTAATTTTTGTTTTTGTTTTATTTTTTATTTTAAAAATAATAATTAATAATTAAAAGTATTTTTTTTTTAATTAATTACACTTATTGTACTCTATTAATTTAATTCAATATGGCCGAATTTCAAGAGTTAGCTAAGGCAATCAATGACAATTCTCAATGCTTGGTGCAGACTGCGCAAGGCATGAGTGAGCACAATCGAACAATGATTGAGTGTACTAAACAAATTGTAGCGGAGGTTGGTAGTTTAGACCTAGGGGAAGCGGAAAACAAAGAAAAAAGTATTGGCTTTGGGCAATTAAAGGTTTTTGATGGGAATCCAAAATTATACGAAAACTGGATCAAAGATATAGAGAAAGCGGCTTTTCTCAATCATGCAAACGACCGCAAGAAACAACTTCTTGCTTATCAATTTAGTACTGGACTGGTTTCGGACTATATAAAAAGATACTTAGAATCAGAGGAACACAAGGGCTGGGACCACTTAAAAGCAAATTTGGCAAGTAGATTTTCTCCAGTTTTAGACGGGCCGAAAGCATTTGAGCTTTTGGTTAGCCTTAAGCAAAACAAAGACGAAGATATCCAGTTTTTTGCTGAAAGATTGCTAGGTGCTGCGCAGCGAGCGTACCCACAGCAAAATGAACATATACCACCTATTATAGAGTCTCAGTTACTGAGTATTTTCTTAGCGGGGATATGTGATAAAAACATTAGGGGGCAAGTAGAAAGAAGTGGGCCTAGAACTTTTGATAAGGCATATGCTCTAGCCATAAGGGAACAACAATTTTTTCAAAGGTGTGCGACCCAGAGGAGACAAGACGGGCCTGCGCATAATAATGTTAGGGGTCACGAATCGATGGAGATTGACCATAATAGGAATCGCTTTTATAATGACCGTAGGAGAAGGTTAGAAAGACATGACAGGAATCCTAGACATGACAATAGGGACAGACATACGGACAGACGTTTCAATAACCGGCCTAATGAGAGAGGGGTTGTTAATCAGACAAATTGCATAAGTTGTTGGGAATGCAATGAAGAGGGTCATAAAAGGGCCGGATGTCCAAAACGTTTAAACTAAATATACCCAAGTATGTTGAAGCCGATACGCGGGTCAATAAACCAGTATCTAATGAGAAATATTTAGTTAATTTGACGGGAAATCCAAATAGTTGTTTAATTAAAATTGGTAAACAGAGAGTAAGGTGTCTTATAGATTCAGGGGCAACAACCTCCCTTATAAGTTGGAAATTTTATAATAATTTGATATTTAAACCTGGTTTACAAAGGGCTTCAGCACATCTAGAATCGGTTGATGGAACAGCCTTATCTTTAAAAGGAAAAGTTGAATTAAGATTTGAAATGAAGAGTTTAAAATTGACTCATACTTTCTTTGTAGTAGATGGAATAAACAGAAACATTTTATTAGGGGATGATTGGTTAACCTCAAATGGAGTAAGAATGTATTTTGACTTAGGTTGTATTCGTGTTAAGGGTGTTTATGTGCCATTAGTGGCGGACAAACATATAAACTCAATTTGTCGGCTAAATCGTTCACTGACAGTAGCTCCTAATACATCATATGTATGTTGTGCTAGGGTCAAGGGGAGTTTTGAGGCTGAAGGTGGTAGTGAGTTGTTAGTGCAGTCTTTTGATGATCACATGATATGTAATCAGCCTGGTGTAGAATTAGATGAGTCAGTGGTGAAATTAGATAGGACAGGAAAATTCCCAGTTAGTATTTCAAATTATACTAACAGGTATATTAGGCTTAAGAAGGGTTGTGTGATAGGCAGAGCAGTAGTTATGTCTAATGTATGTGAAGAACATTCAATTAGTCACATCAACAGATCTAGTAGGCAGGAAACATCAGCTTTGCATATGCCTAGTCAGGACGAAATTAAATCCCAAATACACACTGAGGAAAACCATAGGAAGTTAGTTGAGGAATTAGTCTTTAAGAATTTAGATGTATTTGCATTTAAGGACTCACAGGTGCTTGCTAGTGACTTGGTGAAAATGAAAATTGACCTTACTGATAAGACACCTTTTAAAATTAAGCCATATAGGTTGTCCTTAAATGATCAGAAGGTAGTAGATAAAGCGGTCAGAGAATGGGAAGAGTCAGGTATTATTTGTAGATCCAGAGGTCCTTACAGTTCAAGTGCTGTGGTGGTAGATAAGAAGGACGGTTCAAAAAGGGTATGTATAGATTTCCGCCGTTTGAATAAAATTACAAAACCATATGTTTACCCTTTACCTACAATAGATCAGATCCTTGGTAAGTTAGGTGGAGCACAATACATTAGTACATTTGATTTAAAATCTGGCTTTTTTGCTGTAGGAATCGAGCCTAGTAGTAGGGACTATACGGCATTTACATGTGCAAGAGGACAATTCCACTTTTGCCGAGCCCCATTTGGCCTGAGAAATAGCCCTGCATGGTTCTGTGAACTTATGACCTTGGCCTTGGATGGTTTAGATGATTTTTGTTCGTTTTATATGGACGATATTGTTGTCTGGTCGAAATCTTTAGATGAGCATATTCGGCATATTAACCAGCTATTTGAGAGAATAAGGAAGCATAAACTTAAGTTGTCACTTAAGAAAAGTCAGTTCATGAAAGCAGAATCTAACCACTTGGGTTTTATTGTGTCACCCGAAGGCGTACGTCCAGACCCCTTGAAAGTAGAGAGTATTCATACTCTTGCCCCACCTACAAATGTTAAGGAATGTAGGAGTTTTGTTGCAATGTGCTCATATTACCGCAGGTTTGTTCCAAATTTTGCTAAGATAAGTGAACCTATAGTTGCGCTCACAAAGAAACATGCTAGGTTCAAATGGACGGAACAATGTCAGGAGGCATTCGATTTAATGAAAGAAAGTCTCACTGTCATTCCCTTACTTTCCTATCCAGACCCCAATAAAAGATCCATTCTTTACACTGATGCTTCAGACACTTGCGTCGGTGCTGTTCTGTGTCAGGAATATACAGAGGGGGAAGAAACTTTTGAAAAGCCTGTGTATTTTATTTCACACAAATTAAACAAAAGTCAGATCAATTATAGCACTGTTGAAAAGGAGTGTTTCCCAATAATGTACTCTTTAGAATGCTTACATCATTGGGTGAGCTGTTCTCAAATCATATGTAAAACTGACCATATGCCCTTGAAGTACTTGTTTAGTAGTCACTTCAAAAATAGGAAAATAGCGTCTTGGTAAATGAACATTGCCGAGTATAATATTGACATAGAGTACCTGCCGGGAAAACAGAACTTAATCGCGGATCTTATGAGTCGCCGACCCAATAATCACGAACCTGATGAAGGGGAGGTTCCGCAGCAAGTAACTTCTCATAAGGTAAATGTCATAGATTCTTCAAAATTTGACCCTATTAAGTATGTGAATGCAGAGTTACCTCTCTTGGATTTGGATGAAAAGCCCAAATTAATTGACCTTGACACATATGATGAGCAGCAGAAAGATGATAGCATAGTTCAGTTGATTAAAAATCTAGATACCGGCAAGCTTTCAAAATCCTTGGAAAAGTCACTTATTGTGATTGACAATGTCTTATATTTTGTATCAGATGTTGATGGATCTCCACGTTTGCGGTTGTATTTACCTGATCATCTTACTAATGTAATGATCAAGGGATATCATGATTTTGGCCACATGGGATTGGATAAGACGTATGATAATCTCAAGGTACGCTATTACTTTCCAAACATGTATAAGAGAATCAATGAATATGTTTCGAAGTGTGTCACTTGTCAAGAACGTAACATGAAACCAGTCAAACCACCAATGGGTGAAATGGATATTCCGGCATTTGCGGGTTGCAAATGGGCCGCTGATATTTCTGGACCATATAATGAAACTTTGTCAGGCAACAAATATATCCTGACATTCATTTGTCTTTATTCATCATACATAGTGTGTTTTGCTATACCTGATAAGTGCAGTGATACCATTTGTTCTATATTGATCGAGGAAATGTTTCCTACATTTGGCTCCATGGTATCTTTGCTCACTGATAATGGTAAGGAATTTGTATCTGGGAAAATGGCCAACACCTTAGCAGCTCTTAATATCAAGCATATAACGACTTCTATATATTCGCCAATGTCTAACGGGGCCTGTGAAAGATCTCATCGAACATTACTAGATGTATTGTCGAAAAAAGCTTCAGGGTAATCCAGAGTCCTGGGACTTGTATCTGTCACAAGCCTGCGCGGCTATTAACTTTTCGGTCAATGAATCCAGTAAATTGTCTCCATTTTTTCTAATGTACAATCGTGACCCAATCTTACCTGTTACCAATATTTTAAAGTGTAGACAGAGGTATGTAGGGGAAGATGCATGTAAGTTAGCATTAGAGAAACAGCATGAAACATTTATGTTAGTACACAAAAACTTGAGACAAGCAAAAAAGCGCAATGCCAGGTATGCAAATGAGAATGCCAAGGATGTTAAACTAGAGGTAGGAGATTCTGTCTATTTGAAACAGCATGTCAGGAAGTCCAAGCTTGACAGGAAATGGCAGCCATTCTACAGAATAGTGAGTCAGAAGTCGCCATACACCTTTGTCATCCGTAATCAGTTAGATGGTTCAATTAAGGAGTCTCACGTCAGACATTTGCGATTGGCTAACATTGATGACTGGGAGATAACCAGAGAAGACAAGGAACGTCAAATGCGGAAGGCCAGAATGGTAGCCTCCCCTGATAACAGTGATTCTGAACCCGATGCAGAACCACCATTAGCCAAGCTGACTAAGATGAAGAGAAGACACAGATCATCAGTTCCAGTGAAGAAGACATACCATTGCTAGAGCTTCAAAACCGGATCAAGGCCAGGAATAGGCAGCTGAAGCGTGAGTATGCGAATAGGAATGTCTCATCGAGCACAGACAGTTCTAGTGAACCAGACCTGAAGACTAGACGCTCAGTCCATAATGATGACTCATCATTGGAGGGTAAGTATAACCAAGATCAAACACCCATGCACTATGACTCGGAGACAGATGAATACTACACTGATGTAGGTTCCACCGTTCCCAAACAGGAAAGTATGGAAGTAGATCAAGTAAATAGTGTAGATAACAATCAGAAGGAGCAGGTTAAGCAGATTTTGAGTGCAGTGATAGGGCTTCTGAAATAGTTATCTTGTAGAAAGTAATTAATCAGTGAATTATGTAACATTCATTTTGTTATGTGTATATAGCTTTGTGGAAGCAGTTTATATTTTAGCACTCAGTAGTGCGTTGTTGCAACAGGTGTAATTAATTGACTTAGTAGTCGGATGTTTTCCGGTGCTAATGTTTCAGCATTTTGGCAATTTTTATGGTCAAGCTACTTGAATAGGTCAATGGGGTTATTGAGAAAGAGACTTGTAAGTTGTTAAAGAACAAGCATAATGACATATTTTGTGTTAGACGGTAGTTGACGTCTACTTACTGTAAGGTCTCGCTTAAGGACATGGGTTTTGCATAAAAGTAAAGGTTGGTGTTAACGACCGCCCAATTGGGTCCTAATGAGTTATATTATATATTGTATTGCAGGTTGAGCAAGATGTTAGGGACTAACATTTTGATGCTCTTCTTATTGACAAGTGCAGGCGCATTAATGCACGAAATGTATTCTTTCATAAGATTGGGGGTTTCTCAATGTCAAGATCAAAATGGCTTATTTCCTTTGTAATAGACCTTAGTACATATGAGCGTTTCCTGGAGCGTCTAACCGGTGACATAAATAAGGTAGCCATTATGACTGATAAGGTGTTGAATGCTGCAGATACACCTGAGCATTCAAGGCTGAGAAATGAATATAAGGCCGTCCTTGATGGTATGCGGGGGGAGATTTCCGTCATTAAGGGAGTTCACGCTGACATAGTAGAAAGTTTCAATGACTATAGACTATTAAAAGAGACGGACGGACAGGGCAGACTCAAGTGTAAGGTGTTTGGCTTTCTCGGAGATCTAATGAGTGACGTATTTGACGTTGCCACGAATGCCGAAATTTCTAGCATTCAAAGAAATGTGTATAAATTGTCTGCTAATCAAAACACTTTGATGCATTTTGTGGAAGAGTCGCTATCTATACTTAATGTATCCAGAATGGAAATTAAGGAAAACAGGCAAAGAATTAATGACTTGTTAATGCTAATTGGGTCAGTTGAGGATAAGGTTATTAATATGTCTAATCATTTAGAGCAAGAAATAAGAGAAGCCAGGACAATAGTGGTATTGTTTTCAAGGCTTAATACGTTAATAGGGGAACTAAAACTTGCCTTGTCAAGATCAATGTACTTCTATGTACATTTCCAAATACAAATACAAACAGTAGCTATGCAGAAACTGTCACCAACGACAATTCCTGCAGAGCGATTACGCAATATGTTACTCGAAATTAAGGACAAGTTGCCACAGACAGTAGGATTACCACGTGATCCACGTGCACATTTATTTGATTACTATAAACTTTTATCGTGTATACCTATTTTCGATGGTAAACACATTATTATTTCAATAAGGGTTCCCTTGGTGAAATATTCACAACAATTTGATATATTCCGTGCTTATTCCTTACCTGTGCCATTGTTAGGCAGGACAAGGGTTGATAAGGATGATAAAAAACTTTTAGCATATTATAAGCTAGAATCTAATTATTTGGCAATCAACTCAGATAGATCCCAATATATTTTATTAACGGAAACACAGGTTAAAGATTGTGTTCAATCAGGCTTGCAAATCTGTAACCTAAAAAGTCCTATAAGAAATGCTAATGTTGGGCTTAATTGTCTTTTAAGTAACTTCAATCAGGATAAGGTTCACGTCAAGAAATTTTGCAATGTATGGATACATCAAACCACTTTACCAACTGCATTTTATCTGTCTAATGATGTTTACTTGGTTATTTTGGATAAGCCAACAGTATTTCATTTGTCATGTAAGAAAGAAGAAAGTGGAAGACAGCAAGTTGATCCACCATTTGGTTTTTTGACATTACATAAGTCGTGTCAGGCTACGTCAAATCATTTTCATTGTTAGGGTATTTTGAGGGACGTTCAACAGAGAACATCGAAAACTTCGCAAGTAATATGTTGAAGGACTATAATATTTCAGACTTGAGGGTTTGGGATGACATAAATCGAATTGTTCCTTTCAGCAATGACACTATTAAAATTCCACCTAAATTGGCTAACTTAGAAGATTTTCCATTGGGTAATTTGGTTGAAGACTTGCATAATAAATGGCAGATTGAACCTATAGCAGCAGAACATTTCCCACTATGGGGTTACTTAATAATTGTTATGTCTGTTATCATTATTCTATGTGTTTTGGCCACATACTTACTGAAATGTAAGTTCAAAATTCTCAAAAACATGCCCTGCCTTGTCATGAGAAAGCCCAAAATAAGGGAAGGTCTTAAGACGAAACCGAGTGTGACAGAAGGTGACAACAACATGGTAGAAGTTGCCACATCTCTACTGACGAACATAGAGCGACCAACGACATCTAACAGAATCATAAAGGAGAAGTTTGTAGTGTTGGACACTAAATAATTGAAAAATTACTAAACCAGATGCTTTACCTCCACTTGGTTTCAGGTCATGGAACTAGACGCTAGATATATAAATTGCTGGGACACCTTTAAAATGCTGATTGACCTGAGTAAAGGAAAAGAAGAGCTGAAGCAATGGATAACCTTGAACGTCTCTAACTTTCGAGAGAACGAGCATCGTCCGATTATGAGTAAGCCTGAGCAGGTGTTCACAGACATTGTGGTTGACAAAATCACTTCAAACTTTCCGAGGGAAGCTGACGACGTACAGACATTGATTGGCATGTGTATGCATGCCAAGGAATTAATAGAGAAGGCGTTGCCATTGCTTGAGATTCAACGGGTTTCACCGAAATACCTGTACTGGCTATTATGTTTCCATTTATGTAGTCAGATGTTTTCTGAGACAGAGTATGAGTTTAAGTCATATATAGACCCCTACTTCATAGAGACAAAAGTTATGTGGTCCATGGCATTTCAAGCTATGCATGAGCATCAATGAGTACCAGTGTATGATACCATCAATCTCACTGGTATGAGAAGACTGCCATAAAAACAATGACAACCTATGATGTTGAACAATGACTATTATTCTTTCAGAAGCCATGTCTCAAGGAATAGCCAGCCCAAGTACGCCTACTGATCCAGCACGTGCTAAAGAATTATTGGAAGAACTGTACCAGCTTTACAATATTGATTTGCTACAGCCACTCAGATCGTGTATTCTGGGAATTCATCTGGTGACAGAATTCATTGAACATAAGTTAAACCAGGGAGTAGAGGAATCCACACTATTCGAATCGCTTATTGCATGGAAAACCAGGAATGACGTTGACAGAGCCACTAAAGCTACATCTACCGAGGACCTCCAGGACAGTGAAACAACAAATGAAGAGACCCCACTGTGAACTTATATTGTACAAGTGTATATGTGACTTACATGTTACACGCCTTCCTGAATATTATTTTTGTAGAAAATCGCGCGAGGCGTAAATCTTATGCCTCATGCGATTGTCTTGTAGGTTCGGGAGGGATGTAACACTTTTGTGTATAGGTACTTTTTATTCATGTAATGGCATGTATGTGCCCAATTTCAGCAGTTATGAAATACCCAAGTGGACAGCTCATTAAACTGTAGATAACAAAGGTCAACCTATTAGAAATATCACGATTCTTTTCATCTCATTTTTAGTGCCTTCCGATAAACACTTATATAGCTAGCTGGAAGGTTGTTAATGAATGACTGTAAAGTTCAGTAAAAGGTTGTATATTCAACCTTGCTGCGCCATACAATATTTCAATACACTGCAGATTCAGAACAGTTGGCTTCTGGTGAAGCTGTCTGATCAGGTCTGCACTGTTTGTGTTTCGAATGGAAACGTTTGCCATAGTTTGGCGTCATTAGAATGACAATTGATAAAAACATAAATTAGTTCAGGTTCTTCGGCGTAGCAAGGGTTTAATTTAACTATGATATTTGTGAATTTCATTTCGACCAATCGAAATGGCTCTACTATCCTAACCTTTACCGATGACCAATGGAATATACGCTTCTACGAACAGAGAAATGCATGATGGGATTGGAGATACCTCAAAACCGGGGTGCACTCTTCCCCATCTCAGTTTTTTGGCTTGACACAAGAGAGTGAAATTGGGAAAGGTTTTGGACAGTCGGGTTTCTAAAAATTATTGTTTAAATTAAATAAATAAATCACTCCACTTTGGACTTGTAAAATAAATTGTCGAAATTCAGGGTTGTTAATCATTGACTTTAAAAAAATACACAACGCGGAGGAACAATATAGACATTGATCAGTAATCACACTTGTTGATTGGTACCGTGCTCACAGATATTGACAGTGGTACAATAGGAGCCGCCGTGGTCTTGTAGATAAACTGCTGGCCTTGTAAACCAGGGGTCGTAGGTTCGATTCCTGTCTTCACGAGTCTGTCAGATGAGACTTTAAGCCGTGGCCTCGTCTCCATATGACCTAAGCTGTTTGAGGGACGTTTAAGACAAAAATAACAACAATAACACTAATCTTGATGGGGAAGATAGAGCTGGCTGCCTTGCTCAGTTTATCTACCTAGTGTCTCGTGATTGTTGTGTGGCTCTTCCTCGCGGCGCCATGAGTTTGTCTACTGTTGTGATTGTGATATTTCCTGATGATACTCACTTACTATTTTGACCGTTTTTACTATTGTTACTAACTTGGCCGATTTTTGTGTTTGTTATATTGCAGCAAATTTGCTGCTAAGTTGACCGTTTTTCGCCGTCGCAATACACACCTTTTTGAAGCTACACAGAATTGACCAACTCCAAAGTTGTCATATTTTCACTGTGTAGAGGACACGCGTGCGCTGACGCAATGGGTCAATGAGGTCATTATCGAATAAAATCAATGTTGACGCAGATGAACTCGATGAACTCTTGAATCAGTGTGTTTATAAGTAAATAAGCAAGCGGATCCAGGAGGATGGGCAAAGAAACTATGATTTGCCAAGATTCCAGAGCTCCAAATTTTCCATTGAACTTGAGATTTTCTATGGAGAGGGTCCGGACCTCCCACCCTTCCCCCCCCCCAGAAAATCTCAAGTTCAATGGAAATGTTTGGAGCTCTGAAATCTTGCCAAATCATAGTTCAATGATAATTTTCTTTGAAAAAATCCTTGGTCCCCTCAGCAAAATAGGTTGAGGACTAAGAATACCACCCCCACCTCAAAAAAGTTTTCAGAATTTCTTCTACTGTCTGTTTGGCCTGGTGGACTACCTCTCCCATCTACATACACACACGCGCGCGTGCACACGACGAAAATTCTTTGATCCGCACATGAAATAAGTCCGAGGGGAGATAGAGGCAGATAGATGAACATATCAACAACGGACAACAAACCACAGCATAAGTAGGCTGCTCAGCCAGCTCTAGTTTCGATTTACACAAAGGAGTGTGATTCCTATCTATTTTGCTATCACATATATCAAGTGTGATTCCTACCAAACCGTGTGATTCCTACCATCGTCTTCCGTTGCCATTTTTCAATGCAAGGAATCGCAATTCTACACTTAATCTATGGGAAACTTAATTCTATTCGCTAAAGGTAATGGCCGAAATGCAAAAACAAACCTTAGATACAATAAATGAGTCGATTAGCTTTCATCGGGGCATATATTTACAAAAATGTGATTCCTACCAATTCAGTTGGGCAAACTTTGCGCGAATGTTCACAAGAACTACACGTTTACGTTAAAATCGGTCAACGACATGATGATCCGCTGTAAAGCCGGGGTACTCTGCACCCAGTGTCTTTTCTGAAATCGATCGAAAACCCCACGAAAAAACGTTTGACATACCTTCAATCGAGGCGAAAACATGCAGAAAAATGTGTACAGGCCCGGGTCTGGGCTTCTTTACGGCAAATGACCGTTGAGGGAACCGAAAACTCTTGTGCTAAATTGGAACAGGCAGTACTTGTATATCCTTTACGGATAAGACATGGGCTCACGATGTTCACATTATATGAATTCACAACGCTTTAAACTTAAGAATAATAATAAGAAGAAACAAGCACAAAAAAAACTTGATCACAAAAATTTGATAAATGAATCTAAACATGAGAAAACCTGTCTTCGGGGTTTTCGACCATGCAAGCCTCAAACCAACCTGCTCAGTTACAGAGATTAGCTAGAATGCTGAATTATGTGTGTGTATAGCAAGTTTATCAAATATACTTTCCAGAGATTGGACAACAAAGTCGCTGATCAGACTGCGCGTCAACGCAGGCTGGTCTGCGCCTTTGTTGTTGAAATGCAACCTCCGTAGGTTTTCTCGCGACGCGACCCATAACCCATATTTCTGTGATTGCTTGTTTTAACACCTTGGTAAGGTCTATCTATGACATGCGCAACGTTTGGTATTTTCGCATCAGAGGTACGCTCAAAAAAAAAATAAGCCAAAAGGAGAAAAAGGGACACGGCTTGAGAAGTTAGTGTAGACTCAGACGAGCCTGTAAAGCCTCCTAAATGATGTTCAGTCAATAGCATAACACGCATAGAGAATTCAAGCGACTAGCAAAGGCTCTGATCAGACTGCGTGTAGGCGCAGGCTGATCTGAGTCTTTGCTGGTCGCACATATCACATTGTTGGAATTCTCATGTCGCTGCCTCTTTCAAAGGCGCGACGATGCACGTGTCGGTTGGCGTTACGTCGTGACGTAACGTTAGGAGTATTGTGACGTCACGTCATGGGGATCACACAGCCGCTTGCTTGAAAGAGCTATCCGTTCAAGCTCCTGCTGATCGAAAAAACCCCAAAGTCTCTGGTCTAAAATACAACTTAAATATCAACAAAACTAGCATCTTCGGGATTCACTTTTTCTTTTTGTATTTTTTCAATGTTCATGATGATTACGGCATATTTTTCAACGGTAGAATAAGGTTTTTAGTTAGACTGGTTCTCTCCCTTTAATAGCTTACAGGTAACTACTAGCCGCCATTGCGCCTACGTATCGCATACACACTGACGTCATGAGTGACGTGTATTGGAAAATACCCTTGACATAAAGTGCATTTTTTAAACAAGCCGTTTTATTGAGTTTATTTTGTTCTGGGAGTTTATATTTTTTTTCTTTTACTTAATTATCAAATTATAGTAACTGAAAAAATACTGAAGTTTGTGTTAAAAAAATCTTTTCTAGAGCATGCGCAGTCGGATGAGTAGGATTCTCTACTTGTAAAAAATTACTAGTTACCAAACGTTATATGCGTAGCGGAAGTGGAGCTTTATCAACGAGGGGAACCAATCTAGGTTTTTAGTTTGATCGATTCGACTCTGTATAGATACCGGAACTCTCGGTTGACAGAACGGAAATCAGGCCTTCATATAGCAGATGAATAGAACAGAACAGAGCCTCTAATCGTAACAGCAACCAACCCTCGTTGTTGCCGCTTTGCGGCAACAACTCGTTGGTTGGTTGCTATTATATTTTAAGATTCGCTTTCTGTATTGAAAGCTATGAACCATACCAGTTCAAAGAATCCACAGATTCAGAAACTTTTAGAAAAATGTCATGTGCTTTTAACTTAGAAATTGTTCTGTGTTGGATTCCTAGTCATATAGGTATCCACGGGAATAAGATGGTAGATCAGCAAGCAAAACATCGCTTTCATTAGAACCACATTCTTTCAAAATTCCATTTTCCAATTTTAAGCCATCTATCAATAAATATATCTTGGATCAATGGCAAACTTCATGGAATAACAGCATTGGAAATAAACTTCTTGAGATAAAGCCTACAATTGGTGAACATCAATCAGTTGTTTGAAACATTAGAAAAGAAGAAGTTGTTTTGGCTCGACTCGCTTTAGGTCATACATGAGTCACTCATAAGGTGAATAGCAACCACATTGTGTTGGTTGCGATGCACCATTCACTGTACGTCACTTCCTTTTGGAGTGTGGCGATTTTGCACAAGTAAGAAATAATTGCTTCCAAGCTGAGAACATGAAACTGTTATTTCAAGATATACATATTGATAGTATTATGACATATTTAAGACAAATAAATCTTTTTAACAAAATCTAATTGCTATTTTTAAAATCATGTTTTGTTTTACATTTGTATCAGACCATAATACAGATTCTTTAATGTTGTATTCTGTTCAGTTAAAGAACATGTACAGTTATCTGAAGAGCTCTTTGAAACTGTCAGATATTGTGCGTGGTCTCTCCTGTCAACAATCGTATTACAACTTACTATCATAATACAAACTGATCATTATCATTACTTTTATTTATCTTTCAAATTTTTACTTTTTCCATCCACATCTTCATTAGTTTAATACCGTCTGACGCTAATGACCCACAAGGGTTGATGTGTCGTTAAGCACCAAACAAACAAACAACTTAGCCATGGAATACATGACATATAATAATTTCAATGAAATGCATGATATATGGCTCAAAGTATGAGGGCATCCTAAAATGCTGTTACTGTACCTAGTAGAATAGGCATGGAGGAATGCTCTCTAGATTTGAGGATTTTTAATTACCAACAGACCTTTTGGTTTTCTGGTAAGGAGCAGGGGCTCATTTTTTCCAACAGCTTAAACAAGATGTTTAGACAAAGTGAAAGCATTTATTTTTGGTAACCATAAAAAGCCATTTCTACAATTACTATTAGTCCCTATACGCTTGTTTAAATTCTGTTTCAACAAATAAGTATATATCTGCTAAGCATTCATCAAAGTTTTTACTATAAAATGAGCTTATTATCAAAGATAGTATTACATAGCAGGTGCGTAGGTAACCCTGTAACAATACAGAGCCACAATAGTGCTAGGGGGTCGGGGGCATGCTGCCCATACAATCTCGAATGAGTTCCAAATTCGGCAGGATCTGACCAGGGACTGATGAGTTAGCTGCCCTTGAGCGTCCTGAAAAATCCCCATTGACTTATAATGGGAGAAATGCTGTGACCACTCTAGTAACTTCATTTTTCAGGTAACAAGACCAACTATTAAAGCTCGGATGAGTTTGAATTTCAGCAAGATTCTATTACTGACTTCTGAGTTAACTGCCAATGAGCGTCTGAAAAATCAATAAATAATGTTATGACCACTCTAGCGCCTTCATTTTTGATTGGATCTTCTTCATTTTCACAGGCAACAAGGAAACCTATAGAATCTCAGATGGGTTCAAAATCCGGCGGGATCCGACCCTTGACGTATGAGTTACCTGTCATTGAGCGTTTGGAAAAATCCCCATTGACTTATAATGGGAGAAATGTTGTGACCACTCTAGTACTTTCAATTTTAGATGAATCTTCTTCATTCTTGCAGATAACACCACCAACCATAAAGCTCGGATGAGATTGAATTTCTGCAAGATTCCATCGCTGACTTCGGAGCTAGTTGTCTTTGAGCGTCTGAAAAATCAGTGAATAATGTTGTGACCACTCTAGCGCCTTCATTTTTGATTGGATCTTCTTCAATCCTGCAGGCAACAAGGAAACCCATAAAATCTTGGATGGGTTCGAAATTCGGCAGGATCCGACCAGGGACTTATGAGTTACCTGCCCATGAGCGTTTGGAAAATCCCCATAGACTTATAATAGGAGAAATGTTGTGACCACTCTAGTGCTTTCAATTTTAAACGTATCTTCTTCATCCTTGCAGATAAAAAGGACAACTATAAAAGCTTGAATGAGTTTGTATTTCTTTAAGATCCCATCACCTATTATAGAGTGAGCTCCTCTTGAGTATCTTAAAAGTTGATGGATAATGTTGTGACCGCTCTAGCGTCTACATTTTTGATTGGATCTTCTTCATTCTTTCATGTAACAAGGACAACTATAAAAGCTTGGATGAGTTTGAAATTTAGCAGGATCCGACAAGGGACTG